>CM046310.1:10000-1210000 GCA_025267735.1 Mactra quadrangularis
CAAGTACTTACAGATCCCTACAAATAATAATCAAAATGAACAAAAATATTTAAAATTTATCCTACAGTCAATATCCAATGTTATTAAATTAAAAATCAACAATAACATATTATTTACTATTCACTTTTATCAAACACAACCTATCAATAACGAATCCATATTTCAAATGAAACATTTTGAATAATACAACCGGTAATGACCAACTACGCATGCTCAAAAAATCAACCAATCAATGAACAGATATAGTCACGTGATGGCCATCTCTGGATGGCCATCTTTCGTTTTTTCCCTATACCCTAACCCTAACCCTAACCCTAACCCTAACCCTAACCCTAACCCTAACCCTAACCCTAACCCTAACCCTAACCCCTAACCCCCCGGTTGACCAAAGCTTCCAAGAACTGCCGACAAAAGTTATTTTTAGTAACATGGTTACCCATGTTAACCGAAGTTGGTTACCCAGGTTAACCAATGTTACCATGAATTGCCGACAAAAGTTATTTTTAGTAACATGGTTACCCAGGTTAACCGGAGTTGGTTACTCAGGTTAACCAATGTTACCAAGACTTGCCGACAAAAGTTATTTTAAGAAACATGGTAACTCAGGTTACCCAAAATATTTTTATTACAGTAAAGGTTCTCTTATTGAGCCAATAAAGATATATATCATCAGCAGCAGCATCATCTTAATCATCATCACCATCAACAGCCAAAACAAGAACAACTATATTCATCACTATCATCATCAGCATCATCATCATGATCAGCATCGACAACAACAACAGCATTAACAATAATTACCATCATCATCATCTACTCATTATAATAATCATCATCACCATTGTCATCATCAGCATTTAAAACTTATACAACGATAACAACAAAAATCATCATTATCAACAACAACATAAACGTTCATCGACATCATGATATTATCATACTCCTCATCATCAGCATCAACATCAACAACAGCATTAACAATAATTTCCATCATCATCATCTACTCATTATAATAATTATTATCATCATTGTCATCATCAAAATTTAAAACTAATACAACGACAACAACAATCATCATCATCAACAGCAACAATCATCATCATCATGATATTATCATAATCCTCCTCCTGATCATTATCATCATCATCACAACAACAGCAACTATAATCACAATCATCAACAGCCAAAAAATTTATTTCATTAATTATCATACTCCTCTTCATCAGCAACTATGAACAGACACAAAATGTTTTTAAAATCAAAATAATTAGAAATATTCTCATTGCTAAAAACACTTCTTATCAAATTAACTTACTTTAATATATAATATAATATCCGAAAACACTATAACATTTTATCCAAATAATTTCACAATACTGTACTCATTGAATGTCTATATACAAATGAAAAAATTCAAACAACTAACCGAATCTAACCAGAATAATGATTGACAAGTGGGCGGAGCAATTGTTCAAAACGAAATGAACATTCGCAAAACCCCCTATTCCTAACCCTAACCCTAACCCTAACCCTAACCCTAACCCTAACCCCTAACCCTAACCCTAACCCTAACCCTAACCCTAACCAACTTGTCCATTTGCATGTCCAAACAGATCTTCCCCGAATAAATGACATAGCAGAAAATGTATTACCAGCCGATGATATAATGTTAGGTCATGAAGAAAAACACATTCCAAATGGTATTTATAGAAAGTGGTCGTCACAGGAACTTGGAATAATCGGATACATTATATCAAAATCTGATAGAAAACACACTTTGAAGCACATGTATACGCATTATGTGACTGAATGTAGGACAGCCGGCATTCCGGACAGATCCTTTGAAGCTTTTAGACGAAAGGCTATTCGCCTACAAAAGTAAAAAGAGCAACAAATGACCCTACAGTGTTAGAGGAAGGTGAATTGACAAATGACATGGATTGTTACTTTAAATAACATACTTTTAAAAGCATATCTGTGATAGGCCAATTTAAATCAGAAAAAGGACTGAGGCCTGTAAATAGTAAAGTGTAACTGTGATATTAATTCAATTATTAGTGATTATATTTCTAATTATGTACATAAATACCAATAAGTTGTAACAATCATTTTACAATCATTTTTTTCCTCCACCCGTCTGACGGGGTCATCGTCCCGTGGAGGTGAACATTAGTAGTAACATGGCTTCTCTGGCCATTTAGTTGCTACTAATGGCCAACTGTCAGACGTTTAAATATATATACACTTGTTATAACCAAACACTTTACTTACCAGATTTATCACATATTTGAGTCACCTGACTAAGATGTCCAATTAGTGCCTTAGAGGGTTGGAATGAAAGCTGGTGACTGCCTTGGTGACAATTTGTTCAAACGTGTTACCTTGCAGCTTTATGAACAGGGTTAGCTTTTTTCATCTAGACATATGGTAAGCGTGTTCAATGAACCTTACCTAGTGGTAAGCTAGGGTAAGGGGTTAGGAGTAAGCTAAGTTAAGCTAAGGGTTAGCTATGATCACATAAACATAGGGTAAGCTTGGTCAATGAACCTTACCCAGTGGTTTGCTAGAGTAAGGGGATTGGAGTAAGCTAGGCTAAGCTCAGTGTTAGCTATGTTCACATAGACATAGGGTAAGCTTGGTCAATGAACCTTACCTGGTGGTAAGCTAGAGTAAGGGGTTAGGAGTAAGCATCTGCGTAAGTTCAGGATTAGCTATGTTCACATAGACATACGGTAAGCCTGGTCAATAAACCTAACCTAGTGGTTAGCTAGAGTAAGGGGTTAGGAGTAAGCTAGGCTAAGCTCAGTGTTAGCTATGTTCACATAGACATAGGGTAAGCTTGGTTAATGAACCTTACCTAGTGGTTAGCTATAGTAAGGGGTTAGCAGTAAGCATCTGCGTAAGTTCAGGGTTAGCTATGTTCACATAGACATAGGGTAAGCCTGGTCAATAAACCTTACCTAGTGGTAAGCTAGAGTAAGGGGTTAAGAGTAAGCATCTGCGTAAGTTCAGGGTTAGCAATGTTCACATAGACATAGGGTAAGCTTGGTCAATAACCTAAACTAGTGGTAAGCTAGGGTAAGGGGTTAGGAGTAAGCTAGGCTAAGCTCAGTGTTAGCTATGTTCACATTGACATAGGGTAAGCTCGGTCAATGAACCTTACCTAGTGATTAGCTAGAGTAAGGTGTTAGGAGTAAGCTAGACTAAGCTCAGTGTTAGCTATGTTCACATAGACATAGGGTAAGCTTGGTCAATGAACCTTACCTAGTGGTTAGCTAGAGTAAGGGGTTAGGAGTAAGCTATGCTAAGCTCAGTGTTAGCTATGTTCACATCGACATAACTTACACAGAGGGTAAGCTTGGTCAATAAACCTTACCTAGTGGTTAGCTAGGGTAAGGGGTTAGGGGTAATCTTCAGTGTAAATATTAGGTTACCTCCGGGTAAGGGTTAGTGTTAGCTTTGGTAAGCTTCTGGTTAGCTAGGGAAATGGTTAGGATTCAGGGGTTAGGGTTAGGAAGAGTTAGCAATGTTACTAAAAATAGATCCTTTGTTCTTTTTTCCGCCTATTTCTTTTATTCATTGTATCATTGTTCTAGAGACCTGGGGGATTGAATGTTCCTGTTATACAGTATTTTGGCTCAATACAGATGATAAGTCTAATGAAATTTAAGAACTCTTCTACCTGCCTATGAAATTTCACCCTGATCCGACCACGGATTCGAGGTTGGCAACAGGGTTGAGCTTCAAAAACCGTACTATATTCACTATAGGGCTATACTACTACACGGTGACTGCTGATTTCAATGCCTTAAACCAACAGTATAGAGTTGGTATGTAGCTGATATTTTACAGGCAGACAGGATGTTGTTAAGGGAACATTCTATCAAAATTTCAAGTGGATCGGACAAGTATTAGAGTCTAGGCGAGCGGCGCTGGGTCTGACCCCCCTGATTTCTATTGAGACTATACTGTATACACGACATAGGCTAATCTGGCACTGGTTGCCAGGGACTAACGATACCCAGTATCAAGCGGATATTTTACAGGCAGGCAGGGTATTGAAAATGACCTTACTTTGATTGGCACCAACAATCCAGAAAGTCTGCGAGTGTCTCAGAATTACTCGCAGACCGGTTAAAGTATGTTTCTTTGGTCCACAAATATCAAAAACGAACTTATTTTGATTTGCACCAAACATTCCTGAAAGTCTGCGAGTGTCTCAGAATTACTCGCAGACCGGTTAAATGATGTTCCTTTGGTCCACAAATATCAGAAACGAACTTATTTTTATTGGCACCAAACTTTCCTGAAAGTCTTCGAGTGTCTCAGAATTACTCGCAGATCGGTTAAATGATGTTTCTTTGGTCCACAAATATCAGAAACGAACATATTTTTATTGGCACCAAAAATTCCTGAAAGTCTGCCAGAGTCTCAGAAACAGTCGCATACCGGTTTTATGAACTCCCTTCGGTCCCGAGACATCAAATCAAGCCAACGTTAGATTATCACCAAAATTCCTGTAAGTCTGCTAGGGTCTCATAAAAAGATGACAATCAATTCCCTAGTGTTCATATGCATGAAAAAACATACTCAGTATATGCCATAACAATCGGCCTCAGCAGACCCAAGACATATTTTGGTTACATTTTGGTATGTAAGGAACGGTAACTCTTATTACATTGGCCCCGCAGATTGGCAAACTATAAAAACGTCCGACTACTAAACGCTCAATTTGAATTGAATACACTTCCGCCCGCCCTCTTGTTTAAAACGGTTAGGTTTTCAATTTATCATGATTATATTGTGAAATGAGCACGGATAGTAGGACATGGACAACACAAGGAAGAAAGGTAGGAGCTTAAATGAATTATAAATGGAGTTTAATTACGTTTTTCGGCTGCGTTGCTTATTTTAATGATTTCTTGAACATTAAACATTCGCACCAAGGCGCTTCGTACTAAGGCGCTTCGCAACACGTTTAAATGTACGGAGCATTGTAGCAAAATGATTTTTTCAAATTATGATTATCATCTTAAAGTATCATTCTATCGTTAGGAAATCAATTAAAATTAAAAATCTCAGACACAACTATTTTTGTCCATTTCACACCAATAATGAAGTACCAACAGTAAAGCTTAAATACTACTAGCTGTCACGTGATTCCAACGACCAATCAGAATAGAAAATGGGCATGTGCAAGTACGTTTTTCACTTATACCCTAACCCTAACCCTAACCCTAACCCTAACCCTAACCCTAACCCTAACCCTAACCCTAACCCCCTAACCCTAACCCTAACCCTAACCCTAACCCTAACCCTAACCCTTGGGGTACAGGTAGAGGTTGGGGTAGAGGTAAGGGTAAGGGTACAGGTAGAGGTAGGGGTGAAATTTTTGGGTCAATGTCGTATCTATCCTAGTTAAAAAGTTGCTATTTTGCCCATTCTCAAGCTGTCATTGACTTTTTTATCAGGGAAGATAACTCAAAAACAATGGCGCCAATGTTTCTATTTATTTAATTATGTAACCACCATGAGGTCTTCTTTTTCAGCTAATTAGGTTATTTTTTAAATAATGATAAAGATTATTCCGATTGCTAAGAGCATATCAATTTCATAAAATAATGAATTATAAATTTTGAAATTATACATTAGTTGCAATTGTCCAGAACAAAAACGTATTAAAAAGAATAAAATAAATAGTTACTTACGTTTTTCAATAATATCCCATTCCATATAACTCAAAAATATTAAATAAAAATTACCAACAACATACTGCTACTAAAGCAATAACTCGAATGAAGAACATAAAGGAACTTCTATATATATATAAACGAGTCAGGTCACATGACCTGCTAATTTGAATTTGGTTAGGGGGTAAGGGTAGTGGTACAGGTAGGGGTAGAAGTAGGGGTAAGGGTAGGGGTACAGTGTAGGGGTAGGGGTACATCATCATCATCATCATCATTATCATCATCATCATGATAACCATCATCATCACCATCATTATCATCATCATGATTACCATCATCATCACAATCATTACCATCATCATCACCATCATTATCATCATCATCATGATAACCATCATCATCACCATCATTATCATCATCATGATTACCATCATCATCACCATCATTATCATCATCATCATTACCATCATCATCACCATCATTACCATCATCATCACCATCATTATCATCATCATCAAGTGCATCACCCATATCAGCATCATCATTTATCATCAGCATCATCATCATCATCATTATCATCATCATCATCATCAACTACATCAGCCATATTATCATCATCATCATCAGCCACATTATCATAATCATCATCATCAGCATCATCATCACCATCATCATCATCAATAATAATAATAATAATAATAATAATAATAAATATTCCGATAATTACTCTTCAACACCAAATGCATAAATGACACAACCCCTACCCAAAACCCAACCCCTACCCTAACCTTGTCCATAATCTAAAGAAAAGTTCATTCAGTGCAAATTTGTGCCATCATTTTTCTGCCACACTTCGCTTTTTCGTCTAACCCTAACCCTAACCCTAACCCTAACCCACGGTCTTTTTCACCAAATCTATAGCTGAAAAGGAACTTCCTAAAACCCTGAGGAACAACAACAGTATCGACACAGGATTGAAACATTTGAAGGACTGTGTCTCTATCACCTGGTAATATGAAAATCTGCCGTAAATCAAACACATTGTTTTTATCTATTGTTTCCTTGATTACACGACCAGGTATTGCCTCTCGAAACATTTCTTGAAGCTTAACTCTAATTTCAGTAATCCAGTTCAGCGTGGTCAAATTTATGACTTCCTTGTAATACGGCGTGTTACATTTATATTCTGGCAAAAGGCATAGTACGTATTCCCATCCACCATCATTTAAAATTGGTACACCTACACATTCTTTAAATGTCTTCAAGCTGACAGCATTGTACTTCGTTAAATCTTCATGTTTTTTCAACAATGTATAGACATTTTTTAACCTCGAACCGAGAAACAAGTGATGAAAGGATTGCGATGTGCCGGCCAGATTTTTCCACTCAATAGTTACACCATCAATATCTGTAGAAATGTCTAAGTCGTTCTCATATTCAAATGATGAAATTGATGTACTTCTTATGGATATGTACTCATGCTGACATAAAAATTCTGTCATACTTTTGTGTTTTTGAAAAACCCGTTTAAATGATAGTGCGTTCTCCATACCCGTCAATAAAAGGTGTTCATTCTCATCTGCCATTGACTCCATCTGGATACTTTCGACCATCTTATCCTGAATAAAAAATAAAATGTATCAGAACAAGCAAATTTAAAACTAACATTAACATTACCCTAGGTTGGTTACCCGACGCCGACTAATGTTAACAAGACTTGCCGAAAAAACTTATCTCAGTGAGTTCATTACCCCGTTTGACTAATGTTACCAACAGGTAACCAGAGCTAGTTACCCCAGTTGACCAGTTGTAACATTACCCAGGTTAACCTGAGTTAGTTACCACGTTTGACCTATGTTGCCAACAGATAACAAAAGTTGGCTGCCCTGGTTGACCAAGGTTACCAACAAGTAACCAGAGTTGGTTATCCCGGTTGACCAATAGTACCGTTTCCCAGGTTAACCTGAGTGAGTTACCACGTTGAGCTATGTTGCCAACAGATAACCAAAGTTGGCTACTCCGTTTGACCTATGTGGGCAACAGGTTACCAAAGTTGGTTACCCCGGTTGACCAATGTTACCAACAGGTTACCGGAGCATGTAACCCCAGTTGACCAATAGTACCGTTACCCTGGTGAATCTGAGTTAATTACTCCGTAAAACCTATGTTGCCAAGAGATAACCAAAGTAAGTTACCCTGGTTGACCAATGTAACCAACAGGTTACCGGAGCTGGTAACCCCAGTTGACTAATAGTACCGTAACCCTGGTTAATCTGAGTCGGTTACTCCGTAAGACCTATGTTGCCAAGAGATAACCAAAGTAAGTTACCCTGGTTGAGCAATGTTACCAACAGGTTACCGCAGCTGGTAACCCCAGTTGACCAATAGTACCGTTACCCAGGTTAAATCTGAGTTGGTTACCCCGTTTAAACTATGTTGCCAAGAGATAACCAAACTTGATTACCCTGGTTGACCAAGGTTACCTACAGGTAACCAGAGCTGGTTACCCCAGTTGACCAATAATACCGTTACCAAGGTTTACCTCAGTTGGTTACCCCGTTTGACCTATGTTGCCAACAGATTACCAAAGTTGGTTACCGAACCCGGTTGACCAAAGCTTCCAAGAACTGCCGACAAAAGTTATTTTTAGTAACATGGTTACCCATGTTAACCGAAGTTGGTTACCCAGGTTAACCAATGTTACCATGAATTGCCGACAAAAGTTATTTTTAGTAACATGGTTACCCAGGTTAACCGGAGTTGGTTACTCAGGTTAACCAATGTTACCAAGACTTGCCGACAAAAGTTATTTTAAGAAACATGGTAACTCAGGTTACCCAAAATATTTTTATTACAGTAAAGGTTCTCTTATTGAGCCAATAAAGATATATATCATCAGCAGCAGCATCATCTTAATCATCATCACCATCAACAGCCAAAACAAGAACAACTATATTCATCACTATCATCATCAGCATCATCATCATGATCAGCATCGACAACAACAACAGCATTAACAATAATTATCATCATCTACTCATTATAATAATCATCATCACCATTGTCATCATCAGCATTTAAAACTTATACAACGATAACAACAAAAATCATCATTATCAACAACAACATAAACGTTCATCGACATCATGATATTATCATACTCCTCATCATCAGCATCAACATCAACAACAGCATTAACAATAATTTCCATCATCATCATCTACTCATTATAATAATTATTATCATCATTGTCATCATCAAAATTTAAAACTAATACAACGACAACAACAATCATCATCATCAACAGCAACAATCATCATCATCATGATATTATCATAATCCTCCTCCTGATCATTATCATCATCATCACAACAACAGCAACTATAATCACAATCATCAACAGCCAAAAAATTTATTTCATTAATTATCATACTCCTCTTCATCAGCAACTATGAACAGACACAAAATGTTTTTAAAATCAAAATAATTAGAAATATTCTCATTGCAAAAAACACTTCTTATCAAATTAACTTACTTTAATATATAATATAATATCCGAAAACACTATAACATTTTATCCAAATAATTTCACAATACTGTACTCATTGAATGTCTATATACAAATGAAAAAATTCAAACAACTAACCGAATCTAACCAGAATAATGATTGACAAGTGGGCGGAGCAATTGTTCAAAACGAAATGAACATTCGCAAAACCCCCTATTCCTAACCCTAACCCTAACCCTAACCCTAACCCAGGAGGCGAAGCGTATTTTTGCTGCTGCAAAGCGCGATATGCCCATATTGCACGGTATACTTTGCGGCTCTGTTGCCATGGCGCAACTCGGTGTGCGAATGTGATTTTTTGCAGTTAGGTTGCTAACCATCTAGGGCACCTGAAAAACGTGTTTTAACACCAAACCCACCACGTTCAGGTACCGAGAGACCCCGTGCAAATCTCCCGACACTACAGGGCGACGCGACTTTGGGGCTCGGTAGCCCACGCGCATCTCACTGCGCAGGTATGATTTTTGTGCAAATGGGTTGCTAACTACGTAGGGCATCGAGAAAATGTGTTTAAACAAGTAAGTAACTACATTAAGGCAGCAAAAACGCGTGCCAACCTCCCGACACCAGGAGGCGAAGCGTATTTTTGCTGCTGCAAAGCGCGATATGCCCATATTGCACGGTATACTTTGCGGCTCTGTTGCCATGGCGCAACTCAGTGTGCGAATGTGATTTTTTGCAGTTAGGTTGCTAACCATCTAGGGCACCTGAAAAACGTGTTTTAACACCAAACCCACCACGTTCAGGTACCGAGAGACCCCGTGCAAATCTCCCGACACTACAGGGCGACGCGACTTTGGGGCTCTGTAGCCCACGCGCATCTCACTGCGCAGGTATGATTTTTGTGCAAATGGGTTGCTAACTACGTAGGGCATCGAGAAAATGTGTTTAAACAAGTAAGTAACTACATTAAGGTAGCAAAAAACGCGTGCCAACCTCCCGACACCAGGAGGCGAAGCGTATTTTTGCTGCTGCAAAGCGCGATATGCCCATATTGCACGGTATACTTTGCGGCTCTGTTGCCATGGCGCAACTCGGTGTGCGAATGTGATTTTTTGCAGTTAGGTTGCTAACCATCTAGGGCACCTGAAAAACGTGTTTTAACACCAAACCCACCACGTTCAGGTACCGAGAGACCCCGTGCAAATCTCCCGACACTACAGGGCGACGCGACTTTGGGGCTCTGTAGCCCACGCGCATCTCACTGCGCAGGTATGATTTTTGTGCAAATGGGTTGCTAACTACGTAGGGCATCGAGAAAATGTGTTTAAACAAGTAAGTAACTACATTAAGGTAGCAAAAAACGCGTGCCAACCTCCCGACACCAGGAGGCGAAGCGTATTTTTGCTGCTGCAAAGCGCGATATGCCCATATTGCACGGTATACTTTGCGGCTCTGTTGCCATGGCGCAACTCGGTGTGCGAATGTGATTTTTTGCAGTTAGGTTGCTAACCATCTAGGGCACCTGAAAAACGTGTTTTAACACCAAACCCACCACGTTCAGGTACCGAGAGACCCCGTGCAAATCTCCCGACACTACAGGGCGACGCGACTTTGGGGCTCGGTAGCCCACGCGCATCTCACTGCGCAGGTATGATTTTTGTGCAAATGGGTTGCTAACTACGTAGGGCATCGAGAAAATGTGTTTAAACAAGTAAGTAACTACATTAAGGCAGCAAAAAACGCGTGCCAACCTCCCGACACCAGGAGGCGAAGCGTATTTTTGCTGCTGCAAAGCGCGATATGCCCATATTGCACGGTATACTTTGCGGCTCTGTTGCCATGGCGCAACTCAGTGTGCGAATGTGATTTTTTGCAGTTAGGTTGCTAACCATCTAGGGCACCTGAAAAACGTGTTTTAACACCAAACCCACCACGTTCAGGTACCGAGAGACCCCGTGCAAATCTCCCGACACTACAGGGCGACGCGACTTTGGGGCTCTGTAGCCCACGCGCATCTCACTGCGCAGGTATGATTTTTGTGCAAATGGGTTGCTAACTACGTAGGGCATCGAGAAAATGTGTTTAAACAAGTAAGTAACTACATTAAGGTAGCAAAAAACGCGTGCCAACCTCCCGACACCAGGAGGCGAAGCGTATTTTTGCTGCTGCAAAGCGCGATATGCCCATATTGCACGGTATACTTTGCGGCTCTGTTGCCATGGCGCAACTCGGTGTGCGAATGTGATTTTTTGCAGTTAGGTTGCTAACCATCTAGGGCACCTGAAAAACGTGTTTTAACACCAAACCCACCACGTTCAGGTACCGAGAGACCCCGTGCAAATCTCCCGACACTACAGGGCGACGCGACTTTGGGGCTCTGTAGCCCACGCGCATCTCACTGCGCAGGTATGATTTTTGTGCAAATGGGTTGCTAACTACGTAGGGCATCGAGAAAATGTGTTTAAACAAGTAAGTAACTACATTAAGGTAGCAAAAAACGCGTGCCAACCTCCCGACACCAGGAGGCGAAGCGTATTTTTGCTGCTGCAAAGCGCGATATGCCCATATTGCACGGTATACTTTGCGGCTCTGTTGCCATGGCGCAACTCGGTGTGCGAATGTGATTTTTTGCAGTTAGGTTGCTAACCATCTAGGGCACCTGAAAAACGTGTTTTAACACCAAACCCACCACGTTCAGGTACCGAGAGACCCCGTGCAAATCTCCCGACACTACAGGGCGACGCGACTTTGGGGCTCTGTAGCCCACGCGCATCTCACTGCGCAGGTATGATTTTTGTGCAAATGGGTTGCTAACTACGTAGGGCATCGAGAAAATGTGTTTAAACAAGTAAGTAACTACATTAAGGTAGCAAAAAACGCGTGCCAACCTCCCGACACCAGGAGGCGAAGCGTATTTTTGCTGCTGCAAAGCGCGATATGCCCATATTGCACGGTATACTTTGCGGCTCTGTTGCCATGGCGCAACTCGGTGTGCGAATGTGATTTTTTGCAGTTAGGTTGCTAACCATCTAGGGCACCTGAAAAACGTGTTTTAACACCAAACCCACCACGTTCAGGTACCGAGAGACCCCGTGCAAATCTCCCGACACTACAGGGCGACGCGACTTTGGGGCTCTGTAGCCCACGCGCATCTCACTGCGCAGGTATGATTTTTGTGCAAATGGGTTGCTAACTACGTAGGGCATCGAGAAAATGTGTTTAAACAAGTAAGTAACTACATTAAGGTAGCAAAAAACGCGTGCCAACCTCCCGACACCAGGAGGCGAAGCGTATTTTTGCTGCTGCAAAGCGCGATATGCCCATATTGCACGGTATACTTTGCGGCTCTGTTGCCATGGCGCAACTCGGTGTGCGAATGTGATTTTTTGCAGTTAGGTTGCTAACCATCTAGGGCACCTGAAAAACGTGTTTTAACACCAAACCCACCACGTTCAGGTACCGAGAGACCCCGTGCAAATCTCCCGACACTACAGGGCGACGCGACTTTGGGGCTCGGTAGCCCACGCGCATCTCACTGCGCAGGTATGATTTTTGTGCAAATGGGTTGCTAACTACGTAGGGCATCGAGAAAATGTGTTTAAACAAGTAAGTAACTACATTAAGGCAGCAAAAAACGCGTGCCAACCTCCCGACACCAGGAGGCGAAGCGTATTTTTGCTGCTGCAAAGCGCGATATGCCCATATTGCACGGTATACTTTGCGGCTCTGTTGCCATGGCGCAACTCAGTGTGCGAATGTGATTTTTTGCAGTTAGGTTGCTAACCATCTAGGGCACCTGAAAAACGTGTTTTAACACCAAACCCACCACGTTCAGGTACCGAGAGACCCCGTGCAAATCTCCCGACACTACAGGGCGACGCGACTTTGGGGCTCTGTAGCCCACGCGCATCTCACTGCGCAGGTATGATTTTTGTGCAAATGGGTTGCTAACTACGTAGGGCATCGAGAAAATGTGTTTAAACAAGTAAGTAACTACATTAAGGTAGCAAAAAACGCGTGCCAACCTCCCGACACCAGGAGGCGAAGCGTATTTTTGCTGCTGCAAAGCGCGATATGCCCATATTGCACGGTATACTTTGCGGCTCTGTTGCCATGGCGCAACTCGGTGTGCGAATGTGATTTTTTGCAGTTAGGTTGCTAACCATCTAGGGCACCTGAAAAACGTGTTTTAACACCAAACCCACCACGTTCAGGTACCGAGAGACCCCGTGCAAATCTCCCGACACTACAGGGCGACGCGACTTTGGGGCTCTGTAGCCCACGCGCATCTCACTGCGCAGGTATGATTTTTGTGCAAATGGGTTGCTAACTACGTAGGGCATCGAGAAAATGTGTTTAAACAAGTAAGTAACTACATTAAGGTAGCAAAAAACGCGTGCCAACCTCCCGACACCAGGAGGCGAAGCGTATTTTTGCTGCTGCAAAGCGCGATATGCCCATATTGCACGGTATACTTTGCGGCTCTGTTGCCATGGCGCAACTCGGTGTGCGAATGTGATTTTTTGCAGTTAGGTTGCTAACCATCTAGGGCACCTGAAAAACGTGTTTTAACACCAAACCCACCACGTTCAGGTACCGAGAGACCCCGTGCAAATCTCCCGACACTACAGGGCGACGCGACTTTGGGGCTCTGTAGCCCACGCGCATCTCACTGCGCAGGTATGATTTTTGTGCAAATGGGTTGCTAACTACGTAGGGCATCGAGAAAATGTGTTTAAACAAGTAAGTAACTACATTAAGGTAGCAAAAAACGCGTGCCAACCTCCCGACACCAGGAGGCGAAGCGTATTTTTGCTGCTGCAAAGCGCGATATGCCCATATTGCACGGTATACTTTGCGGCTCTGTTGCCATGGCGCAACTCGGTGTGCGAATGTGATTTTTTGCAGTTAGGTTGCTAACCATCTAGGGCACCTGAAAAACGTGTTTTAACACCAAACCCACCACGTTCAGGTACCGAGAGACCCCGTGCAAATCTCCCGACACTACAGGGCGACGCGACTTTGGGGCTCTGTAGCCCACGCGCATCTCACTGCGCAGGTATGATTTTTGTGCAAATGGGTTGCTAACTACGTAGGGCATCGAGAAAATGTGTTTAAACAAGTAAGTAACTACATTAAGGTAGCAAAAAACGCGTGCCAACCTCCCGACACCAGGAGGCGAAGCGTATTTTTGCTGCTGCAAAGCGCGATATGCCCATATTGCACGGTATACTTTGCGGCTCTGTTGCCATGGCGCAACTCGGTGTGCGAATGTGATTTTTTGCAGTTAGGTTGCTAACCATCTAGGGCACCTGAAAAACGTGTTTTAACACCAAACCCACCACGTTCAGGTACCGAGAGACCCCGTGCAAATCTCCCGACACTACAGGGCGACGCGACTTTGGGGCTCTGTAGCCCACGCGCATCTCACTGCGCAGGTATGATTTTTGTGCAAATGGGTTGCTAACTACGTAGGGCATCGAGAAAATGTGTTTTAAACAAGTAAGTAACTACATTAAGGTAGCAAAAAACGCGTGCCAACCTCCCGACACCAGGAGGCGAAGCGTATTTTTGCTGCTGCAAAGCGCGATATGCCCATATTGCACGGTATACTTTGCGGCTCTGTTGCCATGGCGCAACTCGGTGTGCGAATGTGATTTTTTTGCAGTTAGGTTGCTAACCATCTAGGGCACCTGAAAAACGTGTTTTAACACCAAACCCACCACGTTCAGGTACCGAGAGACCCCGTGCAAATCTCCCGACACTACAGGGCGACGCGACTTTGGGGCTCTGTAGCCCACGCGCATCTCACTGCGCAGGTATGATTTTTGTGCAAATGGGTTGCTAACTACGTAGGGCATCGAGAAAATGTGTTTAAACAAGTAAGTAACTACATTAAGGTAGCAAAAAACGCGTGCCAACCTCCCGACACCAGGAGGCGAAGCGTATTTTTGCTGCTGCAAAGCGCGATATGCCCATATTGCACGGTATACTTTGCGGCTCTGTTGCCATGGCGCAACTCGGTGTGCGAATGTGATTTTTTGCAGTTAGGTTGCTAACCATCTAGGGCACCTGAAAAACGTGTTTTAACACCAAACCCACCACGTTCAGGTACCGAGAGACCCCGTGCAAATCTCCCGACACTACAGGGCGACGCGACTTTGGGGCTCTGAAGCCCACGCGCATCTCACTGCGCAGGTATGATTTTTGTGCAAATGGGTTGCTAACTACGTAGGGCATCGAGAAAATGTGTTTAAACAAGTAAGTAACTAAATTAAGGTAGCAAAAAACGCGTGCCAACCTCCCGACACCAGGAGGCGAAGCGTATTTTTGCTGCTGCAAAGCGCGATATGCCCATATTGCACGGTATACTTTGCGGCTCTGTTGCCATGGCGCAACTCGGTGTGCGAATGTGATTTTTTGCAGTTAGGTTGCTAACCATCTAGGGCACCTGAAAAACGTGTTTTAACACCAAACCCACCACGTTCAGGTACCGAGAGACCCCGTGCAAATCTCCCGACACTACAGGGCGACGCGACTTTGGGGCTCTGTAGCCCACGCGCATCTCACTGCGCAGGTATGATTTTTGTGCAAATGGGTTGCTAACTACGTAGGGCATCGAGAAAATGTGTTTAAACAAGTAAGTAACTACATTAAGGTAGCAAAAAACGCGTGCCAACCTCCCGACACCAGGAGGCAAAGCGTATGTTTGCTGCTGCAAAGCTCGATATGTCCATATTGCACGGTATACTTTGCGGCTCTGTTGCCATGGCGCAACTCGGTGTGCGAATGTGATTTTTTGCAGTTAGGTTGCTAACCATCTAGGGCACCTGAAAAACGTGTTTTAACACCAAACCCACCACGTTCAGGTACCGAGAGACCCCGTGCAAATCTCCCGACACTACAGGGCGACGCGACTTTGGGGCTCTGTAGCCCACGCGCATCTCACTGCGCAGGTATGATTTTTGTGCAAATGGGTTGCTAACTACGTAGGGCATCGAGAAAATGTGTTTAAACAAGTAAGTAACTACATTAAGGTAGCAAAAAACGCGTGCCAACCTCCCGACACCAGGAGGCGAAGCGTATTTTTGCTGCTGCAAAGCGCGATATGCCCATATTGCACGGTATACTTTGCGGCTCTGTTGCCATGGCGCAACTCGGTGTGCGAATGTGATTTTTTGCAGTTAGGTTGCTAACCATCTAGGGCACCTGAAAAACGTGTTTTAACACCAAACCCACCACGTTCAGGTACCGAGAGACCCCGTGCAAATCTCCCGACACTACAGGGCGACGCGACTTTGGGGCTCGGTAGCCCACGCGCATCTCACTGCGCAGGTATGATTTTTGTGCAAATGGGTTGCTAACTACGTAGGGCATCGAGAAAATGTGTTTAAACAAGTAAGTAACTACATTAAGGTAGCAAAAAACGCGTGCCAACCTCCCGACACCAGGAGGCGAAGCGTATTTTTGCTGCTGCAAAGCGCGATATGCCCATATTGCACGGTATACTTTGCGGCTCTGTTGCCATGGCGCAACTCGGTGTGCGAATGTGATTTTTTGCAGTTAGGTTGCTAACCATCTAGGGCACCTGAAAAACGTGTTTTAACACCAAACCCACCACGTTCAGGTACCGAGAGACCCCGTGCAAATCTCCCGACACTACAGGGCGACGCGACTTTGGGGCTCTGTAGCCCACGCGCATCTCACTGCGCAGGTATGATTTTTGTGCAAATGGGTTGCTAACTACGTAGGGCATCGAGAAAATGTGTTTAAACAAGTAAGTAACTACATTAAGGTAGCAAAAAACGCGTGCCAACCTCCCGACACCAGGAGGCGAAGCGTATTTTTGCTGCTGCAAAGCGCGATATGCCCATATTGCACGGTATACTTTGCGGCTCTGTTGCCATGGCGCAACTCGGTGTGCGAATGTGATTTTTTGCAGTTAGGTTGCTAACCATCTAGGGCACCTGAAAAACGTGTTTTAACACCAAACCCACCACGTTCAGGTACCGAGAGACCCCGTGCAAATCTCCCGACACTACAGGGCGACGCGACTTTGGGGCTCTGTAGCCCACGCGCATCTCACTGCGCAGGTATGATTTTTGTGCAAATGGGTTGCTAACTACGTAGGGCATCGAGAAAATGTGTTTAAACAAGTAAGTAACTACATTAAGGTAGCAAAAAACGCGTGCCAACCTCCCGACACCAGGAGGCGAAGCGTATTTTTGCTGCTGCAAAGCTCGATATGCCCATATTGCACGGTATACTTTGCGGCTCTGTTGCCATGGCGCAACTCGGTGTGCGAATGTGATTTTTTGCAGTTAGGTTGCTAACCATCTAGGGCACCTGAAAAACGTGTTTTAACACCAAACCCACCACGTTCAGGTACCGAGAGACCCCGTGCAAATCTCCCGACACTACAGGGCGACGCGACTTTGGG
Source organism: Mactra quadrangularis (assembly GCA_025267735.1). Classification (NCBI taxonomy): domain Eukaryota; kingdom Metazoa; phylum Mollusca; class Bivalvia; order Venerida; family Mactridae; genus Mactra; species Mactra quadrangularis. The sequence goes on from CM046310.1 coordinate 27,642, forward strand.
GCTCTGTAGCCCACGCGCATCTCACTGCGCAGGTATGATTTTTGTGCAAATGGGTTGCTAACTACGTAGGGCATCGAGAAAATGTGTTTAAACAAGTAAGTAACTACATTAAGGTAGCAAAAAACGCGTGCCAACCTCCCGACACCAGGAGGCGAAGCGTATTTTTGCTGCTGCAAAGCGCGATGTGCCCATATTGCACGGTATACTTTGCGGCTCTGTTGCCATGGCGCAACTCGGTGTGCGAATGTGATTTTTTGCAGTTAGGTTGCTAACCATCTAGGGCACCTGAAAAACGTGTTTTAACACCAAACCCACCACGTTCAGGTACCGAGAGACCCCGTGCAAATCTCCCGACACTACAGGGCGACGCGACTTTGGGGCTCTGTAGCCCACGCGCATCTCACTGCGCAGGTATGATTTTTGTGCAAATGGGTTGCTAACTACGTAGGGCATCGAGAAAATGTGTTTAAACAAGTAAGTAACTACATTAAGGTAGCAAAAAACGCGTGCCAACCTCCCGACACCAGGAGGCGAAGCGTATTTTTGCTGCTGCAAAGCGCGATATGCCCATATTGCACGGTATACTTTGCGGCTCTGTTGCCATGGCGCAACTCGGTGTGCGAATGTGATTTTTTGCAGTTAGGTTGCTAACCATCTAGGGCACCTGAAAAACGTGTTTTAACACCAAACCCACCACGTTCAGGTACCGAGAGACCCCGTGCAAATCTCCCGACACTACAGGGCGACGCGACTTTGGGGCTCGGTAGCCCACGCGCATCTCACTGCGCAGGTATGATTTTTGTGCAAATGGGTTGCTAACTACGTAGGGCATCGAGAAAATGTGTTTAAACAAGTAAGTAACTACATTAAGGTAGCAAAAAACGCGTGCCAACCTCCCGACACCAGGAGGCGAAGCGTATTTTTGCTGCTGCAAAGCGCGATGTGCCCATATTGCACGGTATACTTTGCGGCTCTGTTGCCATGGCGCAACTCGGTGTGCGAATGTGATTTTTTGCAGTTAGGTTGCTAACCATCTAGGGCACCTGAAAAACGTGTTTTAACACCAAACCCACCACGTTCAGGTACCGAGAGACCCCGTGCAAATCTCCCGACACTACAGGGAGACGCGACTTTGGGGCTCTGTAGCCCACGCGCATCTCACTGCGCAGGTATGATTTTTGTGCAAATGGGTTGCTAACTACGTAGGGCATCGAGAAAATGTGTTTAAACAAGTAAGTAACTACATTAAGGTAGCAAAAAACGCGTGCCAACCTCCCGACACCAGGAGGCGAAGCGTATTTTTGCTGCTGCAAAGCGCGATATGCCCATATTGCACGGTATACTTTGCGGCTCTGTTGCCATGGCGCAACTCGGTGTGCGAATGTGATTTTTTGCAGTTAGGTTGCTAACCATCTAGGGCACCTGAAAAACGTGTTTTAACACCAAACCCACCACGTTCAGGTACCGAGAGACCCCGTGCAAATCTCCCGACACTACAGGGCGACGCGACTTTGGGGCTCTGTAGCCCACGCGCATCTCACTGCGCAGGTATGATTTTTGTGCAAATGGGTTGCTAACTACGTAGGGCATCGAGAAAATGTGTTTAAACAAGTAAGTAACTACATTAAGGTAGCAAAAAACGCGTGCCAACCTCCCGACACCAGGAGGCGAAGCGTATTTTTGCTGCTGCAAAGCGCGATATGCCTATATTGCACGGTATACTTTGCGGCTCTGTTGCCATGGCGCAACTCGGTGTGCGAATGTGATTTTTTGCAGTTAGGTTGCTAACCATCTAGGGCACCTGAAAAACGTGTTTTAACACCAAACCCACCACGTTCAGGTACCGAGAGACCCCGTGCAAATCTCCCGACACTACAGGGCGACGCGACTTTGGGGCTCGGTAGCCCACGCGCATCTCACTGCGCAGGTATGATTTTTGTGCAAATGGGTTGCTAACTACGTAGGGCATCGAGAAAATGTGTTTAAACAAGTAAGTAACTACATTAAGGTAGCAAAAAACGCGTGCCAACCTCCCGACACCAGGAGGCGAAGCGTATTTTTGCTGCTGCAAAGCGCGATATGCCCATATTGCACGGTATACTTTGCGGCTCTGTTGCCATGGCGCAACTCGGTGTGCGAATGTGATTTTTTGCAGTTAGGTTGCTAACCATCTAGGGCACCTGAAAAACGTGTTTTAACACCAAACCCACCACGTTCAGGTACCGAGAGACCCCGTGCAAATCTCCCGACACTACAGGGCGACGCGACTTTGGGGCTCTGTAGCCCACGCGCATCTCACTGCGCAGGTATGATTTTTGTGCAAATGGGTTGCTAACTACGTAGGGCATCGAGAAAATGTGTTTAAACAAGTAAGTAACTACATTAAGGTAGCAAAAAACGCGTGCCAACCTCCCGACACCAGGAGGCGAAGCGTATTTTTGCTGCTGCAAAGCGCGATATGCCCATATTGCACGGTATACTTTGCGGCTCTGTTGCCATGGCGCAACTCGGTGTGCGAATGTGATTTTTTGCAGTTAGGTTGCTAACCATCTAGGGCACCTGAAAAACGTGTTTTAACACCAAACCCACCACGTTCAGGTACCGAGAGACCCCGTGCAAATCTCCCGACACTACAGGGCGACGCGACTTTGGGGCTCTGTAGCCCACGCGCATCTCACTGCGCAGGTATGATTTTTGTGCAAATGGGTTGCTAACTACGTAGGGCATCGAGAAAATGTGTTTAAACAAGTAAGTAACTACATTAAGGTAGCAAAAAACGCGTGCCAACCTCCCGACACCAGGAGGCGAAGCGTATTTTTGCTGCTGCAAAGCGCGATATGCCTATATTGCACGGTATACTTTGCGGCTCTGTTGCCATGGCGCAACTCGGTGTGCGAATGTGATTTTTTGCAGTTAGGTTGCTAACCATCTAGGGCACCTGAAAAACGTGTTTTAACACCAAACCCACCACGTTCAGGTACCGAGAGACCCCGTGCAAATCTCCCGACACTACAGGGCGACGCGACTTTGGGGCTCGGTAGCCCACGCGCATCTCACTGCGCAGGTATGATTTTTGTGCAAATGGGTTGCTAACTACGTAGGGCATCGAGAAAATGTGTTTAAACAAGTAAGTAACTACATTAAGGTAGCAAAAAACGCGTGCCAACCTCCCGACACCAGGAGGCGAAGCGTATTTTTGCTGCTGCAAAGCGCGATATGCCCATATTGCACGGTATACTTTGCGGCTCTGTTGCCATGGCGCAACTCGGTGTGCGAATGTGATTTTTTGCAGTTAGGTTGCTAACCATCTAGGGCACCTGAAAAACGTGTTTTAACACCAAACCCACCACGTTCAGGTACCGAGAGACCCCGTGCAAATCTCCCGACACTACAGGGCGACGCGACTTTGGGGCTCTGTAGCCCACGCGCATCTCACTGCGCAGGTATGATTTTTGTGCAAATGGGTTGCTAACTACGTAGGGCATCGAGAAAATGTGTTTAAACAAGTAAGTAACTACATTAAGGTAGCAAAAAACGCGTGCCAACCTCCCGACACCAGGAGGCGAAGCGTATTTTTGCTGCTGCAAAGCGCGATATGCCCATATTGCACGGTATACTTTGCGGCTCTGTTGCCATGGCGCAACTCGGTGTGCGAATGTGATTTTTTGCAGTTAGGTTGCTAACCATCTAGGGCACCTGAAAAACGTGTTTTAACACCAAACCCACCACGTTCAGGTACCGAGAGACCCCGTGCAAATCTCCCGACACTACAGGGCGACGCGACTTTGGGGCTCTGTAGCCCACGCGCATCTCACTGCGCAGGTATGATTTTTGTGCAAATGGGTTGCTAACTACGTAGGGCATCGAGAAAATGTGTTTAAACAAGTAAGTAACTACATTAAGGTAGCAAAAAACGCGTGCCAACCTCCCGACACCAGGAGGCGAAGCGTATTTTTGCTGCTGCAAAGCGCGATATGCCCATATTGCACGGTATACTTTGCGGCTCTGTTGCCATGGCGCAACTCGGTGTGCGAATGTGATTTTTTGCAGTTAGGTTGCTAACCATCTAGGGCACCTGAAAAACGTGTTTTAACACCAAACCCACCACGTTCAGGTACCGAGAGACCCCGTGCAAATCTCCCGACACTACAGGGCGACGCGACTTTGGGGCTCTGTAGCCCACGCGCATCTCACTGCGCAGGTATGATTTTTGTGCAAATGGGTTGCTAACTACGTAGGGCATCGAGAAAATGTGTTTAAACAAGTAAGTAACTACATTAAGGTAGCAAAAAACGCGTGCCAACCTCCCGACACCAGGAGGCGAAGCGTATTTTTGCTGCTGCAAAGCGCGATATGCCCATATTGCACGGTATACTTTGCGGCTCTGTTGCCATGGCGCAACTCGGTGTGCGAATGTGATTTTTTGCAGTTAGGTTGCTAACCATCTAGGGCACCTGAAAAACGTGTTTTAACACCAAACCCACCACGTTCAGGTACCGAGAGACCCCGTGCAAATCTCCCGACACTACAGGGCGACGCGACTTTGGGGCTCTGTAGCCCACGCGCATCTCACTGCGCAGGTATGATTTTTGTGCAAATGGGTTGCTAACTACGTAGGGCATCGAGAAAATGTGTTTAAACAAGTAAGTAACTACATTAAGGTAGCAAAAAACGCGTGCCAACCTCCCGACACCAGGAGGCGAAGCGTATTTTTGCTGCTGCAAAGCGCGATATGCCCATATTGCACGGTATACTTTGCGGCTCTGTTGCCATGGCGCAACTCGGTGTGCGAATGTGATTTTTTGCAGTTAGGTTGCTAACCATCTAGGGCACCTGAAAAACGTGTTTTAACACCAAACCCACCACGTTCAGGTACCGAGAGACCCCGTGCAAATCTCCCGACACTACAGGGCGACGCGACTTTGGGGCTCTGTAGCCCACGCGCATCTCACTGCGCAGGTATGATTTTTGTGCAAATGGGTTGCTAACTACGTAGGGCATCGAGAAAATGTGTTTAAACAAGTAAGTAACTACATTAAGGTAGCAAAAAACGCGTGCCAACCTCCCGACACCAGGAGGCGAAGCGTATTTTTGCTGCTGCAAAGCGCGATATGCCCATATTGCACGGTATACTTTGCGGCTCTGTTGCCATGGCGCAACTCGGTGTGCGAATGTGATTTTTTGCAGTTAGGTTGCTAACCATCTAGGGCACCTGAAAAACGTGTTTTAACACCAAACCCACCACGTTCAGGTACCGAGAGACCCCGTGCAAATCTCCCGACACTACAGGGCGACGCGACTTTGGGGCTCTGTAGCCCACGCGCATCTCACTGCGCAGGTATGATTTTTGTGCAAATGGGTTGCTAACTACGTAGGGCATCGAGAAAATGTGTTTAAACAAGTAAGTAACTACATTAAGGTAGCAAAAAACGCGTGCCAACCTCCCGACACCAGGAGGCGAAGCGTATTTTTGCTGCTGCAAAGCGCGATATGCCCATATTGCACGGTATACTTTGCGGCTCTGTTGCCATGGCGCAACTCGGTGTGCGAATGTGATTTTTTGCAGTTAGGTTGCTAACCATCTAGGGCACCTGAAAAACGTGTTTTAACACCAAACCCACCACGTTCAGGTACCGAGAGACCCCGTGCAAATCTCCCGACACTACAGGGCGACGCGACTTTGGGGCTCTGTAGCCCACGCGCATCTCACTGCGCAGGTATGATTTTTGTGCAAATGGGTTGCTAACTACGTAGGGCATCGAGAAAATGTGTTTAAACAAGTAAGTAACTACATTAAGGTAGCAAAAAACGCGTGCCAACCTCCCGACACCAGGAGGCGAAGCGTATTTTTGCTGCTGCAAAGCGCGATATGCCCATATTGCACGGTATACTTTGCGGCTCTGTTGCCATGGCGCAACTCGGTGTGCGAATGTGATTTTTTGCAGTTAGGTTGCTAACCATCTAGGGCACCTGAAAAACGTGTTTTAACACCAAACCCACCACGTTCAGGTACCGAGAGACCCCGTGCAAATCTCCCGACACTACAGGGCGACGCGACTTTGGGGCTCTGTAGCCCACGCGCATCTCACTGCGCAGGTATGATTTTTGTGCAAATGGGTTGCTAACTACGTAGGGCATCGAGAAAATGTGTTTAAACAAGTAAGTAACTACATTAAGGTAGCAAAAAACGCGTGCCAACCTCCCGACACCAGGAGGCGAAGCGTATTTTTGCTGCTGCAAAGCGCGATATGCCCATATTGCACGGTATACTTTGCGGCTCTGTTGCCATGGCGCAACTCGGTGTGCGAATGTGATTTTTTGCAGTTAGGTTGCTAACCATCTAGGGCACCTGAAAAACGTGTTTTAACACCAAACCCACCACGTTCAGGTACCGAGAGACCCCGTGCAAATCTCCCGACACTACAGGGCGACGCGACTTTGGGGCTCTGTAGCCCACGCGCATCTCACTGCGCAGGTATGATTTTTGTGCAAATGGGTTGCTAACTACGTAGGGCATCGAGAAAATGTGTTTAAACAAGTAAGTAACTACATTAAGGTAGCAAAAAACGCGTGCCAACCTCCCGACACCAGGAGGCGAAGCGTATTTTTGCTGCTGCAAAGCGCGATATGCCCATATTGCACGGTATACTTTGCGGCTCTGTTGCCATGGCGCAACTCGGTGTGCGAATGTGATTTTTTGCAGTTAGGTTGCTAACCATCTAGGGCACCTGAAAAACGTGTTTTAACACCAAACCCACCACGTTCAGGTACCGAGAGACCCCGTGCAAATCTCCCGACACTACAGGGCGACGCGACTTTGGGGCTCTGTAGCCCACGCGCATCTCACTGCGCAGGTATGATTTTTGTGCAAATGGGTTGCTAACTACGTAGGGCATCGAGAAAATGTGTTTAAACAAGTAAGTAACTACATTAAGGTAGCAAAAAACGCGTGCCAACCTCCCGACACCAGGAGGCGAAGCGTATTTTTGCTGCTGCAAAGCGCGATATGCCCATATTGCACGGTATACTTTGCGGCTCTGTTGCCATGGCGCAACTCGGTGTGCGAATGTGATTTTTTGCAGTTAGGTTGCTAACCATCTAGGGCACCTGAAAAACGTGTTTTAACACCAAACCCACCACGTTCAGGTACCGAGAGACCCCGTGCAAATCTCCCGACACTACAGGGCGACGCGACTTTGGGGCTCTGTAGCCCACGCGCATCTCACTGCGCAGGTATGATTTTTGTGCAAATGGGTTGCTAACTACGTAGGGCATCGAGAAAATGTGTTTAAACAAGTAAGTAACTACATTAAGGTAGCAAAAAACGCGTGCCAACCTCCCGACACCAGGAGGCGAAGCGTATTTTTGCTGCTGCAAAGCGCGATATGCCCATATTGCACGGTATACTTTGCGGCTCTGTTGCCATGGCGCAACTCGGTGTGCGAATGTGATTTTTTGCAGTTAGGTTGCTAACCATCTAGGGCACCTGAAAAACGTGTTTTAACACCAAACCCACCACGTTCAGGTACCGAGAGACCCCGTGCAAATCTCCCGACACTACAGGGCGACGCGACTTTGGGGCTCTGTAGCCCACGCGCATCTCACTGCGCAGGTATGATTTTTGTGCAAATGGGTTGCTAACTACGTAGGGCATCGAGAAAATGTGTTTAAACAAGTAAGTAACTACATTAAGGTAGCAAAAAACGCGTGCCAACCTCCCGACACCAGGAGGCGAAGCGTATTTTTGCTGCTGCAAAGCGCGATATGCCCATATTGCACGGTATACTTTGCGGCTCTGTTGCCATGGCGCAACTCGGTGTGCGAATGTGATTTTTTGCAGTTAGGTTGCTAACCATCTAGGGCACCTGAAAAACGTGTTTTAACACCAAACCCACCACGTTCAGGTACCGAGAGACCCCGTGCAAATCTCCCGACACTACAGGGCGACGCGACTTTGGGGCTCTGTAGCCCACGCGCATCTCACTGCGCAGGTATGATTTTTGTGCAAATGGGTTGCTAACTACGTAGGGCATCGAGAAAATGTGTTTAAACAAGTAAGTAACTACATTAAGGTAGCAAAAAACGCGTGCCAACCTCCCGACACCAGGAGGCGAAGCGTATTTTTGCTGCTGCAAAGCGCGATATGCCCATATTGCACGGTATACTTTGCGGCTCTGTTGCCATGGCGCAACTCGGTGTGCGAATGTGATTTTTTGCAGTTAGGTTGCTAACCATCTAGGGCACCTGAAAAACGTGTTTTAACACCAAACCCACCACGTTCAGGTACCGAGAGACCCCGTGCAAATCTCCCGACACTACAGGGCGACGCGACTTTGGGGCTCTGTAGCCCACGCGCATCTCACTGCGCAGGTATGATTTTTGTGCAAATGGGTTGCTAACTACGTAGGGCATCGAGAAAATGTGTTTAAACAAGTAAGTAACTACATTAAGGTAGCAAAAAACGCGTGCCAACCTCCCGACACCAGGAGGCGAAGCGTATTTTTGCTGCTGCAAAGCGCGATATGCCCATATTGCACGGTATACTTTGCGGCTCTGTTGCCATGGCGCAACTCGGTGTGCGAATGTGATTTTTTGCAGTTAGGTTGCTAACCATCTAGGGCACCTGAAAAACGTGTTTTAACACCAAACCCACCACGTTCAGGTACCGAGAGACCCCGTGCAAATCTCCCGACACTACAGGGCGACGCGACTTTGGGGCTCTGTAGCCCACGCGCATCTCACTGCGCAGGTATGATTTTTGTGCAAATGGGTTGCTAACTACGTAGGGCATCGAGAAAATGTGTTTAAACAAGTAAGTAACTACATTAAGGTAGCAAAAAACGCGTGCCAACCTCCCGACACCAGGAGGCGAAGCGTATTTTTGCTGCTGCAAAGCGCGATATGCCCATATTGCACGGTATACTTTGCGGCTCTGTTGCCATGGCGCAACTCGGTGTGCGAATGTGATTTTTTGCAGTTAGGTTGCTAACCATCTAGGGCACCTGAAAAACGTGTTTTAACACCAAACCCACCACGTTCAGGTACCGAGAGACCCCGTGCAAATCTCCCGACACTACAGGGCGACGCGACTTTGGGGCTCTGTAGCCCACGCGCATCTCACTGCGCAGGTATGATTTTTGTGCAAATGGGTTGCTAACTACGTAGGGCATCGAGAAAATGTGTTTAAACAAGTAAGTAACTACATTAAGGTAGCAAAAAACGCGTGCCAACCTCCCGACACCAGGAGGCGAAGCGTATTTTTGCTGCTGCAAAGCGCGATATGCCCATATTGCACGGTATACTTTGCGGCTCTGTTGCCATGGCGCAACTCGGTGTGCGAATGTGATTTTTTGCAGTTAGGTTGCTAACCATCTAGGGCACCTGAAAAACGTGTTTTAACACCAAACCCACCACGTTCAGGTACCGAGAGACCCCGTGCAAATCTCCCGACACTACAGGGCGACGCGACTTTGGGGCTCTGTAGCCCACGCGCATCTCACTGCGCAGGTATGATTTTTGTGCAAATGGGTTGCTAACTACGTAGGGCATCGAGAAAATGTGTTTAAACAAGTAAGTAACTACATTAAGGTAGCAAAAAACGCGTGCCAACCTCCCGACACCAGGAGGCGAAGCGTATTTTTGCTGCTGCAAAGCGCGATATGCCCATATTGCACGGTATACTTTGCGGCTCTGTTGCCATGGCGCAACTCGGTGTGCGAATGTGATTTTTTGCAGTTAGGTTGCTAACCATCTAGGGCACCTGAAAAACGTGTTTTAACACCAAACCCACCACGTTCAGGTACCGAGAGACCCCGTGCAAATCTCCCGACACTACAGGGCGACGCGACTTTGGGGCTCTGTAGCCCACGCGCATCTCACTGCGCAGGTATGATTTTTGTGCAAATGGGTTGCTAACTACGTAGGGCATCGAGAAAATGTGTTTAAACAAGTAAGTAACTACATTAAGGTAGCAAAAAACGCGTGCCAACCTCCCGACACCAGGAGGCGAAGCGTATTTTTGCTGCTGCAAAGCGCGATATGCCCATATTGCACGGTATACTTTGCGGCTCTGTTGCCATGGCGCAACTCGGTGTGCGAATGTGATTTTTTGCAGTTAGGTTGCTAACCATCTAGGGCACCTGAAAAACGTGTTTTAACACCAAACCCACCACGTTCAGGTACCGAGAGACCCCGTGCAAATCTCCCGACACTACAGGGCGACGCGACTTTGGGGCTCTGTAGCCCACGCGCATCTCACTGCGCAGGTATGATTTTTGTGCAAATGGGTTGCTAACTACGTAGGGCATCGAGAAAATGTGTTTAAACAAGTAAGTAACTACATTAAGGTAGCAAAAAACGCGTGCCAACCTCCCGACACCAGGAGGCGAAGCGTATTTTTGCTGCTGCAAAGCGCGATATGCCCATATTGCACGGTATACTTTGCGGCTCTGTTGCCATGGCGCAACTCGGTGTGCGAATGTGATTTTTTGCAGTTAGGTTGCTAACCATCTAGGGCACCTGAAAAACGTGTTTTAACACCAAACCCACCACGTTCAGGTACCGAGAGACCCCGTGCAAATCTCCCGACACTACAGGGCGACGCGACTTTGGGGCTCTGTAGCCCACGCGCATCTCACTGCGCAGGTATGATTTTTGTGCAAATGGGTTGCTAACTACGTAGGGCATCGAGAAAATGTGTTTAAACAAGTAAGTAACTACATTAAGGTAGCAAAAAACGCGTGCCAACCTCCCGACACCAGGAGGCGAAGCGTATTTTTGCTGCTGCAAAGCGCGATATGCCCATATTGCACGGTATACTTTGCGGCTCTGTTGCCATGGCGCAACTCGGTGTGCGAATGTGATTTTTTGCAGTTAGGTTGCTAACCATCTAGGGCACCTGAAAAACGTGTTTTAACACCAAACCCACCACGTTCAGGTACCGAGAGACCCCGTGCAAATCTCCCGACACTACAGGGCGACGCGACTTTGGGGCTCTGTAGCCCACGCGCATCTCACTGCGCAGGTATGATTTTTGTGCAAATGGGTTGCTAACTACGTAGGGCATCGAGAAAATGTGTTTAAACAAGTAAGTAACTACATTAAGGTAGCAAAAAACGCGTGCCAACCTCCCGACACCAGGAGGCGAAGCGTATTTTTGCTGCTGCAAAGCGCGATATGCCCATATTGCACGGTATACTTTGCGGCTCTGTTGCCATGGCGCAACTCGGTGTGCGAATGTGATTTTTTGCAGTTAGGTTGCTAACCATCTAGGGCACCTGAAAAACGTGTTTTAACACCAAACCCACCACGTTCAGGTACCGAGAGACCCCGTGCAAATCTCCCGACACTACAGGGCGACGCGACTTTGGGGCTCTGTAGCCCACGCGCATCTCACTGCGCAGGTATGATTTTTGTGCAAATGGGTTGCTAACTACGTAGGGCATCGAGAAAATGTGTTTAAACAAGTAAGTAACTACATTAAGGTAGCAAAAAACGCGTGCCAACCTCCCGACACCAGGAGGCGAAGCGTATTTTTGCTGCTGCAAAGCGCGATATGCCCATATTGCACGGTATACTTTGCGGCTCTGTTGCCATGGCGCAACTCGGTGTGCGAATGTGATTTTTTGCAGTTAGGTTGCTAACCATCTAGGGCACCTGAAAAACGTGTTTTAACACCAAACCCACCACGTTCAGGTACCGAGAGACCCCGTGCAAATCTCCCGACACTACAGGGCGACGCGACTTTGGGGCTCTGTAGCCCACGCGCATCTCACTGCGCAGGTATGATTTTTGTGCAAATGGGTTGCTAACTACGTAGGGCATCGAGAAAATGTGTTTAAACAAGTAAGTAACTACATTAAGGTAGCAAAAAACGCGTGCCAACCTCCCGACACCAGGAGGCGAAGCGTATTTTTGCTGCTGCAAAGCGCGATATGCCCATATTGCACGGTATACTTTGCGGCTCTGTTGCCATGGCGCAACTCGGTGTGCGAATGTGATTTTTTGCAGTTAGGTTGCTAACCATCTAGGGCACCTGAAAAACGTGTTTTAACACCAAACCCACCACGTTCAGGTACCGAGAGACCCCGTGCAAATCTCCCGACACTACAGGGCGACGCGACTTTGGGGCTCTGTAGCCCACGCGCATCTCACTGCGCAGGTATGATTTTTGTGCAAATGGGTTGCTAACTACGTAGGGCATCGAGAAAATGTGTTTAAACAAGTAAGTAACTACATTAAGGTAGCAAAAAACGCGTGCCAACCTCCCGACACCAGGAGGCGAAGCGTATTTTTGCTGCTGCAAAGCGCGATATGCCCATATTGCACGGTATACTTTGCGGCTCTGTTGCCATGGCGCAACTCGGTGTGCGAATGTGATTTTTTGCAGTTAGGTTGCTAACCATCTAGGGCACCTGAAAAACGTGTTTTAACACCAAACCCACCACGTTCAGGTACCGAGAGACCCCGTGCAAATCTCCCGACACTACAGGGCGACGCGACTTTGGGGCTCTGTAGCCCACGCGCATCTCACTGCGCAGGTATGATTTTTGTGCAAATGGGTTGCTAACTACGTAGGGCATCGAGAAAATGTGTTTAAACAAGTAAGTAACTACATTAAGGTAGCAAAAAACGCGTGCCAACCTCCCGACACCAGGAGGCGAAGCGTATTTTTGCTGCTGCAAAGCGCGATATGCCCATATTGCACGGTATACTTTGCGGCTCTGTTGCCATGGCGCAACTCGGTGTGCGAATGTGATTTTTTGCAGTTAGGTTGCTAACCATCTAGGGCACCTGAAAAACGTGTTTTAACACCAAACCCACCACGTTCAGGTACCGAGAGACCCCGTGCAAATCTCCCGACACTACAGGGCGACGCGACTTTGGGGCTCTGTAGCCCACGCGCATCTCACTGCGCAGGTATGATTTTTGTGCAAATGGGTTGCTAACTACGTAGGGCATCGAGAAAATGTGTTTAAACAAGTAAGTAACTACATTAAGGTAGCAAAAAACGCGTGCCAACCTCCCGACACCAGGAGGCGAAGCGTATTTTTGCTGCTGCAAAGCGCGATATGCCCATATTGCACGGTATACTTTGCGGCTCTGTTGCCATGGCGCAACTCGGTGTGCGAATGTGATTTTTTGCAGTTAGGTTGCTAACCATCTAGGGCACCTGAAAAACGTGTTTTAACACCAAACCCACCACGTTCAGGTACCGAGAGACCCCGTGCAAATCTCCCGACACTACAGGGCGACGCGACTTTGGGGCTCTGTAGCCCACGCGCATCTCACTGCGCAGGTATGATTTTTGTGCAAATGGGTTGCTAACTACGTAGGGCATCGAGAAAATGTGTTTAAACAAGTAAGTAACTACATTAAGGTAGCAAAAAACGCGTGCCAACCTCCCGACACCAGGAGGCGAAGCGTATTTTTGCTGCTGCAAAGCGCGATATGCCCATATTGCACGGTATACTTTGCGGCTCTGTTGCCATGGCGCAACTCGGTGTGCGAATGTGATTTTTTGCAGTTAGGTTGCTAACCATCTAGGGCACCTGAAAAACGTGTTTTAACACCAAACCCACCACGTTCAGGTACCGAGAGACCCCGTGCAAATCTCCCGACACTACAGGGCGACGCGACTTTGGGGCTCTGTAGCCCACGCGCATCTCACTGCGCAGGTATGATTTTTGTGCAAATGGGTTGCTAACTACGTAGGGCATCGAGAAAATGTGTTTAAACAAGTAAGTAACTACATTAAGGTAGCAAAAAACGCGTGCCAACCTCCCGACACCAGGAGGCGAAGCGTATTTTTGCTGCTGCAAAGCGCGATATGCCCATATTGCACGGTATACTTTGCGGCTCTGTTGCCATGGCGCAACTCGGTGTGCGAATGTGATTTTTTGCAGTTAGGTTGCTAACCATCTAGGGCACCTGAAAAACGTGTTTTAACACCAAACCCACCACGTTCAGGTACCGAGAGACCCCGTGCAAATCTCCCGACACTACAGGGCGACGCGACTTTGGGGCTCTGTAGCCCACGCGCATCTCACTGCGCAGGTATGATTTTTGTGCAAATGGGTTGCTAACTACGTAGGGCATCGAGAAAATGTGTTTAAACAAGTAAGTAACTACATTAAGGTAGCAAAAAACGCGTGCCAACCTCCCGACACCAGGAGGCGAAGCGTATTTTTGCTGCTGCAAAGCGCGATATGCCCATATTGCACGGTATACTTTGCGGCTCTGTTGCCATGGCGCAACTCGGTGTGCGAATGTGATTTTTTGCAGTTAGGTTGCTAACCATCTAGGGCACCTGAAAAACGTGTTTTAACACCAAACCCACCACGTTCAGGTACCGAGAGACCCCGTGCAAATCTCCCGACACTACAGGGCGACGCGACTTTGGGGCTCTGTAGCCCACGCGCATCTCACTGCGCAGGTATGATTTTTGTGCAAATGGGTTGCTAACTACGTAGGGCATCGAGAAAATGTGTTTAAACAAGTAAGTAACTACATTAAGGTAGCAAAAAACGCGTGTGAAGCTTTGTGGTGGTATGTGGCCGTGTGTGCACACTCCTTAATTCTGGCTTAGCTCCTGAGAAATTACATTCACTATTACTCGGGCAATATTCTTGAAATCAATTAAAACTAATAATTTAAACTCAACATTAGCAGTTGAAACTTCAAATATAGGAACAGTAAATATTCTAAACCTCAAATATGCAATTTATTTTGCAAAGATTCTCTTATTACTAAATTTGACCCTGGCCAGTTCGACACTACGCCTCAGAAACTGTCGTGTACAATCAAAGCACTGTAACTTCCGACTCTTAACCAAACTCCTCACAGTACTTACGTCAGGCTTTGCTACTTAATCACTGCAACCATGTAAATCACGCGACGCTAGTAATACCATGTGACAAAAAATGGCGACCGCCATGAAAACGCATCGGAAGAGAGTGGAAGAGAATTGTTTTCTCTGGAGTGTCAGAAAATACATTTTAACTTAAAATTATATCTGGATGGGATGATCGCTAGTAATATATCTGTTTCAATCAATTAAGACAGAGATGGTGTTTTGATTTCACTAAGTAAGCCGGCATTTCCCTTATGTGTTCTTGTTATTATACCCTTATATATGACTTAGTAAGAACACTGAATGAACTTCTTTTAGATATATCCCTCACGCGTAGCTGTTACTAACTCTTATATATGACTTAGTAAGAACACTGAATGAGCTTCTAATAGATATATCCCTCAAGTGTTGCTAAGTTACAACTTTATATATGACTGTCTGAGTACGCTGAATGAGCTCGTTATAGATAAATCCCTCAAGTTTTGCTGTTATATACCCGTATATATATATGACTAAGTAAGAACACTGAATGAGCTCGTGCTATATATATCCCTCAGGTGTTGTAGTTTCATAACAAAATACATGACTTAAAAGTGGACAGTGTAATCAGCTGGTGTATTTCAAACATACTACAATCAGGTAGTCTTGTAGTTAGCACCTATGATTAGTGTGCTAACCACTAACACTCCACCGTGAGCACCTAAAACGTGTGTTTCAACACCTTACTCACTACATTCTCAGGGGCAAATCCAGGATTTTTTTCTAGGGGGGTCCGAACTTTTTTTAGGGGGGGGAGGCGAACCTCGAACCACAATATGCACATTTTGCAGAAAAAATGCAACATGTTGATAGTAAAAACTACATAACAATTAAATCTATGTTAAGCACCGAGAAAATTTGCTTCATGCTACTTAAAAATGACTTACAAGCAGCAAGAAATACACTAATGGACATGTACGTTTTCCAAATTCTAGGGGGGTCTGACCCCCCCCCCCCCGCTGGAACCACCCATGATTCTTGTATAGGTAACCCTGCGACTCTGTACATAGCGATCACTCACTTCAGTGATTAGTGTGTAACTAAGATGAGAACCGAAAAAAAATGTTTATATACCTAACACACTACATGTAGGCACCGGTAACCCTGTTTAAAGAATCCAAGCACTAAAATGATACCCTATTGTGTGGCACTTAATCCCCCCTTATGGGCTACGCTTACGTAAAAAATGTGGCTACTTTGCTAAATAGAAATTCACTCAGTCCGGTTAATTAAACAACAATTACAAGGCCCGTGGCGGCCATTTCAAGGTTTTACTTTTATTTACAGTGTTTAGTGATTCCTACGCATGCGTAAAAGAGTTCATGTAAATGTAAACATGACAAACCACGATGAGATAAACGTTTATTTTATGTTAACAGGTCGCAAGTCGTAGATCGACGGTTTTTAGTGCATCAATTTTTTGTGTTTGTGTATTGTTTGTGATTTGTTTTTGTTTCAAATTGTGACAAGCATGGGACTTTTGTCCGAAGGCTCTCCGTTATCGTGGGAAGAGACTAAAGCCCATGCGGATCATGTACGGAAACACGGAATCATCCAGTTTATAAACGAATTCAAAAAACTACGGGACCGTAAAAAAGATGTTTTGTATTGGGGAGACGAAGTGAGTAGAAAAATATGAATATTTGTGTTTATTATCATTTATTAAACCTTTGAAAATGATCTGATCTTTTTTGGACAAGGGTTGGGGTTTTTGACTTTTACTGGGGTCAACTGGTCAATTTATGACGTTGCATAATTAATAATGCAGGTCTGTAGCTGGTCTTACAATAGTTAGGTTTTAGGGGTTTAGACATGCTAAATATTAAAGAAATATTACTTTTTTCCTTGTTTTGCAAAAGATATGAAAATTTAGGGTTTAATGAACCCTTTCCCTTCAATCCCCTACCCCTACCATGGTATTGACATTGCTGAGGTTTATTATATCCATAAATCTTTGATTAAATATTTCGCCATGTTTTGTTAACAGATAATCAATTCACTAACCATGTTTTAATACCTGTAACTATATGACTTTACATTTTATATGTATGTCCTACTTTTTAATTTTACTGAGGTGGACCCTTGAACAATCAAGAGGGGGTATTGGCTAACAACATTTCGTCTTGAACCTAAAATATCATTTTCATTAAAATTTTCTTAATTTACCTGACCCCTGTATTTTAAACATTTAGGGAGTATCTGACCTCCTCTGTGCCCCCCACTTGGTACGTCCCATCAATGTTCTATATAATTTATCAAAAGTGTATAATTGTTTATTCACTGATCATAGACCCAAGCTTTCTCTAAATCAAGTGCTGCCTTACTTTGAAGTGTGTTCTTTCATATCTAGAGAAAATTAGCACATTGGGATGATGTCTTATAAATCTTCACTGAGCTGTTGGGTGTTCCTAAATTGTTTCAAAGTGAAATGATCCATTCGATATTTCTTCAGGCACCAAAAATACCACTTGGAAACTAGTTTATGAAGTGTTTCACTTGTATTTTGACAATTCTGGACCCCTGGAACTCTGAACTTCTACCATCTTCTCCATGCCCTATGCCCCCGCACTCTACCCCCTCTTCCTCCCCTTCCAGTCCCCTGATCCCACATTGTATCGACCATGAACATATCTCATCACATATTTTCTCAAGTACTTGACCGATTTTTTATGTTATAAAGTAAAGGGTTAATATTTAATCAGCCTGACTACCTGAAGTACATGTATGCAAATTTCTGATCAATTTTCATTATGTTTCCCAGTCTTCGGGCTTGTTGGTTAAATTGATGACTGCTCCCCACCTCCCCATCCCCACCCTACCCCCTGTGTACCCACATTTTTTATTGAACATTACTAATGTTCTAATTAAAATAAGATCTGGAATATTCTATTTAGAACATATAAGTTAATATAAGAACATCGTAAATTAATTAGAACATTATACTCTAGACTAAGTCTGGTTTTTATATTCTGATATTTGAACCTTGAAATCGGAGTTCTAGAACATTGCATCAGAGTAAGTCAATCCATATGTCTCTCAAACTTGCAGAAATTGGCAATTTTCCAGATTAGACCAGTCAGATAAACTAGTATTGGTTATTATTGATCTCAATTAGTCACTGTGTATTGTTTAGTTTTATTTAACTGTCAGTGGCGCTGACATTAACCTGACTGATTTAAATACTCACTACACTATTTCTGTAGATCATTAATAATAAATCTGTCTTTATGCACCATGATTAGTGAACTAATATTTAGTATACATTAAATTCGGTCAATTTGAAAATTTTATCTATTCATGTATCTTAGATTGATCAATTTTTTGCTAGCTAATGTAAGATTTTTGATATAATTATTATGCATGTTATTTGTTTTTTTCAATATAATTGTATTTCCTGAATGAAGGCATTATGCCAAAACATTTAAAATCAAATGTTCATTAATTATAACATGTCTATTTTGTTGATTATTTTAATCTGCGTAGAATAATTGTGCACTATGATATTAACATTGATGCGAGCATTAAGGTAATATCAGCAGACTCATTCTGAAATAATGATTCGACCATAAACATGTAAAATAATAATAATAATAATAATGATAATAATAATGATAATAATAATGATGATAATAATAATAATAACAACAACAATAATAATAAAGACTTTATTTATAGAAGCAAAAGTTAGACGAAGTCCAATCTTCCCTTTGAGCCTCTTAAATGTACTGGGATGCCTGATCCGGAGAGTGAATTGGCTTCGAATGACATCCCTAATCAGGGCCTTTTTTCCTAATATAATAATTCCCCAAATGTTCAGATTACTTTTGACATTTTATTCCCCTATCAATGAAATGGCATTAAAATTTGCCCTCTTTGTTCTATACAGAGTCAGACTCCAGGCCCCTTTCCCACATACTGAAAAAAAGCCCTGCTAATTTCTAAGTCCCAAATGCTATGTCTGAGAAGTAAAGGTCACTATATCATTCCTCTATTAAGACCATAAATTTCCACAGTGGAACTTAGTATTATACATTGGGCCACAACAAATTGATCATATGTTCTATGAACTCGCTCGCACCTTAATTTTGACGGTTTTTACAAAAAATATTTTTATTTCCTCGCTCGCCCATAAACATTTGATCAAACCGCTATATAAAGCAAGTGAATAAAGACTTTTTAAAAAAAAAATTCTTCGTTCGCTTGCCTCATTGTTTTTTCAGAAAAATCCGTAAAACACATGATCAACTTGTTGTGGCCTTGTTGAATGTCTTATAAACCAGGGCACGAATTTAAGCTTGCATACTCGCATATTGTGAGTGGATTTTGAAAATTGCGAGTAACTTTTATTTTAACTCACAAATTTTCGTGAGTTGAAATCGACGCATAAATATTACTGTCTAAACTTACGAGACTCAAATCAGCTTAGAAACGGCCAGATAGATTGATAGTATCAATTGAAGATTCATCTAAAAGACATGTTTGATACTCTTTGTTTATCTCACAGTAACACTAACACCCACTGTTTCATCCATAGTTTAATATAGTACTATGTTGTATTATATTGGATATACATGTATATGAATTGTAACTATGTATTCTGATATGATATTGAGAAAAAATGAGAGTCCCTTTTTTCCTTCGCGAGTTGAAATATTGTCAACTAGCAAAAATTTGCTAGTCCAATTTTTTGTTAAATTTGAGCCCTGTATTAACCCTGACCACCAAGTTTAACATAAATAAAAACTCGATGATTTACTTTTAGACACCCACACTTATAATTATTATCCTGTACGGAATTTTGACATTTTAATCCATAAGTATATTAGCTAAACTTAAAAATAAATACTTGTTATGAATAGAAATATATAATATTATTAGAATCCAGACCGACTTACATAGAGAACTAAATTCTTTCTGTAAATAGATTATGTGTGGTAGTTTTTAAATGTAATAACAACTTTAAGTCTTTCTTTAATAAGGTTATATATTCTAATAAATCCAATCTTTTATGTAGGTCTTGAGTTAAATATGAATCAAAGTTATCACCTTAAACCTTCTCAAGCACTAGTCCTATTTTTTAGCCAATTTTTTCAATGAAAAATTTCGGCTAATAGTTTGTGAAACACGGGGGTCGGGTGGGGAGGGGCCGTCAGGTGGGCATCTGGTGTCGTTAACAATTGCTTTAAAGTTTTCAATTTAGCATTATATTTTTGCCATTTATTGTCAGATCTTTATGAAACTTCTTACAATGATAACATACCATGTGATGAACAGAATTAGATAGTAACCACAACTCTATCTGGCTTTATTATGGATTATTTCCCTTTGTAATTTTTGCATTAAAGTTTTTATATCCGCCTTTAATGTGGTTTCCACATTACATTTCTTGTTATGTTACTTAGTTAGTAAAGTGGAAAAGTATCAACTAGCCTATCTATCTATCAATCTCCCGGGGGAGTCTTTAACTTCACTTAGAGCAACCCACAAATTGTCACAAAGGAATTGTACCACCCTTGCAGGTACCAATTTACATCTGGGTGGAGTGAAGCAATTGTAGGTAAATTTCTTAAGTTAAGGATATCAGCAGCTCCCTAGTGGGGATTGAACCAGGGAACCCCTCGATCCATAAGCCTGTCCCACCACTGGACTACTGCTCCTCCAATTAACATTAATTATGATTTTTTCAGGTAGAATATATGTTAGTAAAGTTTGATCATGATAAAAAAGTTGCTAGATTAAGTTTGAGAGCACAAGATGTCCTTACCGAGTTACAACAAGAAGAAAAGAATAATCCAGAGTAAGTGTTTCATATATTGTTGTATTTATCATTGTCATCACCATTATCATCACCATCATCATTAGCTTTGAGAGCTAAAGATGTTCTTACTTAAGTTAGTTACAAAAACAATGCAAAAATCATTCAGAGTAAGTTTTTACTGATTTTATATCTAATACCTATCATCATCATCACCATCATCATCATCACCATCATCATCACCATCATCACTATCATCACCATCATCAATGGCATTATCATCACCATTTTAACCAAATTCATCATCACCATCATCATTATACCAATCATTATCATTTTTATCATCATTATTATCATTATCATCTTCATTATCATTTCTATTTTCATCATTACCATCATTATTATATCATCACCACATTCATCATAATTGTAATAGCAGAGTCAAGGGGTTACCGGCAGTAGTAGGACAGGTACTAAAGGATTTTGAGGTACTGGGTTCAAATCCCATTTGGGGCACTGTTAATTTCATTGAGCAAGAAATTAACCTGCGGTTGCTTCACTCCATCCGGGTGTAAATGGGTACCTGCGAAGGTGGTAAAATTCTGTCACACCAATTTGTCGGCTACACTAAGCAGAGTAAAAGACTCCTCAGAGAGATTGATAGATTGATACCAGTATGACGAGGGGTAATTGCTGTAAAGTCTGTGAACGTCCATAAGCATGAAACCTACTAAAAAAACCATTACTTTTTTATATATATTGACATCAATCAAAATTTAAGTCTCTCTCATTTACTAACAGTTTTAAAAAAGAAACATTACTCCAGTCATTAATTCCGTACAGCTGTATAATTATATAAACACTTAGTATTGTGATGTTAACTCAGTTACCATAGCAACTGTTGGTATAAGCCCCTCAAGGTTTGTACATTATGATTTTATCAGGAAAATAATTTTTTACTAGAACTTTAATATTGTCAAGTTTTAAAATACTCATTTATGAGTTAAGTTGTGAACTATTGAAATTTTGCTTTTATTGTATATAAAAATTGTGCATTTGTTTGTTATGACAAAGTTTAGTTTTTGTCTGTCCTTCTGGCCATAAATTTTTTGTATGCACGAGAAAAAATATACCGGTATGTCTAAAATCCAAAGTTAGTATATGTATAGACTGTTTATCTTAAAGCTTTTTCTATTTTTAGATTGTTCTATTTATAAATTGTTCTTTTTCTAGACTGTTCTATTTACAAATTGTTCTATTTATAGATTGTTTCTATTTACAAATTGTTCTATTTATAAATTGTTCTTTTCTTAGACTGTTCTATTTATAAATTGTTCTTTTTCTAGACTGTTCTATTTACAAATTGTTCTATTTATAGATTGTTTCTATTTATAGACTGTTCTATTTATAGATTGTTTCTATTTACAGATTGATCTATGTATAGATTGTTCTATTTATAGATTGTTTCTATTTACAGATTGATCTATGTATAGATTGTTCTATTTATAGACTGTTCTATTATAGATTTTTCTATTTATAGACTGTTCTATTTATAGATTATTATTTTCAGTAATCATCCAACCACATGGAGACCAGAATATGCTTCCTACATGGTTGAAGGAACTCCAGGGAAACCATATGGTGGACTGATGGCACATTTTAATCTTGTGGAAGCTAATATGAGACTCAGGTAATACTTTAATAGAAATATTTTTATATTGACATTCATTGTGTCAGAAAATATTTTCAGATTTGGCATTTAGTGATTAACATTCATGAGTGATAAAATCGTTATCTGGACTTTGTTAAGCTAATTTTGAACTCATATTTGTGGGTTTTTCTGTCAGTGCATAGACATACAAACAAAGTTTATTACACATTATCACTGAAAATCAGGAAATATGGATTAAGTCCTTTTTTTCTTTGTACATATGTTTTCATTGTTATAGTGAAAGTACGTTAGTACAGCAGGAAAAAACAAATATTTAAAGGTTATCTTTATTACAAGTCTTTACTATTGAGGTCACATACATTGGTTGCTAATGACTCAACAAATACCATTAACTGCTTTGTTTAAAAGCTAGACACCTGTAACAAAAGCCTAACTTATATTATGATATTCAAGGTCACTTCATACAATGAACATGTACATTCTGGATGCTTAAAGCTGTGCATTCACAGATTTGGTTGATTTTTTAATATTTCCGCCGTTATATGACCTATACAATGTGTTGCTAGGGCGTTAAACCCAACAAAACAAACATTTTTTGATATTTTCAAATTACCTGTCGGTGTCTGTAATTTAGTTGAGAAAATGAATTCTTAATACTTTATTAGAGACTGACCTTTAGATTATAAAAAGAACGAAAAAGTCACAAAAAATGCATGTCTTCATTGTTATTAATTGTGTAGGTTTTTATACTTAAAATCACCATCCTTTATAGTTGTACTTGTATACTTCACGACAAACTCATCACCACTGGACATTTGGTCCAGCAAAATAGATTTTTCACTGGACCGAATGAAAGTTTACTGGACCAAAAAAACTTTCAGTGATATGTTCCATATACAGCCCAATACTGTGATTTAGCATTATACATATATGTCCTATAAAATTAAATAAACAATATAACAAGTAATTATTTTTTTGTATCGAAAACGGAAAATGGTGACTGTAAAAAGCTGGTGGACTTTCTGGCCACTAACATTCTAAAAGTCACTGGACAGAGGGCAATTTTGATGGACTCGGTCCACGGTCCACTGGCTAAATTCAAAGACTGGTTGTATGTCAATTTTCACTAAAATTGTAATTATCAGAACACTGCTTTACTGCTTCCAAAATGTTTCTGTATAAGTTTGAGGGATTTAGAAAAGTTGATATTTAAGTTGAAATCTGTGACCTGGCCGCTTTGAAAACTTGTTTAAACCAGTACGAGAAATTAGATCAATTGGATTTTTATTTGTTTAGTTTTTAGAAAAGAGAGTTTCAAGTACTTTCTAGTAGTACTACATTAGTAGATTAAACATAAAAAGTAGATGAGAGGGGAAAAAACAACTTTATAGTGATTTGTTTATATAGGCCATGAGATATTAATTGTTTACAAAAGCCGCCAGGCTAGCTCAGTTGGTAGCACACAAGTCCACTGATCGAGGGGTCATGGGTTCGATTCCCGGACAGGGCATACTTTAGTGGAGCTTGGTAATGAAATTATTTCTACGGTCATTCTCCCTCCTACCATTGGTTTTTAATAAGTAGGGCAGTTGTCAGTCACTGACGAAAGTATGTGCTTAGTAGTTGGTTAACAGGTAAATCCAGAGATTTAGCCTTTCCAGGAGGATTGAGTAGGTTGACTGGCTGCCGTTATTTGACCAATACAATGTGTTGCTACGGCGTTAAACCCAACAACAACAAAAAAACAACAATTTTTACAAAAACGTTTTTGCACTACTAGTAAATTAGGGTCAATGTTATGCCTTTTCACTATTGAAATAAATTGGTAAAAATTCACAAAATGTTACCGAAATTTTTTTCGACACTAAGTATGAATGTGGCTATTCACTTGTCTGTTTTTCTGTTCGTAGCCAGCGAAGAATGTTTCATTAAGTATTTTTTATGACAGTCAGGTCTTTCAATGATAATTTTCAAAATTTTGGAATATTGTCCGATTAATATTTTTTTAGTTTTTTTTTGAAGATTATTGCAGAAAAAATCACTATTTGAAAGGCAGGGACTATAGCAGGGCTTGACATTAAAGGTCTTTCGATTGCCCCTGACTACTTCATATTTGGGTTTAGGGGACTTGTTTCTGATAGTTAACATTTGGTTTAGGCAAGTTAAACAAAGAGCTGGTTGTCCAATGGGCAACATAGTTAAATAACTAATGTCGAGTCCTGCTTTAGTGAAAATCTAAAAAGACACTCTGGTTTAAGCCTTTAACTCAAAATTAGCATAAGAAAGAAACTTATTTCTATAGCCTTCTATTATTGGGAAAATATATAAAAAGTAATGGATTTAAAAATTTAAAGTGTATGACCTTCGTATAGTTAAGTGTATAGCGTAGTATTAGACAGTCAATAAATTTGAAATGCAATACTGGTCACACATTGGTTAGGATATAGGTTTTTGATACAATATTTGAATATAAGAGGTTTTGAAGGTCAAACTATAATCCTAATTCAATGGTAGTGTTTTCTTTCAAATTTTACAATGAAAATGATTGTGGCGCTATTCAATGAAAATATGTAGTGAAATCATAATATCTTATATTTCATTGTAGTGAAAATATAAAGTAAAATAGAAAAGTTAATTTATAGTTAATGCAGAATAACCTTCTTTCAAGAATATTGCAATGTAACAAGAACAAATCGGTACCAACATTGTCACAGTACTTACCTGTTCACATTATGGGGTGAAAGATATGTAAGGGTCCAGATAGCTTAGAAGTGAGAGCTACTCCTTGTAAGCAAGAGGTCCTGGGTTCGAGTCCCAGTCAGTCTGTATATTTTTCTCTCCCTGTGACAAGTTGATTGACAGGTTGCTGTTATTGAGAGGTGATTGTTATCGAGAGATTGTTGTTACTAATAGATGACTGTTATTTGGTGTTGGTTGTTATAACACATAGAAAATTTTGTTTTCTATTTCAGGAGAAATGAATTAAAGAAATTGTTGGGTAAAGATGAACATCCGCTATCATTGACTGTATTTCCTAGGTTTGTTATATGTTATTGTGTCCAATATAATTCCAAAGGGAATATACAAATATTATTTATAGAAAATAGAAAACTCTGTCGTCATCAATATTTCGGCCGAAGCCTTTATCAACAAACTATTGTCATGAACACAAATGTAAATGTGATGAAAATAATTTCATGATAAAGCCTTAGCCGAAACATTGATGACAACAGAGTTTTCTATTTTTTATATGTTATATATTATGTTTTTGTTTGAATTTTCTATGGTGGTATAAATCACGGGTCTAGCCCAAAACGGTCTTTACTCACTCTTTTTTATATTGAGTTATGTCTGTTTTGCGCTAAACCTGCAAAATGTGAAATTAATGTTAAAATGAACTGAAAACTTGTTAGTAAATCCACTAGGCCAGTTTATTATTGTAATAAAGTAAACATATTTTGTGATGTGAAAGTTGCAGCAAACAGTGTAATATCTGTGATATTTATTTTATAGAATAATTTTATCCAAATGTGTAGCGTCGTTAAATAAAGTCTTTATTGTAGTTATTATTATTAATATTATTATTCAAACTGATGTGTTATTTTGGATATAGTCTATATACAGTGTTCTCCAAGAGTCCTTGGACAATATCCTGTTTTAAGGGAAGAACAAGTTACATTTTTCCATGAAAAAAACTAACAGTCATCTGAGCTAATTCCAAAATCAACTTTAATTAGTTTATCAACATATAATTTAAACTATGCTACAGGTCGTATTCTAGGTCATGCGTGTTTTCGTACTTTAAACAATGGACTTGCCCACTTAATATGTGCATATGTTTATGCATGAACAGTGTTTTACTGATTTAAACGTACCACTGTGATATTTAACATTTATTTTAAATAGTATATATTCACATTGTAAATTTTAATTAGTGGTATGTTTATAAAATAAGTGTAAAGTAACTTAACTACAAAACTGTAAAATAAATTCACCCCTAAATATCGGTGTGTAATGAAACTGGCTATGTTTGTATACGCAATGTTTACGTAGGCGACCTGTACATGAATAACATTTGATTATAGTAAAAAACTTGTTGCAATTTTGGTCATTTTTTCATTAAATTGTCCAAAAGTTTGGAAGGGAACCGTATGTGTTTGAAATTATATAACAATGTACTATATAGAATGATCAGTGTAAAACTAGCCTACCTTCTTGTTTTATTTACATGTAGTTAGACTGGTACTTCGCTGACCCTTTGATATGCAGTTATTTTAAAATTTGTAAAATTTGCTGAGTCATGATGATACAAGAAAATATTATGATTTTATCTTAGTTTAAATTTAGGCTAATTTTACGTCTGCATACTTTTACTACTTTAATTTATTTAAACATGTTTGATTTCTGCTTGATGTTCAATTATAGATTACAAAGAAAATTAATTTAAAGCTATTTGCTAAAAAAATAAAGTTAAAAGTTAAAGTGCAGTTTAAAGTGTGCTCATACATGTATATATACCGAGAGTTTAGCGCAAAATGATTGTAACTTGCTCTTTTCTTATATTGAGTTAGGACTGTTTCACTCTAAACCTGCGATACATGTTCAGCCCACTAAGCAATTTGGTACAATAATCCCTGATCATTGAAATCACCTTTCAGTAGGTGATCCCTCACAGTACCCATTTACACATGGGTAGACTGGAACAACTGTACATAAATTTCTTGCATAAGGAAATTAGCAGTGCCCCTAGTGGGGTTTGAACCTGGGACATCTTTATCCATGCATGAGTCCTGTAACTGGTCCACTGCTCCCCAGTAAAAGGTTTACATACGTTTCATGTGAGTAATTGTATCCACTAGACCATGAAGGGCGAGTCTGAATAAGTTTGTAAAAAAGGAAAGTAAATATTTATGCTCAGTCATGATGATAATGTAGAATTATGAAATTATAAAATGGTGTGTTATGAAACTTAAATTATAGAGTTTATATCAAATTTGTGGTGCAGAACTTTTCACACTGAAGTAATAAGATAAATAATGACAGAATGCCAGTATAGCGCGGAAAGGTCGTAACTCACTATTTTCTTATATTAAGTTACGACCATTTTGCGCTATACCTGGAGATGTAGACTATTTTTGTGTTGATCCATTAAAATAATTAAAATAAATAAAATATCTTACTGCATTCAAACAATCGTAACTTGGTTTATAAAGAGACTATTATTAGCAGTTATCAAATAAAGTTTTTATCAATTAAGGGTGTTAAAATCCACTATATATCCAAAGTTAGATTTTTGATAAAATGCTGCCCAGGTTATTGACTCCAAAGGGATAAATCTAATTTCTAAGAGCGTGTTTCACAATCGAGCTAAAATAAATTAGTATAATTATAAACTGACTTATAAACTTGATGTTTTTTCAGACTTGGTTGTAAAGATTTTACTGAACCTTTAACATCACCGACACCTCAACACGGAGCTTCTAGATCTTTGTTTTTTGCTGATCCTGTTATATTTCAAGGTCATCCAAGATTTAGGTAGGTTTGACCCTGTTTTATTCCAAGATTTAGGTATGTTTGACCCTGTTTTATTCCATGATTTAGGTATGTTTGACCCTGTTTTATTCCATGATTTAGGTATATTAGCCCACTTATGTGTTTCATATGGATTCTTTCTTTTGATACAGTGACCTAAGTTTATTCTTAATAATAGTAGATCATACTCTTTTTTTGAAGTTTTTCAGTTAACTTATTGTTAATTTATTTTCTCTTCTATTTTAGCACATTAACAAGAAACATTCGTGAAAGACGTGGAGAGAAGGTGGCCATTAATATTCCAAGTATGTATTTACTTTTTTGTTTAAGATTTTTTTTTTGATATTTGATTGATTTGATCATACTGCCGATTGGTTAATTTTTTTTTACTGCATTTGAATCATAAAAACACATGCCATGCTGGAGACCAAAACAGTTTAGGTCAAATTATGAGAACCTTGTTCTGTTTGGTTTTTGTTATCAATTTGCTGTTTTTTCTTTATCAGGGTATGATATATCATACCCAAAGAAGATAAATTTTTTTGTTCCTAGGAATATTAAGTTATAAAATCCTCTGGAACACTGAATGTTCTGGCCAATACAGTTAGCTCCCCTTACATCATAGATAAAATAATTACTGAACCTCAATTTTGTGCTGATCTATCAATATGTTTATACCCTCAGAATAATTGATATATAAACTACATATACTTACAGTATACAAAGACAAGAATACACCAAGTCCATTTATAGAAGATTTATCAAAGTATGGTGACAATGGTGAAAGTCAGAGAGCAGCTAAACCAGATCATATATACATGGATTGTATGGGATTTGGTATGTTGTGGATTCGTTTTGTTTTTTATGAGCAGGATTTTTCAATGAAAAAATTTGACTTATAGATTTTTAGCCGGATTTTTCAACAAAAAAATTTAGTTTATAGATTGGCAAAACCCGGTTGGGCGCCTGGTGTTGTTAACAATTGCGTTAAAGCTTTCAATTTAGCATATATCTCTGCCATTTATTGTCAGATCTTTATGAAACTTCATATAATGATAACACACCATGTGATGAACAGAATTAGAAAGATTTTCCTCCATTAGATTTAATAATAATATGAAGAAGTTTCCGGCCTTATGGAAGGGTAGGTGAGCACTGGTTATAGACAAGCGTTCAGGAAAGCTAGGTTAGGTGCACTGGATGCCGTAAAATGACCTAAATTGTGTTGTCACAGCATTAAACCCGTTAAAAAAAAATAATTCAATAGGACTGTAAAAATTAACATAACACAAGACATTGCAAAGATTTCTCTGATACTTGTGTATTTACAATATATTTTTACACTCTACACTAGGTATGGGCTGTAGTTGTTTACAAGTAACATTTCAAGCCTGTAATATTGATGAAGCCAGAAATTTATATGATCAACTTACACCATTATGTCCTGTCATGGTAAGTTTAGCATTATCCTTGTATTACATTGATGTAAGGTCCATATGACCCCTTTGTCACATTAATTTAAAGGGCACACTACATAATTTATGTGTCACATTGATTTAAGGAACACATGACCCATGTGTCACATTAATTAAAGTCACATTACCCCGGTGTCTAATTGATTTTAGGGCCATAAGGCCCCTGTGTCACATTGATTTAAGGGTCACATGACCTCTGTGTCTCATGACCTATTTAAACACATAACTAATGTGTCACATTAAAGTAAGGTCTACATAACATCTGTGTCACATTGAATAAAGGGCCACATGACCCCTAAATTTAACGTTTCTATATTTACAGTTATCATTGAGTGCCTCATCACCTATATATAGAGGTTATTTAT
Source organism: Mactra quadrangularis (assembly GCA_025267735.1). Classification (NCBI taxonomy): domain Eukaryota; kingdom Metazoa; phylum Mollusca; class Bivalvia; order Venerida; family Mactridae; genus Mactra; species Mactra quadrangularis. The sequence continues at coordinate 57,331 of CM046310.1, forward strand.
CAGACCTAGATACAAGATGGACTGTTATTTCACAATCTGTAGATGATAGAACACAAGAAGAAAGAGGTTTAAAGGTAATTTACTTCATATATGTAGTATGTACATGTATAAATAATGATGTGGAGACTAGTCACCTGGACATTGCCGAGCTTACAAACTGAATAAATGGAGAAAAGGAAGAGATTTGAGTTTCTTGAGTTTGAGTAAAACCCAGCAACAGGACACTGTTGACTCTAAAAACAGAAATAATAGACAGCAAGGGATCAGGGGTGGTCCTCGCTGACTATTAGCACTTGAAAAACATGCAGCAAATTACAATCTGGATCAAGCTGGAGTATAGTAGCTTAAGTAATTAAGTTCTGATTTGTGTATGAGAAAAAATATTTAATTGAGCTAGAAACTTTATTTTACTAACTCAGTGGTGAAGAACCAGCAGGCTGGAGAGTGATTATATGACTCTGTAATCCTGTGTCTCAATAGAAACTTTATCTTACAAACTCAGTGGTGAAGAACCAGCAGGCTGGAGAGTGATTATATGACTCTGTAATCCTGTGTCTCAATAGAAACTTTATCTTACAAACTCAGTGGTGAAGAACCAGCAGGCTGGAGAGTGATTATATGACTATGTAATCCTGTGTCTTAATAGGCAAGTTCGACTGTTAGGACCATCAAAATCCATGGTCTTTTTTGAGGGACTTTCATTTCACAAAAACAGGCATTTACAGTATTTTGCTATAGCTATGATCTGTTACCATGTTAGAATAGAGTCTGAATAGAAGTAGTTTAAAGTCGTGTATTATAAAATTTTACTGCATAGACTGGTTTTATGTTATTTTTTTTAATTTGTAGCCTTTAAAAGAGAACAAATTTGTGATAAATAAATCCAGATACGACAGTATAGACAGTTACCTCTCATGTAAAACACATAATGATATCAATCTAATATATGATGAGGAACTATTGCAACAGTTAAAATCTGAAGGTAGGTTCTATTTATAGATTGTTTCTATTTATAGATTGTTCTATTTATAGACTGTTCTATTTATAAATTACAACACTTAGAATTTGAAGGTACTTTATTCTGAATTAAAATTAATGGTTGGGTGTAGGATTTCAAATCCAGACAAATACCTTCTCTGAAAAATCAATATGTAATGTATTGAAGTTTTATAGATTTTACACGGATATCAAGTTTATTTGGTTTTTTTCCTGTGGTATTAATAATTAAGTAAATTACAAATGAATGTGTATCTTTACAATGAATAGTTTTTGTACAAAAAAAACAAGGAAATATGATTAAGATGTTACCTGATAAAAATCTGGTCTTAGCTGTAATTGAACCCACAACTTTTCCTAATTGTTAGTGAATACTCAACACGTCTCATTTAAAACTAATTGTTAGTGAATACTCAACACGTCTCATTTAAAACTAATTGTTAGTGAATACTCAACACGTCTCATTTAAAACTAATTGTTAGTGAATACTCAACACGTCTCATTTAAAACTAATTGTTAGTGAATACTCAACACGTCTCATTTAAAACTAATTGTTAGTGAATACTCAACACGTCTCATTTAAAACTAATTGTTAGTGAATACTCAACACGTCTCATTTAAAACTAATTGTTAGTGGACACTCAACACGTCTCATTTAAAACTAATTGTTAGTGAATACTCAACGCGTCTCATTTAAAACTAATTGTTAGTGGATACTCAACACGTCTCATTTAAAACTAGCTTGTAGAAAAGAGAGTACATATGCACCATTGAACATAATTTGACTGTTTTTAAGTAGGTTTAAACCTCAACTTTATTTTACTAAACTCTATCAAATTTTCTAAAACGCTCTATTTATTTCTTATAAAAGTGTTATAATGTATATTTTCCAGGTTTATATTTATTTCTTATAAAAGTGTTATAATGTATATTTTCCAGGTTTATATTTATTTCTTATAAAAGTGTTATAATGTATATTTTGCAGGTTTATATTTATTTCTTATAAAAGTGTTATAATGTATATTTTCCAGGTTTATATTTATTTCTTATAAAAGTGTTATAATGTATATTTTCCAGGTTTATATTTATTTCTTATAAAAGTGTTATAATGTATATTTTGCAGGTTTAGATGACTTGCTATCTAAACATATAGCACATTTATTTATCAGGGATCCAATTTCTTTGTTTAGTGAAAAAATTCACCAGAATGACGAGGAAGATACCGACCACTTTGAGGTGAAATATTACTTTTATGTATAATACCGTTACACCTATATGAAAAGCCCCTATTGTAATAAACGCCCCATCCTAGCTTCAATTTATCAGTCTAATAACTATGTGGAACCTCATGAAATTCATTGAGATTTCACGTTTATATTTTAAGAGGTGTCCACATATCAGTTATAAACTATGATTTTTACCGAAATGACATTTTATTGATCCCTTTTAATACAATAAATGCCTTCAGAATGTCTTCATTTTTATGCACATTTGTAAAAACACTTCTTGAAATTGGTTGAGGTCATATGGAATGAAAAACCTGGATCATTGGATAGTAGAGGACAGTGTGAAAATGTATGTCATATCATATGGTAAAAAGAAGGTCATAGGGTCAAAAACTAGGTCAGAGGGTAAAATCTAGGTCACCAAGGCACTTTCTCATGGTGACATATTATCCCCTTAAGTGAATGGTATAACTCTGAGAGTCATGTTTTAATATGTTGAAATTCGAGGATTGCTGGCAAGACTGTCGTAGCTCGCTCTTTAAATAACACAATGCACTTACTGTAGTCTTGGGGGCAACCATTGAATTGAAATAGTTTAGATATTATATAAATTTTAATTTATATTTTATAGAATATACAATCCACTAACTGGCAAACGATGAGATTCAAACCTCCACCACCAAAGAGTAACATCGGCTGGCGTGTAGAGTTTCGACCAATGGAAGTACAGCTTACAGACTTTGAGAATGCAGCATACACTGTGTTCCTTGTGTTAATGACTCGGGTGATTCTAACGTTTGGTTTAAATTTTATAATGCCTCTGTCCAAAGTTGATGAAAACTTGGAGAAATCATTTAAAAGAAATGCTTTAATGGATGAGAAATTTTGTTTTAGAACTGATATTTTAACAGGTTTGTAAAATTTTAGTTTTTGTTTGCTATTGTGATTGTCTTTTTGTTTGGCTATCAGTATGCTCAATCAGTTGCAAGTCTTGCTATGTAAGAAGTTGTGGGATCCATTCTCTGTTAGACCTACATATTGTTGTTGAGTTTGGACGTTAATACTGCTTCAGAAGGGTTCCATCTACATTGCTTATTGGCAAGAAGTACTGTTTAAAACATACACATAAAGAATTACACATTACCAGGTTTAATAATGATGGTTGACTGACTGATATTGTCTTATTGATTATAGAATCTGTAAAAAAGTTGAATGTGTTACATGACTTACCAGAAATACATAAAGAGATGATATTTGTTTTTTTATTGACTATTCTATTTATAGATTGTTTCTATTTATAGACTGTTCTATTTATAGATTGTTTCTATTTATAGACTGTTCTATTTATAGATTGTTTCTATTTATAGATTGTTCTATTTATAGACTGTTTCTATTTATAGACTGTTCTATTTATAGATTGTTTCTATTTATAGACTGTTCTATTTATAGACTGTTCTATTTATAGATTGTTTCTATTTATAGACTGTTCTATTTATAGACTGTTTCTATTTATAGATTGTTTCTATTTATAGATTGTTTCTATTTATAGATTGTTTCTATTTATAGATTGTTTCTATTTATAGACTGTTCCCCACCAGAAGCAGAGAAATGTGTGCTAGAATGTTGTGGTAAAACTTGTACTTCACAAAATCAGTTTAAAGAGTTAACTATAGATGAGATAGTACATGGAAAGGTAAGAGCTCATCGCCCTTGTTATAATTATTCCTAACCCATTCAATGAACTCAATGAACTACATGCACATTAAATGACCTAAGCTGCCTACTTGCCTTAATACAACAAAATAATAATATTAAAATGACTCCATCTATGATTGCAATGATCTTAAAACCCATATTAATGCAGCTTGCCTGGATTTTTATGTTTTCCAGTAAAATTCTTGCTTGTTTATTTTATATTTTAGCTAAAAGTAAGTAGTTAATGTTAGAACACCAAGTTTGATTGACTTGATAAAGTGTAGCCTATATTTAACCCAATAAAAATCCATGGTCCGAATGGAGATTTGAACCTATGACCTCTCAAGTCGTAAGCGGACACTCTACCACATCGCTATAAAAGCTAGCTTAAAGGCAAGGGAGTACAAGTGCCATATTATACATTTGCTACACATAAATATCAAATGTGTTTTAAAACTTAATGTAAAGTGAAATGAGAGCATTTTTTGCTGGTTTTAGGAATCCAGTATTTTGGAGATAGTGATTAACTATTATGTGGTATTGAAAGCAATATTTTTCAGTAAGTATAAACACAGATTTCTGCAATATCTTTAAAATTTAACTAATATCCTTATACATGGGTGCAAGTTTTCAGGCATATGCCTGAAGTTCAGGTTTTCCACAACAAATTGGACAATGTTTTGCTATTAAATTATGAAGAAAAATGGTTTCAAATTACAGTTTTCAGGTTTTTCAAAATTCTCATGTTGCACCCATGTGTAGGTAATATTTGTGCTGACAAGAGACTCGTACCAAAGGCCACCAGATTGTATTGTGGTAGTGTACATAAAGATATAAACAATTTAAAGATTTGATTATTTTTCTTTCAGGATGACTACCCAGGTTTGATTCCATTAATAAATAAATATATTGACATGGTTGAGATAGATGTTGATACAAGATGTACTATACAACAATATTTAAATCTAATATCATCTCGGGCATCAGGTAGGTTGTGAGATATTTAAGTCTTAAAGGTACGAGGTCACAGATACGAGATGTACGATACAACAATATTTAAATCTTATATCATCTCGGGCGTCAGGTATGTTATAAGATATTTAAGTCTTAAAGGTACGAGGTCACAGATACGAGATGTACGATACAACAATATTTAAATCTTATATCATCTCGGGCATCAGGTAGGTTGTGAGATATTTAAGTCTTAAAGGTACTAGGTCACAGATACGAGATGTACGATACAACAATATTTAAATCTTATATCATCTCGGGCATCAGGTAGGTTGTGAGATATTTAAGTCTTAAAGGTACTAGGTCACAGATACGAGATGTACGATACAACAATATTTAAATCTTATATCATCTCGGGCATCAGGTATGTTATAAGATATTTAAGTCTTAAAGGTACGAGGTCACAGATACGAGATGTACGATACAACAATATTTAAATCTTATATCATCTCGGGCATCAGGTAGGTTGTGAGATATTTAAGTCTTAAAGGTACTAGGTCACAGATACGAGATGTACGATACAACAATATTTAAATCTTATATCATCTCGGGCATCAGGTAGGTTGTGAGATATTTAAGTCTTAAAGGTACTAGGTCACAGATACGAGATGTACGATACAACAATATTTAAATCTTATATCATCTCGGGCATCAGGTATGTTATAAGATATTTAAGTCTTAAAGGTACTAGGTCACAGATTTGGTTACATTTTTTTAGTGTCTGTAATTGAGTCAAAAATTTATTTTTGATATTTTAAGACAAACTGACCTAAATGTTGCAAGAAATATACAATAAAAGTCACAAAAATGCACTAAATTGTCTATACATGTACTGTGACATACAGGGTAGATATTTTCTACATGAAATGCCATCATTTGTAGTTGTGTGTTAATTGCACTAAGATTGACTTTATCAAAACCCTACTTTCCTGCTTCCAAAATTTGTTTCCATACAATTTTGATAATTTTAGAAAAAGTTGATTTTTAAGTTAAAACCTTTACATTAGTCTTCGATTTCTAGTCTGTTTTTTTATTCTAGGATTTAGGTTATATTTTGCTTACCAGTACTTATCGATAAAAAATTGGTATCTGTATTTATTGATTTATGGATTTTTGAACATATATTGAGTATTTTGAGTATTTAAATCAGCACGGTTTATGCATGTGCAACTGACTGATGAATAAACTTCAATAATTCCCAACGCTGGGCTTGAACTTAAAACTTTCAAGTATCTTACTTTACTGCAGGGCTTTTTACCCTTATAAAACAGGGGCCATTTACAGACACTTCCTGAATTTCTTTGCAATCCTGCAGCTTTCCCTTATTTGGAGGTTACCATTGATTTTTCATTCCCCTATCAATGAGTTGTGATAAAATGCCCCCCCCATTGTTCTATATAAAATAAGGCCCCAGGCCCCTTCTCCACATACTGCAAAATGACAGATAATTTTTTCAAATACCTTATACTCTTTATTACAGACCTATTTCATTTTTTTTTCAGGTAAATTAAAGACCACTGCTACATGGATACGTGATTTTGTTACGAGTCATCCAGATTACAAACATGATTCCGTCGTCCCTGATTCTGTAAATTACGAACTTTTATTAAAGTGTTCACAAATTTCCGACGGTGATATAACCGACAGCACGTTACTTCCGTCAACGGTGACGTCAAGAACGACAGACAATATTCCTAAAGCTATGAGCAAAGTGAATGCATACTTGAACAATAAAAATGCTAGAAATGGTGAAATCACTACATAGATTACACTACATTTTATTTAATATAGTTTATATATAGTGTAAGAGGGAATTTCTACAGAGTACAAATTCTGCTGGGGGTTGGGTTAAAAATGATTCTATACAGGGCTCGAATTTAACTAAAGATTGGACTTGCAAATTTTGCGAGTGAGTTTTATTTCTACTCGCAAAATGAAAAATATCACTCGCACATTTTTCTCAAAATTTTTGTAGCATATAAAGTTACTATTTATCAATTAAATTGTATATAAAGTATAAAAACAAAAAAGTACTTTTAACTATGGATAGAACAAGGGCATTATTGTAGAATACTCAAAGAATATCAAACATGTTTTTATGGTGAATCTTGAACTGGTACTATCAATCTATATTGCCGTTTCAATGCTAGTATGAGTCTCTTTAGTTTAGACAGTAAAATATCATTTGCTAATTTCAACTTGCTAACATTTGCGAGTTTGAATAAAAGTTACTGGCAATTTTCAAAATCCACTCGCATTTTGCGAGTATGCAAGTTTAAATTGGAGCCCTGATTCTATATCTGTATTTCTGCGGTCTGCAAAATTAAAAAAAAGTTACTAATGTTTTAACAGTTGAATGCAGTAGATGCTGAGAATTTCACACACACACATACAGCCTCACACCCACGCACACACTGTGAAAACAAGAAAACTGCACAAATTTTTTGTTTTGGTCTGAAGATATTACCGAGTTATACATGTATTTGGAAATGAGAAAACTTGACTGTTTAGAAATCTGGACATTATTTCAGTGAGGGCATTCTGCTGTATTCTTACCTCATAACGTTTCATTAAAAGTTTGTGCAGTGTGTGATCATCTTTAATTGGCATTAATTGACAATTAGGGTAGCAATACAACACGATATTACATGTATTTATATGACAATGAATTCTTATAGCAGAACGAAGGTTCCTCTTGTAGGGTATTTTATCATAGTCATTATTTATGTATATTTAAATTGTTATTGATCGGGCAGTCATTTTTACTAAGTATGAAATCGGTTTATTAGTTTGTCTATAAAGAATTAAAACTGTTGACTATCTAGTGCCCTCTGTAAGTCAACAAAATTCTGTTTTGAGAATAAACTGATTCTAACTCATGGCAAAAAAACACAGAGTCATCTGAACAAATGTGGCATTATTTAGTTTATTAACATATATTTTAAACTATGTTATACCAAGCTTTAATTATAGTAAAATTACCTCAAAATTTCATTTGTCAAAAGTTATTCGAAGGATGGCATTATATGTTTGTCACATGTGGGTCTCAAATATATTCTGATTTCGTAAAATTCATTTAATGCATGTAATCATTTCTTCATAAAATTTTGATCTAACTGTATTATATACATGTATATTTACATGTGTTCTTTTTTTTGTTTATATAAATATATTCATTCTACAGTCATTGTTTATTTTGTTCTTTTATTTACATTCAATGTATGTTAACTGTCTATGCATTCTGAACTCCTCGGCCATTTACTAAGAATGACCTCGGACATATTGCGACGCAATGTCGGAGCTACTTTTGGGTCACATATCCAAACAAAATGCTTTATCCAGCACACATTTGGCATGAACTTCCCCAACATCGAGTCACACCCCAACTGTTAACAAATAGCACAGATGGCAGCCACAGCGCCTGACCCTTACAGGTACCCATTTACATCTGGATGGAGTAAAGAAATTGCAGGTAAAGTTCTTGCTCAAGGAAATTAGGATTGCTCCAAGTGGGATTCGAACCCAGGACCTCTCGATCCCTTAAAGTGTGTCCTATCCCTGGACTACTGCTTCATGTTACCAGCATTTGACTTGAGATGATTTTTGTCAAAAGATCCAAAACAGTTAAATACTTTAAGTATATATTTTATTTCATTAGTAAAACGTTTTTTTTAAACATTGACAAAGGAAGATATAAACACAATTTTCTAAAACAAACCATTTAAATAATTACATAAAATGGTTGAAACAACAATTTCATATAGGACAAACTATAAACAATCTTTTCAATGATAGCAAAACATTCAACCTTTGTGTACAACCTGTAAGCCCTAAAAATTTGTAATCTTGTGTATAGGGCAACATGACCCTACCTAGCAAATCTTGCCAATCCTAGAGGTTATTTTTCAATGTTAAATTTTACCTTCATGGATTTTTGACAAGTAGGGAAGACTGTTGGTATAGTGCGTAAAGTTTGACCCCGATCTGACCTTTCACATTTGCATCTAATAATTATCTACACATATCCTGACAAAAATCAGTACCACACTTATTCTACACTTCCGCAGCGATAGTAAAATTATAGAAGTCTGTTTATGTGTGAAATTTCAATGCATAATCTTCGACGTGTAATCGAGCATTAATACTACATTAGTATTCTAAATAATGAATATTCTTGCATAAAGGTCAGGTCGGGGTCAAACTTTACACACAATATGAATCACAATTTGCTGTTAAAAGAAATAAAAAACTTGCAGCCAACTCAACCTAACTTTTTTTCAACCGATATTTTTGGGCCGAAGCATAGAATACTGTTTCTTTGATGGCAAAACAATTAAAAACTGTGGTTATAGAAAATGAACTCTAACTATGGAAGCTAAAGTTTGTCATACAGAACACATGGTCTAGAGCACTATAAAAATGTCATATGTACAAGAACTGTTAGAGGGTAATGTATATAAACACTTGGAACTTTAAATCACTTAACTAATCTTTGTTTCTTTATTATGACTTATAAAATATTATTGTAAAATTTTATTCAACTGTCAGTGATCTATACATTAACTGCTGATTTAAATATCACTTCAGAACTTCTATTCTCAAATTTCGATGAAACAGATATTTTAATTTTTATACCGATTTATTTTAGCTTGATTGTGAAACATGCTTTAACAATGTAGAGTTATCACTTTCCAGTCTGCCTCCTGGTCCCCCAGTACTGAGCTAGTAAGATAAAGTTTCTTGCTCAAACAACTAGGTAGGTTTTGGATGTTATTTTAACCAACGCTGAGCTGACTATCCAATGATTACTAGTCCAATGTTGTAACTACTTGGACGCACCCCCTCCTAAAAATCTACTAATTTAAATCAGCAGGGTTAATGTATGTGCCACTGACAGTTGAATAATATTAACAAATAAAATTTAGCCTCCTAGCGAAACCTTTAAAACCTTTATTCTTGTAAAAAGAACACCAAACAAACTTAATTTGTGACAAAATGAACCTTCATTCTTAATGTAGCCTGCCAGGAGGCCAAAAAATATTAGAACATTAGAACTATACATATTGCAAACATCCACATGTATCAAGTATACACTGATATCATCTAAATGTCACATTTTCATGTCTTCTTGGATGACTTCCTGTTGTTGTTGTTGTCGTATCCATGGTAACAGTTTTAACTTTATTGTTTTTAGTAAATGAATGATAGAATAAAATATCTGTTAAATAAACAACTGGAGCAAACAATCTTAGTGGAAATAAACTGAAAATAAACAAAAATAGACAACTAGACAACTTGTATATACAATGCCATACAAAATTCACTTCACACTTATAAAATATTCTATTTTTTTCATTAATACAATTAAATTATATTTTAGATGTATATACACATCTGAATACTTAAAATAGACAGATATATTAAAAGGGGAGTAATGATACTATAGACATTGGTGTGGTAACTATTGGATAGCTAACTCCACATTGGTTCAAATTGTATCCAAAAACTACGTCTCCATTACTTCCTTGAGCAAAAAACTTTTAGGGGACTAGAAGGCAGATTTGAGTGTGAATAATCTAAGTTAAAAAGTATGTTTAAAAATTTAGCTTAAATAAATTAGCATAAACAATTAAAAAGTGATTATCTTACGCAGAGAGTGACTGTCAACAATTATCACAATATCTTGTATTTAAATTTAGATAAAACAAGTCTGAAGAAAATCATTCTACTTACAATTGTGGTTGAGTGTCTACAGCTTCGTTAGCACTTACAATAAATAATGGAAACAATATAGAAAATACACAGCCACTGTAATATAGAGAAAAATAAAGTTTTTTATGATGCTTTATTTCTACAAACAAATCCATTAAAATCAGGCACTTTTTAAAAATTAAATAAATAACGATTTAAGCAGGCTAAAAATTGAAAGATTTATACATCTATTTAATAAAACTGTAATATGAACAAGAAGTTCATTTTGTGAGGCTCAAGGGAGATAAAAATGAATACAACACTGTTCAAGGGAGGTAATAAATAATATATAGAACATAAATGTAATGTGGAAACATCATTAAAGTCAGATTTTTATCAAGATCTGACCATAAATGACAGCTATATCCTACATATTAAAAACTTCAACACAAAAATTACTAAGGGAAATAATCCATAATAAAGCTAGGTAGAGTTGTGGTTACTTTCTAATTCTATTTATCACATGGTACGTCATCCTTGTATGAAGTTTCATAAAGATCTGACAATAAATGGCAGAAATATATGAAAAAGAAAAACTTAAACGCTATCGTTAATGACACCAGACAACCGACAGCCCACCCGGGTTTCGCCAAACTATAAGCTGAATGTTTTCGCTGAAAAATCCGGCTAACAATAACTAAAATAATGTAAAACAACTCACCACACAACTGTAGATGAAGGCAAGGATGTTAAAATTGCCATAGGTAAACCAAAACCAACGAAATATGGCCAACAAGATTCTATATGTGTTAATCTTTCATGTAACACCCAACCTGGAAATATATATACATTACACTCCATTACTTTACTTTACTTTATTTAGGCACTGCAACCTTCTGTTCACAAGCCATCATCATTATAGCTAAGACCAAACAATTTTTTTTCATTTATAATGAATTTACTATATCGATTAAACGAAACAAATTATTATGCAAGTAATAAAGCCTTCATGAGTATAAAATTACAAAAAAAACATGTTGATTAAATCAGTTAAATCATTAAAAGAGCTTCAACCTTGAGTCTAGCACTGCTGGACTAACTAAAAAGTTTTGTAGATGACTGGACTGAAGGCCTTGAGCACTAGCCTGATTTACTATGTTATATAGTAAAAGGCAGAATTATCAACTAGCACAACTACATGAAATAATGAATTGTCACTAGCCCAATTCAATTTCCACAAGTCTTAGGCTTTGGGCTAGAATGTAAAGCAATGACTGTTGTGTTATAAAAGGTACCTACCCATATTAATCCATTTATATTCAAACGAATACAAAGCATACAATAAACTAAGATGTAATACACTGATACATCTACTGACTGCAGGAAGAGGTAAAAAATCTGCTACAGTACCCTGGAAGAGATAAAAACAAAACTTGACCAGTCTCCTAAAAAAAGTCCTCTGGTACCCTTCTTACATAAAAAGTAATAAGTATATGATATCAAATTGTGGGTACTGTTGAGGAAGGGGGAGCAAAGTGTTAGAGAGCAATATCCTTTCAGAAACTGGCCAAACTATAAGCTTGTTTGTAACTTCACATAGTACTATACAGTAGCTCTGGAAGTAGGATTATCTCCCTTGTATTTATGGTACTTATATTAAGAGTTTTAAATGACATGGTGTCTGAATGAGGCGAAAAGAAGATGGCATCAAAATAAATAATATTCTGACCAGGTTTTGGAAAGATTGAATTATAAGTGTTTGATTTATAGACAAGAAATTATGACATATGCTCCCAGCTTTCCCAGTCAGATTTGCACCAGAGGTATTGACATTCAACAACCAACTTTTGATATAAAATATTAAACGTTACCTGAATTAAGAAGAATAATTGTACAACCAAACTAAACAACATATCAGATAAAAATAAACTAATATTTGGTAACTGTGGTCTTCCTCTTGATTTTCTGTATGCACTGTCAGCTATGTCCTGTAGAATAAATGTTAGATTTACAATCTTTGTAACAAAACATGTCTTTAAATCACGACTTTAAATTAGTAATAGGTGTTTTGCATAAGCAAAAAGAACAAAATAAGTCGTACATTATTCTATAAAAAGAATACCAGAACAGAACAGAACTATTCTTTTATTTTTTTCACACAGTTTACAGGTAGTAAAAACATGTGATTTTATAATGATAGATCAAATAAAATGGTTATTGGGATGTTTACAAAAAATCGTATAAAAAATTGACAAAATGGACAATTTATGAATGCTACTGTCAGATAATATATTTTGCAATATTAGAATTCTTAAATATATTTCAGTTATCAAGAAAGGGTGAATAAATCACTACACGTTTACAAAATTTAATGAATGTATTTAATAACTTAAACCTCAAGTCTTTATCGGTGACATCATTAAATACATAAGAAAGTGATGTCATCATGAAATATGTGATGTCATTGTTCAGATAATATTATAACTTTATAACTACATGTATAGATGTATACTTACAGCAAACCAGAAACAATTCACTATTTTACTGATAACAAACAAAGGTAAGATCCATAAAGCACTAAATGTCCAACGTAACATAGGACCCATCCATGACCAGATAATACCTGTCTCGGAAGAACCTGTGTATAATAAAATATAAATTACTGAGGAAGTCAAAGATTATAAAATACTATTGCAGAATGAATAGCATTTTTATACCAAACATAGTAACCCCCAATATTATAAATACACCTTGAAAATAAGGCAAACAAATTCATTACACAAACATTTTTTTTTAAATATTTGACAGCTATAAATTATACTTATTAGCATCAAATATATGATTCTTTTAATTAGGTGTTTTATGTGAGTTCTTTTTATTACAACAATAAAAATCTACAGAGAGTAAAATTCAAGACATATTTCAATGAAGATATGTAGATCCTGTCTGGGAATTTATCACACAATTCCTACATTGTTTGAACTAACTGAACAGATTTTAAATCTTCTAACTTTATATTCTGATAAAGGGATTAAAGTAATATAAATATACTACAAATACTAACCTGATATTACGGTTGTCATCCATTGTAAACTTGGTAACAATACATAATTAAATAACAAAATACTTAACTGTAAAATAAAATCATAAAATAACATGAGTTTTTTATACAAAAAGTTTACTTAAGTTTTGTCAACAGTGAAAGTCATATGAAGCAAGTATTTAATCTAATTAAAGCTAACACCTTTCTATTTATTTAAAATGAACATCAGAATTACTGAAGCTGCTTTATAGAGAAAGTGAAGGCTGCCATTTCAGATATCATTTTATGCAAGGATATTGCAGAGTGATGTCAATTTAAGTGTGATATCACTATTTCATAGTATTTGCAAATAAAATTTCAGATGAACATTAAATGAAAACCATCAGGTCTACTGTATAGTAAAAGTAGTGGAGTGTTAGGTTACTATTGAAGTCTGATTTTATCAATATAATTATATGAAACTAAAACTTACCCAAAATATTCCACCATTCCAAGCACAACATTGAACTATTCTATGAATAACTTTAGGTTCACTGTAATATACATGAAATACAAGATACAGTATATACAGTCATACAGTCGATATCATTTCAGAGACATTTATATACCAAAACATAAGTATGTAATGCCATATTTATACCCTATAGAAATATATAATTTGTTTCATTTAAACTAAGTCTTTAATAAGTTAATGTCCATGAGAAAAGTTTAAAAAGTCACTGGTCAATGTTTTAGAACTAATATGAATTGAGGTCTGATGTATAGTAGACAACCCATTTTTTAGTTTATACTGTTTAATTCAGACAACCCAAAACTACAAGAAATTTATATTGCAAGCAAACTAAAAGAGTTCATTCAGGCAAATGCGTTCATATCAGACACTGCAGTAATGGTATGATTTAAATGTCTTTTGCTAACAAACCTAGATTTTTTCTCAGTTGTTTTTGTAGTTTTCTTATCAGCTCTTCTCTTGGCCAATGTTGTCATATGTCTTTCTTTCTGATCTTGTTCAGGTGATTTGTCAGCATCTAATTTAAATATTTTTGTGGTTCCTAACACAGCATCTTGAAAACCTCTCACAATACCAGCACAAACATCTTGAAATGTATCAGCCATTCCTAAAACAAGATAAATAGACCTAGAGGTATTCTGTGTGAATGATTACATTTAGTTCTCCTTCTTCCCTTCAATGATATGCTTGTGGAACCAGATGCCTACGCACTAAGCCTGAAAGGGGGGCTGGGATTTAAAATTTACATGATGACATAACTGTAAGGCCTTTTTTTCCTTATATAACAGTGGCCGTTTACAGGCGCCTTCCCCTCATGAAATTTCTTTAAAATCATGCAGTTTTCCACAAATTTGGAGTTTAACTTGGATTTTTTGTTCCCCTCCCCATGAAATTGCGATAAAATTTCCCCAAATGTTCTATATAAAAAAAGGCCCCAGGCCCCTTCCCCAAACAATGAAAAAAGCCCTGCTGTTTGTAGTTTTACTTCATTGAATCTTGTACATTGAAAGAATAAGATATAACAAGAAATCAGCATTTGCCTGGCAATACAGAGTAGAATAGATAACTTGTAATACACCAAAGGAATAGTTATATATACAATAATTATGTAGTAATGTATTAAAAAAAAAGTATGCCAAATATAAAATAAACAAATCTCTGAATACAAAATCTTGACAATTCATTTCAAGGACAATGTTTTCACTGAGATTTTTAAATTGACACTCATAAGCACTACGTTAATTTTCAAGTAATTTTCAATCCTTAATTCACAGATTACTGATGCCAATGAGACACAGAGCCAACTAGCATAACAAAGGGTAAATGTCCGAATTATTCTGTACCCGAAAGTCATGCATGTTGAGTAGAATTTTTTCCTAGGGAGACAGAACAGAGCAATCTGGCAATTTTTAAAACTTCAAATGGAATATTTTGAAAATTGGAGTCACAAAACGTGGTAATAAGCCTTCAAACTTACCTCAGACACAAGAAAAAGGGACAGTTTCTATTCTGAAGTGAAAGTAGAAATTTTACGCAAAATGAAGGGAAGTAACTCTTAGGGTAATTTAGTTATATTGACATAAGGAATCTGATTGGCTAAGCTTGTTTGTTTTACGGATATCGATTGGATAAAGGTTTAACGTCACAGTGTTTACATAATAAATACATGTGTCAATTTTTGTTGATAACTTTGTGAAAGACAAGTGAAAATAAGAGGCTTAAAGATTTAAACACTGGCTTGATTCGTTAGCTGCATGACTGACATCGCAAACAATGGAGGACAAACTGAAGGAAGGCGAGGTATGGTGTTATTTTGTTCTGTAAAACCTAATAAATGTCTCGGATAAAATACCTACCGTGCGGTACGCAGAGCTTGGTCATGGATAAATGCACAGTGTACGGGCGGATCTGACAGGTCCGCAAGTGGTCCGGACCCAGGGACCCCTTGGATTTGTAAAAGTAGAAAAATTGGATTCTATTTAATATTTTTACACCATCTCGAAATCAAAAGGGACACTATCCCCTCAGATTTTGACCCTGTATACCCCCCCCCTTAGAAAATTATTGATCTCCCCCTGGATTTGTATACAATGTTTCAATTTATGGTAAATAATGATCTTGGCTGATATCAGACCCGACTATGTAATACTTTGATATTTAGTCGACAGCTGAAATAAATTATATACAGTTTTCAGTCTAAATTTCAGTTTTAAAATTGTATACTCT
This sequence comes from Mactra quadrangularis, assembly GCA_025267735.1. Taxonomy (NCBI): domain Eukaryota; kingdom Metazoa; phylum Mollusca; class Bivalvia; order Venerida; family Mactridae; genus Mactra; species Mactra quadrangularis. Next base: position 73,730 of record CM046310.1, read on the forward strand.
ATAGCTGTGATTAAAATTGTGAAAAGATTTTGATGAGGATTTATTAATTTATAATTATTATTTATCTCAATATTTTGTTTAATTTGTACGAAATACATTGAAAGGATTATCATTAAATATTTGGATAGCTTAATTGAGTATGTATATATTTTTTAGATTATTTTATAAAATATGTAATGGATTATTTTTACATTAATCCATGTCTATGATTATTTTTTTATCGTAAAATTATATGTATATATTATTTTTGTCTTTATATATATAGAATATTTATAATGATGTGCAATGTAATTGATAATGGTAAAAATACTCATACATTTATGTAGCATATTTTATATTAGATAAACATTTTATAAGCAAACTTTATTTAGACATAAAGGGACTCAATCAATAAACAGAAATAATTTGTATTCTTATATCATAATGATTCAATCTTGTGTATCAATTTGCAAGGACCACTTTTTATCACAATATTTGTACTAAGGTTAACAAAATGTGATATCAATGAACTGATATATATAAATACATGTTGAAATGTTATGATATAATCTTCCAGTTGTAGCTTGATACACGTTTGCTTCACATTCTATTAAATATAAATGTTTTTGCATTTTGATCTTCAATTCTCATTTATAATATTTCTTCAATATTATAAGTCCAAAAAATTAGGTGAAAGATTTCAGTATTAATTTTAGTTTTAGTATTTTGAGAATAAATTACTCTTCACAATTTGTATGAAATTTGTCTGTTTCAGTTTTTTAATAGTAGCCTTTCAGTATTTCTAAAAAGTTTCAACTTTCACCCTTGCATAAACAATGTTCAGGTGAACTGTCAACTACATAATGACTCAGGCTGTTTAAAACAGATGTATTACAGTAGAGAATGAAAATCCTCCCTAGTTTATGGATATTATAATGTAATCACTACGTGAACAGCTTGCATGGACTCATTGACTGTTAACGTAACATCTGGGTACAATTCTATAGTTCAAAACATGTTGTCATTTAATTATATGCATGGTATATTGACTGGAAATAGATTTGTAGGGCAGGCTGATCAAAATTGAGACGGAATTTTACCTAGTACATGTGAATGTGAGTCAATGAAAATTTATTATAATTAAATTTAAACCCTTATTTCAAATACATATTTCAATTCTATTCCAATTTTAGTTTGAGTCCTGGGATAGAAGGGAGGTAATTATGTATAAAGGAAGGGAGATAACTGCATTTAAATGCAGTTAAACGTAAAAATATTTATTTTTATGCATAGAACTATTCCTCTAGAAAAAATCATGGGTGGACATTTGTAGCTACCTCTGGAGCAGCTTTTCCTGTATCTGCTGACTTTTCCCCTTATTTAGCAGGGGCCATTTACAGGTCCCTTCCACTCTTGAAATTTCTTTAAAATCATGCAGTTTCCCAAATTTTTAAGTTTACCTCGGTTTTTTCTTTCCCCTAGCTATTGAATTGCGATAAAATTTCCCCCAAATGTTCTATTTAAAAAAGGCCCCAGGTCCATTCCCCAAAATACTGAAATAAAAGCCCTAATCTGGTACCATGCCTCTGACCTTGGTTTCATGAACTTTGAAATTGTAACATAACTTAAGATTCATGTTACTGACCAGTCTTGACCTGAAATTTGCTGCAGGCAAAAGTTTTTTTACCCTTAATTAAACACCTATATAATATATGTATCAAATAAATACATATTTATCCACTGTCTAAGTGTATTGACTTTGTAAAGACAAGTTTGACCAATTGATGCAAAACATTTACTTTTGTCAGTGGGTTTGTAAAATTATGAACTATAGAAGTCTGTGTTCAATCTCTGAAAGAGTTGTGTTAGAAAGTCACTAACCTAGCAAATTTTGTTACCCTTAATTAAACATCCAGATTGGCAGATACCAAAAAAATATACGTACAATGTTTCTAATAAATATTAAATATCTACTGTGGAAGTTTATTGACATTAGAATCATTACAAAGACAAAGTTTGACCAATGCAAAATATTTAATTTAGTTGACTACATCGGTAAATGAACTAAAAAGATGAGTTTAAATAATATCTTAGTCATTTACATTTGGAAGTCGCTATATATACTTAATTAAGTGTTTTCAAAAAGAGCATTGTTAAGTTAGCTAAAAATAGCTTGTGAAATTGATTCGAGATAAAAAATAATTATTTAAATATCATTTGCATATATTAGATCAGTTTAGACTAGTGTAGTTACCACAGGGTATAACATATTTATCAGTCAGAGGATAATTTGTGCAATCTATACTATACTATGCAACAATTTTGCTTCAAATTGTAGCAAAACCAAGATTATGTCCTATGCAAAGTATGTAGTGTTTTGATCCTATTCTGAGAAAGCTAGCAAGAAACATTAGCTAGCCCACCAACTTTGTAGTAAACTTTGCAGTGAAAAAATAGCTATGTTGCACTAGTTAGAGATATCCTTACTCAACTGACTTCAGATCATAGGTGTTCTCAGGTTACAATATTATTAATGTGTCTCATTTTGTGTTTCTGTCTAAATTTGTTTGAGCAGTAGTTCAGTGGTAGGACACATGCTCAGGGATCGAGAGGCACTGTGTTTGAACCCTGCCAAGGAGCACTGCTATAATTTCCTTGAGCAAGAAATACCTGTATTGTTTCACCTGGGTGTAAATGAGTTTTTGTGAGGGTGGTATAGTTTAGTTGGGCCAATGCCTGTGCTGCATTATGCGAAGTAAAAGACTCCCCTTGGAGATTGATAGATAGATACCAGTAGCTTGATGAAGAGGGATGATAGCTGTAAAGTCGGTGAATGTGCATTAGCATGAAATTAGACTATGAAATACAATTACTTTTAATTTCAGACATCATCAGCCATGGAACAGTTTGAGATTAAAATAGAACGACCAAAACCCAACCCTGTTGATGAAGTGATTAATTTACTAAAGAGGATATTAGATTGTTGTTTATATTGTTTAACTTGTGGCTGTTACCAAGGTAACGGATCTAGTCGAAGGTCAAGTACATTTAATGATGACTCCAGTTATAGTTCTATATTGTTAGACAATGAGAGACAAGCTATACAAAACTTGTTACGATATTTGGAACATGGTGAGTATTATGTTATAAAGTTTTATGATTCTACCAGGGGCGGGGGTTTGCTTGCCCCACCCCCTCTAATGAATTAGGTTGGACTGATAGTGTGGAAAAAGGTTAAGAAGCTCTGCGAAATTTAATTTTGTGCCTACTCTTACTGTGATATTTTAATTTAACTCAGCTTTTATTAGTTTAGTTCCCTGTCAGTTAGGGATTTTTCAGTTTTGTTTCAAGGCCCGTTCTCTGTAAAGAAGAATCCACATTTGTCGAAAACCCAGCATTTTGTACTGTTAATCAATTCATAGATTTTTTATTTATAATATTATATTTGGCTTTTAAGCTGAGCTGCTTTTAAGATAATTTTGTTAAGAAATATACCTGTAACTTAAGAACAATATCTCAGTTTTTGAAATTTGAGTCTGTTCTCAAGTTCAATAATCTCAAGACTGATATAATTATGATATATATATTTCACATATTTCCAGAAGAAACCAAGAACCCTGTATTAGATGAAAACCATATAAAAGCTTTAAGTATTTTGACATATTCTGATAATACAGATCTACAACGTTCTGCTGCACTTTGCTACTCTGAAATCAGTGAAAAAAGTAAGTTATCCATTCTTGTATTGTTTGTTTGGTTTTGTTACCAACTGGTAGTCAACAGTCTGAGTTATACGAAGCAATCAGTTTACTTGATCATTATGTCTGAGGCCTTTTGAACCCCGATCCCAGTTACCATGGCATTGCTGGGAGCGGGCCAAAAGGGAAAAAATTGCAATTTTATTTAATTATATTTTCCCAAAAATTGGTTTAAAGTGCTTTTACTTTCAGAGTCTGAAAAGATGTTATCTTATTACCATTTTGTGCGATTTTTCTGCTCTCAATGACCCCAATTTACTTTCTGGCATTGACGGGTGCTGCGCCCCCTTCAAACCACAGTGACAGAGGGGGCACATCCACTGACCATGGTTGTTAACTTGTTTATTTGTTGACTGCAATTTCAAAGAATCATAATAAACTTACTGTGTACCCATTCTCAAATGTTTGTCGACTACAAAGACTTCCAGTAAATTATTATATACTTATTCTATATTTCAGTGAAAGTACCAATCACCAATCCACTTTGTCTCCCACTTGTTGCTTTATTAAAATCAACAGATATTGAAGTATTGAAGGCTACAACATTAGCTATCAGTAACTTTGTACTTAATGGACCAGGTAATATTTGTTTTCTTTTTTTTAACGTCGTATTCAACACATATATAGGTCATATATACAATGGTCAGCTCTTCCTACTATAGGTTTCCTGGACACTTTTCTATCACCAGTACTAACTTACCCTACCACGAGGCCAACAACTCATGTATAGGGTATGACCTACCACTACCGGACTTGAAACCACGATCTCCAGAATCGAAGTCAGACATGCTAACCACCACGCCACAGCCCCAGCTTTGCTTTATTTTCTAAAATCATTTATCTTCCAATACTGTCTTTAACCCCCTCATGGGAACATAGACAGAGGCCAGTCAAACCACCAAAATATGTTAATAAGAGAGATAAAAAGAAAAAGGTAAAAAGATAAAAATAGGTTTGGTTAAAAGATAAAAGCAGTGACAGTAGGTTTACGGTGAAACAGGTTTACGGCTACTGACAGCAGCATTGAATGTATCCAGGAAATACCCTACCCTGTTTTCAAAAGTATTGTATGTGTATATAAAGGTTATTAAATATTGTATATGTATATTATGGTTATTAAATATGATCCTATAAAGAACTGAGATAAATAGATCCCTTACTATAAAATATGAACTTTACTATTCTTGAATAATTTTATTGATTTATATTGATTTATTTCTTTGTTCACATGTGCCAGCTGTTTATAGTTTTATAATCTTTTTGTACTTAGCAATGTGTTCACTCTTTATTACATATTGATTGATTGTCGACCTACCTCCTTGCTGGAGTGACTTTAAATCACCTTTCCCTTTTTACTGGGTTTAGAGAAGAAAGTGTCATGTTTGAAAAATAGAATTTAATATTTTATACTGGATTTAACATTGTGTCAACATAATTAAGGTCATTTTATGGTGACCAGCGCACCTAACCTAGATTTTCTGAACCCTTGTCTATAGATAAACAGTACTCACTTACCTTTCTGCGAGACCAGCAACTTCTCCATATACCTTATTAATGGAGGAAAATTGATTTTATTGTTAATATTTTTGTAACTGTCTTTTCCGGATATGCAGTCTTTGCCTTAATCCATTATTTAGCCGAAAGCTCAGGACTAGTGGAAATTGATAAGGGTTCAGTAAAACTTACTTATTTCATATAGTCAAACTTTGTGATGATTTTGCCATTTACTCTGTATCAGAAAAACTGGGGTAGTGCTCAAGGATCTTTAAAGCATTGACTAGAAGCACAAAATATTGACTGCAGAAAGACTGCTAAAGAGTGAAGGTTGTTTGAACCGCACTGATCAGCGTTTGGAAACAAGTTTCTATTTCATTTAGCTAATATCTACATTCTATGATGTCCCCCCCCCCATCTGTAAATTACTGTACTGTATAGCATAAATATTATTTTATCATCTGTTATTTCCTCAATTTGTCTTTGTGGAAACCAATTACTGACTCGATATGTGGTTACCAGGAGAGTATCTGATGAGAAATTTGGAGGTGGTGAGCCTGGGCTCTTTATCCAATATTTTAGATTTAAGCACAAATCTTAGAATATTTTATTGAAATGGTAATTGGTTTTGAGTCTTTGACCCACTTCAATTTTGTGACCCCCCCCCCCCCCCTGGAAATTTGGTTTGCACTATCCCCTCCCCCTAGTCAAATTATTTTGGTCCGTCCTGTACCCTTTTACTCAGTTACTTAGTATCCTTTGTTCTAGGAATTCATGTAATTTTACATTATATCACATTGTCGATATAATTACAACGGTTGTATAATTGTCTAGTATTAAAACAAGGAAATCGTTTCCTGTTACAGAGTTTTTACTTTTCTGTCTTTGTGTTCCACTCGTAGGTTACAAAGTTTTTTCTTTTCTGTCTTTGTGTTCCACTGGTTGATATAATCTCTATATAGGTCAAATAGGTAATAAACATATTGAAACAAGTCTCTTAAAGATTCCAGAGAGAATTAACTAATTGTTGATGTAGAATTCTCCTGATACTCAACAATTTCTCTCAGAAAACTGGTTTCTTATAGACCTAATTCTGCAACTCTTAAGTTATGTTTTTCCATCCATGCTCAGGTGGTACAAAGCGTTTTTTTGCACATTATTGCTGAAAAGCATGAAACAAAAAATTAAATCTTTTTGTTTTTTTTTGCTCTTTTGCCATTTTCCTTTCTTCCTCCCCTTTCACTGTCAGTTTTAGAAAAATCACTTAATCTGTCATTGGCTTAATCCACTAGCCAGAAGCCCGGGAAGTGTAAAAATTGATTTGGGCTTGTGAAAATTACTGAATTTTTTAGCCTGACAACTTGATAATTTGTTTTAATCATATATATACAGGCCTACATATTGCGGGCTTAGTGCAAAATGTTTATAACTCACTCTTTTTTAAAATTGAGTTACAATCATTTTGCGGTAAGCCCAAGATATATAGTATATATAATTTTACAATAAAACATAATAGTTAGGGCTAGTGCTCAAGACAATTTAAGGCGATCATTGTTATATACAATATATACATTGTAGATTTCTCCCTGGAAACTATTTCTGTATCTACTCAGGAACAAAGCTACGAGGCTTCAAGACATATTAGTATTTTAGTAGTTTGAAGAATCAATAGTTTTAATGGTTTTCTTGTTGGATTAAAACAGAGAAGTTTGTACTGAGATCTTGTATCTCTCTCTGGTGTCACTGATGTGGTTGTATTGATTGGCTTAAATGTTTTATCTTATAGTTTTACTTATAGTTTGTGGTTTGTGTCTTATATACTGTATGTCTCTTGTAATGTTAGTACTGGCATTGTGTTATTATGGTTAGAGAGAGGGGGGGAGAGAGGGGAAAGATGGAGGGAGGGAGGGAGATTTTGAGAGGGAGGGAGAGATTATGAGTAATGAAAGAGGGAAGAAGGGAGGGAGGAGAGGACAGATAAAAAGGGAGGGAGGGAGGGAGGGTAGTATCAGGAGGGGAGGGAGTGGAGGGAGGGAGGGAGGGAGAGAGGGGGAAGGGACAGAGAGTGTATTTTAACTCCACTGATTTGAATATTTGCTACAGCACTACAGTATTACTGTACTGATTATTGAAAATTTAGTTTTTAAATCAGTGGTGTGAATGTATTGGTTGCTTTCTGTTGAATAAAATTTACCAATATGATGATAAGTGATTTCAAGTATTCCTAAAAGAGAAAATAAAACTATAAATTGAATATTTGAATATTCTATTTTAAGTATAATGTCCTGACAAGTTAGGTTCACTGAATTGTAAGATTTCTCTTCTTATATACATGTATATAGGTTAGTGTGTTATAACAAAGAAAGGTCAACAATCTAGGATCTAGTTAATGTTAACTACTGACCATCGGTCATTGACTATATAATATGAGAGATCTTTGTCACTGTAGTATAATGATGGCCGGAGGAGAATGGACAATGACCATTGTAATATATAAGATTGGAGACTTAATTGGTGCAATTTATTTAATCACTTTAATCTGATGATTGCGTTCTGACTCAAAAATGCCATTTGAGAGAAAAGAACACAACAGATTCTGTTTAATGTAAACAGAATAATATGTTGAAATTATGTATATGTAGAAAAGATACACTATTTTGGACCCTCAAAAATTACAGTCTTAATAATGAATTGTACTCTATATAGGTAAAGTAAAGATTAATCATTGCCTTGGATATTTTCATGTGAAGCACCATTTCATTACCAAATATATTTAGGGCCTTTATCTTCTCAAAAGTTATTGAAACTTGAAAATCGTGAAAAGATTTTATGACTTTGCATCAACCAAGGTGGTTTTTGTGGTAGAATTTTACTGTATTTGTCTGTTTCTAATAACACTGAATGTTAAAAAAGAGATAAAATGAACTCACTAGCAGACCCACATATTTAGACATTTTCTCGTTTTAATTCAATTTAATATTTCTTAATTATTTCTCGGTAGTTAGTTTTTTTTATTTAATATTCTCTTGCTCTAGTTTGAAGACAAAACAAAAAATACAAAAAATACAAAAAAATATTGAAACTGGTGAAAAAATAACCAGCAATGCTTTTTCTAGATCTTAAACACTCTTGCAAGGCATGAAACATTAGAACAGTTTATTGTTGTGATCTTGTTACATGAAGGTTTTAATTAAGTGACAGAAATATGTAATACAATACCATCCAGCTAATAGGCGGATCTAGTTGGGGTCATGGGGTCCGCACCCCCCTAAAATTTCCAAAGTGTACCTGTCCATGAGTGTATTTTTTTAACTGTTAACCTTTTTTAAAGCAGCATGAAGCATTTTTCTTTGGCTCGTTTCGCCGCCATTGTGCTGAACATAGATTTAATGGTTATTTAGTTTTTATTATAAATATGTTGTGTTATTTTGCAAATAGTGTATAGCCCTCCCCTCCTAGAAAAAGTTTGGACCCCCCCCCTCAAGAAAGAAATCCAGGATTTGCCCCTGCAGTGTTTCATAATTTCATATTGATTTTGTGTCACTTTTCTCTTTTAATTAAAATACATGTAAGGATGCACATTTGATAGGAAATTAAATGAGCATATGGTTAACTTATCATGTATATTTCCAGCTATCAACAGACTCATCTTGGTTGATTGTGGAGCTTTACAATTACTGATACCATTGTTATATCATGATGAAATTGAAGTACAATGTAACGCTTGTGGATGTATAACTACCCTAGCAACCACTGGTAAGTGTTCCCTAGCAACAAATTGTAAGTTTACCCTAGCAACCACTGGTAAGTTAGTGTTCCCTAGCAACATATTGTAAGTTTACCCTAGCAAACACTAGTAACCATAGCAACTAGTGGTAAGTTTATCATAGCAACCTATGTAAAGTTACCGTAGTTTCTTCTGAAAAGTTTACCCTAGCAACCAATAGTGGTTTTACCTTAACAACCACTTAAAAGTGTTTCTTAGCAGCCACTAGTGATTTTACCATAAAAACCACCCTTGCAACAACTGATAACTTTACCTTAGAAACCACCATCAAGTTACCATAACAACCGTTCAATGTTCTCTGAAGCTTCCATAGTTACTACCCTAGCAACCACTGTCCTAAGTAAAGACAATATGAATCTGATAAATGTATAATAATTGACTAGCTAAAAAACACAGTCAATATCATATAACTATTATTGTCTTATTTTGTAGTGTATAACTTGTATTATTATTCCGTGTATGTATCTATATCAACAGATAAAACTAAAAGATTGATAGCTACACAGAATGGTATTCCTGGTTTATTACAATTAATACAATCAACAGATCTCAGAGTACAAAGAAATGCTGCAGGATCACTTCTGAACCTAACACATATACGTAAGTTATAGAAACTATATCTCTGCTTTGAGACACATGAATACATGACCTGTGAGATGAAGTAGCCAGATCTAAAATAAGCAAGTATGCGAGAGGATAACTTTAGATCAGGTTTTAATCAGATAGTAGAAAATAGATTGTACATTGAAATTAGGATCTTAAAAGTTTATATACAGCTTTAATAAATTTCATTAACTTGCTAATGTGATTGTGACTTTAGTATTGGAATGAAAGCAAGAATAAACTAATTTTAACATGAAGATTACTACCTAATTAATATGTACATGTGTATAAGCATAAATTGTACATTAAGCATAAATTGTACATTAATAAGCATAAATTGTACATTAGCATAAATTGTACATTAAGCATAAATTGTACATTAAGCATAAATTGTACATTAAGCATAAATTGTACATTAAGCATAAATTGTACATTAAGCATAAATTGTACATTAAGCATAAATTGTACATTAACTTAGAATTCTAAAAAGTTTATATCTTATTAGTTGTGACTTTAGTTCTGGAAAATAACACAAGAAAAAGAATTATTTAAAAATGAAGATGCCAACCTAATTTTTATTTCTGAGCAAATAGTTCATCTTTAATTACTTCATTCATTATGCAGCTAATTTCCTAGAGAAAAAAAGATGTCATATATTATTTATGGTCTTTAAAAAGGTTTAAATTTTGAAATGTTGCTAAAAAATTGAGATAATTTGGGTACGACCATTTGATTTTGTTTTGTAAATTGATATGTAAAGTCTTAGTATAAATATTTTAAGAATAAATGCTTACTTACTTCTAATTTTTATGTTTTTTTACAGAAGAAAATCGTAATGACCTAGTTTTGGATGGTGCCATACCAATATTGATACAAATATTACAATCAACCACAGATCATGATATGTTGTATTATTGTTGTGCTGCGTTAAGTAATTTAGCTATAAATGATAAACATAGAGCAATGATGGTAGCTGTTGGATGTCATGATGTACTGGATATCATGATTAGATTACTGATGTCAAAATCTGAGAGGGTAGGTATCACACCACTAAATTTATGTATAAAGTATCACACCACTAAATTATATATCATATTGGGTGTCTCACCACTAAATTATTATGTAAAATGTTTGGGTTAGATATGATTAAATCTGAGGTGTGTTTTACAGCACTAAATTTATATATGTTTAGGTTAGACATGTCTAAATCTGAGAGAGTTGGTATCACACTATTAAATTATTTTAAGTTTTGTAAGGTGCCAGATTCTTTGATATTAAACTGTTGCAATGGTATTCTTGCTTTTTTCATGGGCTTCTGAGTATGCCTTTATAATGATAAATCACCCTTGCAATAATAAAAGTGTCTTCTCCAGTATCTTAATTAATATTTATTGTTTACAGGTTAAATGTCAGGCTTGTTATGTTCTAAGAAATTTAGCATCTGATAGTAAGTTAGACATTTTCTTATTCTGTTAAAAATTTGGGCAGCATATTATCAAAAATCTTATGATAATTCAACAATACAATATAAAAGGATTTAGGACTAAAATAGATCGTAAGACGCTTGATAATATGCACCCCTGTTTACGAATGTGCATATAACTATTGATTTGGACTTTTTTATTGCATAGAGTTAAAGGAAATTTTGAGTTAAGGATTTGAACCCAGAACTACTTGATATTTCATTTATATTAAAAATGATGGCATTGTGTAAATGATATTTTATGTTTTTATTTATTCAGAACATTTATTAAATTGAGTTTGCCCTGTGGAAGTGTAGGCGAATATTGGTTTTAGATAAGGATCCAGAAATGCTAAGTTAGGTGTGCTGACTGCCCTGAAATGACGGTGATTTGAGTTGACAAAACATTAAACCAAATATAAATCAATTAAGTTTATTATATTTTTATTGTATATTTATTTATTATTTTTTACAGGTGACAATCAATGTCTAATTGTACAATATAAAGGTCTATCAGCCATACATAAATGTATCAAGCATTCTAAAAAAGAAACAAAATCAGCGGCCATGGCTTGTCTACGTAATTTATCAATACATAAAGCTAATGAGGTAAGATACAACTTCTAGATACTTGTAATTACTGCAGTTTAGTTCCACTATTAAGAACACCTTGGCTATTGAAAATCTTGTGATTTTATGCAATTTTAAAGTCCCAATCCTTACTATGAGAAGAATAGGTCTGTATAACAAGACCATTTTGCTATTAATTTCAATTTTTGTTCTCAATTTTGATGGTATATAGAAAATTATATAATTGGGTTAACTTGCATTCATTTTCATTATTATGTCATTTATGGTCAGATCTTGATGAAAATCCTGCTTTAATGTGGTTTCCACATTACATTTCTTGCATTTTATTTATATACAGTTCAAGCTATAAATACTGACTACATATATTTATGATTATGTTTATATTTTTTATATATTTTCAGGGACCATTGTTATCCACAGAAATTCTAGGTGATATATTTAATATACTCACAGACTCTACAATACCAGAGGCACAGAGACATGCTGCTGGGGTGATAAGAAATCTTTCTGTAGGAGATCATATAAGGGTAGGTCACTCTTACTGTCTTGTTATTTTATAGATGTATTCATAGCTTGTTTTGTGAGCTACAAAGTTTAGTGCACCAAAAACGTGTATACATTCCATTCCTTTTGTTCTACAATTAACTTTTTGCTATTAAAGGCTGTGCTGTGCTGGACTCAGCTGTGTGCATCTTTGCTGTGATTTCCTACGTTAGACTGTTCTGTCCTGTGCTGGACTTTGCTGAGCTGGTCTGTACAATTTATACAGTGGTAAGATGTATGATAATTTTGAGACGTGGAATACATTTTTAGTATTATTTATATATATCAATCTGTTAGCCATCTTATGTCAATTTACATCAATTATATATATGGTGTAGTTAGTTCATGGACAATGGTTGATATGTTTTACATATTTTGAATTGTAGTAATAAAATGATTTATTATATATATTTTAGGAGTTAACAGAACAAGGTTGTATAGAAAAGTTAGGTGATGTTTCATTAGATATAGAAACAAGAAGTAATGTTTTAGCTGAAGTGACAGCGGCTATAGCAGTGATGGCTGAAGATGGTAAGATTTTACATTGATATATATCCTACACCCTTTACCCTGTTGATTTAAATACTTGATATTTGTTTGATAATCCCTTTACTTTGATACAGATGACTATTTTTATGGATTGTGAGTACAGAAGTAATTAGTGAGTATTTAAATCAGTGGGGTTAATGTATGGGCCACTAGCAGTGAAATATTTTTTTTAAGATTGTATTAAAATGTTCTTGTTTTCATTTTGATATTTGAATTACCTATGATAATGAAGTTATAATATGATATGAAGTTCTTGTGTCCTATATAGCCTTATGTGGCAATTCATTGTAATGAATTCCTGACTTTACTATCAAATTTATTATCATATTTTTTACTTTACACAGTTTATTTTGTTTGATAGATACAGAGGTTAGCTTGCATAACCATCTTTTCTGAACAATAGCCCTTTTCTAATTCTTGCATCCCCTTTAATGAGGTGTTGATAAATTATCGATATTTGGGTGAAATCAAATTCAATTATTAATTTAAGGTTGTAAAGGGCATGATTTGCCATGGCTTAGAATCAAATAAGACTGGACAGATTTGAAGCACAGCGTGTTTACAGCTGTATCATTGCAACAGCCACTTAATTTATTGTAGTACATTCATAAAAATAGTATACTAGTGTATATTGCAAATTATTTGTAATGTCAAATGAAATCATCTTTTTGTCATTATAACATTTTCTTTTTTTAGATTTAGTAAAACATCAACTTATGATGATGCATGATGGGAAGGTATTTGTTAAATTAGTTACCATGGCAACGTTATCATTAAATACAGAAGTACAATATAACAGTGCTGGTATACTGGGACAGTTAGCTTTGATAGGTTAGTGTGTTTTATTGTTTAGTGATTGTGTGAGGTGTTTCATTTCTGTAAACAAGCTAGCTGCATACAGTAGAAGGTGAAATTTTGCTAGCTGTGAAAAAGAAAGAAAAAACAGGAAGCTGAGGCTTTACAAGCGATGCAAGCAAATACAAGTCGCTATGGTAACCCAGGATTCCCTTCACCTAATATGCCAGGACAGTTACATCCTGTGTCCATGATTAGAGTTGGTGCAGTCCCTGGATATGGTAGTTAAGAATACTCCACAAAATTTTAGGTGTGGAAAATACTGCTAAGTTATGTGTCACATTAAAAAACTGGACACTTGAAAAAAAAGACCTCCTGTAGATATGGGAGAATGAACTGAGTATATTTACACATCACTTAAAATTGTCAGTGAAATATTCATTGTAAAACGTTTTATCAAATTTTTAAGTAAATTTTCTATTGAAGTTTATTAAGAAATTAAATTTTAATATTGGTTTTCTATTTTAGCATACAATAAGGACAATGCTTCAATTAAGGGCTGAATTCAAACTTGAATTCAAAAGATATGTAAGGAGACTGTCTGTTTCTTGTAAAGTAATAAAGTTAAAGTGTCATAGAAGATTTTTGTTTCAAATCATGATATATTTTAAAATCTTTTACATATATTTCCAGCTATACCCACTCAGTTAAAGACAGATAATATCCAGGGCATTGTTTTATATATTGATAAATTCTTGAAATCTGAAGAATCCAACTTTAATCATATTGCTTTGTGGACATTGGTACAAATGTTGAAAGGTAAGTGAGTGCTGTATTTTATTTCATTGTGAATACCATACAGAACGAGTTAGAACTTAAAAATCCACTGAAAACTACTCTCTTGGTTTACATCTTAGAAATTTAGTATTGATAAGTGAGTCTAACGGGTGATGTGTAAATAGATGATGATCAAAATAGTGAATTATCTTTGTGAATTATAGATTAAATATTTTTGCAAGTACAGTAAAAGTTTAAAGACTCAAACTCAATTGGGCATGACAAAAAGTTCAAAGAAGCCAAGTGTTTACCATCTAAGTTTTGTCTGAATTCTACCTTATTACTTCCCTTTGTTTGGTACTTGTTATTTCCCTTCCAGTTGATTAATTGAATTAGAGCATACACTTTCGTAATATGTTTCGAAAGCATCATTGATTATTGTAGCAAATTAAGTTTCTTTTATGTTGTATTTACTTTTATAATATATTCCAGATGAGGGAACCAGATTCCTTATTTATCTGACATTGTGATTGGTCAAAAAAGATATCAATATTATAATACATTGTACTACAAAAGCGGCAAATTAGTTTAATATTTTTATTATTGTTTTGTTTTCAGATGCATTATTTCTTCAAGCATTCAGAGATCATGGTATAGAACACATAGTTACAAAGTTAACACATGTAGAACATCCTACAACTATACAAGAACTTGCTTCTAAAGTCTTGTTGAGATTACAGGGAGAATCAAGTCCTCCCAGTAGTGATTAGAAATAAATCAAGCACAGCTTTCTGTAGTCTATTTTTAGAACACACTGTTACAAAGTACAAGAACTTGCTTCTAAGGTATTGTTGACTTTACTAGGAGAATCAAGTCCTCCCAGTAGTGATTAAAAATGAATCAAGCACAGCTTATTGTAGTCTATTTTTAGTATTACTTGAGAAAATGAATAGAGCATTATATTATAACTGCTCGTTCATGGATTTTACGTTTGTCAACTTTTTCTTTAACTCTCAAAATTGTATAGAAACATTTTGGAAGCAGTAACACAGTGTTCTGATAATGGCAAATTTTAGTGCAAATTAGCAGACAACTGTTAAAGATGGTGATTTTATGTATAAAAATCTACTCTGTTAGCAAATGTGTAAATGACTTAAGTATGTTTTTGTGACTTTTATTTTTATATTTTTATTATCTCTATTTCAGTCTCTAAAATATTAAGAATACATTTTCATGTAAATTGTTACAATTGTACTCACTGGTGGGTAACTTTAAAATCAATGAAAGTAACCAAATATGTTAATGGGTAGCTTTGAAATGTCACTAGAATACATAGGTGTATACTTGTTGCATTATTTTGTACTATAATGTGTAATTTGTCAAGTGGCTTTTAATAAAAATGAATGCAAGAAATTTAAAAATGCAAAAATGTGAATATTTTTAGTCATGAGTGTTAAGGTAGAATTCCCCTGATATACAAAACAAAATTTATAACCATGGTTTTTTGCCGGATTTTTCAACACAAAAATTTGGCTTTTACTTTGGCAAAAACCAGGTTGGGTGGTTAGGCAGGCAGTTGGGCAGGCGTCCGGTGTCGTTAACAATTGCATTAAAGTTTTTCTTTACCATATATTTCTGCCATTTATTGTTAGATCTTTATGAAACTTTATACAATGATAACATACCATGTGATGAACAGAATTAGACAGTAACCACAACTCTACCTGGTTTTATTATGGATTATTTCCCTTTGTAATTTTTGTGTTTAAGTTTTTAAATCGGGCTTTAATGTTGTTTCCACATTACACTTCTTGTTAAATGTATATTATGAGAATTCTGTCTTAAGTATGATATTTATTTCATCTTAGTTGTATAAACATTAGATCTGTGTTAGTTTATCTCAGTATGTCATTATCTTTCATTCACAAGTTATCTCATGTTTTAACTTACACATGCACATCATATTCAGGGACAACTTTTGTTGCCAGTAATTTTCTGTCTTCCATTCTTACATCTTCAACTGTTTCTTAAAACATATCTCGTTAAAAACAAACCTCTTCCTGAGATTTTGCAGACAGTATACTTCTATTTCATTTTAGATGTAGAATTCAGGGTCTTTAATATCATTATGTTTTAATATTTAATATTTTGCACATTTTTACATTATTTGTCAGTCAATGCATTCAATCATTTTATACATTGTATAAAACATTTTGTAAGATGATATTTACCTAAACATCTGAAGTGAAACCTTGTATTTTTAGCTCGACTTTTCGAAGAAAATGAGAGCTATTGCTATCACTTGGGCGTCGGCGTCGGCGTCGGCGTTGGCGTTGGCGTTGGCGTTGGTTTTCAGGTTAAAGTTTTTTGAAACACTTATAACTTCAACACTACCCAAGTTATTTCATTGAAAGTTGGTATACTTATTTAGTGGGACTATATTAACCATTCTGTAAAAGGGGATAACTCTGGATGAATTATTTTATGAGTTATTGCCCTTTTATACTTAAAAAATTGCAAAATATGAGGTTAAAGTTTTTCCTGTATAGAATATCATCAATACTGATCAAGACATTTGACTTAAAGTTTGTATACTTATTTGTCACTACTATATCTACATGACTGTGAAGGCACATTACTGTGGATGAATTATTTTTGGAGTAATTGCCCTTTAATTCTTAAGAAATTGCAAAATATGAGGTTAAAGTTTTATTCTGCGTAGAATATCTTCAATACTGATCAAGATATTTGACTTAAAGTTTGTGTACTTATTTGTCCATACTATATCTACCGACTATGATGGGACGTAACTGTGGATGAATTATTCTTGGAGTTATTGCCCTTTTAAACTAAAATAAAAGCAAAATATAATGTTAAAATTGTTTCTATATGTAATATCCTTAATACTAATCAAGATATTTGACTTTAAATTTGTATACATAATTATCGGTACTATATCTACCCAACTATGAAGGGACATTACTGTAGATTAATTATTTTTTTGAGTTAAGACCCTTTATACTTTAACATTTATGTTTAAAATTTGTTCTAATGGGATATATTTAGAACCTATGAATATTTTTGAATGAAAGTTGGAATGCTTATTCTTCAATTCTTCATCTATCGGACTATAAAGGGACATAACTCTGGATTAATTACTTTCCGAGTTATTCCCCTTTCCCCTTTATACTTTGATTATTTCTAAGGGTTATGTTTGCTCAAATTGAATATATTTTGTCAGATGGAAAGTTAGTATACTTTTTCATCTATACTACATCTGGTCGAATACAATGGGATGTAATAATTGATGAATTATTGTTGGAGTTGTGACCCTTTTCAACTTTTTAATTTGGGAGAAAGTATTATGAAATATTTTCAATACTTATGGATATATTTAAATGATAGTTTGTATGCTTATTCATCAGTACTACATGTAGGTGACTACATAGGGACATAACTCTTGATGTTCTTTTTGAAGTAATGCCCCTTTACTTTAATTTTGAATTTTGTTCAAATTGAAATACAATGTATTTATAGTTCTTCATATAGATATTTTGATGAAAGTAGGTATGCTTATTTGTTGATACATTGTCCACTTTACCCTGATGGGACGTTACTATGGATGAATGTTTTAGGAGTAATGCCACTTTTATATTTTACAAATATGAATTGGTAATTATTATTTGACTGAATTAAATCCTTTCAACAAATATGTCCTGTCTTGAAATTACTTTTGTTTTAAGATAAGCCTTGCCATGAACAAAACACTCGAAAAGTCGAGCGCGCTGTCTTTGGACAGCTCTTGTTATTCATTCCTTCAGGAACTTTATTAATTTATTATTTATCTGATATGACCCATAAAACATGTAAAAAAATATGATATAATAATAATGATAATTATTATTATTATTATTTGGCATAGTGTACACATCGTAAAATACATAGAAACACAAATATCACAGACATCATGTTGTAATTACTATGTCTAGCACACCAACACTAGGGATAACACAAAAAAGGGCAAGCCCTTATTTCCATTGTGGTCCCTATATATTGTGAGATCTCAACTTTTGTGAATTTGAACATTCAAGGGATATCAGATTTTTTGCAAGGCTATATTGTAATTGAAGTCTAGATATTTAAAGATTCATTTCAGATGTTGAGTGAATACATTATTATGCACTTCATTAATTTTTATATTTCATTATTTACTTCACCTATGGTTGTGAGTTATGCATTCATACATTATCACTATTTTAAAAAAATATTTATATTTTGTGATTGTATCTCAAGAAACACTGATCTGAATGTAAACACTGACATTGATTGTTTACGTGTTTTAATATTATTTGTTTTTATGATAAATATGTACATGTATATGGTTATAGTTATAGACAGTTAATTTCTAATAATGATAACCTGGGTCAAGTTTTTTAACACTGACACACCCCTTCCCAATTTCATAATGAACTTCCAAAAGTTTTAATTTTACTTCCAAAATTTTTAATTGTACTTCCAAAATTTTTAAGTGTAATTCCAAAATTTTAAAGTGTAATTTCATTTTTTCAACTTTTAAAATAAAAATAAATAAAATAAAATTTTCCAAAATTTCAAAAATGTCCAATTATATTTCCAAAATTTTATTATGTATTTCTAAAATAGATTTCTAAATTTATTTCTCAAATGTCTTTCCATGAGTATTTCTAAAATTTTCAAAATGCATTGACTTTAATTGAAATTGGATACAAAATCAAGTTTTGATCATTGACTGAAACTATTTAGATCAACATTATACTGGTTATATAATTATTGTAATATTTATATGCAAATTATTTAGTTCAGGTTAAATTAGTGCAATGTTGTTTATTGTATTTGTATTATATACATGTAGATAGTGGACCCTTTTATATAGGGTCCTGATGTATTGTATGTTTTTAGACATTTTGATAGAAATAAGTAAATATTGTGATAGAAAGAAAATCTTGGTTCACAAAATAAAATTTTATCCAAGATAACATTGTGTTGTTATATGTTTTATTGATCCGTGAAAAAATGGTATTCAATTCCCGGGCAATCTGATTAAAACCCGATCTAAAATATTCCGCTCGCCTACTCTCTAATTTTGATCTTGCCTTTTTCAAACAAGGGTCATGTTCAGGTGACCTTTTCTCATCATAATATTAAAGACGAAATTGTTATGATACCTAACTTATTTATATCGTCTACGTCACGCAATTTGAATTGAGCCGTCCAATCGCAGACTGTGAATAATACCGCTGTTAAATTAGCTTGCAAGCCTTGGTCTAAAAATAAAAATTATGAATGTGTTTTGTCGAGATGAAAGCTACACATTGATTAGTCGACATAAAGGTCATCTAGACGTGACCCTGCATTGAGAAAGTAGAGATCTTGTACGACAATTCTCTACAGGATATCTGTTTACGGAGATTGATTCCCAGGCGGGCATACTTTCGTGAAGCTTCACATGAAATAATTTTCTAAAGCCATTCTCCCTCCTACCACTGATTCTAAATCATTCAGGTAGTAGTCAGTCACTAATGTAAGTATTATTCGCCTAGTAGTTCGTTTTCCAGAAACATTGAGTAGGTGGACTGACCGCCATGATATAACCTATACAATGTGTTGCTATGGCTTTAAACCCAACAAAAAAGTAAAACTGGTCTAACAACATGAAAATAAAGAACAATTTTGACTAGTTTGATGTTAATTCATTTCTGGACTCAAGGGAGATAACTGCATGGAATAAATAAATATTGGTGCAAGGCAAGTAATATATATGTATATATATGTATTTGTTGTTTTGGGATAAACTTCATAAAAGAGATCATGAAATACAGATGCACATTATAGACTAAAGGGTTGACAGATGTTTTTATTGGCGGTTAACTGAAACAATTCCTACTTTATGAACACATTTGAGATGGGTGCATTTCATATCAAAGGGAGATAATTTATCAACTCCAGATGACATATTTTATCAATTAAATTTTCATTCCAAGTTAAAGGTAACTTAGACTTTACCCAGATTTCATTGGTTTGTGTTGAAATTAGTTAAATACTATCTGTTGTCCACTTTATTAGAATTTTTAAAGAAACATGTGTAAATCAGCATGATACTAGGGTCTGTTTACGTGTAATTCCTTGGAATATTTTACTTTCGTTAATTTTTCTTTATTGAGTTGACACAATTAGAGCTTACTTAATTCAAAAAATGAAAAGATTGACTTTAGTTTTGTAACGGGCCTTCTTTTTTGTAAGACCAAAAATCCCAACTTTTCGCCCGGTTACGTATTTAAGGCACAATGACGCGTGACGTCAAGTTCCCGGTGAATGAGCCTCGTTTTGGAATTTCAACGCTACAACAACAACTTTTATGGTGCACTATCGAAATTCGAGTGTATAAAATTCCAATTTCTTCTCCAATTCAGGTAAAAATGGTGTGACAATCGGGTTGATTCACTACTTTACTTATTTTAGATGTAGTTTGTGGCTATGCATACTTTATTATCGCTAGATCTTAGGAAAACAAAAGAATTAAAGATGGTACCTCGCCGCCATGCTGGTGACCGACATTAAAATATGATAATTTTACATTAAAATCGCTATGTATTTACTTAGGATATTATCCTGTCAAGATATTTATTCTTGTGTTTCATGTATACGTTTTCATAATATTGCATTATGCCATACAACCTTAAACTATTGTCTAAATTAAGACAACAAAGGAGCATACATTTCCTGATTATTCGTCCCCATGCTCTTTCATACTTAATTGTGAATTCATTAGACATGTTCGTTTCGCCTTGATAAACTTTACAAACAACATGATTTACACCAAATTCATTATTCATTATGTTTTAATTTATTTATTACAGAAATAAATGCTGGTTGTTTGCCTCTGAATCAGCAAGTGACTTTTCTAGCACAAGATTTTTGTGTAAAACAAGAACAATGGCAGCTCCTGATTTAGAAGTGATCAAAGACATTCCTGGATACAAAGTCATTCTCAAGGCTATTATAAAAAGTCAGATACAACAATTGGTAAGTATCATGTTGGTAATTTAAAAGCTCTTAGCAAAAGTACTTGTCAAATACTCGATTTATAATGGCAGGTTTGGCTGTGTAACGTCTCTGGGACATCCTAACTTTAGGGGCTCTTTACTCAAACCAGAGCAATCTGATGACCTTAAATGTTGAGCCTTGTGTTATTGTACTAGGATGGCTGCTCATATGAAGAAGATAGCAATTCTGATTTTTATCAAGTGGCAGTATAAATGAAATACCAGACTCTGGATTGTAGCGTGGCATTGACAGTCTGACAGCGCTCATAGGTGCCTGTAAGAGTTTGTTAGCATTTATAGAACATTGCTTCATTTCTATTTCCAGGTTGAACAACTAGCTACAACAACTGATGAAGAATCTGTTATATTAACAGCTAGTGTATCTGATGGTACGTTAAGTCATCTAGGATCAACTTCTGGTAAAGGTTTCCTGGAAGATCATGAAGATATTAAGTCACAGTTCCTGGGATTTTGTCTAAAAAGTAAGTTTATACATTTATTAACCAGATATATACCATAGGGGAGATGACTCTTAAACCTTGTCCACACTTTCTTTTTTTGGTGAATGTACCCAACTCTCAGGAGCATAAATTATGCATATGAGCAATTGTATTTTGTCTTCATTCCTTGCTTTGAAGGCCTTGTCTAGCATAAGACCTCTGATGAGAAAATGTTTGCAGCGAGAAGTGAATACTGAATAGAAATTACAATTTTTGTGGTATTCTTACTTGTTCATGGTTCCTTTTATTAAAGAAACTAAACCACTGATGTGGGGTCTCATATTTTCGTTAACGAGAACTGTTGTATTGTTTTAGGTCATCATAAAAAGAAGGAGAAAGAAAAACAGGAAGCTGAGGCGTTACAAGCAATGCAAGCAAATACAAGTCGCTATGGCAACCCAGGTTTCCCTTCACCTAATATGCCAGGACAGTTACATCCTGTGGCCATGATGAGAGCTGGTCCAGTCCCTGGATATGGTAGCAACATACGGCATGAACCATATCCTTCAGTAAGACCTGGAAGACGTAGATCTAGCAGCAATAATCAAATGAACAAAGTTCCTATAAGTGCTGAAACTTCTAACGTAGAAGAACAAGTGACTAACGTTAAGCGTGAAATTGATGATAACAATGACACAGGTTCTACTTCTACGATTGATAATAACGCTGATAATGATTCTAATCTGGATAACGCTGGTCAGGATTCTAACCTAGGAGACAATCAACAAACTTCTGACAGTGGGGACATTGATCCCAATGTAAATGTGAAAATAGAATCTATGACTGAAGCTGAGTTTGAACTAGAGATCACTGGTGTAGAACCTGGTCGTGCTCCGATACCTCAAGATAACTGGGACCCTAATACAGGAGCTAATTATGATCCCAACATGTCAGGCGGTGCTATGACAAGTCCACAAGGTGATAATCAAAGTAAGTTATTATATTTTAATTTTTGTCTTTGATATAAGAATTATTCTGGTTTAAAAACTTGACAATATTTGATCTTGGGTTTTGTATATTTGTTTTGTGTTATAAGTGTATTGCTATAATACACATACTATTTGTCACAATGTGGCAATTCCAAGTAGGGATGTCATTTAACACCTTTCTTGAACCATGTGACAGTAATGGTGAAATTAATGACTCTAGCCAGTACTGGTTTGATGATAAATCTATTGCGCTATTTTGTCAATTTATAAATAGAGCTTAGTTGATGCTTGAGTTTGAATAAAAAGGTACAACATGCTCAAATTGGCCAATGTGTTAACACTCTTTGGTGACATGTATGTACTTAAAGTAAGAGAAGAATAATGTGGTTGGAAAAGTCAATGATCAATACTTGATTGGTACAATGTCATTGAAGTATGTGTTTCACAAGTTGAAAGTTTCTGGTTTTATCTAACACTAGTGACATTGTCTCTGTAAATTAAAGGTAGGTGTTGTTACTTGTAGTTTTATATCAATATATCAGATTGTATGAAAGGCAGAGAATAATTAGACTTAAATTGTTACGTAAAATAATCAATTAATGAAATTATCAGAACTCTGTCAGGTTTCCTGGGATTATAATTTCTAAAGTCACTGTTTGTGTAAGTCTTGTCTGGGCGGCCGTTTTGGTCTACAATCTGAAATTTGTGTTTCAGTTGTGTTTAAGAAATATTTTACTTTTAGTGCAAAGGACAAAGCCTTTGAAAGTATCTGATATTATTGTAATACATTATTATGAATATTATTGATGTTTTACTGAGTTCAAACATTGTCAAGTTTTTATAAACAAAATCAGAATGATTCTTATAAAAGTTGACTCAGTAAAATAGTTTCTAGGATCCATGATTCATGTAAGTGTTGGAATTATATATCAGGTATTTGTACAATACATTTAGGTCATGTGTTCTCTAATATAATAACACCAGAGACTCAGGTTTGATTACTGGTCTCGGCAGGTTATACTCTTCCTTCAAAATTCTATGATAGTTATGTGACTTTAGTTTTCTGATTCTTATTTCGCAAGAATGTTATTTGATGTATATTTTGGGGTAACTGGCTTGATTGACTGCCGCTGTCTGTTAAATCAGCAGCTTTCTGGTTTGCTCTCGGAGATTTAGATATTACGCCGTTATATGACCTAAACAATGTGTTGCTATGGCATTAAACCCAACAAAATAAGATAAATAGATAAGATTTAGTTATTAATTTTGGCTGTTTAAAATTCTGCTTGTGTTACAAGATAAGTTTAGAAATCAAGTATAAGGGTGCATTATAATCAAATTTTGAATTAAAAGACTGTAGCATCAGTTAGTTTTCTACAAAAAATTGAAATCTTTAGAATATAAAACTTAACATAATAAAAATAAATGAGTCATGTTTCCTATTGCTATACTGTTGTCAACTTAAATTTTATCTTAACATAAAACATTGTCACAGGAGCCTGTGTAGCTTTTTGGTTAAATTTATTTTGTTTCAAATTTCGGAAAACTTATTTGAAGTAATATTTGAAAGTATCTTTTTACAATTTGGGGGGTTGGGTTACTGTATCATATATGCAATTCACATTAACAATATTGGCTGTACAAAATTTAATAATTTCGAGACACATTTTTTTCTTGTTTATGAAATGGATATCAAAGCATATTCTACAAAAAACGTTCGTAAATTTGATATATTTTCACCATTATGTTTTGAATATGTAGCCAGGTTGTTTGTTGACTTGCATTGGTGAAAAACCTTGAATCTAAGTCTGGTGACTATGTTTGTGTTAAATATATACATATAACATTAGGCCACAGCAAGTTGATCATGTGTTCTATGAATTTTTCTGGAAAAAAATAGGGCGAGTGAGCGCAGAAATTTTAAAAAAAAATCTTAATTCAGTTGCTTTTTATAGCGTTTTGACCAAATTTTTATGAGCGAGGGAGGAAATAAAAATATTTTTTGGTAAAAATTGTCAAAATTAAGGTGCGAGCAAATCCATAGAACATTTGATCAACTTGTTGTGGCCTTATTGACTTTACGTAGAAATTAGAGCTTATATATATTATTTCATGGGTGGATTAACAAGTTTTATCTTTCCTTCCATTGGTCTTCTTTGCCTGTCTGAAACTGAGTACATATTGTCCTAAGTTATTTATACCAGACTGGACACAAAACACAGTATAGAACTTTAGACTAATCTACACTTGGCTTAAAATCTTTTTTTCTAAGTATATTGCCCAGGTACCTGCTGTATATTTCACTCTACCAAACCAAATGTTTAATAGCAGTAACAAGTTGCCTGAACCCAGATATAGGTTGTCAGAGGCAATAGGAGGACCTTTAATGCCAAGCAATGATGTATCTTATTTGGATAGTCTGGTTGATTTTAATTTATAAGCTGTTACACTCTGTGTACTGAATCCGGCTATATTTATTTTACAAAATTTTTGTCAATGATGTTCTTAAACATGGGCGGATCCAGCGGGGAGGGGTCTGTACCCCCCGTGGTCTAGGTTCGGAACCCCCTAGAAAAGTTCGGACCCCCCCCCCCCCAAAAAAAAAAATCCGCCCCTGTTAAAGTATTCTCCCTAGGTTGATATGTCGAGATGATTATGTAGAAATATTTTATATTTTGATATTTGATTATAAATGTTGTGTTATTTGTCTTTATATTAATGAAATGTTTATCTTATAATCGGTACATAAACTATTTCATTTTTTTTTTCAACTAATATCCTTATGTTTGATATTATGAAGATTTTCCTCATATAAGTGTTGTATCCAAAATATACGAAGATTTCCCTCATTTTGTATCCAAAATTAACCAATGTTTTGTAACTTGAGGCATATTTTGTACAAGAATTACTAAAACCAGTCTTTGCCTTTAAGGTTTGCAAGTACTTGCCTGAGTTATTGTATATGTTTTTATAGAAGTGTGTTGCTTCATGATCTGATTTTATTATTCCTGGTCTTAAAGACAAACTAAGGCTAGGTTGGTAAGGTGGAGACTGGTTGATATATATTGAAATGTATTTGAGTCTCAGTTATATTATAGTTATCTCCCTTTTTTAGTTCTGACAGCTAAAACTTCATCTTAGGTGACAAACCCCTCCAACCCCTAAAAGTACGGAAGAGTGTGTGCTTAGTATAGACAACTCTATGGACCTTCTACATCCCCTTTTCAGATCCTTACTTTTGAGACATCTTAGGTGATGGACATATCTAATTAACTAATACATCAAAACTGATGTTAAAATATTTTATTGTATATTTATACAGTGTTTTATTTATATAGATTTATTTGTTTATATTATAAAATTGAAAGCTTGGTACATCAGCTAGTAGCTAGACTTGGTTGTACTAGCTGTTACAGAGAGGTGATTATTGTAAAATTGTTTGGAGATAGGTGTTGTTTTGAAAAAATACATGTAAACTGATAGACATATAATATGACATTTTCTATATATATTGTATTTATTTAACTTGTATATCTCTTAGTTGCCACTGTCAAAATGTTTGCTATACATGTGAACTGAAAGCAAGTTTTACATCGGTATTCATTTAAAATGTCTTGAAAATAATTGTTTCATATTATGTCCAATATAATTTAATATTAGCCTTTATAAAGGCTTCAACCGAAATATTGACGACAGAGTTTTCTATTTTTTATATAATTGTTTTGTGCTCAAGTATTTACGGTGAAAATGAAAAAGAAATCGGTGATTGAGCTAAGTTATTTAGTAACATGAGCTATGAATGCAGCAAGATTTGTCTTTGATGCAGGGTTTTGTTGGTAAAGTGTTCCAATCTAAGCTGTCCAAGACTTAGTACTTAGAATCAATTCTTGAGGTTGATGATTTTGCGCTTGATGAGATTTGGATGAAAAGCTGACTGTAGTTTCTTGAGTTTAGTGTAAAAATTGTTGTTAATAGAACAGTTGGTGTTCAAATTTCTTGTGGATGTTTTCTTGTTTCTTAGATGCTTGTTTGATTGCTCTGACTAGTTAAACTTTGATCTAGTGATGAAATAAGTAGAAGAAATCTGGAGTGACTAGTGAGAAACAAAATATTGACCTACTGACCTAGATGTGGAAGTCATACTGTATCATTGAGTGCCATTTTGATGACATCACTATCTTGTACTACCATTACAAATGGTTTAGAGAAAACATAAATCAACCATTGCAGGAAGATGTTGGATTTTAGTTGATGCTGTTGCAACTGTTGATCAGTTATCTGAACCCACCATAGATGACTCATGTTTACGTACACTCAAATATGATTTAAGAAGCCAGGAGAGGGAGTCAAGAAAAATGGAAGATCAAAACTAAAGGTTGCTTTTAAAAGATTGGAAGTTGAAACCGGACCCTTGGAAATATTTTAGTTGTATTTGGATCTGTAGTAACATTCAAGATGTAATTATTGTCAGTGTTCACTTAGGCTCTTCTCTTACTTGTTTGTGGTGTGAATTGTCACTTTTACAAAATCATTAATACTGTCTGGTGAAGGAACTGAGTGTTGCGATTATTGAAATAATTACCTTAAATTTTCTCGAGCTCTGGTTGGATTTAATTATTTATTTATTCACCCTCCAGTTTACAATGTTATACAAGTCAGGCCTTTTTTTATATATAGCAGGGGTCGTTTTGCAGGTGCCTTCCCCTTTTATTCTTTAAAATCATGCAGTTTTCCCCAACTTTGGAGTTTACTTAAGATTTTTTGTTCCCCTATCTAGAAATTGCGATAAAATATCCCCAAATGTTCTACATAAAAAGGCCCAAGGCCCCTTCCCCAAATACTGAAAAAAGCCCTGAAAGTGAGTAATTGCACTGATCTTGATCAATTTTTCTTTTGTTACAGACTTCAAGGCTGGTGGGTTAAAGCAATGTATTGTTCAAGATTTCACTGACTTGGGTTTTTGCTAGCTGGTCAGAATTTTTGTTTTGTATAAGTTATGACTGGATACATTTTACAATTTCAGGCAGCATGGATGTATCAACTGAGATGTTTATCAGTAATCCTTACACTGTAGTATCTGTAGGTGATAAAAGATTTTATAAATGTAACTTTACAAATTGTGGAGAAGTTTATCTTAACAGAAAGAAATTGTTAGAACGACATATGAGAGTTCATACTGAAGAAAAGCCCTTCACTTGTAGATTTTGTGAATACAGAGCAAGTAAAAAAAGAGCTGTGATCGTCCACCAACAAAAAAAACATTCTGAATATTATCAGACTAATTTGTAATTAATGTGAAGTGTTAATTTACATGTGTAGATATATATTTGTATTGACTTTTTTCTGTGTTGCTTTTTTGACTATTTGCTGATGCCTTAGTTATTGTTTCCAGAACTCTAAAAAAACTTGGGAGTAAAAAGGAGCAGGGTGTATCGGTACAATCGTGTTTGAACTATAAGTTTTTCTTATACTTTGAAAAGTACTTGAAGTCAACACTCTGAATGACTGTAACTCTTTTTTGTGGCTTTAGAATTATCTCCCTTTGACTACTATTTGACTATTCTGCACGAAAACAGTAACTCTTATTTAGGAGCTGTAGAATTATCTCCCTTTGATTTCCATCTGACATTTCTAAGTCATGGAGTTTAAGATTTTTACTGTCATATGTATTATTTTCAAAATCAGGGACATTGTCAGGTGTAAGGAAGAACTGATTGTAGCATTCTTACTGGCTTGATAGATTAAGGACATTCGAAACAACTCGACCTTACACGAATGAATAAACTAGGAAGGATTTGTGGGGGGGTCAACCCTGGGGGCTTGGGTTTTCACTACCTATGCAAGGCGTAACATTAAAGTTATATAAAATAGTTCTTGTAGTTTACACACATTGGTGTGTTTGTCAAAACATACTTCTGTTTTATATATTTAACTAAATGTTGTTCAGCAATATCATTGAACTGTGTTATTTCAAATTTATGGACTAAAAATAAAACATCACTTATTGCTAAACGATCATGGGTTTGTTTACTTCAACACTGTCAAAGCATTTTGTTTGGGAATGTGGTAAAAAGATAGTTCCAAAATGGTGTCTAAATATGTCTGAGGTTATTTGTAGCGAATGGCCAAGGAGTTCCAAATGAGATTGAGGAGTTATCCAGTGAATGCCTTTTTACACGAAGTGTAGAATAAATGCTGGTTCTAAGTGTGTTGTTTTAAGTTTTCACTTTTTACAATTTCAGGTCAAACAGCTGTAACTGATGAGATGCTTTTAAGTAATCCATACACTGTTGTGACTAAAGGGGATTTGAAATTTTATAAATGTAACTTTCCTAACTGTAGTCAACTTTATCAGAACCGGAAAATGTTGGTAGAACGACATATGAGAGTTCATACTAAAGAAAAACCCTTTGCTTGTAGATTTTGTGAATACAGAGCCAGTAGGAAAGATGCCTTGAAAGTTCATGAACTAAGACATTCTGAATATTATCAGACTAATGTTTAACTGATGTGGAGTTTGGAGTAATGTGGAATTGTTAACTTTGTTTTTATTATTCTTTTGGTGTAAAGCTTCAGTGATGAGAGCCAGAGCTCAAAACAAATCTTGGATGTCGACACCAAAAAGGGATAGGATGTATTGGTGCAATGCATGTTTAAACTGAACTTTTTTACCACACTTTTTGAAGAGTACTTAAAAGTGAACATTTTGAATGGTGCAAAAGAACTGTAACTCTTTTATGTGGTTTTGTAATTATTTCCCTTTACTAGTCTATGTGACATTTTTTCTAAGTTTGGAAGTTTGTGATTTTTTATTACTGTGTGTCATTTTATATCATTTTCTTATCAAGATGACGAAACTAGTTACACTGTTAGAAGTTAGAAGGGACTGACTGTATATATATTCTGGCTTCATAGAATGTGTTATGCACGTGTTGCTTTAATGATACTGACTGTCTATAATGCTTGCGGGCTGAGTTTGTTGTTTTTGTTCAAGTTTTGATTGGATACATTTTACATTTTCAGGTAGTATGGACGAATCAGTTAAGATGTTTCTAAGTAATCCGTACAGTGTTGTGGTTAGGAATAATGTGACAGCATACTTGTGTAATTATATAAACTGTGGGAAATTACAACGAAACAGAAAAGTGTTGGAACGTCATATCAGGGTTCATACAAAAGAAAAACCATTCGCTTGTAGATTTTGTGAATATAAGACAGGTAGAAAGGACTCGGTGAAACGACACGAAGTTAGACATGTTGAATATTTCCCTGCTAATGTTTAATTGATTCAAAGTATGGATTAGTGTGAGAATAAATGTGTGGGGTCGTTTTCTGATTGTGTTTTTTTTTCAGTTTGTGTTAAGTTTGAGTGATTGTTTTTAGGACTCAATTAAAAGCCTTAAAGAGAGCAAAAAAAGACTAGGGTGTTTCAGTGCAGTAAAGGTTTAAAATGAACTTTACACTCATTGAAAATTACATCCTTGGTGTAAATACTTTTATCTGTGTGTGTTTATGTGTATGTAATATTTTGCAGGTTCATTTTACAAAAAAGCTTAGTTGAAGTTGACTGCAGACTTGTGTAATTTTTGTTTGTTTTTCTGTTTACCTTTTGTCTTGTGATAAAACATGAAAGTTCTGAATAAATAGACTTAATATTTCCATCTTGTGTTCTGACTTTAATGTTTGGTCATTGTGACTTTGATTATGATAAATATATCTTTGATAATATTAAGCTGTATTTGGGATTTTTGTAACTATGTTTTGTTCTCAAAACCCCTGTATTTGATTGAAGAAAATCTAACTGGGCTCTCCCTTAAATCCCTTAGATACAATTTCTAGATTGGCCCCTGTTATTTATTTGTGACTTAGTTAGACCCTAGTTATAGTTAGTTTTTTCTCAACTGTCAAAACATGAATAATTTCATGGTGACTTAGTGCTCTTTTGTCTAACACTTGTGATATTGTTGAAGTGTGTATTTCACCGTGAAATTATTCAAACTTTGACAGTTAAGAAAAAATGGACAATAAACAGTCTTATATTATATTAACAGTATGTAATTCCATTATTTTTACATATATTTAAGAGTTTAGCCTCATTTTCAGACTGTGTGTCAAGATCAAACAAGAAACAATACAACTGTAAGTATTGTAATAAAAGTTTTACGTATCCATCATCGTTAGAGACCCATCTACGTACCCACACGGGAGAGAAACCTTTCATATGTAACATTTGTAACTGTGGATTTAAAGAACGTCGAGGATTGAGATGTCATATACTGAATAAACATAGTGATAATGTTACATATGAGTTGAAATAGTGAACTTTGTGGTGATCAGTACACAGTTACTGAGTTTGACATATTTGGGAACTATTTTTTGTGCGTTTGTAATAAAATTGTGGATTTTGTAGATTCATACGCTGTAGATGGCTAAATGGGAGAAGAACTTATAAACTTAGTACCCAATCATGTTCATTTGTCACAAGTGGATGTGTAGTGCGTAAAAAACAACTTCATTTTGTACAGTCATTTCCCTTTACCAATTTTCTTTATAAAACAAAGTTTAGTGCATTTGATGTACATAATTGACTGGTCATATTTTGTTTCACCTAGCTGGGCTCCTGTTATATTTTGTGATGCTCTTGTTTGTTTCAAAGCTATTGTTAATTTTGTGATAATGTCTATGTAAATATTATTGCTTTATTAAGTTCATCTTCTAGGAAACTTGTTGATAATCATTGAAACACTATAATAATTGTCTAATTTAAGTGTCAGTGGTTGTTCTTAGCTTGTTTTTATAATAAGTTGATTACTATATATGTAAATAAACTATTCAATTTTCACTGTTAAAACTGACTTGCTTTTGTTTATCAGTTTATTCTTGGTCTGATTGCAATAAACTTCTCAAACTGAGAGCAAAGCTTTGTCCAACATGATATCATATGACCTCAAATTAACTTTTACTGTATGGAAGTTTGCTAATCACTTGTGTTGCCTTTGTTATGGAGAAAGCAATATACTCTAGTATCAAAATACACTTGTGTCAAAATACACTTGTGTCAAAATACACTCGTGTCAATATACACTTGTTTCAAAATACACTGTTATCAAAATACACTTGTGTCAAAATACACTGTAATCATATTGCACTCGTATCAAAATACACTCGTATCAAAATACACTTGTATCATATTGCACTCGTATCAAAATACACTTGTATCATGTTTGAATTTACAAAAAAGTTGGTCAATTGTGAGTCAAAAAAGGCTTGGTGCATCAAAGGGTTGATATTTCATGGTAACTATGTCAGCTTAGGGATGAACAAACTAGGGAGGAAACAAAGGGCAGGCTGTAGGGCCCTGCTAGTCTCCAAATGAATAATCACTTGAAAAAACTAGCTCAACATGTCATGGCTATTTTGAGGACAGAGTTACCCCCCTTTAGTGATAACTCAAATATTTTCAAATTTCGATTTTTGTAGCGGGATTTTTCAACGAAAAAATTTAGCTAATAGGTTGGCAAAACACTGGCTAGTGTCCAGGGTCGTTAACAATTGCGTTTAAAGTTTTCAATTTAGCATATATTTCTGCCATTTATTGTCGGATTGTTATGAAAACTTACACAATGATAACATACCATGTGATAAACTGAATTAGACAGTAACCACAACTCTATCTGACTTTATTATGGATTATTTCCCTTTGTAATTTTTGTGTTAAAGTTTTTAAATCCGGCTTTAATGTGGTTTCCACATTACATTTCTTGTTCTACCTTTCAGATTGGATATCTCATGACAGTACCATTAGAACCTCCAAGAAACATATATGTAGTTATTGTTTTAAAGGATTTGATAAAAGAAGTGACTTACAACGTCATGTTAGAAAACACACGGGAGAGAAGCCGTTTGTTTGTTATATTTGTAACCGTGATTTCAAACATAAAGTGTCTTTACGTAACCATTTATTTAATATACATGGAGAAAAAGATGTTCATAAGTCAGTAAAAGGAAGATGAAAGACTGGAGATGTTTGAATTGTGAGACAGTTAGGCTGAATATTTGTGGTTGCTGGATTTGTTATTTGTGTACATTGGGGGGGGAGGTGTTGCTTACAGGGAAAGAGTTGTGATACTTTTAAACATGTGACAGTTCAGTTTGATTTCTGTTATTAAGGTTCCATTGCTTAAATTAATCTTTCTAAAGGCTTCTGACTTTAAATAACTGATTAATTCATTGAATTAAAGAGTATTATATGTTTGGCCAAGCTTCCTACCAAAGTTGTTTGAAAATTTCTACTTATTCTTCTGTTTTTTGCTTTTGATTTTTCAACAGAAAAATCAGCTTATAGTTTGGCAAAACCGGATGTGCGTCTGGTGTTGTTAACAATTATGTGAAAAGTTTTTATTTTCCATATATTTCTGCCATTTATTGTCAGATCTTAATGAAACTTTACACAATGATAACATAGCATGTGATGAACAGAATTGTAAAGGAACCACAACTCTACTTGGCTTTATTATGGGTTATTTTCATTTGTAATTTTTGCATTGAATCCAACTTTTATGTTATTTCCACATTATATTTCTGTTATTATTGTTAACATTTAAATAAAGATACATTTTTCAGACTATTTTTCATTGTTCATTTATTATTACTAAAAGCACATTGTTGTTGATTGCAAATTTACCTATAAGCAAAGGCAGCTGGCTCAGTGAAAAATAGTAATTTATAAAGGAGAAACTGGCCACTGATAAAACCTATGCACACTTTGTCTTATATTGGACCTTGTGAGTTATACTTGAATTGGAAAATAATTTTTTCTTGGCAATTGATTATTTCAAATTTTTTATTGAACTATTTTATCTACAATTTCAGATTATCCTCATCCAAGCAGACGTAACATGTGTATGTTTTGTAGCAAAGGATTTTCTCGTCCCGCTGAGTTAAAACGTCACATTCTGATACATACAGGAGAAAGACCGTTCCAGTGCCATATTTGTAGCAGTGCCTTTAATCGGAAGAGCTCGTTAAATGTTCATTTGGTTAATATTCATGGTGCTGGTAAAATGTAACGGAGAATGAGAAAAGTTGTTTGAACTATGATGGAAGGAAGGGCAAATTAAAGTTTTAGTTAAACAATAAATGGACAAAATACACGTTGTACTGAAGTCAAGTACTTTAAAATCACTTTCACAGAATCTACTTGAAATTGTTTCATGAAAAGTTAGTAAAGGCTGTTTTTTCTCAACTGTTAAAGTTTGAATAATTTCACGACGGTTAGCCAACTAACAATTTTAATCAGCAAAGTCCATTTGAAATTATTAATATTTTGACAGTTGAGAAAAAACAACTATAAGTAAGGTTTATTTTATAAAGTTTGTTTTGTTGTAAATGCAGGTGATGGTTTTGTTATTCAAGAATATAATATTTATTTTTGTTATGTTTTACTTGTAGAAAACATGGAAGTTAAAATAAAAGTTTATTTATATGTATTGTTTGTATTTATTGTTGCCCTTTTAATATATATTGTATATGTATAATATAATGAATCAGGCTTGAGTTGGAGAAAATTTTAGGCAAGGACTTGGAAATAGGTATTGGGTGAATGTTAAGGGACTGCTTAAGGAGCAGTGGTCCAGTGGTAGGACATGTGCTTCAAGATTAAGAGGTTCTAGGTGGAACCCCGCTAGTATAGGGGCACTGCTAATTACCTTGAGCAAGAAATTTTCCTACAGTTGTTCCTCTCCACCCAGGTGTAAATGAGTACTGTGAGGGATCACCTGTTTGAATGGGATTTAAATGATCAGGGGTTAACATGCTGAAGGGTTAAGTAGGTTTAAGCAGACTTTAAACCATATTTTGACTTATTGTAACTTTATTTTCTAATGTTTTCAGGTACAAGTCTAAACAATGAACATTTTTATCATTGTGATATTTGTAAGAGAAGTTTTCGTACAAGTCAAGGGTTATTGTTACATATATCAACACATTATGATGAAACTACGACACAAATTGAAGATACAAAGTTTGTTTGTGACGTTTGTCAGCAAGTATTCTCTCAAGAAGAAAGTTTACATAAACATAAATATAGCTTACATAATATGATTTGTATATAGTTTATACATTATGATTGAGTTGAGAAGTTTGAACCAAGCTTTTCACTAAAAATCTTACGATAAAAATCATCGTAAGTTAAAAGCAGGAAACATTTATAGTACGGTCATTTTTTGAGCAATCAATTACAAATATTCTTGAATTAAGTTTAATATTGTATACATTTGTAAAAGTATATTTACTTTTCTTTAAACTTTTATTGTAAGAATTTATGTGAAAAGGATCACTGGTACTTCATGCATATTTGGAAGTTTACATAAATCTAAAGAACAAAAAATAATGCTTAAGTTACTATGTTGACTTTGTTAGTTTTGATATTCTGTACCTTCTTTCATTTTTTTACTAATTACAATGAAGAAATTGTAACTACATGTAAATAGTTGATATTAATAAAATGAAATTATTTCTTTGGGTCTTGTTGTTTGTTTTTTTATTCTTGAGTTTAGCCTGAAGCCCAAGACTAGTGTTAATTGATGTAGTCTAGTGAAAACTTTCATTTAGCTGGGCTAGTTGATAATAGACTAAATCCGGAATTCAAATATATTTGGGTTTTCTTCTCCGGTACAAACAAACTTTCACCGTTACAATGAAATCATGTGTACAAAGAACAATAGGATTTAATCCACAGTTCGTGCTATTTAGCAATAATGTGTAACAAACTTTGTTTGTACTGGCTGTGCACGGACGGAAAAACACATAAATTTGAATTCTGGATTAGGTCTATTTGCCCACTGCTATATATATTATCATAAATCAAGCTTGTGATCAGTAAAGATTAAGTCAAAGACTTCTTATACCAAGATGGAGTCATGGAAATTCCTTAAAGTGAATCCAATCTGATCAAGTCAGTGACTGATAACCTGATCTAAAATTCTCTGTATGCCTTCTACCTAATTTTTCTTTCTTCTTTCTAATTTGACACGGGTCTATAGGAGATTGAGCTTGTATATTTATCTATAATATTTATTTTATTTCAGACCGTAGACCAGTTACAGTTTGTCCATATTGTGGTAAAGATTGCCGATGGGAAGCTCATTTAAATATTCACATGAGAGTTCATACTGGTGAACGTCCATATGGCTGTGAAATATGTGATAAAAGATTTAAACAAAAGAGTCAACAGAAAGCTCA
Organism: Mactra quadrangularis; assembly: GCA_025267735.1. Taxonomy (NCBI): domain Eukaryota; kingdom Metazoa; phylum Mollusca; class Bivalvia; order Venerida; family Mactridae; genus Mactra; species Mactra quadrangularis. The sequence continues at coordinate 109,821 of CM046310.1, forward strand.
CATGGCTTCACATTTGATTAATAAAAACCGAATTGTAGTTGTGTACCGCAAGATAAGTGATCTGTGAAGGAATTACAAGTTACATATTTCAGAGAAATCTAGAGATTTTTCATCAAAATGATTTTCACTTAACTTACAGCCTGTTAAAATGACTGGATTATAATTTAACCCTTCCAATGCTGAATTTCTACAATGGACTAGTCCATCTTCGATTTTTAAACCTATCCATTGTCTTGTTTAGGGATTTCAGGATAAAAATTGGACAATGAGTAGCCAAAAGCAGAGAGCCAGGTCTGCCAGCACTTGTTGCATTGGCTCTTTGCAGATGGCAAAGGTTTTTTATTTTTGGCTCCAGCATTGTAAGGCTTAATGACCTTTTACAGAATAAAAGACAGTTGTCTGATAAATGCAGATTTTTTTGGTAAGACTTGGTGAAGTAAGACTTGGTGTTACAAGTGACAATGTTGATTGGACAAATGTCCTTTGACTTGTTAGAAACAGTTTTTCCTATACAAATGTAGAAGTTCACCAAGTTCAGTGTAATTGTGACTTTTTTAAAGCCAGTTGAAAGTGACAATTTGCTTATACTCTAAATAGCATGTAAATAAAGTTAACTTGTTGTATGTTGTTTGTTTATTTTTCTTTAAGTTACAGGTCCAGGGTCTCCATGAGTTTTCTGGGGAAATTCCTTAATTAATTCCAGTGTTTAGCTGAGGATGAGCAAAGGTACCATTTGCTCATGCAAAATTGAAATGGCACTTTTAATAACTATGTTCATGTGCCTCAAGTTGCACATCCCCATATATGAGTAAGTCAGAAGTGTAGCAATTATTATTTTATCAGTATACAATCCTTACTATGCTTCATGAATATGCTTTAATTATAGTAAATTTCATGCAGTTTTTAATTAAGATCATATCTTCTAAAAAGTTCATTCATTCAAGAACATTATAAGAGCACTCTATTTACAATATTGTACATATTTATATTTGTTCTAATTTCAGATCGGATGTCGGTTTCAAGCAATGCTTGTTATTTATGTGGAAAAGTATTTCGAAATAAGGGTCATCTAAGGGATCACATGCGTATACACACAGGGGAGAGACCCTTTGCTTGTGATCAATGTGGGAAAAGATTTAAACAGAAAAGTCAACTAAGATCTCATTTAGCTATACATTTTAATGATTTGTTGTAAAATATGAAGACTGGAATACTGTGAGTTAGATGTTTGCTAGTTGCCTCTGGCAACCAAATTTTCTTTCCAAATCGAGGGTGACCGCAAGACTAGTAAGTGCATTGCGTTAAAGATCGAGTTACTACAGTCTTGCAGGCAACTCAAAATAATCATTACTTTTGTTGAAGTTTGTGTAAGACTTTCTGAAAAGTGTTTTGACATTACTGGACATTCGGTCTAGTTATCTTGGAAGAATTACTGGACCAAATTAGGTTTCAATGGAGTGGAAGAAATCATAAAAATGACAGATCGTTACATCTTTATTAGCAACAATGTTTTATTACTAAAAATGAATTTAAAGGGTCAGGTCCGTTGGACCAGCCCTTTTTTCGAAATGTCTGGTTTGTGTTCTACTACTGCCCCTTGACAAAGCCACATGTAACAATTATATTGTGTGTTGGTATTTTCACTTTTACTGTAATTTTTATACTTTTAATCATAATTATTGCTAAGATTTTGTAATGTAAATTGATAAAAAATAGAAAGTTTTTGTTCAGTTAAATGTTTGTTTTGTTATAATTGTTTGTGTTAGTATTGAAATAAATTTCACTTAACTTTCAAACAGTATTGGTTTCATGCTTTATTATTTCAAAGCCAAATGGAATCTATGTTTTCTACCAAAAGCGGCCTCAACAATCTCAGGGAAAAAAACAAAATCTTGTTATAGAATGCTCTCTAGATGCCAGTGAAGTGAAACATTGTAGGTCTTATGTAATGTTTTACACAAATTTGGGAATATGATCCATACCCCTAGAACTGGGAATTTTAAGGGCATTTTGGTTTAAATTGGGATAAAATGTCAAGCAAATTTTATAACAATAGCAGATTTAACAAGGTTTTTAGTTTCATTCTTCATTAAGTTAGTTAGTAAATTAGAAAGAAAGATTGCTGGGAAATATATTTGTTAAGTTAAAACCTACTTACAACAATTGTTTTTGTAAAATATAGTTAAATTGGGAATTTTTGATTGAAATTGAGAAAAAAGATGTGATTTTAGATTGAGAATATAGTCCATAAACGGCTATAAAATTGTCCAAAAATTAACTTTGTATTGTATTGTGTTATTTATATTTCAGGTATAGCAAGTTATGATGATGTCAGTTTAATGGCTGATCGTGTTTGTAAGTTCTGTGGTAAGACGTTTCCAAGTCCGGCACATCTGAGATTACATATGAGAATCCATACAGGAGAGAAACCTTATAAATGTGAAATCTGTGGTAAAAAGTTTACACAGAAAGGAAATATGAAATCTCATCAAATGATTCACATCAATATTTCCTAGACGTTAGCTAAAACAACTTTAAAACAACAACAACATGTAAAGTTCTTTAAATATATAATGTCGTCATCGATGCGTTTCGGTGAACATCGCCCTCATCAGGATAACAATAATAATAATAACATAATATTTATATAGTACAGCATATGTTGGCAGAAAAATGACGTTACATTAATCTTGTAACATACATGCACATATAAAATAGTGTAACACACACATGTGCAAATAAAACAATGCTATACACATGTACATATTTTCTTGATGTTAGCTGTAACTTCGTTACTTTGAATTTTAGTGGTGTTGATATTAACCCTGCTGATTTAAATACTCACTACAGTACTTGTGTTTTCAGAATTGATTAATATAGATATTTGTATGTATGCATGACAGTCGGGTTAAAGTATGAACAACTGACTGTTGATTAAAATTTAGCAGAATTTTCTAGGTATTTTCTTTGAGGTACTAACGATGATTTTCATTCAACAGAAAGCATTGTTGGTTCCTCGTAGAAATGTTCAAACACTAAGAGAACTTTGTATAGTCAATATACATTTATATCTTTGGATTAAAATTATTTTGTGAAATGTTTCTTCTGAAAAGTTGACAATTATAACCAATATTTCATGATCTAACCTTGATTTAAATGAACAATACTAATTTATCAAGTGTGTTTCGGGAAATCTAGTGTATTTTGGGAAATCTAGAGTATTTCGGTGAATATAAATACCCCATGTGAAATATGGTACTGACACCATGAGAAAACTATTGAAGGAAACATACCAGATACACAAACTTGATACATTGTACCTAAATGGTTTAAACTCAACATCTTTATTCAGTATTTAATACATACTGAAATTTACCATATACATTATACAAACATTTATTTTAGTTCCAATTACTTTTTCTCTTCATTATCATAGTAATTATTTTAATCATAATAATCCGATATTTGTATTCCTATTGTATTTTATGTTGGTATTAATATACATATTTTAATGTTTGTATAATGTTTTAAGTTCATTTGTGTATCTATTTGTATGTATTTGTTAACGTGCATTTTCCGCTTTTTTATAGCATGAATTTTCGCGTATGACATTACGTCATCGTGTTGTTTCCATGTTGTTTCTGTTCGTTGTATTGTTTTTATACTTGAAGAAGCCTCGTATGGCAAAATGTTGTAAAATTTTAAGTAAACAATAATAAAAGTATTATGTGTTGGTAGTATTTTATATTCAATATACTATGTTCACATGCCTTCACATAACCTATACAATATGTTGCTACAGTGTTAAACCCAACAAAAACAAAAACCAACCATGTTCACACTAACAAACCCATTTATAGTGTTTGATTTGCTTCAAGTAATATCATTTTATAATTTCAGACAATGACATCTCAGCAGAGATTCTTACTGAGTTTTCAGAGGATGACATAAACCATAGGTTCATTATATTCAATGACCCCTTTAAAGTGAGAAAATATATTGAAACAACCCAGCAGGAACAAATAACAGAGGACAAAGTGTCTGCTGATGGTCTTAACGAGTTGGCGAGTTCAGTCTCTTATGAAATTTCTAATGACTATAATGAGTCTATTGATATAGATATTGGTTCAGCAAGCAGGTGTACTAATCAGTTAGTTTCTTACACTGTTGAAGAAATGTTAGAAAAGAAAGAGAAACAAGGTAAACCGTCAGCAGCTCAGCTTTACTTTCGTAATTTACTCCGAGATGCAGCTGTGAGTGCAAGAATATGGGAACATGCCCCAATGTTGTCAGAAATTCCAGATGCCAAAAGAACAGCCTTTTTTAACGCTTTTGAAGTGGCTCCACAGCTTTTAACTAAGAGGAAAGAACTGTGGAAAAGATTGGGAGAAAGTTTGCAAAATCGTAGAAAGTATCTGAATGACAAAGCAAAAGGAAAACGTCTGAATTGTAGCAAAAACACTTTGAGCGATGAGTCCTAAGATAAACAAGTATAAGTTGGGGATCATGACGTATATTTGAGAAAATTTCAATTTTCATGCATCAAAACTGAAGGTCTCGATTCAATCTCAAGCCCTTTATACTTAAGAACGCCCTTTGTTTCACATGGCATCTAAATTTCGCCTGGCACAAAAATTCACTAGAGAAAGCCAGTAGATTTTTCAAGGCCTGAAGAATATAATGTATTTTCCTCTGTATTCTTGTTACTTTCATTTTGTATTGTTTACTTAATACAAATGTTTATATCTTTGAGACAAGTGATAATTTGGCTGAATTTTAGCCAGATTTTTCAATGAAAAATTCGGCTAAGTTAGGTTTCATTTTAGTTCTTCTATTTTAGTGGTAACTTTGTTGTTGTTGTTGTTTAAATGCCAGCTTTGTGTTCCTAGCATTTTATATTCATGTAAATGTATTTAGCCATATGAGCTGAAAATAAATTGTTTTCTAATTTTTGTCTCGTTTTGATTTCCATTGTTGTTTTTCAATTCTTAAACTGTTATACTTACATAAAAATCACACAAACTTCTTTAAGGATTGGTCATGATGTCATTGAATGAGGATTACTTCCTGCGCACCTTTACACAAAAATTCTTTCGAAAAATTATCATATGTCAAATAAATAATTTTGCAGTTCAAAGTCAGCTAGATAATAAACAACTATGATATGATATTCGAAAGGTACGGGTATACAATATTTTACGTATTTCAATAATATTCAAAAATTGATTGGCCAAAAAATGACCATATTATTAAAGTTTCTTGCTTTTGACTTACGATGATTTTAATCGTAAGATTTTTTGTGAAAAGCACCACAAGATGATATGATTTAATTGAACCATTATTTTGTTTCATAAAAAACGAAGTATAGGACTCCCATAGGAGACTGTTTTGTTGTTACTTTATACAAGATCACCTGAAGTAATGAGGTAAAAAATCAAGTAGCATGCAACAGCATCAAATAGACTAAATCCGTAATTCAAATATTAGGGTTTTCTACTCCAGTACAAACAAACTTTCACCTTTACAATGAAAACATGAGTGCAAAGAACAATAGGATTTAATCCATAGATCATGCTATTTAGCAATTATGTGTAGAAAACTTTGTATGTACCGGATGTGCATGGACAGAAAAACCCATAAATTTGAATTCCGGATCGGATCTATTTAGACCATACAATGCAATAATTCATTAAACTTGCTAAAATATCTAAATTCTTGTAATATTTATATTTTCAGATTTTGGGAACACAAACTTGTCACATGATAACAGTACTTGTAATTTATGTGGTAAAACATTCCCTCGGCCAGCTTTATTAAGAATGCATCTAAGAACACATACAGGAGAGAAGCCGTTTCCTTGTAAAATTTGTGGTAAAAGTTTCGCTCAGAAAGGCAATATGAAAGCTCACATGATTATACATCTTCGAAACTCACTACCAAATTGATAACTAGATTTGATAAAAATAGGAAGAAAGGAAACTTGATCTTTAGAAGCAACATATTCGGGTGTGAAGAAAGTTAGTTGTGGGTCATGATTTAAAATCTAGTCATGTTGCGAAAATGGGTTTTAATTGGGAAAAATCTCACCGGAGGCTTCAAGTATCTACAAGTAAAAATCAAGGGTTGCCTGCAAGACTGTAGTAAGTGCATTGTGTTAAAGAATGAGCTATTACAGTCTTGCGGTTAACCCTCGAAATAATACTTATCTAACTACCTTAAGTGATGTTTTATAAACTAAGTGTTTGTTCTGTCTGTTCTGCTGACATTTTGTTTTGTGTTTTGTTGTTAAACTAATAATTTCAATAAAAAACTTAAAACATATTTCTGTCTTAATTGATCCCAATGTATAGTAGATTTAGTGATTCTTCTAAAACTGAAAAGAAGGGCTCCACCCTCCGCTTTTTCTCTTATTTCTGCCTTCTGCTTCCTCCTTCCTCTTCTGAGATCTAAACTAATCACTATTAGACGTTACAAAAATTGGTATTACTTTGATATACTGGGGCCGACATTATCAAGTGTCGTACGACCTTTTTCTGTCGTAAGTCACTCAGTATTACCGGATATATTACTAAACTATTGTGAAGATTTTTTTTGAAACATGGTCAGTTTATTGTAAAAATCTTACAATTATTTAGCAATTTACATCTAACTTGGGTCATAAGATTTTTGTTAATACTGGCCCCTGGGTAGCATATTATCAGAAATCTTATGACAATTTAACATAACAATGTAGAAGCATTTACGACTAAAATTAGTTATAAGACGCTTGTAATATGGGCTTTTTGTGAAGAATGGATTTTGACTGATTTTTAACTATACACGATGATTTCATTTCAGGAATCGACTCGGGTGGAGATCATTCTGATCGTGTTTGTCATATTTGTGGAAAGATATTTCCTTGGCCGACGATGTTACGTCAACATATGAGAGTACACACAGGAGAGCGGCCATTTGTTTGTAAATTTTGTGGTAAAAGTTTTACACAGAAAGGAAATATGAAATCACATATGATTGTACATTTTAGAGATAAATTGACTGTTTGAAGTGCGCGGATCTGTGTGGAGTTTATGTTCTGCTGAATATGTGTTTGTTTGGGTTTTACGGTCGCACCAACACAAGAAGGTCACTTCGCGCCAAATTGAATTTGTGTATTTTGAAGTTTGTGTCAAAAAAGACTAAGGATGACAAAAATTATTAATTCATTGACTGCAGATGAAAGTTTAGACTAGATTAATGGTATAAGAATATGTTACTTAAATAAACCTGGACATTTATTATTTGTAAATAAATAACATTAGTTATGAATAGTTTTTTTAGACAGACTGAATGTAGATTTAACTTCATAATGCAATGAATAACAAATGCATACTTGAAAAAAAACTCTAAAATATCGAAGTAAATGTCTATTGTTCTGTCAGTTCAAGAAACTAAAGTGTATACTTCTATTGAAATAAATGATTGTACATTTACAGGTGTTTATTATTATTATAATATGTGTTACTTAGTTTTTCTGTGCCACATGTAACATAGACTCAATATTTTAGTACTTTGTATAAAATTAAATCATAATAACACAGTATTTACACACACTACCTGTGGTTGCTTGAATAATGATATATGAGTCTTTGACTTCAATTGGTATAGATTCTAAACTACCTGAAAAATGGGATCACAGAATAGTGATATACATAAGAGTTATATCAATAAATGAAAATAGTATATTTAGTTTACAAATGATTTTAAATAGTAATTGAATTATATTTCTGTTTACAGGAGGTCACCCGTCTACTCGGCATACTTGTTCCATCTGTGGAAAAATGTTCGGTACACCAACGATGTTAATACGACATACAAGAATACATACAGGAGAGAGGCCATTCGTTTGTAAATTTTGTGGTAAAGGTTTTACACAGAAAGGAAACATGAAATCACATATGATAGTTCATATGAAAGACAAGTTGATTGATTAATGGAAAAATGAACAATTTTGTAATATTTTACGGGCGTCCTGTGTCTTTAACAATTGCGTTAAAGTTTTTTCTTTACCATTTTGCCATTTATTGTCAGATCTTTATGAAACTTCCTACAATGATAACATACCATGTGATGAACAAAATTAGACAGTAACCACAACTCTACCTGCCTTTATTATGGATTATTTCCCTTTGTAATTTTTGCCATAAAGTTTTTAAATCTGGCTTTAATGTCGTTTCCACATTACATTTCTTGTTTATATGTTAGAATGTTTTTTTGTTTTGTTTATTTTCTATTGTTGGAAGTTCCTGATATGTTTGCTGGCCGTGATCGTATAGTGGTTAGTAATTCGTGTTGTGCTTACATTTTTTGTGATTCACAGACAAATGACTTCATGTCGGACATACTATGTTAATTTGTAATTGACAAAACATGCATGGTTGAAAAACTATGAATATCAATGTTACCGTATTAAGAAGTTTGTTTTTATTGTGATTGAGGGATAAGTTAGTGTTTATAATGATTAGATAATAGATATGAATTTTAATTGAAATAAAACAGAGTTAAATATATATTAGTATTTTTCTGTTTTCTATTCTACCTAATTCATTCACTTTATATTGAACTTATTTTTAAGCCTATATGTAACATAAACAATGGTATTTTAGACTACCCACTGACTCATAGTGTTGGCCTTTTAATATTTCACTCATTCAAGTTAAACTGTGGGACCAAAACATAAACTCCCCTTCTTTCATGTACCTATGTAGGTCTATATAAATTCACTTGAATTATTTTCTACAATTTTTGTACATGTATGATTTACCTTGGTCCCGTTTGATGAAATTATAAACTTATGAAGGTTTTTTACAGGTATTTATAATCATTATGATAGCATTTTTAGTACATTCATGTCAAACATTTTGTGGTTAAATTGTAATATTTTGTTACTTATTTCAGGCAAGGCAGAGAGTCAGGATGCTGTTGACGATGTGGATAAAAATCTTGAAGTTTCATCTGAGGAGAAAAAAGAGAAGGAAGAAAAGATTGACATCCCAAAGATTGATCTACATACAATGATGGAAAGTTCGTACGTCGGAGCGGGTAACGCTGCAAATCAGTGTTTTATTTGTGCGAAAACTTTCAAAAATAAATACACTTTACAACGACATTTACACATTCATTCTAATACACAGAAATGTACTCAATGTGGGGATGTGTTTAATAAAGGTGACGATATTAGACAACACATCGCAGACTTTCATCCCTCCCACCTCTATATTTGCGAAGACTGCGGAGTGGAGTTTATTACGAAACAGTCTCTGAAAAGACATAGAATTATCAAACATAATATTGAACATTCGGATAAGAAAGTTTGTCCGTTTGAATCTTGCGGAAAAGTTTTTGCTGAAAATCAGAAACTGAAAAATCATTTAAACAAACATTTTGATTTGAAACCTTACAAGTGTCAAGTGTGTGGAGAAAAAGAGTTCTCTAATAGTTTTCTGAAAAATAAACATGAAAAGTTATGTGCTGCGGGTGTGAACATACCTCGGTTATGTGTGTGTGATATCTGTTCGGAAATGTTTAACACCAGACAAAATTTACTTGTACACAAACAAACAGTTCATGATAAGCAAAATTAAATTTATGTTTGCGGCATATTGTTAAATTTCACTTAAATGGTAGTGGTGCATATATTAACCCTGCTGATTTAGATACTTGATATTTGTTTGATAATGCCGCACATGGATACAGATCTATTATTATCTATATTTATTTATTCTGAGTTGAGAGTTATTGTAGTGAGTATCTAAATCAGTAAGGGTTAGTGTTTGTTACACTGACAGTTGAATAAAATTTAACAATACTTACCCAAGAAAGTAAAAAACTAACTAAGTTGTTAATCAAATGATAACAATAATAACCGAATCATATTTTGTGTATTCCGTGTATTTGAATGAAATGTGAACCTAAGTAAATTAGAAATTAGGGCTGTCACGATACAAATTTATTATTATCTACATTAATTAACTGTAATGAATATGGGTTAGTGTATGTGCCACTGACAGTAAAATAAAATTTAACAATGCAAAAAAGTAAAAAAAACTAAATGAATTATTAATAAAATAACAAAAATAACCAAAACATTCAATTTTAAATTCTGTGTATGTTAATACACATAAGTAGTGTGAACTTGTGTTAAATAGAAATAATTTCTTGAGTGAAAGTTTTCAGGACTGCTCCTTAATTTCAGGATTTTTGAACCTAAGAAAGGGTTCTTTTTTATATGTAGATGTAAAAGTATGTAATTAAAATTTTGAATTATCTTCTATTCCTGTAAATAATCAATTTACAATTAGGTTATTTATAAAATAGAATTTTAGAAGCAGGATTTCTTTTACAAGTTTAATTTTTTATGTGTCTATTAGTTGTATATTTTTTTATTTAAATTTTTGTCTATTTGCTTATAGAAATGTAATAAAATTGTAGTTTTTGTATTGATTCATCTTGACTTGTTTATTTTAGAAAGGAAACATAATGTACAAGAATTGTCTACATGTCTTACTTCCCTTTGAAATAACTTGAATAGAGTTACATTTCTTGAATACTCTTTAGCAAGGGAAGTAACTCTCAAGTAATATAGAGTTACATTTCTTTAATACTCTTTAGCAAGGGAAGTAACTCTGAAGTAATATAGAGTTATATTTCTTTAATACTCTTTAGCAAGGGAAGTAACTCTGAAGTAATATAGAGTTATATTTCTTTTATACTCTTTAGCAAGGGAAGTAACTTTGAAGTAATTGATTTCAAATTTATTAAATTTTTAAATGTAATGGAAATCTAGGTTTAACTTAGATTAGTGAAATGTGTTTTGAATTAGTTAAAAAATGTGCATGTTTTCGTTTCAGGTTATGGTTTGAATGATAACCTTGACTCGCCTGGTCGTGTTTGTAAAATTTGTGGTCGGATATTTACATGGCCGGCACAGTTACGTTCCCACATGAGAATGCATACAGGAGAGAAACCTTTTAGTTGTGATATCTGCGGCAAGAATTTCTCACAGAAAGGAAATCTGAAAGCTCATAAAATAGTTCACTTGAACTTATGACGTTTTTTTTTATACTTTACTGTTTGAAAATATTAGAGGCAATGTTTAAGTCTCTGGGGACATAGATAACATCAATGTCTCTGAACATTGTAACTGGCTGATACAGTCTTAGGAATTTAACCTTATAGTGCTTGACCTTTATTTGGAATTATTTCACATTGGTTGAAAGTTATTTTTATCAATGGAAGACAGTCAAAATTTATTGGATTAGTAAAATTCCTAATCTGCTTTTTTATTACATTCACTGTTTTTAAATATTCTAGTTTGGTGTTTACTGAAAAATAAAAAAATGTAAATTTGTTTGATTTTTGTTCTATATTTACTTAGAAATAAAATGATTGCTCAATCTTTAATTTTGAATTGATTTCAAACAAACTTAAACTGTTGACTGTTTCACAAGTGTTTTTTTTTTAATTTATGAAGATATTTATTTATATTTTTAGGTAACGTGCCATCTGGACACTTTAGCATACCATGGCAGGACAACGTGTGTCAACTTTGTGGAAAGTCTTTCCGTACGCCGTATTTGTTACGAAGACATATAAGAATTCACACAGGAGAGAAGCCGTTTGTTTGTAAAATATGTGGGAAAAGTTTCGCTCAGAAAGAAAATATGAAATCACATATGATTGTACATATGAAAGTAAACTTGCCAAATTAAAACTGGATTTATTGATACCTTAGAGGAACACCTTAACTCGGCAACATGAATCCAGTGACTAGCGAACTTTGAATATTTGCCCTTTTCTATTTGCTACATATTGATAGGACTAGTGCTTGAGAAAACCTAAGCAGATGACTGATTCAAATTTGTGACCTTTGCTGTTTAACAGTTGTTTTACAAAGAATTTGTAAACACTGGGTTTGAATTATGTTTGGTTACCTGGGATTAAAGGACTAGTTAATTGTAATTTGTTAATTGTTATTTTGATAATGATTGAACATCATTTTAATTAGTTTATGGTCTGTTGTTGTTGTTTTCAATTTTGAAATATAATGAGGAATTTTAATTTTTCTTCATATGTTTGGATTATTTTTAAGTTTTTGTTTTAAAGTCTATCATTAAGGTAACAGTTTTACATTCTTGGCAACAAAGCACGGTGTATTGTTGTTGATTGATTTTGTATTATGATTTGTATGAGCTATGAAATAAAGCATTTTTTTATTGAGTTATTTCTGTTTTTATTCTCTAATACATTGAGCCATTTCATTTACTTTGTTCTCTGACAATTTGTTAACTAAAATAATTAAAGTAAAAACTTAAAGTCTGTTTACTTGGGTAACAAGGATACTGTTTTTGAGTAGATAATAATTTTCTGTTTGAAAAGGTTATAGTATGACTGGTAAAATTCTGCATGAAGATTTAAATATTTTGTTTCTATTTACAGGTCATATATCAACTGAAGTTTTTGAAGGAACAGTTCCGAACAATGTTTGTAACGTTTGTGGAAAGATCTTTCCTTCGCCTTCTTTGTTAAAGATGCATACAAGAATACACACTGGAGAGAAACCGTTTACTTGTAAATTTTGTGGTAAAAGTTTCGCTCAGAAAGGAAATATGAAGTCACATATGATTGTACATATGAAAATGTAACAAAGGACCCTGAAGTTTTCTAAAGTTGGTCAGTTTGAATATGTTCTGGTCTGAATGGGCGAATTAAGCATACTGTTCATTAAAACAAATTTTAAACTGAACCTGTCAACTGTTGTATGAAGGATAATTACTAGACAATTTCAGTAATCTAATGCTAAAGTTTGTACAGAAGTGTTAAGTTACAATTTTGTTTCGCTCACATCAAATATGGACAAAGCAGATTGTGTTCAGATTGTAATTGTTACTTGTTTTAAAATCACATGAAATGATTGTGAAATATTGCATTTATATTGATCATTGGTAATGACTAATTTAAATATTTGTTTTATTTTGAGTGAAATTTTTTATTTACTCAATGTTTATGTTGAATTGACATAGTAAATATTGTTTTGTTATTTTGATTTTCCTTTGTTCAAACTCGTATGTAATATACATGTAGTTATTTCATATTTTGAATGTTCAATTAGTGCATTAATTCAATTTTGTATATAACAAAAATTGCAATGATGTATTGGTGCTTCATTTCAGTGGTTGTAATTTTTTTTTTAATTTTGTTAAATGAAAATAAACTTGTTAATGCAATCTATTTTGTGTTTAATATATTATCCCTTGTAAAGCCACATATATCTGTGGTGAAGTCAATAAGGTAGTTGATTTAAAGTTACCTATATTTCACTGCGCTGACTTTATCCATTGTGATATAACTGATGGAGGATTGCAAGCATGAGCCCGGCTACCAACTGTGACTATGTGCCATGGTAATACTACAGGTTTTTCACAAAGAATGGAATTCTAGTACTGGTATATCCCAAGAATAATGATTAGGTGACATTTGAAGATTGACATTAGTTTAAAACAAAAATAAACCTGAAACCATGTGCTTTGAATGTAGTCCTAAAAAAAGTGTGACCCTTTAGTGAATGGTAATAATTGAGTAATCTGAAAGAGATGCCAACACTGGTTAATAAAATTTTAAATAAATGTTTAAGAACTCAGTAATTATAATTTATATTTGCAGGTTTCATGTACATGGCAACTATAAAAGAACAAGGAAATGTTTGTCAGTTTTGTGGAAGTAGTTTTCAAACACCATACTTGTTGAAACGTCATACAAGAATTCATACCGGAGAAAAACCATTTATTTGTAAATTATGTGGAAAAGGTTTTTCACAGTCTGGAAACATGAAATCACATATGGTCGTTCACTTGAAAGACCAAATTAGAATATAAAATAATGAAAAGATGTATTCATGTGTTTTGTGTAGAAGTTTCAAATTTTCAAGTTGGCTGAGAATTTATTAAGTGTTGAGATATCCATTGTCTTGCCTGAAGAAATTTGTATTTTTTTTTAGTCAATTGTACTGAACTTCAAGTGTTTATTTTATTGAACTTTGACTTAACCATTTTTGTTCCCTTAACTCATTTTTAAATATAAGAATTTGTCATGATGCAAAATATTTGTTTTTGAAAACTTTGGTTTTCTTGCAGTTTTTTTTCCGACAGTTTAGAGAAACTTAATAATCTCTTGATATTAGAGAATTGTAAACATGAAGTAAATAAATATTTTCAAGTAATTTGAGTTCATTATTTTTGTACCCAAAACTATTTTTGTTTTCTTTCAACCTTTTCTAGTTATTTTAATGTGCTGTGAACTTTGATTAACAAAAATATACAGGAACTGAATGTTTATTGAAATTAAAATCTGGTCTTTATTTTTCAGGTGGTTATGTTCTGTCAGGAATCACAAATCCATCATTGACTGGCTACGTTTGTCATTTATGTGGGAAGACTTTCAATGCACCGTCTTTGTTAAAACGACACATGAGAATACACACAGGAGAGAAGCCGTTCGTTTGTAAATTTTGTGGAAAAGGTTTTTCACAGAAAGAAAATATGAAGTCACATATGATTGTACATATGAAATTTAATTGAATGTACACGGAGGATGAAACATTAAGTTGTATAGTGTGGTGTTGAAATATATTTTAATTATTTGAGATATGACATTATTGCCAATGTTTAGCTGTAAAGTGTGGAGTTGTAATATTTTTGTAAATTTTGCATGTGGGTTGCTTGCTTTGATGAAAACTCGAATGAAATTTTTCTTAAGTTTTTTTAACAAGATGAAATGTAAATTACATAAAGTTGATAAGTATGAAACTGGCTCGCACTCAATACATGTTCAGAAGTTAAGAACTTTGAACAGAACTCAATTACTAAATTGTGCAAAAGTTTGAAACCAATATCTTAGTCATTTCATATCAGTAACTTGTATAACTTATTATGATTTCTAACCGAATTTTAAATACCAGTTTGATATTAATCAACATTTATATAAATGTTTGCAATGTCATATGAAAATGAGTTATTTACTCTGTGTGTTTTACAATAAATGAATTATTTTTCTATAATATGTTTAAGTGTCATTATTTCATTAAACCCTGTTCCCATTTTATTTCATTGAACCCTGGCCCTTATTTTTAACACTTTTACTTCAAAATGGCTAGATATTGGATTAATGGAATTTAATGATGTCATTCTGTTATCACCTTAATCAGCTAGCCTAAAGCTAAGACAAGTGAAAAGTTTATTTAGGCTAGTGAAAATTAGATATTTCTTATAGTTCGGCCTGTTGAAACTTTTACTGGTTATAATATAATAATGCAGGCTCATGCATGAGAAAAGTAAAGGCTAGGGCTGGTTTTGTTACTTGATTAAAATCTAAAAAACCTATATTTATATTTTCAGGGTGTGTTACCAGAGAGACAAACAACCCCTTGGTGCCTGGCTACGTACATGCCTGTGATTTCTGTAGTAAAGTATTTAGTTCACCTTATCTACTTAAAATGCATACAAGAATACATACAGGAGAGAAGCCTTTCGTATGTAAATATTGTGGTAAAGGTTTTACACAGAAAGGAAATATGAAGTCACATATGATTGTCCACATGAAAGACAAAGTGATTGATTACTAAATAAGTGCTGAATGCACTGACAAAGTGATTGATTACTAAATAAAAGTGCTGAAAGCACTGACAAAGTGTTTGTTTCTGAAAAACTGTTTGTGTTTTTACTTGTAGAATTTTAAGTTTGTCAATAACCGCCAAAAGATTTTGGACGAAATTTTTTGTTTAGGATAAATTGATTCACATTGACTTTTGAAAAAACAACCAAGTTATCGGAACAAATTAGATATTCAACATTAATTAATCAAGATATGATTCACACAATTTTAAATCGAGGGCTGAACGAAACACTATTGTAACTCCATTTGAAAATGTAGTGAGTAACGGTAATGTTTCCTTCAATCTTCAAAATGAAGTTTCTTCAAGTGTTGTAAAATTACTTCGTGGTAGGCATGACGAGGTTTTCTCAAAATTTGCTATGCTCTAGAACTTTAGGTGGGCATTTTATAAACTGTATAATTATTGGATAGTTGTGTTTGTATTTTGTATGCTTTATAATCAACAGAATTAACCTGAGCTTGAACTACCTAATTATAATAATTACACACTTCACTTACATTAAATCGTGAGTTTCCGTATGTGTGTATACGGTTGTACTCGTGTTTGTAACAACCGATGTGAATCAATTTATTAAAAGTGGCATGTTATTGTACTATTAATTTTGGACACATTAGTTTTTGGGTAAACAAGTAAGTCTGCAGTATTATGGCATAGTTTCAGAGTATTTATTCTTATGAAAACAACATTAACTGTTCAGTACGTGTATTTTGCCGAAATCTTCCGATATAGCCCGATTTACAAACGAAGACAAAAATAGACTGTAAATACTGAGTTTAATATATTCTTGCATAAAGGTCAAGCTCAGGTTAATTCTGTTGGACTTGACTTACTTTTACTTCAATGTTTCTTTGAGTACCAAAGTTAGGTCTTGTCTAGTGTTACTTTAATTTGTTTATTATTTAGTTTTGTATCAGTTATCCAATGTTACTTTTTATATGTTTTGTGTTCTGTTATTTTAGTGAAAGAAAGTTTTGTTCAACTGTTCATATTTTCTCATTGTAATAAAAAGTATTTTTCAAACATGAATTGAGTTTTTATTTTTGAAAGAAAACACTTAGTCTTAACCTTTCAAACAACAAATAACAAACACCATTTGCATGGGCAAAGACTTTTATGAACTTTGCATAATCCCTGGCTGTCATGGCCTTTGCCTACTGTCAATCTTCTGCCAAATATCTGTGGAGTTAGAGCATACATTCTGTGACCGATATTATATTTTTATTTCTACTTTCAGACTATGATGCCGATGGAAGATTTAACAATCAAAGTTCACGCTACGAGTGTTCTTTATGTGGCCGAACATTCAAGACGTCTTATTCTATGAAATGTCATACACGGACCCACACAGGAGAAAAGCCGTTTACTTGTAAAGTTTGTGGTAAAAGTTTTACACAGAAAGGAAATATGAAGTCACATATGATTGTACATATGCAACCTGCTAAACCTGTGGAATAAAGTGTGTTTTGTGTAATTTCATAATAGCCTGTATTTAGTAGCTAATTTTACATTGTAGTCAATTGTCAGTGGCACTTGAATTAACCCTGCTGATTAAAATACTCAATATTTGTTTAATAATCCCTCTACATAAATATTATTAGTTACACAGTCAGTTACTGACCAGATACGGTGTGATACCGGGTCAGTAAATTAATATTGGGTGAGAGCGTAGCTCGAGCCCAATATTTATTCACTGACCCGGTATCACACCGTATCCCGTCAGTAACTGACTGTGTAACGAATTTATCTTACCGAGTACCCCCATCTGAGTAGAAAATAAGGTTTCGTCAGCGCTATCATTTATAAATTTTGTTACTGACTGGATATTAGAATCTACTGACTTAATATGGGATAATACATGGTCAGCACGTGACCGCTCTCGGCCAATGAAAAACGAATATTCTGTACGAGGTAAGATAATGATGTATATTTTTATCAATGTTGAGTACAGATGTAATTTAGTCAGTATTTAAATCAGCATGGTTAATGTTTGCGCCACAGTAATCAGGGCTAGCGAAATCTTAAAATTGTTTACTTGTCTGCTCTGGCTGACTGGTAACAGTTACTTGTTTGTATGAACAGCATAGAATAAATTATTGAAAAATCTACTTGTCAGTACTTGCCTTTTGACAATTCGGACAATATGGACGATTGATTTCACTAGCCTGCATTGACAGTAAAATGATATTTAACAATAAATGAGAAAAACTTAATTGGCAAAATGGCTACTTAATACTGGTGCCAATTATAGCAATTTAATTTGGAGACATGAGTGTTATTTGCTTGGCTGTTCATACATTAGTATAATTCACTTAAGTTGATGACTGGGAACTTTAAGAGGTGTGTAAATATTGTTATCTTATTTACAAAAGAAATCAACTTATAAGATTTATTATGGAGTGTGTTATAGGAATAAATGAATATATTTATAAATGCCTGTATAGATTTTTGAGAAAATTTTCTGTTTATACTGACAATTATTGCAAGCAACCACAGTTCTTTCTTCCGTTACACACCATATGTAACGTAGCATAGTGGAGCAATGTATTGTGGGATAACTGACAATGACTGACAATATTTATAATGAAGACATTTGGTGATAGTATTTGTGTTGATTTCCATTTTGGAATGTAAACAAATGTACAAATATATGTATAGCTCTATTTCTGTGGGTTTTTTTTTTGGTTTTTATATCCTTAGATTTAATCCTTTCAAACTCAGTCCTTTTATTCTTGATATGATATGTAAAATTGTCTTGTATGTCGTCCTAAACATGACCATCTTAACTTGTCTTCTTTTGCATTACTTTTCCTAGGGTTAGATTGTCTTAAGATGAGCTGTCCAAATTTGATTTATGTAAGCCACATTTAGTTGTTTATTTAATTTATAAATTTGTCTCAGGTCATTGTGAATAAGCTATATTTAGTAATGATAATGATGTAAGTTGTTCTCAATGACCTGAGCATAGGGATACAATTTTAGTTATTTCATTTACTTCATTAAATATGTTGGTACTGAATCATTTCAGTCTACGAAATTAGTAGGTGTTAGGTTGCCTGGGACAACCAATTTCTAGTTCGGACAACCAAAAAATTCTTCTCGGCTAAAAATTTCTACAAACAAAGTTATCAGAAGTCATTCTAAATTCGACATTTTAATCTTTAAACGATTCAAAGAATGTCAAATGAAATAACTAGGTGTAGTAAAGTTACTTTCTGGTAGCCATAATGAGGTTTTCTCAAAATGTACTATGTCCAAGAACTTATTGTGGGCACTTTATTAAAAGTGTTTGGAATATTTGTGTATTTTGCATGCTTTAAATACTTGAATGTTTCTAGGAGTACCAAAGTTAGGTCTTGTCTAGTGTTGCTTTAATTTGTTTATTATTTAGTTTTGTATCAGTTATTCTATGTTACTTTGTATATATTTTGTGTTCTGTTATTTTAGTGAAATAAAGTTATATTCAACTGTTCATATTTTTTCATAGAAATAAAATTATTTTTCAAACATGAATTAATTGTCATTTTATTTTTCCGACAAAAACACTTAAGTTGTTGTTTTTACAGTTCAGTTCTCCCACATCGAAGTATGTCATACTCACATGTGGTTCTTTATTATTGAAGTGTCATATGACAGAAAAAAAAAATTGCATGACCCTCGGCTCTCATGGATTTGACATACAGCGAATCTTTTTGTATTATTAGTGAAGTGGAGTTAGAGCATACATTCTGTGACCGGTATAATATTTTTATTTCTATTTCAGACTATGGTACTGATGGAAGGTTTAACAATTCAAGTTCACGCTACACGTGTCCTTTCTGTGGCCGAATATTCCAGACATCTTATTCCATGAAACGACATACACTAACCCACACAGGGGAGAAGCCGTTTACCTGTAAAATTTGTGGTAAAAGTTTTACACAGAAAGGAAATATGAAGTCACATATGATTGTACATATGAAGCCTGCTGAACCTGTAGATTAAAGTGTCTTTCGTGTAATTTCATAATAGACTGAATCTAGTAGCTATTTTGAAGTTTTTTTCAACTGTCAGAGGAACATACATTAACCCTGCTGATTTAAATACACAATATTTGTTTAATAATCCCTCTGCATGAATATTAGAAAAAAATTGAATGATGAGTACAGAAGTAATTAAGTAAGTATTTAAATCAGCAGATCTTCTGTATGTACCACTGACCGTTAAATAATACTTAAATAAAATTCAGCTATAAATTAGGAAAACTTTACAAGTTGCTACCTTTGGTAAAATGGCTGCTAAATACGGGTGCCAATAAAGACAAATTAATTTGGAGACAAGTGAGTAGTAAGCTTGTCTGTTTATTGTAAAATTTTACTTAAAGTAGATGACTGGGAACTTAGAGAGAAGTGTATAGAATAAATAACTTATTCAATTTATCATGAAGTGTTTTTTTAAGAATAAATGGATATACATGTATATTTATCAATGCCTGTATTTATATTAGTGAGAAGTTTATCTGTTTAAACTGACAATCGTCAATGGCAGCCACAGTACTTTCACTATACGTAACGCAGCATAGCAGAATAATGTATCATGGGATAACTGACGATGACTGGCAATATAATGAAGACAATTGAAGATAGAATTTTGCGTTGATTTCCATTTTAGAATGTATATAAGTGTAAAAAATGTACACATAAATGTATATCTCTATTTCTGTGTTTTTGTTGGTTCTTATATCCCAAGGTTTTGACTTAATCAAACTTGGACCTTTTATTCTTGATATGATAGGTAGAATTTTCTGAACTACATCACAGAAGTTTTATTGTCTTTGCATGACTTTAGTACTTGCCTTATATTGTCTGAATTATAGCCTATTCCCATTGACCTGAGCCCAGGCTTAGGATTTTCTGTCATATGATATGTTGGCTAAAATCTAGTTTCTTTTTACTTAATCTATCTACCTCAGTTCAATGTGAAGCAGCTATACTTAGTAATAATTAAAGAAGTTGGTCACATGACCTTATATTGTCTAAGATTATGGGATGTTCACTTTGACCTGGGATAATTTTTATTATTTCATTTACTTTATTAAATACGTTGGTCACCATGTAGGTACTGAACTATTTAATTTATCTCTGGTCAATTTGTATAAGCTATATAGTTGGTCAAACTGTTTTATAATGGTTTTAGATGTGATTTTGAAGTTAAAAACAACAGATTAATACATAGAACTTAATTTTGTTTACATGATCACTTTAAACAATACAAATTTTTAATTAGAGAATTGTGTATTTTATTTTTTCAGACATGTCTACCTCTGGTGGAAATTGGTCAGCTAGCAGTAAAGTTTGTAAGATCTGTGAGAAGGTATTTGCCAGCGTAGCAGCGTGTAACACTCACCTTAGAGTCCATACCGGAGAGAAACCATTTAAATGTCCAAAATGTGATAAAAGATTCAATCAGAAAGGACATATGAGGTCACATATGGTTAATGTTCATATAAAAGAATTTGAATGTTGAAAGTTTACTGGAAGTGTAAACTTATGTGACTTTATTGTTAAATATTTTTCAACTGTTCGTGGTGCATACATTAACTCCAGTGTTTTAAATACTCACTACAGTATTTCCATACTGGGCATCCATAAAAAATATACTTGATATTTGTTTGATATGCATCTTACATTAATATGCTTATCTATTTTTATCAATCATGTATACAAAATACTATTATGGGTATTTAAATCAGGGGGGTTAATATATGTGCCACTGACAGTTGAATACAATTTAATTAGATAGGTGACATTTTCTTCTTGTTTTATTCTCTTAAAAACTGAATTTAAAACTGAAATTTGTTTTACTTATCAGATTTTCTTGTGAAGTTAATGTTTTTTGTTCATAATTTTATTGTTGAGGTTTGTTACAAAATTAGTGTTTTGTCATTGTGTATTAATTCTTTGTTAGGTAGGTACTTGAACCTATATTGCTTTAAACTTTCTTTTCGCATGTTTGCATTTACATTTCTTTATCGTTGTCAGAATTGTTTTATGTTGATATTTTGTAAATAAAGAATGTTGAGAATAGAATGTATACTTTAATTTTCTTTGCATTATTAGTCTGGGGTTGACGCTGTGTCAACACAATTATGGTAATTTTACGGCTATTTATCTAAAACCAGAACTCGCCTACCTTTCCACAAGACCAGCAACTTCTCCATATACCCTTTTAAAAAAGGAAAAACTGATGTATTACCAAACATCCTGGTAGTGAAATTAGAAAGTAACTGCAACTCTACCTGGCTTATTTATGGCTTAGTTCCCTTTGTAATGTTAGCATTAAATCTGACTTCAATGTGGTTTCCACATTATATTTCTTGTTATCTAATTTTTTCAGGTAAAAGATCATCTAAACAAACTTACCCCTGTCAGATCTGCAACAAATGTTTTCAATGTAAGACTGACCTTACACGACATCTTAGAATCCATACAGGAGAGAAGCCGTTTGAGTGTGAATTTTGTGGAAAACGTTTTTCTGTTAAAGGAAACATGAAGGCTCATACTATAACACATTTAAGTCCTGAGTAAGTAGAATTTGTTTGTATAATTTTGTTTTTGTTATAAATTTCAATATTGTATCTCATAGGACAAATCCCCTTGTTTATATTCTGTATAAATAATGTCTTAACAAACCATTTTTCTAATCACTTAGCTCATGTTACTGATTCTTTCTTGGTAAAATTATCCATTCATTGCCTGGGGCAGTTCCAGGATTTTCCGGAGAGTCCGAACTTTTAATAGGGGGGGGGTCCAAACTTTTCAAATTATCAACTTGCTTAACTGTACGAAATAAGTTAGTAACTGATGGGTAAAAAATAACCTTTGTTTAAGTTTAAAAGTAGTTAATTTCTTGCCAATTCATTGAAACGTAAACGATAAAGAAACTCTGGAACTCCCCCATTACTAAGATATTTTCATTGACGAAGGGCACAAAAAGTAACTTCTTTTCTTGGGTGCTAGACACAAAAATCTAGTTTATTACAGACCATTTAAATCAATGAGTGGTCATTTTGTTTGAAGTAATGTGTTGTTTTCTGTAAATGGGTTAATCATTGTATTATTTACTTCATAAAGGTTATTTTTACCCATCAGCCTAGCCAGTTTTATCAACTTATAATTTTTTGGTTATTTATACACTCTGGCTTACAAAGTCAGCTTTCACTTACATTTGATATTCTGGAACATGTCTACAAGAGAATTTCAACTTCTACCTTCATTGAGGAAAGTCCACATTGATGTCAATTTTCATTGAAGTGTACACAATGCTCTGTCCATGTATTGAACCCGGGTTTCTGGATATGTTAGCAAGGGAGCTAACCACTGTACAATAACAGGAGCCTGAGACATGTTGACTACAATTGAAGCATAGTTGATCTGTTAGAAGTCTTAAACTTTTATATGGTGAATGTTGAAGATCTGCATGTACGAATGTACTTAAAACAAATTTGTTTTACATTTATTTCAGAAAATTATTGAACATGGAACCTAAATAGTAAACAAGCTTTCATGAAACTGAGTGTAGAAGATGTTATAAATAAATATATGAAAGTTATTTGAACATTATTGATAACAAAGTGATTACATAACAATTTGTGAGAGCACTTAAGATAATTTGCAATACTGTTATGTTCAAGTATTGGACAGATTTCTTGAAAGTTTGAAGTACTGTTCATTGCAAAGTGATATGGAGGGAGGCTCACAGGAAAGATTGGACTTTGCGTAAATGTACATGTTGCCTCTATAAATAAAGTTTTTGTTATTTTTATTATAGTTATTATTATCATCATCACCACCATCGTTATCATCATCACCACCATCACTACCATCATCATCATCACCACCATTACTACCATCATCATCATCATCATTATTATTATGTTTGTAAAAATAGTAATGGTATATTGATGTACGTTTACTTTGTAGTAGCTTTCATTTGTCATAAACAGTTATTGTTTCTAGAAATGTTTTGTTTTATGTAATATATGTAGGAGTCTTAAATAAAGATGGTTGTTATTTAATCTTTGTTTATCATTGTTTTCACTATTATTTAAATATATTAGTTTTAATATCTTTGTTGTCAAATAATATATTGATTGTTTTTTCTCAACTGTCAAAGCTTGAATAATTTCACAGGGACTGAATGCATTGTTTTTGTACTGGCGACCTAATTGTTTATAAATATATCTTGACTAAAAAATATATTAAAAAATACAGTCCAACCTGTGAACAACGGCCGGCCAAGGGAAAATAGAAAAGTGGCCTTTGTTCACAGGTGGCCTTTGTTCGGAGGGAGGAACAAACGGGCAATGTTTCGTCAGACTTGAGAGACAGAGTTCATAATTAAAATGAATTAATAATTAAAATTGTTTTTATTTTCAACCTTAATTCATTATTCACATTATCATTATTGAAGTTGTGACTATAAATGAATAAAACAAAACTTTGAACAAAGAATGACTAAAACAAAGAAATCAGTGATTTTTTGTTTGCAGCTACATTTCATGCTATGCCCTCAACATTAAGAAATGCACTCCACAAATTCTCACTACTCTGACCTTTTTTTATAGTATTTCTATCTTATCCCAGTTGTCAAATTACCTGTATACAGCGGTCACAGTTGAACGAATTTAGCATGAATTAATAATTAAAATTGTTTTTATTTTCAACCTTAATTCATTATTCACATTATCATTATTGAAGTTGTGACTATAAATGAATAAAACAAAACTTTGAACAAAGAATGACTAAAACAAAGAAATCAGTGATTTTTTGTTTGCAGCTACATTTCATGCTATGCCCTCAACATTAACAAATGTACTCTACAAATTCTCACGACTCTGACCTTTTGTGTAGTCTTTCTATCTTATCCCAGTCGTCAAATTACCTGTATACAACGGTCACAGTTGAATGAATTTATGAATTAACAGCGTGCCACAAACATTTATCTAACTGCCGGACGTGTGAAAAACAAACCTAGTAGAGTCTCCAAACAACATTCAAAACTAATTAACAAAGTGTCATCACATGACGTAATTTACTTCCGATTTACAAATAAATTTAACAATAAAAGGATACATTAACATATTTTTATAATAAGGTGACGAGAAAATTGTCTACAGCTTGATTATAACTAATAAAATCGTACTCGAGATGGTTTGAATACGAAAAAATCCGGAAAAATCGGATTACGGGTTTTTAGCTTAACTTTAACAAAAATGGCGGCCTGCTTTCGAAATCGCCTTTATACGAAATACTGTCTTCAAACAATCGTCTGGCCGTTGTTCACAGTTCTAAACTGGCCGCGGGATGGTTTTGACTGGCCGCTGGTCGCAGTCGACAGGTGGCCGTTATTCACGGCCTTTTTAAGAGCGTTTTCGGTCGGGGGGAAATCGAAATGGCCGCTGTCGGCAGGTGCCCGCTATTCGGAGGTGGCCGTTAGCACAAGTTGGACTGTATATAACACTGCATAAGCAGCTTTACTCAATCATAATACACACTTTCGGAAACCCATGAATGTATTACAACAATACTTTTAATGAATACATTCACCGTGAAATTATTCATGTTTTGACAGTTGAGGAAAAAAACGGACAATAACACCTAAGGTTCATTGTAAATTGCACATTTAATATTTTTATTTGATAAGCCTGATTGTTTTCTTGGTCAAAGATTAATGGTTGTTTATACACAAGTGAATTTCTATTTTGGTTTACATGAAATGACAGGGTTGAATAATGGATTGCATTATGATGGCACAATTAATGTTTTTAATTTCTTTCGGTTTTTGTACTGAATTTATTTTCTTGTTTATTATAGATTACACAGGATCAAAGGCGAAGTATATTTGTACATTTTGTGGTCGAACATTTCAAGGAAAGACAGACTATGTAAGACATATTAGAATTCACACAGGAGAAAAACCTTTTGCCTGTCAATATTGTGGAAGAAGATTTGCTCTGAAAAGTAACATGAAGGCTCATACTGTTATACATTTTACTTAGGGGTGAGTAGAAAAATAAGTTATAATGTAACTTCATTTTTGCAGTTTTGCTATTTTCCCGCAGTTGGTAGCATGCATGGATTTCGATTCTAGTGTCCTGAAGGGGGTACATGTTTGAATCCCAACCGGGGATGTTTTACCCTTTCATGAAAATTTGACAATAGTGTCAATTTTTTCTCAATTAATAAGGTATATGGAGAAGTTTCTAGCCTTGTGAAAGTGTAGGAGAGTGCTGGTTGTAGACAAGAGTCCAGGAAAGCTAGGCTAGGTGCACCATATGCCCTTATATGACCTATAAAATGTGTCGCTACTGAGTTAAACCATCATAATAAATTAACAAAATAAATATTTTTTTCTATTTTCAAATTTTTTCATTTTAATTAAAGAAGTATACAAAACTTATAGATACAATGTAAAAATTCATATCATACAGTAAAGTTCTGCTTTAAAGACCTTCTTGGTTCCTACAAAATCAGGCAATTATGAATTTTAATTATTTTACTGAATGTTCATTTTGAGAAGAAATATGTCCTTTATGATATCAAAACCATGGATTTGATGGACATAGCATTGGAAGTTAACATTTACTAAACTGATTCTAAAATTGTTTATTTCTATTATTTATCATTGAATAAATGAACTTTTTATTGCAGGTAACTGTAACATATTGTCAATGTACCGAGATGGAATGATGTGTGGAAACTTGAAGTGAATTAGACTTACTTTGTTGTTTATTATACCCCCGCTTCGAAGAAGAGGGGGGTATACTGTTTTACCCTTGTCCGTCCGTCTGTGCGTGCGTCCGTGCGTCCGTCCATTACGAAATTTCCGTCGCAGTTTTCTCAGCAACTATATCATGCAGCAGCCTAATACTTTGCATATTGCTTCATCCCATAGTCCCATTTGTTGTAAAGCGATTTCATCCTCCTTGCTCATCTACTTCCTGTTTGTCGCATATTTTTAGATTTTGGCGGGGGTATCACTAGTGAGCATTAGCTCACAGATTTACTTGTTGGACTTTATTTTAAACTGTGACACAAACTGCTGTATCAATTTTATATCATACTGGTTATACCATGTACTTTTGAAATAAAAATTGTATCATGTGAATTTAGTGTTATTGTTACATTTATTTTAATCTTCATATACTTTTATTGTACAGTTCTGTTAATTGTGAATGAAATATATTGAAGCCTTAACCATTATACTAATGTTGGATTTTTAACTTATGTTTAGTTTATTCATTCCAGTGTAGAAAATGTTCACTAGCCTGAACCAATTTTACTTGTATATGTATGTGACCTAGGCAAATGTGTTTAAAAAGATGTAAGCAAATATTAAAGGAACAGCAACTGTGAAAAAATGTAAGAGGGAGATGATTTTATTTTTTTATTATAAAAGTGATGCCACAAACAAGGATGGTCATTTATTTATTACTAAAATCTAAAGCACAGGTACATTGAACGTGAATCCAATTCTAACAACTAGACTATAATAATAGTGCTTTATTTTGGTAACAATGACATGACACATGGCATACAAATAGTGAATAACACAGTATGTAAAATGCCATGTATGTCATGCAGGTTTGTTTGTTTGCTTGGGTTTTACGGCGCACCAACACAAAAAGGTCATATCGCGCCGTCATGCGCGTCAACAACGGGGATGACTAATATAATGTTGTTTTTTTCTATTACAGGTTATTCAATGTACAGATCAAGACGTGTACATGAATGTTATATTTGTGGTAAAACATTCCAAGGTAAAGTTGATCTAACCAGACATATTAGAATCCACACCGGTGAAAAGCCTTTTGAATGTGAAACTTGTGGTAAAAGATTTTCACATAAAAGTAATATGAAAGTTCATATGATTACACACTTCAATCAAGGGTAAGTATGAGACCTTTATGAACCTTCTTTGTTAGAACTCAGGTTTATTTTAGGCCACAACAAATTGATAGTGTGTTCTACAGATTTTTCTGGAAAATAATGGAGCAGGCGAGCAAGGAATTTTTTTTAGATAATCTTAATTCATTTGCTTTATATAGCAGTTGGAACAAATTTTTATGAGCGAGCGAGGAAATAATTTTTTTGTAAAAAACGTCAAAGTTAAGGTGCGACTGAATCCTTAGAACACATGATCAATTTGTTGTGGCCTAAAGGGCAATTAAAAAACTTGTCAGAAAAATGTTTTATCATGGTAATGTGATATGGTGATCTAACAAGATTTTTCAACGTTTTTTTAAGTACATATTGATTTTGGAATCTTCATAGGTGAATGCTCTGTTCTTTAAAAAGGCAGCGATTGACTGAACGTATTGTTATATATATATGTTATATCAATTATCTTTGTGATAGCATGTACACTCTGTTTATTTTTATGAATATTTAACTTGAATTCGTAACTTCTCACACTCAGCTGGTACTCAGATCTCTTTTAATTGCATTGTGACCTTTTCTAGCAAGTTGATTTCTAGATATGTTGCTTTCGTTGAATTGATTTTTGCTCTTGGTTTACTGAGTTAAGTTAAAGTTGATTTTTTCCCAGGCGGGGTATTTTTGTTGAGCTTGGTCATTTCTACAGCCATTTTCCCTCCTACCAATGATTCTTGATTAAGTAGGACAGTTGTTAGTCACTGACAAACGTATGTGCTTAGTAATTGCTAAATCCAGAGATTTAGCCTTTCCAGGACCAGTGAGTAGGTTGACAGACCGCTGTTATATGACCTATACAATGTGTTGCTACGGCGCTAAATTCAACAAAACAAACAATTAATAAGTTGATTTAATTGTTTCTATTACAGACCATTTCAGTGAAGGATGTTTACAGTTACTATATATTGTGAAAATATGAATACTGCCTGTACAATATATATATGAAGACTTGTTATTATGTACATTAATTAGACCTACCTGGGATGAAGTCAAGAAATCGAAGATGTCACTTTTTCAGCTGGATGAAAAAAACAAACAAACTTCATTTTGAGTACAGTTTTTAAAATGTTAGCAAGTACCTTTAAAATCTAAGGAATGCTAACAGTCCGAGAACAGTGCAACGTAGAAGTTAAAACAGTACAAATTTTACTGAAAGAGTAAAACACGTGAAAAAAAAGCTAGAAATGACTTCTGGGTTACATCTACTATCTGACGATTTTGATGTTTTCCTCGGAAATATGGCAATAAATTTGATTTTTTTACATATGTACATTCTAATGCCTGCTTATATCGGTCAGCTGAACAAATAGCCTACATAGAAGCAGACCTTGAAACGCATTTAAACTTTTTTAACTAAAATAAATGAAAATGTAAATAAATAAATGAAAACATGTAGAACTATATTTAATGTCATTTTTCTTTGTTTGTTTTGTTGTAACATTACATTAACACATTTTTTGTTTTCTGATGCTGAAAATGTTATTATAAACGTTTTAAATTATACATTGTAAAATAGTAAGTATGTGTTTGAATATTTTAAATGAAGAGAATGGACAATAGATATTTGTTCATTAGCCCTGGTCCTGATAATGGTTGAAAATTTGTTCTTTTTTATTGACATAAGGAAGTCATTGTTTTACAAAAATATAGGTTAATGTTTTACTTAATTGTGTTTATTTTCTTAATTACAACTTGGCTAAATGATCAATAAATTATTTGTCTTTGTGGTAAGGTAATAGTTTAGTTCTTTATCAGCCGGATTTTTCAACAACAAAAGTTTGGAGAAACCCGAGAGACCAGACATCTGGTATCATCAACTATTGCATCTAAGTTTTTTATTTACCATAATTTGTCTGCCATTTGTTGTCAGATCTTTATGAAACTTTATACAATGGATGCATACCATGTGATGAATAGAATTAGAAAGTAACTGCAACTCTACCTGGCTTAATTATGAATTATTCCCCCCTTTTTATTTTTGCGTGTATTGTACTAAGGATTCAAACTATTTTAAATTGTTAATTCCTGACCAGTTTACAATGAAAATGTCCGAGTTATTCGAATATAGTGTTCCTATTTTCATTATCTCGGACTGTGATTACAATGAAAATGTCCGAGTAACCTAATGTAGCATTTTTTTATTATTATACCCCCGCTTCGAAAAAGAGGGGGGTATACTGTTTTACCCTTGTCCGTGCGTGCGTGCGTCCGTCCGTCCGTTACAAAATTTCCGTCGCAGTTTTCTCAGCAACTATAACATGCAGCAGCCTAATACTTTGCATATTGCTTCATCCCATAGTCCCATGTGGTGTAAAGCGATTTCATGCTCCTTGCTCATCTACTTCCTGTTTGTAGTCATATTTCTCACAGCGGGGGTATCACTAGTGAGCATTAGCTCACAGATTTACTTGTTATCTCGTACTGTGATTACAATGAAAATGTCAGAGTAACCCGAATGTAGCGTTCTTATTTTTATTTTTCTGTATTTTTCAGGGAAAGTATTTAAATGTCCACACTGTGAGAAGATATTCCGTTTAAAAGGAGATTACAACCGTCATATAAGAATACATACAGGAGAGAAACCTTATAAATGTAATGTTTGTGACAAGGCATTTACCTTGAAGGGTTCAATGACGAAACACATGATTGTACATTATAAACCATTTATTTAAGTAGTGCGTACAAACAACGTGTTTGGGTAAACAATAAAAATGAGACAATCCATTTCAGGGGTAGGCAGTAATGAAAATAATGTGTGTGTAAATCATTTTAACACTATTAGCATGATGGATACCACAATTTGTTGGTAAATCATGCTTGTAATGGTAAAAATCTTTCCCATATTACACTAACAACTAAGACACTCGTAAAACATCACAATTGTTTATTTTATTGTCATCCTGAGCATCCCTTGTTGTGGATAAGTTTATTGTATTGTTATTATAAACAGTGTTTTGGTTTTTTTGTTCACACTATAATTATGTGTTAAATCTTTTAACTGGATTACCCGTTGACTGTAGCCAATCCCCACTGAAAGGAATGGAGAAAGTTTGGCCGCCTACAACATTCTGCTTGGACGACCAGATAGCTTCTTATGCATTACAGTAACAGGAAACAAGTTTACAAATCATAAATTTAAAGACTGTGTAGTATATAGTTCTGTTATATTAACCTGTCACAACTTGAATAATTACACGGTCACTGAATGTGTTATTATTCAACTTTTTAACCATTGAGCCACTGATCCATACTAATTCATGAAGATCTATTTAAATATGCACCGATTTTGAATATCAGAGAAATAACTAGTTCCAAAGAATTTAAAAATAACAAATTCAGTCACCGTGAAATTATTTAAGTTGTGACAGGTTAATATAATAGAACTATATAGATCTATATAGGTGTGTTTGTACATGGATGTGAATCATACTTTCATTACAATTAATTATATTGATATACCTTGGAAAAATAGAGAAAATTGAAACAGAAATCATAACTTCACTTGTGTTTTTTATTATTCGGTGTTTAAATAGTAAAATAAACCCATATAGTTACCATAAGAATCCAGTGTTATTTCAAATTGTTTCTACTTTATTTCAGAAAGCAAAAACACACCAAAGGTCCACATCGTGATAGAAAATGTCTGACACTTTTTGAATTAATAAAACATACCAGAACACGTACAGGAGAAAAAGAAAAAATACTTTGAAGGTTTACTGTTAACGAGAAAGTAAAACAAACAAAATAATCATAACGTAAAATAGTAAACCAGAAAAATATAACTAGTCTAATATTTATGTGTAAGAAAATCTTTCATAGTTCTCTTTAGTCAAATATGTACATCATGTAAAGTTTTAAAGAACAGTTCAACCTACATGTTAAGCTGATTTTACAATTTTGAACAATATCTCCTGACTAGTAATCATTGGATGGCCAGATCCGCTTTAGTTCGAATCCCTTTGAAAACCTACCCCGTTGTTTCCTTAAGCAAGAAACTTTATTTTTACTAGAACTGGGGGACCAGAAAATGGACTCAAAAGTGATAAATCTAAGTTTTAAGAAAATAGATTAGTATTGTTCGTTTTTTCTCAACTGTCAAATCATAAATATTTTTACGGTGAATGCGTTTGTTAAAATTATTGTCTTAATACACCCATGAGTTTTCGAAAGTGTGTATTATGATTGAGTAAAGCTTCTTATGCCGTATGATAGGTTTTAGTCAAGATATTTTTAATAAAAATAAGGTCGCCAGTACAAAAACAATGCATTCAGTCACAGTGAAATTATTCAAGCTTTGACAGTTGAGAAAAAAACAGTTAGTATAATGATATACCAGTTATATGTTTACACTTGTTCACAAATAAATCTATATTCAGATTCACAGTCAGTATCTTCTAGTTTGTAATCACGACCATCAATGAACAAACAATGAGCTGACAACGCACCATCATAACTCGAAGGATCGTCCCAGAAATCTATATCTTTAGATATTTCCTCATCGTCTGAAGTAAACCATTTATCTCTAGAAATGTCATAGGCACCATCAATCATAAAACCATCATTGTACGCTGAAATATTCATTTGATAATTTTGAAATTTAGTATAGTCCTTTTTTATGTCTGATGTGACTTCTAGTTTATTTAATTATGGTCTACATCATCTGTCCGGCCGCCCGCTCGTCTGTCCGTCCGTCCGTCTGTCTGTCCGTCCGTCTGTCTGTCTGTCTGTCCGTCCGTCTGTCTGTCTCGCACACTTTTTCTAGGCCTGTTGCTCTAAGGTCACGGACATTAAGGGATCAAAGGTCTCTAACGACATCTTATACTTAAGGCGTGTAATGTTCAGAATTCAAGTGAACTGGTTCTCAAATTGTTAAGTTGGCATAATTTCATGGGGATTGAATATGTTTCTTTTTTTATAAATACGAAAGTGATATTGGGTTAGGGTACTTGACTTTTCTTTTTGTTACAATAAACAGGAATATCGCCAAACAGCAAATTAAAATATACTTTTGTTTTATTACTTACCAGGATTGTAGGCTACCAAATTAGCCAGAAAAGTGTATTTCGGCATTGTTACAATTTGTACCAATCTTCCACAATTTGTGTTACAAAAATTTATTGCATCTTCCTTTGTAGAGGTATTCAGTGACAAACTGTAAACATAACAAACATGTTCTATTGTTATGTGACTTACATTGAAGTCCATTATCCCTCTTACCACTGATTTTAAATAATGTAGGGCAGTTGTCAGTCAATGACGGAAATATGATATGTGCCTATTAACTGATTAACAACTAAAATTAAAATATTTAGCATTTCCAGGAACGATGAGTAGGTTGACTGACAGCCGTGATGTGACCTATACAATGTGTTACTACGGCGGTTAAACCAAACTACAATACATCCAAGGAAAATCTCCCTAAATGATTAAAATGGAGGTTAAACTCATACTTACTAGTAATTGAAAGTAGTTGAATCGTTTAAAGTTGTTTCGAAATAATTGACTTCACTTTCACAAACAGGCGCTGAAAAACAAATTGACATTTTGTTGTTTAGATCTAATAAATTACTGTCCGTGTGTCATCTATGGGTTAAAGTCGCTGACTTGAAACAATTTTTGAAGTTTCTGAGTTGCTAGCTACTCAATCTCCGTAAACAGATATCCTGTAGAGCATTGTCGTACAGCTTTCATCTAGACGAAACACTATTAATAGCATTTTGATATCGTAATTTCTATTTTTAGACCAAGGTTTGAGAGCTAATTTAACAGCGGTATTATTCACGGTCTGCCATTGGACGGCTCATTTCAAATTGCGTGACGTAGACGATGTAAACAAGTTACGTATCATAACAGTTTCGTCATTAATATGATGAGAAAAAGTCACCTGAACGTGACCCTCGTTTGAAAAAGGCCAGATCTGAATTAGTGAGTAGGCGAGCGGAAAATGTTAGCTACTATACATAGATATTTATGTTAAAAGTAGACTTAGCTACGATTGTGTCATAACTTCGCATAAAGTAAAAAGGTGCTAAAATAATGGTTGTCTGGTAGGCCTACTGATTTATCTCAGAACGTTTGTTTGATGAACTGATGAAATTATATGTTGAGCCGAGTTTGAAACGAAGAAAGTTTTAAAATCTCCGACGTAGGAAGAGATACTGAAATTGTTCTTTAAATTTGAATAGTTTTTTTAGTAAAAAGCTATAGTTATCACAATCCGAGATAAAAGACGTTACATTCGGATTACTCGGATATTTTCTTGTAATCACTAGGGCTGCGGCGATTATCCGAGTACTCGGATATTCGCGATCTCGACCAGAGAATCGAGTACGAATATTCGTCACGTTCGAATACGTCGGATCGCGATCTTGTTTTAGAAAAAATAAAGAACATTTTCAGCTTAATTACCACTGAAAACAAGTCGCCCTACTAATGAAAACTTTAAATTATGTAAGGGCCGAATTATCTTGCGTCAAAATTTCGATTGATACACATTGAACAAAAATGTTACCACTGAAAATGCCCACAAAACATCTGATAGTAATGTTTGGAGTACATCGTTTCTCATATAGCAAAAGCTTCTGTAATTCTTCACTTATTTTTTTATTACATGATTTCCTGTATGCTTTACCATCAACATGTGATTCGTGGTTTGATTCGTGAATCGCTGCACACGAATCGTGGTTCGGATCGGATCGCCACTTGCTAAACGATCCAAAGCCCTAAAAACATAAATCAAGTTTTTAAACTCTGGAATAGTTTTTACAGCCTGCTTCGGCCAGTTATAGACAGTGACGACCGAGAAAATTAAAAAAAGCACTTCGTTACAAATCCCTGTTATATACATGTAGTCCCTGATTTGTACAAGCTATATAACCGTATATAGTCTATATTACCTGGCAATGTACATGTAAAGTTCTCATGTGACCATTCTTCATTTCCCTGGCAAACTTTTGTTACTGACATATTTACTTTGTTACATTCAAACTTGATCTTACTATTAATGTTATACACATTTCCAAATTTTGTTGTTTCTCTTTTGAACGGTCTAGCACAGCCTGAAAAATAATAAAATATATAAACCTTTTTTTACAAATAGAGCGGCGTGTTCATTTAATGGTGGCCATCTAACCTTGGCTTTTACAAGTACTCTCCTATTCTTACACAAGGCCGACTTCTCCATATACATTAATAATGTAAGAAAAATGACACTATTATCAATTACGAAGGAAGGGTGTAACCACACAGGGGGATTTTGTGTGTTAAAAATGGGGCGTGAACCAAAAAGACCAAATTTATAGGGACCTGACAGTTTGAAATTTTGTAACTAAATACGCTGCAGAGCTCGCTTTAGTGAAATTATAGTCGTGATGTCCCAATTGTATAATGTTTGTTGTCAGTTTTAATTGAATATATTTGAAGATTTATTTATAATTTACCTTGGCTGACACAAGATGGCGCTGGTCCTGGTCTACATTCACTGTATGGCGAACATGATTCACAAAATGTTGGTACAGTCTGAAAGAATAAATATAGCACAAAATGTTGGTACAGTCTGTAGGAATAGATATAGCACAAAATGTTGGTACAGTCTGAAAGAATAGATATAGCACAAAATGTTGGTACAGTCTGAAAGAATAGATATAGCACAAAATGTTGGTACAGTCTGTAAGAATAGATATAGCACAAAATGTTGGTACAGTCTGTAAGAATAGATATAGCACAAAATGTTGGTACAGTCTGAAAGAATAGATATAGCACAAAATGTTGGTACAGTCTGAAAGAATAGATATAGCACAAAATGTTGGTACAGTCTGAAAGAATAGATATAGCACAAAATGTTGGTACAGTCTGAAAGAATAGATATAGCACAAAATGTTGGTACAGTCTGAAAGAATAGATATAGCACAAAATGTTGGTACAGTCTGAAAGAATAGATATAGCACAAAATGTTGGTACAGTCTGTAGGAATAGATATAGCACAAAATGTTGGATCAGTCTGAAAGAATATATATAGCACAAAATGTTGGTACAGTCTGAAAGAATAGATATAGCACAAAATGTTGGTACAGTCTGAAAGAATAGAAATAGCACAAAATGTTGGTACAGTCTGTAAGAATAGAAACAGCACAAAATGTTGGTACAGTCTGTAAGAATAGAAACAGCACAAAATGTTGGTACAGTCTGAAAGAATAGATATAGCACAAAATGTTGGTACAGTCTGTAAGAATAGAAACAGCACAAAATGTTGGTACAGTCTGTAAGAATAGAAACAGCACAAAATGTTGGTACAGTCTGAAAGAATAGAAACAGCACAAAATGTTGGTACAGTCTGAAAGAATAGATATAGCACAAAATGTTGGTACAGTCTGTAAGAATAGATATAGCACAAAATGTTGGTACAGTCTGAAAGAATAGATATAGCACAAAATGTTGGTACAGTCTGAAAGAATAGATATAGCACAAAATAAACAACACAACATGTAAGTAAAACAATTACAAATAGTATACACTTGTCAACAAGCTCTGAATCTCCCACACAAACAGTAAGACACATGATGTATAGATGGCCTGTAGTGAGTGCCTGTACCTGTATGAGACTAGTGAACATTGTAGCTACACCTACAAGTACCTGTATGAGACAAGTGATCATTGTAGTCACACCTACAAGTACCTGTATGAGACAAGTGATCATTGTAGCCACACTTACAAGTACCTGTATGAGACTAGTGATCATTGTAGCCACACTTACAAGTACTTGTATGAGACTAGTGATCATTGTAGTCACACCTACAAGTACCTGTATGAGACTAGTGATCATTGTAGCCACACTTACAAGTACTTGTATGAGACTAGTGATCATTGTAGCCACACCTACAAGTACCTGTATGAGACTAGTGATCATTGTAGCCACACCTACAAGTACCTGTATGAGACTAGTGATCATTGTAGCCACACCTACAAGTACCTGTATGAGACTAGTGATCATTGTAGCCACACCTACAAGTACTTGTATGAGACTAGTGATCATTGTAGCCACACATACAAGTACCTGTATGAGACTAGTGATCATCGTAGCCACACCTACAAGTACCTGTATGAGACTAGTGATCATCGTAGCCACACCTACAAGTACCTGTATGAGACTAGTGATCATTGTAAACTTACTGTGATATCCCACTCGGATTTATTTCCATATAAAGTTCCAATTTCTTCTCTAACAATTCTTGTGGTAGGATCAGTCGTAAAGATTGGTTCACATATCTGTAACATTCTTCTATAGACAACAAACTCACACCCTGCTATGTATTTACATTTTTCTATGCAATCTTTCAATGACGTCTTTGTATATCGGTGAATAACTCGTGTAGGTGCGTTGTAATAACGTCCCAGTTGAATTATAGAATTTAAATGTATTTTATGATTTAATATGTTAACCGTTTGAGCCTCTGTAATGTTTAGATTGATAAATAAACACAGAAATAACCAAATAAATTTCATTTTGATCAGTTGAAAATTAATACACTTTCTACACTTTGAAAACTCAAAATTGTTGCAGTTTTGTTCAACTATTTTGTTCTTGGAATATTTTAAATTGTATTTTTTAAAACTTTTAGTACTTAATTCCAGCGAAACATTTAGCGAAGTCAATGTAAATCCATAATTATGAATTAGTCACTAATGGCTCCAAAATAAAATACGTTTTTATGAAATGCTTTTACGTAGATATACCATGTACAATTTTCCATGTAATCATTGGCTGTTTGGAATTGATCATTCGAAAAATATCAATTTTATGAAAATATTACGGAGACCCTAAAGTGACATTTTGAAATACTTTTTTATATTCACAATCATTTCGTTGCAGGTAAAATTGTTTCGTTCTACTATTCAAAATATTATATTTGTATTTTGTTTTTACGAATATTATTTCGTTTTTTACGAAATACAACAAAATGTATTACTGTTTCCGAAATAATCATTTCGTAAGATATTTTGTTAAAAACGAAATAATTCTGAAAATGAATTATAATGTCACTTTAGGGGCTCCGTATTATGAATCCTTTTATCAACCAATACTTTTTGCTGGATAAATTTCTCAGATTTTATACAAACTTTACGTATTTGTCCAATGTTTTCAATGGACAAAACCCCTGTACAAGAAAACTAATAGATTAATGGTACCTTTGTTGATCAAGTAATAATGATTTTAAACAGTTGAACAATTTTGTCAACACGAGCATTTTAACAATTTTAAAATTTCTTTTCAATCATTGTTTAATACCAATTTTTATTGGTTAGATAAATATATAGTTTGATTTTAAATTCACCGCAGGATCAATAAATCCATGAAATTTTAGAAATTTACTTTGGCAAATTTGACTTACTAAAACAATTGATTGATAAAAACCGGCGCTTTTGTAAGGCTGCATCCGTCATGTATTTCCGGGATATTTAATCTCGTACGTAAAATCTTTCCGTACAAGGGGAATAATCCAACTCTTCCAACAACACCTGGTTTAGTTGTCTCCCTTTAGTGACTTTGTGAAAACTGTAGCCCGTTCAATTGCCCCAAACGTTCCGTAAGGTTAGGATAGAAAAAACTCAACCCAAAAGCAACACAACCCGAGACAACTCGGTCCTCTACTAACGGGTTGAGTTGTCCCAACTTTGGGTTGAGTTATCCTCGGTTTGTCTTCGGGATGGGTTGTCCTTTACCCGTAACGTTCGCTAACAGTCGTTATTGAACGGGCTGCTAATGTAACGTGCCGTAACTTCACGGAGGAATATTTTACAGTTCTATTCCTGGCAGTAAGGCACACGAGTACATAAGTGTCATAAAGAATGATTTAAATTGTTTTGGTTTAAATATCGCAAAAAACCCTATGTATTCGGTCAAAGGTGAACGTCAATAGAAAAATAACACTTGTATTGACTATTTTAATACTGTTTATTTTTGAGTTTATACATTAAAGTAATATTGTTGGTAAGTCTCAATAATTTCTGTTTGAAATGTCAACCATAAAATTATTTTGTGTATTACATTTGCTTGTATAAAATTACTATAAGCTATAAGTTTCAAATATTTATAAGATTCAAGAAGTATAAACGTTGTATTTGTTCTAAATTAAGATCTACGTAAAATCGCAAATATAAATTGATTGCAAGGTTTTAATACTTCAGTAGCCTGTTCAATTACCCTAAACGTTCCAAATCGTTCCGTAACGATACATTCGGAACTCCTCGATCATTCGCTGCGAATAATCTCGGACATATTTAGACGCTATGTTGAAACTACCGGTGTTGAAGTAAATAAATATACGATCGTTTCGTTTTTAGGCCATAAATATATAATTACACAGTTCAATGATATCTCTGAACAATATTTGGTTCAATATATAACATAGAAATATGTTTTGACTAAGATCCACAGGTGTGTAAACTACAAGAACTATTTTGCGTAACTGTTATGTGCTTCGCCTCGCGTAGGTAGTAAAATCCCAAAAATCCAGGGAAGACGCCCCACGAATCCTTCAAAGATTATTCATTCATGAAAGGTCGAGGTGTTCCGAATGATACTTCAGATTGATAGACTACGTGACATGTTAGTTTTTCAGTTCTATTGTGCTCTGTCTCTTAAGTTTTTACAACAATAAAACATCTAAACTGTTATATGTCCTGAACATGGAGTAATATACAGTGTTGAACTGAACTACAGAGTAGTACTTAAATACATGTAACTTATTTTCAAAGAAAAGGGAACAAAAGCTATATTTACAAACACAAAAACGACCAAAAAATTTATGTTAAGGGACAAGAAATATGTAAATTTTACAGATGGCACGAGTGTTCGTATATTTTTTCCAAATTCGTCCAAAAAAAAGTGAGATCATGACAATTGAAAACTTGAAAGCGATTTTCTCGAATGACTTTGATGAGCATTATGATGAGATGATTAATGTGGTAATGGTGATGATGATGATGGGTGAAGGTGATGATGATGATGATGGTGGTGATAATGATTATAATGATGATGGTAATGATGGTGATGATGATGGTGGTGATGATGATGGTGATAATGATAATGTTGATGATGGTGGTGAAGATAATGATGATAGTGGTAACGATGAAGGTGGTAGTGGTGATTATGTGGGGATGATGATGGGTGAAGTTGGTGATGATTTTGATGGTAGTGTTGGTGATAATAATTATGTTGATGATTGTAATGATGGTGATGATGATGGTGGTGATGATGATGCTAATAATGATAATGTTGATGATGGTGATAATGATGATGACATTTATATTATTATGATGGTTTAGTTTCATCATAATCAAAAGTTTTAAAATCATTTGCGTATACTTTTTTAATATCATTAATAATTTTATCATTTATATCTTTGTATGCATGCGCGAGAGCTTGTTGACGCTGACTTCGGGATTCCTCTGATGTCATCGGTGATCTCAAAATTGTCTCCATCAAAACTTTTACACTGAACTCTGTGTCGTCATAATCACCTTTCTTTGTAAAATTTTGTGCTGGGAATGGAACCTCATTAGAAACGTATCCTTGTATTTGAAAAGATTCCCAAACTCGTTTTAACATAAGTTCTGCGCTAAAACATTTACGAATATGTTGAGTTCTAAAATAAACAGTTCTAATAATTCCTGGTAAAGAATTCTCTACTCTATGATCTTCCAAAACTGATTTTAGAACATTTATCTTTTCTTCATCTACGTTGAAATATTTTAATACTTCATTTACGTTAGTCGTAAAAGTTTCTTGTTTGACCACAAACGATATATTTTTGTCACACGGTGTACAAATAGAATACACAGGGGCCCAATGTTCGTTAAACGGATGCCTATGACGAGCACTAAGTACGATGAATTCTAAAAATTCTTTGAAGGTAATATTGTTCAAACATGGATCGCTTGTATTTAATTTATTTGGAACAAGCCTGCGTACTTCATTATTTAACGTTGAGAATAATCTCAGATAAGATTTGTCGACAAAAGCTGAGTATAGTCGACTGTAAGGGTTTCTTGTAGGGATGACGACAGGAACATTTGAATCGTTAGATTTTTTAGGTAATTGATTACTAGTTCCATGAACTGCTGCTCGTTTTCTATTAAATATGATCTCGTATTTGTCACTGTCACTTTCCAAAACTTGAAAAACTTGAGTCCAAAATGTTGAACCAATTTTTGGAACTTTACAAAATGAAAAATTATATTTGGGGGTAAAATATTGACGATGAGAATTTGTTCTAACAACCGTTGTTCTTGATGTCTTATTAGAGCAAATGTTTGCAATTATTTTTAAACGACGTGACTGTGTATCAACTTCGGAAAGCTTAGTATTTTCTGGTACTGATGCCGTCTCGTTTTGATCGATGTGAACTTTGTGATGTGACGTCAAACGTGACCTAGGATCTTTGACCCAACCATTAGTGACGTCAATATTCATGAAAACTGAAATATAAATTTGAAAGTTCATTGTAGAATAACAAGTAGGCGGAGTTAAAATTTATAAGGGGCGAAGATAAAATATTGGGGGCGTAGTTATAATACATAAGGGGCGAAGTCAAAAATGTTTGGGACTGAGTTTAAAAATAGGGGTGGAGTTAAAATATATTATGGGCGGAGTTAAAAATAGGGGCGAAGTTACGAAATAAGGGGTGGAGTAAACATTATTAGGACGGAGTTAAAAATATTAGGGACGGAGTTAACATATTTTAGCGGTGGTGTAAAAGGAGTCAGGGTCCATAGTCACGTGAAGAGCGGTGCCGAGGTTAAACAATGTAGAAGAATGGTAAGAGGGTGGCAGTATTTACCTGAATTTAAAGGTGCGTCGTTTTCAACCAAAAATGTCATCATAAAAATTCCACATCCGATCAGCAATAATGATAATGATAAAGCTCGTTTCTTGTTTTTCCCGAATTCTTTAACATCTTTCGTCATCCTGACAAATAAATTGATAATTAGTTGTTTCTGGCTGAGATGTAAAAATAAATTGATAATTAGTTGTTTCTGGCTGAGATGTAAAAATAAATTGATAATTAGTTGTTTCTGGCTGAGATGTAAAAATAAATTGATAATTAGTTGTTTCTGGCTGAGATGTAAAAATAAATTGATAATTAGTTGTTTCTGGCTGAGATGTAAAAATAAATTGATAATTAGTTGTTTCTGGCTGAGATGTAAAAATAAATTGATAAGTAGTTGTTTCTGGCAGTGATGTAAAAATAAATTGATAATTAGTTGTTTCTGACTGTGGTGTAAAAATAAATTGATAATTAGTTGTTTCTGGCAGTGATGTAAAAATAATCTAGCCCATAAAGTTTGTTTGAAGAAACCTGGCTAGTTTTATGTCATGGGTAGGGTTATTGACCTAATATTAAAACGACTTTATGAATTTCCGTTTTTTTGTGAAAATGTATTTATCCAAGGTTCAGTAAACCATATCAGTAGTGTGTTGTGTGTAGTATAAGCACGAAGTTTGTTTGGTTTGAGAGGATCGAACTAGAAAATAACATAGATTTCACTAACCACTCGGCCAATAAGGGCTAGATATATTGAGTCCCTACAATAACGATATTTTGTCTAAAATGATTCCTTTCACATGCGAAGGTTCAGCCTAAAACTATAGCCCTTTCTTTATTTAGTTGTTTGACTTGTTGTACCTTGACCTTTTAAAATAAATCGTTTTTAAACACTTAAGTATGAAAATAAAATTTGAAAATTTATGACCCTCGTTATAGGCCTGGTTTATGAATATTAATTAGATATATGATATGTTTCAAATATTGACAACTAAAGCGATCAAATGAAGTATTTACTTTTGTATGCTTTTATACTTTATAAATAATAGTATTAAGTCTGATTTTTTATTCAGGTTGCGATCAAATGTTATTGCAAAAACCTTGTAAAAGCAATGTGATGTGGTTTGATTTTACATTGTTTTGAATCCTTTCTGAATAAGCTAGATTTTTGAATTAAATCTATTATTTGCAATTTATCCTGAAACCAAGTATAGCATTTCGTTGTCCGTTGACATTGGATCAAAAGACCCCCACCTTATATATACATGATCATTATTAAATTACGTTTATAAGATACGAATTTCACAAAGTACAGCGCCATCCAAAAATTCTCGGTCCGTTAACGTGAAATAACATAATTTCTCTTTCACATGTTTTTTTTCTGGCTGTTTTTAATTATATTGGGGGTTCAGATCAACTAGAAAAAGCGCCTCAAATTATTGCATTGACATGGTCATTTGGTGGTCAGTTATTGAAAAGACGAGTTCAGTGACCTATGTTTTTCTCTTCACCAGTTAATTAGTCATGGTCCATTCTACAAAATATGAAAAAAAAATCTTGGACAAATTGTTACTGTAGAAATCGTCCTAAATGATCTAAAATATATATATACTTAAATTGAGAGCCGCCCGGCTAGCTCAGTTGGGAGCACGCAATTCTACTGATCAAGGGGTCGTGGGTTCGATTCCCGGGCGGGGCATACTTTCGTGGAGCTTGGTCATAAAATTATTTCTACGGCCATTCTCCCTCCTACCAATGATTTTTAATTATGTAGGGCAGTTGCCAGTCACTGACGAAAGCATCTACTTAGTAGTTGGTTAACAGCTGCGAATAATCTCAGACATATTTAGACGCTATTTTGAAACTACCGGTGTTGAAGTAAACAAAAATACGATCGTTTAGGCAATGGGTGATGTTTCGTTTTTAGTCCATAAATTTTGAAACATCACTCATTGCCTTAACGATCGTGTATTTGTTTATTAGATTAGATTATTCGTAGCGAATGACCGAGGAGTTCCGAATGTATCGTTACGGAACGTTTTTCGGACGTTTAGGGTAATTGAACAGGCTACTGGATTAAAATTAAAATAATCCTTTCTAAGTCTATACAAAAATAAAAATGTACTCTTCGTGTCGATAAATCCCTTTGTAATAGAATTATAAATCCATAGCATTAGAAAATACAATACTGTTTTTTGTTAACATATCAACTTTAAACTGTAAGAGACATATATAGTGGACAGGTCACCTAAATGTACGTCGTTCCTGGTATTAAACATAACAATGGACGAAAATTTGCTTCGTTCAGGGATTTCAACTTAAATAATCAACTTTTTTGAAATCCTCAAAATTGTATAAAAACATTTTGGAAGCAATATAACAGTGTTCTGATTATAACGAATTTTAGTGTAAATTGACATACAGTTCCCACCAAAAGTTTGGAGACAATTTCTGATTGTATAACTACTGAATAGCTATATCTATATTTTGGCAACTGTTTATTTTGAAATGCTTTGTAGTTTTGCTTTACTTTTTGGTACTTAGCATAATTATATCTGAAACTACAAAAATACCATAAAACGCGGCTATGTAATGGAACATAATTAAAGATAAACATGGATTTGGAGGCTTT
Organism: Mactra quadrangularis; assembly: GCA_025267735.1. Lineage (NCBI taxonomy): Eukaryota > Metazoa > Mollusca > Bivalvia > Venerida > Mactridae > Mactra > Mactra quadrangularis. The sequence continues at coordinate 153,954 of CM046310.1, forward strand.
ATGATGTCAGATACTGAATCTTATAAATGTGTGGCATTCATAAAATTTGTTTTCATTTTATTACAAACCATACTTAAATATATTTTAAAAAATGATTCAGCAAAATAATCATCAAAACTCAAGAGTTGTAGTAAATTTCTTTTGTCTCTAAACTTTTGTTGGGTTGTGTATATGTACAACAATTATATAGTAACTATATGTAGGTATTCTTAAATGAACCTTGCAAATTTTTTTTTATATTATTTCTCACAATCCATTGCGACTTTGCGACTTTTATTTTATATTTCTCACAATCCATTGCGACTTTGCGACTTTTATTTTATATTTCTCACAATCCATTGCGACTTTGCGACTTTTATTTTATATTTCTCACAATCCATTGCGACTTTGCGACTTTTACTTTATATTTCTCACAATCCATTGGTCAGTTTCCATGAAATATTATGAACTATTTTTTATCACAAAACTGCAGACTCTGTGATAATTTTAAAATTTAAAACACTGGATCTGTTTACGAGCAGATTTATAAATTGAGTCAAATTTTATTGAACTCGTGCGAGCGAGTGCGCTAGTATGTTTTATGCTTGAAGCTTAGATCATCATTTCGGTTTTTTGGTAGAACTAAAACAATATTTGCCGAATGAGAATACAATTATTATTCATGATTTTTTTTTATTTTAGAAAACATTTGTCTATAAAATCGTTGACTCTTGTTTTGGTTGGAATTCTGACCGCGATATGTTCAACCATTCGATGCCTGGGTATAGGGTATGCCTAGTCCATTCTCAAACATGGAGACGTTGGGCCGACTTGATTTGCCCGGGCGGCTTACGAACCGGCGTAAGCCGATAGCCAATCGGCTCGCCCCGGTGTGACATATGAATCAAGCGATCCGGCTTACTAATTACTGTTGCAGACGGTCGCATTTCAAGCAGTGGGTGTAAATAAATCCATTTCAGTAGTCAAAATTTTAAATTCGTGTCTGACGAGTAAAATGTGTACTTGTAATATTACTCTTACACAAATGACGCGCAAGAGAGTTAAACACAACATCAATTAGTATTTTGTCCATAAACTTAGTAAATCTTTATAATAATGGTTTCCCTTGTACCCATTTTAGCCATATTTGTCACACGCTCGCCGCTAGCCGCTCAATCGTAATCGGCTCATTCGGCGTGCGCCGGTTGGTTGACCCGAGGTGCGTTCAACAATGCGAGCGCTCGGGGCGACATCGAGCGCCCGCGTTCTGAACGCGGGCGATCGCGCGTGCGCTCGCGATACAGCTCGAGAGGTGTTTCGCTTATAAATTGTTATATAAATTCCGGTAAATACCGTTTCGTTTTGGTACCGGTACTCAAATCGGTACATTGAAAAACATATAGCAGATTTAAAATAACCAAATACGAACTATCCAATGCTTTAATCTCAAGCCTTCTGTGTATTGTGCATGTGATACACTAAATGTACCCTTTATTTGGTACAGTAAATTGATTCACTATGATTTATGTATCGTAAAAAATATGAAAGATCTTGTGTATTAGCAGAAATAATTTTGATTCACCCACCCGCTTTTTTAATAATGTGCTGTTTGACTTCGTCTTGGATTTTTATAGCGAGCGCTCGCCATTCTGTACACAAACGGTCTGACTGACCGATATCTTCACCTTCTTCTATTTATAGAATGAGCGCTCGCAGTCGTTCAATAACAAAACAATTCGCGAGGCGGGCGCTCGAGCGAGCGCCCGCATTGTTGAACACACCTCCGGCTCAATCTCGGAGCAAATAAAGCGAATCGCCGGTGCCCGTTTCGGAAACGGCGTACGCCGGTATAAGCCGTCCGGGCAAATCAAGTCGGCCCTTTGTTAAAGGTAAGCAACTACTGGAAAAATAACTGATAAATAATATTATTACAAGCGTGGACCCTATATATACATTTTAGGGTCCTTGTTACAAGATAGCTAGTTAGAAGAGACGGTCGTTATATATTATAAAAAATAAGAAAAATGTTTAAAAATAATGCAAAACTGAAATAAAATACATTTTGTATAAATTAATACCTTTAAGAATTAAGATAGTTAAATAATAATGTCCAGTATTATAAGTACACAGCACAGCGTTTTAAGTCAGTGACAATAGATTTGGTATATAGTAAGACTATAATTCCATTTAACACGAGTTTGTCAGAGGGTGTACACGAATACAAGTAGGCGGAGTTTATAGGCTTACGAATAGTTTAAGATTAGTTGAGTCCATTGTTGGGGGTAGGCAGCATGACGTTTAATAACGCCGTATTTAATTTTGATACCTAGTTTATATTTTTTTTATTATTAGTTTATATAGTTCGAACAAAAAAACAAAACACTGTTTATAGTAACAATACAATAAACTAACCCACGACGAGGGATGCTCAGGATGACTTTAAGATAAACAATTGTGAAATGTTTTTCTTGTGTCTTAGTTGTTGGTGTAATGGAAAGCGTTCTACCATTACAAGCATGATTTACCTAGTGGCGGTGTTTTATCAACCATGCTAATTTTGTTAAAATGAATTACACAAATTTTATTCAATAATTGCCTACCCCTGAAATGAATTGTCTCATTTATAATGTTTACCAAAACACGTTTTGTTTTTTTGTACGCACTATAGTAAGGCCGGGATTAGACAAAAATGGTCCAATCTTGCAAGATAATATTTTTTCGATGTACTTTTTATTTAAGAAACAACATACAGTTGTCTATATTTTGCTGTTGAATGAAAGATGAACAGGCACCAGTTTTGATATACCGAATTAAATAACGAGTGATTTAGCACAAGCTATTTAATAAACTCGTCAAAACGTGTACTTATTATGCGACAAAATATAAAAACAAAGCACTGAAGAACTAAATTTGTTTGTGTTACGAAGATAGTGATTTTATACGATTGAAATAATTTATTTGTTAATTCAAATAGAAAATCCATGTTATACGAGGTTTGATCCAAAAGTTCGTATAATGGCTTTAAAAATTATTGATAGTTGTAGATATAAAAACAAAAACTATGCAGTAAATAAATTTAACATGTGTGTCATATACTTGTAAAAAATTAAACGTCTACATCAAACAGATATCACACAATAAAACATTTAATACACATACCCAGACAGATGCGGGGGAGCAAACAATTAAAAACAATCAAATGAAAGAAGACAGTTTAAACTGTTTTGCATCATTTGCACAAAATTGATATCTTAAAAAATAAAAGAGTTATGGCCGTTCAAATAAAATTTCCCTATACTTTTCTATTGAAAATCGAATATCGACTTGGGATTATGTATGGGCCTAAAAGTTGGACATGAATACGTTCACAGCGGCCTAAAAACTCTTTCGAGCAGGCAACTTGACGCTCCTTATCGCTTGAACACAACAGTCTTGGTACCCAACGAGCACTCACTTTTCTCATGTTCAAGTCTTACGTTAAAATACGCTCAGTTGTTCCGTATGTTGAGCCGACTTTGTCTGCAATTTCTCTCACAGTCAACCACCTGTCGCCATTGATGGTAGCTTTGATGTCGCCCACCAGAACATGACACATAGCACATGATAGCAGGTCTTCCCTCACGAGTGTCATCATCAAAGGAAACCCGGCCCTCTCTAAATCTTCGGTGCCACTTGAATACGAGCACTTTTCTGCATTTAAGTCTAGTTTTTTCCATCATTTCAAACGTTTTTGATGGAGTATGTCCCAGTTCTTGACAAAATTTAATAACTGAACACATTTCCAAGTTTGAATTTGACGTCATAATGAAGGTACCGTGTTGTTTTCTACTTCGCGAAAAATCTGTACCTTTGAAACTACATTCGAAACAACATATGCAAAATGACGTCATCACGGCATACGAACGTGTTGCGCTCAGTTTTCTGAATGGAAAATTATTGAAAAACTGATTATTTTCTGGGACTGTTACAATTAATAATTGCTCCCCCGCTTGATGGGTTATATGTTGCTATGGCAACATCCTGTGTGACCGTCATGTATATCATGGTAAAAATAACAACTGCAATGAATGTTGTATGTTTGTAACTTTATTTCTCGTAAATTATAGAATTAACGTAATTCTTGTATGGAAGTTAGTGGTTGATTATACGAACTTTTTTGATAATGTTAAAAGTTAAAAGTACATGTATACGCAAGTTGAATCCTCGAAATAGGGAATTGAACAAAAAAAAATAACAAAGAAAACCAATCAAGTGACTAGATTGTTTCCAGGGACGGATCCAAGATTTTTTTCTAGGGGGGGAGGGGTCCGAACTTTTCTAGGGGGGTCCGAACTTTTCTAAGGGGGGGGTCCGAACCTCGAACCACAACCACATTATACACATTTTGCAGAAAAAATGCAACATATTGATAATAAAAACTATATTACCATTAAATCTTTGTTAAGCACCGAGAAAAATTGCTTCATGCTACTTAAAAATGACTTACAGGCAAGAAATACACTAATGGACAGGTACATTTTCCAAATTCTAGGGGGGCCCTCCTGACCCCCCCCCGTTGGATCCGCCTATGGTTTCAATGATAAAGATCTTAAAGGAGGATTTCTGTTCTCAAAACTGATTGTTTCTGAACATAATATGTATTGTCATGTACGAGAATGATGTATTGTACGTATCTTGTAAGTTTTATTTCATCTTAAATTCAATCTAACATAATTGTTTGACACAGGTGGCATTGTCTTATGAATATAATGTATGTTTATAATATTGTTGCAAATTTATAGTTTAATAATATTTAATATTTATTTTACTCAATAAATCATCTCTAGTTATCTATTAAAGCTTCTTGCTTCTGGTTTTTTTATATTTTAACTGACAGTGTTTGTAGTTTATATCAGAAATAACAAAAGGTATTTTGATTAGGGACTTAAGTCAATTATCTTTCCCTGATAAAATCTGAAGCAATTCAATTGGTAAGTAGGTCCTTACAGTTGGAATCCTCGGATTTTATCATTGAATTTCTATGTAAGGATAACAAAATATTTCATCTAATATCTTTCTTGTTAATGAAGATATTAACAGAAATTATTTATGATTCAAAATTTTAATAAAAACGGATACAAAACAAAATGCGGTACATAACTAACAGGGTTAAATTACCTGTTCTGTTCTGCTATGTTCTGGTCTGGTCTGTTCTGGTCTGTTTTGTTTCAGTTCTAGTCTGTTTTGTTCTGTTTTGTTTTGTTCTGTTCTGTTATGTTCTGTTCGCTCTGTTCTCTTCTGTTCTGTTCTGTACTGTTCTGTACTGTTCTGTACTGTTCTGTACTGTTTTGTTCTGTACTGTTTTGTTCTGTTCTGATCTGTTCTGTTCTGTTCTGTTCTGTACTGTACTGTACTGCACTGCACTGCACTGCACTGCACTGCACTGCTCTGCTCTGTTCTGTTCTGCTCTGCTCTGCTCTGCTCTGTTCTGTTCTGTTCTGGTCTGGTCTGGTCTGGTCTGGTCTGGTCTGGTCTGGTCTGTTATGTTCTGGTCTGGTCTGGTCTGTTATGTACTGTACTGTACTGTACTGTACTGTACTGTACTGTACTGTTCTGTTCTGTTCTGTTCTGTTCTGTTCTGTTCTGTTCTGTTCTGTTCTGTACTGTACTGTATTGTACTGTTATGTTCTGTACTATTCTGTTCTGTTCTGTTCTGTTCTGTTCTGTTCTGTACTGTACTGTATTGTACTGTTATGTTCTGTACTATTCTGTTCTGTTCTGTTCTGTTCTGTTCTGTTCTGTTCTGTTCTGGTCTGGTCTGGTCTGGTCTGGTCTGGTCTGGTCTGGTCTGGTCTGGTCTGTACTGTACTGTACTGTACTGTTCTGCTCTGTTCTGTTCTGTTCTGTACTGTATTGTACTGTTATGTTCTGTACTATTCTGTTCTGTTCTGTTCTGTTCTGGTCTGTTCTGTTCTGTTCTGTTCTGTTCTGGTCTGGTCTGGTCTGGTCTGGTCTGGTCTGGTCTGGTCTGGTCTGGTCTGGTCTGGTCTGGTCTGGACTGTTCTGTTCTGTTCTGTTCTGTATATTAATATGGATACGATTGTATAGAAGACCAACGACTGTCCAAAGAGAAAAACACACAATGATCGTGTGTTTGTTTTATGAGAATAATTCATATTAAGTTTTTACGGCAATATTATATTATATTAAATTTCATCAAGAATGAATATTTGCATTTTCATACTGATCTTATTAAAGATATAATTAAAATTTAATGTTATTTCATAATGAACCAGATGTGACTTTGTATTAATTATTTCCAATAAATATTTTGTGTTTATTTGATTGCTGGTGGAAAAATTTAGGAATTATTTTATGTTATAAATGATATCTATTCAGATTAAGGTCTACAGTTACATTCAATAGTTCTTTGGCAACGTTTGTGAAACATTGATCTTGTACTCGAGTATACTACAAGTAAATATATTATAATTAAACTTTAAAATTTCTGTAACATAGTTTGTATCGTATATACACACGTGTCTGCACACTACGGGTTACCAGACGAACGTCGCCTATTTCAAAATGCTTTCCTTTCTGTTTCAAAATGGGTAAAATAAAAAGATGCATTAATAGTTTGTTTAATAAATACAATCCATGTAACAGATTAACATTTTATGTAATCAAGGGTCTTAGTTGCGGAGATGTAATTTTTAATAGCGAATGAAAAATATATCCTGTTTGGTAAGTATTTGTTATTTTTGTCTTGTTTTTTCAAATTTTATAAAAAATAAAGGAATTAGATGTCAATTTTATTTTTTAAATCGTAAATATGTTCGAAGAATCATATAAATCGCTTTTTATTGTTCATTTATTGAAATTATTGCTAATTTAGGTAAAATTTGATAAGGGGAATAACTCGTCTGTTTTTGTTTTAGAAATATTTGTACGAGTTAATTCCCGTAGTACCTTTACGAAAAACCGGTCTTTATTCTTGTCGCAAAGAAAGCAAAAATCCCCGGATGTAACACGTTCCCGGAAGTGACCTATCAAAATGGCGAAAGGTAAGCTTTGACGCTTTCTTGTTTAATTTTGCTTATTGAAGTTTTATTTCTAATTGTTGCATAGTTTTCGTATTTGCAATTTAATATTTATGCATTTCTTGAAGAAATCAAATCGCTTTTAACAACCACTTACGTTTATTTTGTTTGTTTTAACTGAACTAAAAGTGCCGGCTTACCAAATGTTGCCACGTGTAAAATAAAATTTTAACTTGAAATTTTCATGTATTTTAACAAAATTAATCAGAATTACAAGCTGACAATTCAATAAATCAAGTATTTAATCTTTTTGTGTTTTATTTGAGGCTTCTTAAGTATTGTCACTGTTAAATAAACGTTGAATTTCTTGTTGAGATTGAAACCAGTAACTGTCGCCCCTCAGAGTCGGTGGTTGATAATCTAACTAGTGACCAAGTCCTTACACCACAACTGTCAAATCTGGAAATAATAGCATTAGTTTGAGAAAGCTGATGTTGATTACTTTGAAGTGGAATGGATACATTAAGATATTGGATTGTCTTCCCTAGCCAATTGTTGGCTGCACCTCCCTGGACAGCTTATAGTGTGAAACCACCTACAGCTCGGATAACTTGCATCAATGTTTTTAACAGCATTGTTAATAATTGAACTCATAAATTTCATGATGGCACTTTAAAATTTTTGTACCAAAAATTGCATGTCATTGACCAGAACTGGGACCCTTTACTTATCAGATTTGAGCTATGAGTATGATGGCCAGTCATGCCATTTATTATACCCCCGCTTCGAAGAAGAGGGGGGTATACTGTTTTACCCTTGTCCGTCCGTTCGTTACAAAATTTCCGACGCAGTTTTCTCAGCAACTATAACATGCAGCAGCCTAATACTTTGCATATTGCTTCAGCCCATAGTCCCATGTGGTGTAAAGCGATTTCATGCTCCTTGCTCATCTACTTCCTGTTTGTCGCATATTTTTAGATTTTTGCGGGGGTATCACTAGTGAGCATTAGCTCACAGATTTACTTGTTGTAGACATATTGATTACTCATGTATGTTTACTGATATCTTACAGGTTCCAGTATATTATATTTGTTTGCTGTGGCAGTTGTTGGTCAAGCCTTGACGCCATCAACTTTCCTTACAACTGTAGACAAGGATCGTTTGAAGGCCGTGTTTGAAGCTGCTCAACCCTACACTGATGCTGCTAATGCTCATTATTCAATCCTGGGCCTTAAATTATTGGGAGCTACTATCCCTAAAGAGCAGGTTTGTTTTATTAATGATCAATTTTTATCACAGTATCATATTCATAAGGTTCATAACAATACATCGATGCTTTTGTAATATTTGACTGTTTTCTTACAAATGGTTGTAGTCTTGTAGAAAATTATTCAAGTTTCTTTTTAATTTAATTAGTGTTATGCACCAAGAAAAATTGCTTCATGCTACTTAAAAATGACTTACAGGGAAGAAATACACCAATGGACAGGTACATTTTTCAAATTCAAGGGGGTTCCGGACCCCCCCCCTCCGGCTGGATCCGCCTATGATAATTATTTTATTTTATTTCAGGATGTATGTAAAGCAGTCACATCAACAGTTGAAGCTAACAATGTAGCTTCCTGGTTCCATGCTTCAAGTGCAGCAAAAGCTTTGTCTGGTTGTAAACTGACACCAGGTGGCGCTGATAAACTTCTTAATGAAGCAATCTCAGACAGCAGTAGCGTAGCTGATATATATTATGCTTCACTTGCTCTGAAAAACTTGGGTCTTTCAGGTAAATGTTTTTAACAATTGAAAATCTAAACTTAACTGGTTTTTAGCTGGATTTTTCAACGAAAAATTTGGCTTATTGTTTGGAAAGTTTTTTCTTTAGTATATATTTCTGCCATTTATTGCCAGATCTTTATGAAACTTCATACAATGATAACATACCATGTGATGATCAGGATTAGAAAGTAACCACAACTCTACTTGGTTTTATTATGGATTATTTCCCTTAGTATGTTTTGTGTTAAAGTTTTTAATATGTTAGATATCTCTATCATTCAAAGTCAGATCTTCATAAAAATCTGGCTTATTGTGGTTCCCACATACCATTTCTTGTTTTTCTATATATTAGTAATTTAACAAATTTAGTTGAAGTTTGATTGTGACATGTGCTGGATTACTTTACTGACTTTACCCACTTTCTAATCTGCTTAGTGGTCCCTCAGTTCTATGCAATATGGTTTTAACTTTCTTGCTTGGATGAAAGTTTTAGATGAAGTTACTAACAATGTGTTGTCTATTGATTACAAGGTTAATATCTTAAATATGTTACATTCTGGGAGTCTCACATCTGATAGTTGGTTTAAAACTATATTTTTAATTTATTTGTTTTCAGTTGATAGCAAGAAAGTTTTAGCTGCTTTGACTGAATCATTAAAGAAAGATGATTCACCGTTAGCGTAAGTATTTTCTTGAATAAATTATTTCTGTAAATTTATGGGCAAGTTATAACAAAGCTACTTGTGTATTTTAATGGAAAAGTTTGTGTAGAATTCTACTTGTATTAAGGTCTCTAAAATATTGATGATGACCCATGTGTTAACAAAATTGAAATAGCTTACACACTTATGCTTTATTCAAATAATAAAGCATGGCTATTGTCATTTACTGGTTGATTAAAAACTCTGAATCGATACTTTTTTCACTTGAACAATGTCCCTATACACTGGAATGTTTAGAAACTATGCCGACTTTGTAATGTGTATTGTTAATACATCAAAACTATCCACAATTCTCAATAATAATTCTTATATATTTATTTATTTCAGACATAGTTATGCATTTAGAATTGTGACAGCATTTGGCGAGAAAGCTGATTTAACAAAATATTTTGATTTAATAGAAGACATAGTAGCCCAGGCTGATGAAGTTGATGATAAATATTTACAGGTGTGTTATACGATATGTATTATTGTAATGTAATGACTATGTATCACTAAGATATGTTCACTTTTTAGCCGTTTTTTTTTTTCAACGAAAAAATTTGGCTTATAGTTTGTTGAAACCCGGGCGACCGGTCGGCTATACGGTTTCGTTAACAATTACGTTAAAGTTTTTTCTTTCATGTGTTACGGTGAAACGTCACGTTATTCAATGAAAATATAAAAAAATTTCATTGTAGTGAAAATATAACCTTATATTTTCAAGGTCATTTTAGAGGATTTTTGTGATGAACAGAATTTCAAAGTAACCACAACTCTACCTGCCTTTATTATGGATTATTTCCCTTTGTATATTTTGTGTTAAAGTTTTTAAATCCGGCTTTAAAGTGGTTTCCACATTACATTTCTTTTTTAACTGTTAAGTAATTATTTCCCTTTGGTTATCAGTTTACATGTGTAATTGTTAAGAGTTCTTTTATATAATATATATATATATTTTCATGTTACAGTTTGAAGGAGGTCTATCTGTCACAGCTTCTGTTGTTGATAGTTCTTATAAACTTGCTGTTAAAGTTGGAAAAGCTCCAACCATTTCTGAGGTAGGAATTTGTTTATTATTGATTGAATTCTTTGAAATGCTTTAATGTATGGAATGCTTTAGTGTATCACTATGAAATATTTACTGATGTAAAATGTATGAGTTTTTTTTTTCTAAGATTAAATAATTATATATACCCAGTCTTTGAAATTAGAATTTGACATTTTCTAAGTGAGCGCTATATCTCATTTGCAGAACTTTGGTTGCCTAGAAAATTATTGGTTGGATGGGCAACCGGACACCCACTATTGTAGTAGACTGTATACCCATTTAAGATAAATGTTTGTGAAAGACATGGTAGTTTATATTACATTTCAACTGTTATTCTTAGAAAATTGAAAAGTGATTTAATTTGGATTAAAAAATTTCACTGTAGTATTAAATGTAAATGATTTATGTTTATATTTTTCAGGATAAAGTATTAAAGTTTGCTAATTATTTTATTAGTAGAAAACATGTACAACAATTAAAAACAGCTTATAGTTTATTATCTGTGATTACAACATTTACTGATAACAAGGTAGGGTTTTATTTTGTTTAAATTTGTTATGCTATATCACTGTTTAAGGTATAGATTTGTCTGTCGGCAAAAGCATACTATTTTCTTTCTATTGTGGTCCACATTTCGATACAGGATTGAAAACTTGATATGCATATGGATTATTCCATGCCATGACGACTTACAAGATCTTTAACTCCATCTATGTGTGGTTTTTGAATAATTCTCTCTAAATGATTTTCATATACTTGGCTTTTAAGAGATTTTGATTGACTCGGCTTTTCATAGACTCAGACTGTCTGTTATTTGTATTTTACTGAAAGATTTTTGTGTACGTAATTTATCTGCATATATATTATAGACATGTATTTTTTTCTATTTTGTTATAGTTTCATATACCAGTAGCTGTTACATTGGTTAGTCCAGTAGCTGTTAGTTCTACAAAACCTTCAGTGCAAGTAAGTTTATATCTCTCTCACTTGCACCTTGAATACCCATAGTAGTTATATGTTTAAAAATTCTTGCTGTCTGTGTTTTTGAGTGTTCAAACATACTTATAAAATTCCACAAATGTTGATATATCCTCTAAAAGTTATAGAATCATTTATATACAAATAATTATAGGATTTAATCACAGATAAATGGACCTAATCCTGAATTCAAATTTATGGGTTTTTCCCGTCCGGTACAGACAAACTTTTGCCGAGACAATGAAAACGTGTACGAAGAACAATAGGATTTAATCCATAGTCAACGCTATTTAGCAATAATGTGTAACTAACTTAGTTTGTACCACCTGGGTACGGACAGAAAAACCCATAAATTTGAATTCCTGATTTGTCTGCATCTAAAATCTTTGTATAACTTGTTTCCAAACTGCTGGATTTAATTCACAATATATTGATATGTGTGAAAAGTCATTGAATTTCACTAAGTTTTGTCATTAGAAACCTACATGTGTTGTCCTTGTTTCACTCATTTATTAAAATATATTTGTCTTTGTAGGTTAAAGTATCCAATTTATTAAAATATATTTATGTCTTTGTAGGTTAAAGTATCCAATTTATTAAAATATATTTATGTCTTTATAGGTTAAAGTATCCAATTTATTAAAATATATTTATGTCTTTATAGGTTAAAGTATCCAATTTATTAAAATATATTTATGTCTTTATAGGTTAAAGTATCCAATTTATTAAAATATATTTATGTCTTTGTAGGTTAAAGTATCCAATTTATTAAAATATATTTATGTCTTTGTAGGTTAAAGTATCCAATTTATTAAGATATATTTATGTCTTTGTAGGTTAAAGTATCCAATTTATTAGGAGGTAGTTTAGGAAAGTTAACAGTGACAGCAGATAATGCCAAGAATTTAGGAGATCAATCCGTTGTTGTTAGTAAGAAACAATTTAAACCTTCAGCACAAGAGTAAGTTTTTATATATCTATTTATAAGGCCTCAACAAGATCATATGTTCTATGGATTCACTCGCACCTTAATTTTTACGATTTTACACAAACTTTTTATTTTATATCCTCACTCGCTCATAAAGATTTGGTTAATCTGCTATATAAAGCAACTAAATTAAGATTTTTTTTAATTTTTATTTCTTCGCTCACTCGCCCCATTTTCCCCCAGAAAAATCCATAGAACACATGATCAACTTGTTGTGGCCTAATATACTTTTTCCTTCAAATGTCCTTAAGCCAAAGTTAGTCTATCTATGTGTAATAATCGATGCCATTTAAGTCTTCAGATTAACCATGTGTTTAGGAAAAAACCAAATTTCAAAATATGGTAAAATTTGGTTCATGTGTGTTAGTCTGAATCCAGGGACTATGGAAAGTTGATTCAAGCTTGTGAAAATTACTTATCTCATGTATTAGGCCAGGTTGATCATTTTGCTCTCTTTTATGAAACATGATAAGAAGACTATTGCTTGAGAAAAAAATTCAATGGAATGACTGAAAAGCCTTGAATTGTATGTATCTTAACTTTGGATTGAAAACCGTCGCAATATTTTTATTTATAAGTTAAATATATTAGTAAACTAATGTTTATATATATTTATATTACAGATCCTTGTATGAACTAGACATCATGGCTAACAAACCATCAAGTGGTTTCTATAAAGTTTCTATCAGTGTAGCTCCTCAGAAACCTGATGCCACTCTGATTGGAACAACTGGGGCTGCTGTACAGGTCAAGGTCACAGCTCAAGTTTCTCTTGAAAATGTAGAAATAGGGGTCGCTGATAAGGATCAGGGATCAGTCTCGAAACCTGTCAGGTTGGTTTACTTATATTTATTTCACTTTTAGAAAGATTTGAAAAAGAATTTTGAGAGGAAAAAGTGAAACAATTTTTATTGCAAGATTGACTGGCATAATGGAAACACTTGTCTGGCTAGTGTAGGTGATCTCATCTTTTTGTGCCTTCAATTGATTATTAATGACATGAGAGGAATTATTGACATGTATGGTATGTCTATAAAATGAGGTTTAAATATCTAATAAGGCTGCAAAATTCTCTTTGGGTAATATAAGTTACACAAATAAAATGTCAGGGCATGAACTCATCCCCAAATATTGAAGAAATCCCTGTGAGTACATATCTAACATATGTCTACTATTTTGACTTGTACAGTAAAAAAAATATCCGAATCAAACTTTGCAGTAATTATATGCGGAGTGGCTCGGTTTTGTTCATTAGAGCCAATGGAGATAACTGAAACCACTGATTGTTTACTTTGGTTGGTGCTGACCCACCGCCCCAAAACAGAAGAAAAAAATCAAGGATTCAAACTACATTTAACAATTCTATATTCAAGTATTTAGATAATCAGGGCTAATGTATGTACCAATGACAGTTGAATAAGATTGAACAAAACAGTTAAAAGAAAGTAAAAAGGACATAATTCAAAGTATACCATTGAATGATTCTATATATTCTACAGAATATCAACACAAAAAGTTAGTACAGTTTAAAAACCTAACTTTGAGGAAAAATCTAACATAGATCTACTTTTTACATATGTATTTAAAAAATGTAACAAAGAAAATACTAACTGTATAATTCAGTGGTTTTTTTCAGGCCATTTTGGGGCCGAAATAGGGCCCCATTCCCCTCTCCAAAAAGTATGTATTTTTCCCCTTCCTAGGTAAAAAATTCCCCTGTCAGACTGTCCTAAGATAAGATAAGATCCATGTTATCTTGAGTATTGAAAGAAAATTTGGTTTTTGTCGTTATTTTCCCCTCAAAAAGGGCCCTGCCACCTTTCCCCTAAGAGTGAAAATAAACACTGTAATTGAACGTTTCTTTATTTTTTACAGAGTACAGTATCCACAGAAGGTTAGTACAGTTTTAGAAGCTGACTTTCATCAGAAACTTGTCATGAAGTTTACAGTAAAAGATAAAGTCACTGGTTCAACTCTGACACCACATCAAACATTTGTTAAATTAACAAGCGTTGAATCAAAACAAGAAATTATCTTTGTTGCCGAGACTGATGCTAATAATGTTCATAAATTTGATCTGGTGAGTTTAAACATTTAGTTAGTAAGTATTTATTTTAACTTGATTGTGAAACAAGGTCCTATGGCTTATATTAATTATTCTCCAGATGGCTTCCTGGTGTGTTGAGTACTTTGCTATTGGGAACGAGGTTTTTTCTCTCGAAGAAATGTATAATTAAATGTACATAATAAGTATCATTTTCTTTGAAGCACTTAATATTTTATTTACTGTTAAAGAATATAGAAATTATGAATTTGAAGCTAGTTTCACTGTAACTATTCATGCTCAACAGATTTTTAGCTGGATGTTCAACGGTCAGGCGGGCGTCTGGTGAAGTCAACAACTGCGTTTAAATTTTCAATTTAGCATATATCTCTGCCATTTATTGTCAGATCTTTAAGAAACTTCATACAATGATAACATACCATGTGCTGAACAGAATTGGAAAGTAATCACAACTATACCTGGCTTTGTTATGGATTATTTTCCTTTGTAATTTTTGCATTAAAGTTATTAAATCCGGCTTAAATGTGGTTTCCACATTACATTTCTTGTTTCAGAGACTGGTTTACTGTGTGAGTAGAAATACAGTGTGGAACCTTGTTGTGATAAACTTTAAAACTATAGAAATATTTTCAAATGCTATATATTTTTATTAAAGAACAGATCATAAGAAGTAGTGTCATATAGATATATCTATAACTTTTATATTGTTATATATTTATCTGTTACAGAATATTGGAGGTAGTGCCAAAGATTTCTCGTATAAATCTGGTAAATACAATGTTGAACTAATTGTTGGTGATGCTGTCATAGAGAACCCTATATCCTGGGTTGTGGTAAGTATTTTATATAATATAGCATTTGTTTAATATTTTTAATACACAAGAAGAACTAAGAGACGTATATTGTTTATTGCTAAAAATGTTAAGTTTTTGTTTCTATTTTTTTTAATCTGTTCTGACATAAAATTCAAAGTAAACAATGTCTTGTATTAATGTAAGAAAAGTATTGAAAATTATAGATTATTGTATTATATAGATTGTTTCTATTTATAGATTGCTCTATTTATAGATTGTCTCTATTTATAGATTGTCTCTATTTATAGATTGTCTCTATTTATAGATTGTTTCTTTTTATAGATTGTTTCTATTTATAGATTGCTCTATTTATAGATTGTCTCTATTTATAGATTGTCTCTATTTATAGATTGTCTCTATTTATAGATTGTTTCTTTTTATAGATTGTTTCTATTTAAAGATTGCTCTATTTGTAGATTGCTCTATTTATAGATTGTCTCTATTTATAGATTGTTTCTATTTATAGACTGTTCTATTTATAGATTGTTATTTCTATTTATAGTCTGATGTAGCTCTTACATTCCCTGAACAACCAGCCACTTCTCCTAAAGCAGATCAATATGCTAAGAAACCTGAAATTAAAGTAAGTCAACTTTTTAATTATTCTGTGTTCATAAAACTAAGTATTATCATTAACATAAAATAATTATACATTTTTATACATTTAACATTAATGGTGAGATCTTGGATGTTAAATGAATCTCTAAATATCTGATTTCTGGTCGCTGTTACATGTCCTGATTGTTTTACATTTTGTTAAATCAAAACAATTTTCCTTTGAAATTCACCAAACTTGATGATATAAGTTGAATTACATTATTAAACTAAACACCAACAGCAGAGTTATCACCCTTTGATTGTGGTTGATCAAATGTTATTGAATTTATTTAAATATATCATACAATGTTGAACTACATGATTATTACAATATATAATTATTATTTTTTTTTAGCATATGTTCCGTGAACCTGAAAAGAGACCATCTAAAGGTGTATCCCTGGCTTTCACTGGTTTAGTTCTTGTACCTGTCTTGATTCTACTTGCTTGTGTAAGTTTTTATTTTATATACACATGTTTCCATTATTACAATGTTATTATTATCTAACCTTATCGGGGAACTCATAAATGTTGCTGTCTGCTTTGTAAAAACTTCACATTTTGTCTGCGCAACAACTTTTCACTTTTACTTTAAATGAGACAAAACTTAGTATATTGGTTTCTTGTATTTACATAAGGAGGATTTACATAAGGTTCAATTCACTTATGATTTAAGCAAGTGTTTTCTTTTTACTACATTGTCTTTGTATTTACTGAAATTAATTAATAATTAAATGTTATTAAATATTAAAAAAATCTTAGTTCACAATACTAACTAATAGATTGTATATTTTATTATTTCAGTGGTTAAAACTTGGTGTAAATATTTCCAACTTTCCATTCTCTATCAGTGCTATAGGATTCCATGTTTGTCTGGCAGGTAATTTGTTTTATTTTGACTTCTAGCTATTTAATGTTACAACTTGTTACAACTTTAATATAGATCTGGAGTTCTCTTTTCTTGTTGTAAGTTTCTAGATAATAGAATCTTGCTCTGGAAAACATGGAAATGTTTTTTTATAGGATTCACAGTTTTCTATCTAGGGAGCTCCACTGGCCCCTTATAAACACAAATGGCGCAAAAGTCAATTGGGCAATTGGGTGCACTCACTGAAAAAATGGTTACACTGCCAATTTGTTTGGGCCCCTATTTAAAAAATGAGTGGTCCCAACGGCCCCCTTATCTAGCTATTCTAGATTGAACACTGTATTTAAACCAACATAGATCTGGATTAAATACCAGTCTAACAATTTAACTACTTGACATTATTCATACTGGAGGGTCAGTTATCACTTATAGCCTTGCCTCTGTCGCCTATGACATTTAAATAAAATACTACAAACTGTCTGTATATTATATTATTCAACAAAAAAAATCAGCTAATAGTTTGGCGAAACACAGATGGGCGAGCAGGTATTCGTCCAGTGTAGTTAACTATTGTGTTTAAGTTTTCAATTTCGCATATATCTCTGCAATTTATTATCAGATCTTGATGAAACTTCATACAGTGATAACATACAATGTGATGAACAGAATTAGACAGTAACCACAACTCTTCCTGCCTTTATTATGGATTATTTCCCTTTGTAATTTTTGTGTTTAAGTTTTTAAATCCAGCTTTAATGTGGTTTCCTTATTACATTTCTTGTATGAAATTACAAAACAATTCTCATGTTATTATATTTGTATTCTTCAGCTGTATTTGGTTTATATTATTGTTATTGGACTCACTTAAATATGTTTGAAACATTGAGATATCTTGGTTTACTTGGAATACCAACATTTATATTTGGTAATAGATTATTGAGTGGTATTGCTGCAAGAAGGTGAGTGGTGTTTTTATATTTATTTAGCTTGATGATAAAACAAGGTTCTTACAATCTAGTTTAATCACTCTCAATTCCCCTCATTGTCTCTGAATAAGGAGTAATAAGGAATAAAGTTTCTGCTAAAGCAAACACACAAGTGGAGTTAAGGTGTGTGATTTGAACTAACCCATGTCTGGCTATCCGATGACTACCTGTCCATCTTTGTAGCCTTATTCACTCTTGTGAATGGTTGAAAAACATATTATAAAAATATTGTTATTCAATTTTGACAATAAGTAAAGTATGTTTTATTTCAAAATAAGTGACTTAATTCTATAACAAAATATAAGACAAACTGTGTTGTTTTGATTCTAAGGTGAAAATATAAAGAAACTATTAAAGTTGAATAAACTAGAGGTAAATTATTACAGCTTTGTATGTGTTCAATATTAGAAATATAAATGATGTCTCTAAAAATATGGTTGGAAAAACCAGGGCTCGACATTAATATTTGACTAGGTTGGTTGGTTGGACAACCAGCTATATGTTTTACTCACCCGAACCAAATGTTAACTAGCAATAAAAAGTTGTCCTAACTTAAATATAGGAAGTCAGGAGCAATCCTACGACCTTTATAGTGGAGCACTGAAAACCTTGTACCAATTATTAGATATTTGTTTATTTTCTGTTTTCAGGAAGGGAGAAAAATCTTAGGTTATAAGTCTAGAATATAGAATTTTGTTTGTATGAGTATGTGAGGTGGTGATTCCATGGCGACAGAATGTAGCTGTGTGTGTTGCTTAAATATAAAACTATTCACATGTATATATATGTGTGTGTGTATGTAAGATGTCATATTGTGCTAGAAGGATATATATTTATATTACTTTATTCTGTGAACTGTTGACCAAGTTATATCGAATGTTTTAGAATTCAACAATTTTACTTAAACATGACTATGTGCAGCTTGAATGATTGTTACAAACTTTAAGTCAACTACTTAAATTATATTTTATTGTATTTTAGAACTATTGTGGAAAGTTAAAATAGTCTTGTTTAAATAAGATTGTAATTGATACAGTTTTGTAAGTTGTATGAAATTATTTAAGTATTTTGACTATTTTCTCAAAAACTGAATTTATTTTCTTTTTTCACACTATATCTTAAAATGTTTGCACTTATTGTATCTTTTGATTCTGTTACGATGCTCTTTTTATAAAAGTGTCAAAGACAATAAATATGGGAACAATTTTAGTGAGTTGACTGGCTGAATTTACGACTGGATGTCTCTTTATGAAAAACCAAAGAAATAAAATTATTGATATAAAATTTCTGTATGATCTGTTCATGCTTGTTTTTCATTTTTCATTAGTTCTGATATTGTTTTGAGCAATATTTAATTTATTAAAGAGTTTAATCAAGTGTGACTTTCTTAAAATATTATTGATGCTTTAACATTATATAAGGTGAAAATTTCATAATGTATGTTTGTTAGATATTTAAATATTTATACACTGAAGATTTTTGTAGGATCTGAGTTAGGTTAATTTCAGTATTGTTTAGTCAATCACAAGTTATCACATTTATTTTATATAAAACAATGAAATCCAGTTTTGTATGATGTGTAATAGATAAAAAAGTAGTTCCTTAATATATATTTGAAATTATTGATAAATTCTGAAAACACATGTTTGAATTCATTCTTTACTGTTGTATTTTATATATTATGCATTTTATTGAAATTTATTTTCATTTTATAGTTGGTGTTTTTTTTACTGAAGGGTAATTGGATACTTGGAATTATTTAAATGGGTTTTGTTTCTGTTTAGAACTTTATTGCTGTCCTTGATAATAAGCAATTGGTTTGTGGCTGAAAAACAACCAATTTTTGGATTCTGGTGACTTGAAACTTTTTCAAATTAAATTGTTAATCAGTTTAAGGCAATAATACTTATCATGTTGAATTCACAGACTGTTGTTTTATAACAATATTTAATTTCTTACAGATATTTATCTAAACATGAAAGTTACACGTCTCAGTTTTAAATGTTGTATTTTTGTATAATGTGTAAACATTCATTGAATGAAAGATTTATCTAGATTTATCATTTCTCTGTGTTTTCATTTGAATAAAGTAAAAAATAAAATGTATGTAAAAATGTTAACATTTTGTTGTTGTTTCGTAGAAACAAAATGTTTCATTGTGGAAGGTTATCTTTTCTGTGAACATAATGTAGAAATGTTTGATTTATATTGACTTCTTTTCCTTGATAAGTAACTGAATAAAATCTTGATAAAATACAAAAATCTAGTCTGAGCTACCACAATACATAGATTGGTTCCCTAAATATATGTGTTTTGTAGGCCATAATGATTTTATTCAGTGCTGTGTTGAGAAAAAGAAATAGACAAAAAACAATTCATTTCAAACATTTAAAAATGATACATTACAAAAGTGATAGTTCGGTGAACTGTTCACTACAAGCTGAGATCTTAATGAAGTTTAGTAATCTCTTATCCTGGACTTGGCAGCACTCTAGTTGTCAGTACATGTGTATAACATGAGTCTAATCTGCTGATGTTGGGTTTAATTCCTGATTGCAGTAAATTTAAACCACTTGACCAAAGTGGTAACAATGTATGATATGTCAACAGGAAGTGCTTTATGTTATTGTTTGTTTCTTCTCGTCTGTCAAAACATGAATAATTTCACGGTGAATGCCTTTGTTAAAATTATCATTATGATACAGCCATGAGTTTCCTAGAGTGTGTTCTATGATCAAGTGCAACTCCTTATGCTTTAAGATATGTTTTAGTCAATCTATATCAAATAAATAGGCCGCCAGTACAAAAACAATGCATTCAGTCACCGTGAAATTATTCAATCTTTGAAAGTTGAGAAAAAATGGACTACAATAACCAGGTGAAGTTGAATGATTTATATCAACATCACAATAGAAAAAACTTCAATAGAAACAAATATGAAGGTAGTATCTAGCCTGTACAGACTGACCTGATAAAAGGAATGCACTTAAAAATACCATGTGAACTATACGGATGGTTCCAGGCTTTACTCATTTTGTACACAAACAGTCTAACTGATATTATTGTACGATTACATTGAACTGTCCGATTGCATAATTACACGGTAATCGCACACTGTATATATTGATTTACACGTTCTATATATAGAAATTTGCAGTTAAAAATACTATGGGTAGGTTAATCTAGTGTCGATATCTATTCTAGCTTTATAGTCCAACGGTTAAAGTGCAGTGCTACGAAACATCTATTTTGAAAAGAGTGCGAGTTTGAATCTATCTGGGGTTTTTTGTTCTTTGTATTGTAACATTTTTATAAAAAAAAAAATTCTATTTTATTCAGTAAATTTTGGAAATACAAATATATTTTTTTTTCAAAACAAAGAATGTAAAAATCATTCAGTTTTACTTGCAGTGTCGGTTGTGCTACTGTCATCATCACTTAGAGAGATGCCACCAAATTTTTAACCAAGGCTTTACAAGTTTCATGATGCACGGGGGCAATTTGTCTTACGCAATCCATCCATGGTTTAAACGAGAAAAAAAGATAAAACCACGATAATTCGAAACCACGATCAAAAGATTTGTAGGCTGACCGTCTCACCACTCTACCACTCAAACTACGATACATATTGTACATAAGAGATACAGATATATGTACATAAGTGATATGCGCTAACAATATTCTCTATGTGAACTACCAAAGTTAACCGAGCATTAAATATACCATGTTATGTGACGATTTAATTTATGCAATCGGACAGTTCAATATAATCGTACAATATCACCACCTACTTATAGAATGGTCTTTACTGTTCTAACTTTAACCAAAAAAATGGCTAAGCTGTAATAATTGTTTCTAAAGTCCATGGAATAGGTGCATAAACTTGTTTTTTTTTTCAAAAGCAAAAGGAATTCAACAAAAACAGAAAATCACCATTTTATGCATTCTCTTATCAAGGGAGATAATTTACAAATTCGTCTGTCACAGTTACCCCCCGTAGTTCCTAACTCTTTCGGGCAAGATGTTTTTAATGGTTAATTCTTAGCAGATTATTCTGGCTGTTTCTTGGAAAACCGAACTGCTTATTACAAAATAACAACGAACATTTAATTCATGCAAGTAAGTTTTTTTTCTTAACTCTTTTATTAATTTCATAGTACGCATTCTTTATACGTTAATGTTATTCGGACAATACATAATTTCGGATAAATAAAGCCCATTGGATTGTAGCAGATTTTATCAAATCGTTTAGTTTACATGTTTTATGTAAAACATGTTTATTATTTATAAAGCTACTTTTGTTTAAACTGTCAGCTCATTTTGACAAAATTTCATTCTATTTTTATCTTACAACCATGTTGTCATTGTTTAACCCCCTAGTTAAAAACATGGACTCAGTTTTGAGCTAATTTTATGGTCCTTTCTTTTATTAATGACAGCGATTACAACTGATCATAATGCCATATGGATGGCAATATTTACAGTCAGATTGGTCGAAAGAAATAACTGTATAGTGAATTTATACTGTAAAATATCAGAAATGCAATTTGGAAGCTAAATTTATACTAACTGGTCAAAAGAGTCAACTGTACTATTGTCCGTTTTTTCTCAACTGTCAAATCTTGAATAATTTCACTGTGACTGAATGCATTGTTTTTGTACTGGCGGCCTAATTGTTATTATAATAATGTTGACTAAAACATATCATACAACATAAGAAGCTTTACTCAATCATAATACACACGTTCGGAAACTCATGGATGTATTACGACAATAATTTTAACATACGCATTCACCGTAAAAATATTCATGTTTTGACAGTTGAGAAAAAAACGAACAATGATAGAGATAGTCAACACAGACAAGCTTTGAACCTACGACCTCTCGAGTCGTAAGCAAACACACTACCATATCACCATAAAAGCTAGCTTGAAGGCAATTGAGTACAATTGCCGTATTATACCTCTGCTACATACATAAACATGAACATGTAAAATCCAATATAAAAATAAACAAACAAAATCACACAGGAATTTCAGTTTATTTTTCATTAAGCATTATTGCACAAATACAATTTTTCAAATAAAAGATCTTATACAATAAATATGTAGCCAATAGTTCACAATAAACAACAATTGTTTGTTCTTTTTCAACATTTATCTTTGTTTTAAATTAACTAGAAAAATGAGCTAATATTTTAAACACTAACAGTAACTTGTAACCAGAGAAAATATTTTATACTGAAGAATTTTAACTTGTTGATAAATTTTATTCAACTGTCAGTGCAGCACACATTTACCCCGCTGATTTTAATACTCCATAATATGGACAAATTTTTCATTTATTTTTGTCATCAAAAATTGTATTTATATTTAGAATTTGTGAATAAACCATAAACAAATAACAATCGTTAGTATTTGCATTGATCAAATGTGTTAAACAAGCACAGCATTGAACAAAATAAAATCATTTTGGAGTTTTTTCCGTTTTTGCCGTTTTTTTCCAGTTTTTGCCGTTTTTTTGCCAGTGGAAAGGAAAAAACTCATTTTTGCCGGCAAAAACCCAACCCTGCTCCATATCTGTTTGATTATAACAATACAAAGATAGGGTTAACAACTATATCAATAGTGAGCACACTAGTACTGAAGTCAGTATCCAAATCAGTGGGGTTAATGTATGCACAACTGACAGTTAAACAAAACTTATCAATAATTATTGTATGTAACTTAATGCAAGAAGTTTGTCACAGAAATATTTTGGTTGATTTCAAATATGGAAGATAGATTTATGGCAAGATTTAAAAATATTAGAACAAATTCCCTTCATACATTTAACGTGATGTCCTGTGACTTAAACATCAGCATAGAAATTTGTTAAGTTTTAAATTAGCCGTTTTAGCTAAAATCAAAATTTATTTGGTAATGCAGTTTTCAATGTAGCACAAAATTAAAACTCACACCAAATACATTAGAAAAATGCTACAGTGATTAACAAGTATATACAATGTATTAACTTGACTAAAACAAACACAAATATTGAAACATATCTAAATAAGAAACATCAAGCAATATTCTACATTTATGAATTAATATAATACTCCATTTGACAGAAATATTTTCATTGTAAATATTTTTTAACTTGTGATGTTTTTATAATTGGAGTATAAATCATTACTGAAAAATCAGTCTTCTATAAATAAACTTTAAAGCTTAAAGACTCAAATCTATGATTCCATAGTAATAGACCAAACAAGATCACGCCTGAAGTTTTAAAAAATAATAATTGAATATATACTCAAAACTATGATGTTTTTTTCTTATAGGTTTTTCATGAAAAAATGTATATAGTCTAAGTCATGCTCTTGATTCAATTCAACTTGAGAACATGTTTTAAACATGAAGTTACTGAGATGAAATAAAGAGCTTTTAACATGAAGTTTGATCTCAAGTTGTTATAACCTTGGTCGATGACCAGTAAAAGTACGATAAATAATAAATGACATTGTTCAAAGCAACATGTAAGATATGATATACATAATATACACAGTACAGAAGACAGGTGGTCAATAATCATATAATTTATAATAATAGCAAAATAACCCAACACCATGATATAGCTTGTATGACTTGAGACATAAATATTATAGTATAGTCCCACCAAAAGTTTGGAGACATTTTCACTTTGTAGGCCTACTGAATAGCTTTTATCTAAAATCTGATAACTGTTTATTTTGAAATGCTTTTTAGTTTTGCTTCAATTTTTGGTTATGATTATGATTATGTCCGAGACTACAAAAACAGCATAAAAACTATGTTATAGAAAATAATTACAATAAACTTAGTTACAGAGGCTTTAAGATGTCAAATGCTGAATCTTAAAAATGTGTTGCATTCATGAAATATATTTTGAATTATCACAAACCATACTTAAATATATCAAATATAATGATTCTACAAAAATAATTGTCAATATTCAAGAATTACAGTCCATTTCTTCAGTCTCCAAACTTTTAGTGGGTACTGTATACATGTATATTGTAACATTGATTGAATGATTAGCCATCGTAAAGTAATTGAAGCATGTTATGTTAAGTTTATATCATGTCAATATGTACAAAATTCATACAATTATATTGTCTAACATGATAAAAGTAAAGACAGGATTTCATTTATATTATGTTCATCATTGATATTGTTGGATTTCTTTTAACTGTCAGTGGCCCTTACTGATTTAACCCTCCTGATTTAAATACTCAATACTTGTTTCATAATCTCTGTACATAGATGTGGATATATATTTTTATTGATCTTCAGAACAGAAGTACTGTAGTGAGTATTTAAATCAGTGAGGTTAATGTATGATCCACTGACAGTTGAATAAAACCTAACAATATAGTTCTATATTTTATAGCGTGTTCCATTATACATTAGACTAAATTAATCTTATATTCTAAATAATAAATAAATCAAGTTATCTTTTTTGACAGACAAAACTTAGCCTGTCTAATCTAGTGGATGTTTCCTCAGTCTATCAGTCAAATAATCAAAGTTCTAAAATAAACGTAAATCAAATAATAAAAGTTTAGAACTAAAATGGAATGAAATTAGTACTATACAATTATATTTACATAATGGAATTAATAATTCTTACTATAAATGAAAACAAAATAATTCATTAGATTTCAGAATAAGTTTATTTCAAGAAACCAAATATCTAACCCTCTAAACTGTACATCTAATACATGATTATAAAAAAGAAATAAATATTTACAACTTATCATTTACATAAAATCTTTGGTGACTTCAAATTGTATTGACTTAATTTTTATCAATCAAAGACAAAACTAAGATAAACAAACATTATTTTATTGGTCCCAGAAAAATAAAGTAAAAGAAAATAGAAAAAGATAGCTTGAAGTCCTAAGACAAATTTCTTAACAAAATTTTATCGAGAAATATTCAAGAAGGAGTTTTAGTTATTTTCATTAAAATTAAACTTATGAAATAAATATTTGACCAGAAAATATATGAAATAATACATTCAGGAAAATTAACATTAGACTTGCATTGTGTTTGCGATAAATATTACATTTAATTAAATACAGACAGAGAAAAGCAGAACATTCATAGTAAACAATTTGTATTGCAATACTTAATAGATTTAATTATATAAAATTAAGTTTTTAAATCATTTAAAATGATATAAGTAAAACAGTTATCTATATTTATAAATATATAATAGCACTTTAAAACTTTTACAACCAAGAAAATGAGCGAGTATTTTATCTAATTTGTTTTTAACAGTCATGGGTCAAATGTGGTGGACAATTCACCAAACCATTGTCCTGCACCAATACCTGACTCCCATCCTCAAAAATTAAGTAAACGTCAACTTTCATACATAAAAAATCTTATTTAAAGCAAGGTTAAAACCAAGAAAATTGTTTCAGTGAAAGGTGATATAGATTTCAAAGTAGGGACTTGAATAATTTGACCAGAGATGTGAAGGTAATGCGTTATATATTGATAACTTATCTATTTATATTATAAGTAATAAATCATCGCATGTCATGGTAAACTATTCACATTTTCTATCAAGTTGTCGTATAATTACAGAAATATAATCACCATTATAAATTATCTTTTTTTTTAAATCAGTTAAATAATATTTAAAATAAATGTGTGATTTTGTTCCAATGAGAAAGAACAAACATTGAACAATTGTAGGTTAAATATCTATAATATAAATGATAATACTTAATGCCAAAGTTTGTGAGATAATACATAATTTTTATTCAAGTTTATTAATGAAGAAATTATATAATGTATATTTAACAGTACTTGAGGTATTTTCTAAGATAAGTTTTACTTCACATATTACATAAAGTTTTTATGTTATATTTAATGTTTGTATACAATGCTGTAGACAGAAACAATGAGATGTAAGTCTTGTTTTACATAACTGATACAAAAAACAACAGAAAAAATGAATAAACAACAAAATATCTACATTAACAAACACTAAACAAAGATTTAAACAAATATTTAAACAAAGTCATAAGAACATAAGACATATTTGAGTTAAACAACATCAATTATAAATACACGCTTCAAATTTAACATTTTTATACATAATGTAGTTTTTTATATTTTAGAATTATAACGATTTATAAAGCAACAACATATTTTAATACAATGAAAAACATTCATTTTAAAACTACAACATTCCCCTTACAATCTCTATCCAGTTTTGTCTATTCTTTTTTTGTCCACTTACAAACTATGTGACTAACATTTAGGCAAGAAATTAGTTCCCAACCATGTTGACAAGATACACACTGGAAAGTCTATCCTAATTATGTGACCAAGAGTTCTGAAACATGCCACTGAAATTAGTTGATATTTTTCACTGATCTTATTCAGTTTTTGGGGCTGAAGAATTTGGGTATCATTTATCTAATAATTAAAATATCTAAAACATATTAACTATAAGAAATATATTCTGTTTCAAATACAACAATTTCAGTGTGTTTTTGCTCATATTTTGTTATGATGTGTAGAGTACAGAAGTTATTATAGTACAACAATTTTAACCATTCTATGGTATATTCAAAGTTTGACATGATGTGGTGTCCACAAGAATCAAACATCCAAACTTTGATGAAGTTGTCAGTAAGAAATACACAACTTAACTGGATAGAGACTGTCTTCCCTCAGAAACAAAATAATATCAAATAATGTCCCTTTAAATAACCATATCAACCAAAACATTGTTTACACTATCACCATGGAGATATAGAATCCTTTAGAATACCATAGTAACCAAACAAGTTGTTTACACAATTCACCATAGCAACCAAACAAGTTGTTTACACAATTCACCATAGCAACCAAACAAGTTGTTTACACAATTCACCATAGCAACCAAACAAGTTGTTTACACAATTCACCATAGCAACCAAACAAGTAGTTTAAACAAATCACCATAGCAACCAAATATATGGAGACGTCCAGTATATTATTACATAGGAAGTTTTTCTTCAGGTAAAGGTTCTTGTACAGCAGCACCGTTGGTTTCCTTCTCACTTTGTAAAGCTTCTTCAAAACTTCCTTCTGATTTACTTCCAGAAACTTTAGCCTGAAATAGTACAACAGAAAACTCATAAAGGAACCCCAATCTAGATTATTGATTTATCAGACTACACTTTCTTGCAGCATGCATAGACATCCTGAATTATATAATAAATACAACATGTGCATTTTAACATAAGAAATCTGAAATGTGAGAAATCCAAAATTTCAATGGTTCGCTTCTGTATATACGAAGGTAAATATAAACTGTTAATCTTCTGAAACCTGAAAACATGTAAAATACAAAACTTATTGTTTTGTTATTTTGTCATTAAGGCATTTCTTGTTTTATAAGAAACACATTTCATTATATACTTATAGAATGGAGGTCTTCTTGATGGATACAACTAAAAGATGTAATCTGGAACTCTAAATGATGATTGAATCTCATGGATTCAATAAAACTTTTTATAGTTCTGTTTTATTAACCTTCCACAACGTGAAAAATTACATGGTCACTGAATTTTTTTTTAACGTCGTATTCAACACATATATAGGCCATACATACAAGGGACAGATCTACAGGTTTCCTGGACACTTTTCTATCATCAGTACTTACTTACTCTACCACGAGGCCGACAACTCATGTATAGGGTATGACCTGCCGCGACTGGGTTTCGAACCCGCAATCTCTGGATTCTAAGTCAGACATGCTAACCACAACGCCACGGCCACGTCACTGAATGTGTTATTATTTAACCCTTTTTAACCATTGAGCCACTGATCAACATTTTTTATTGATGATCTAACTATATTTGCGGCAATTTGAATATCAGGGAAATAACAAGTTAGAGAGAAGTTGGAAATACCAAATTCAGTGACCGTGTAATTATTTAAGTTGTGACAGGTTAATATAATAGAACTATAAAATACATCGATATAATTTGGACATTACATTACAGTAAATTTTCTATATTAGTTGCTAAAAAACTTTGCCTTTTGTATACTACAGTTTCATTGGTTCTGCTAGAAATTTAAACCAGAAATCAGCCAATGAAATATTAGTTTACATCCAAGCTTTGGTTCACTGGCTCACTATAGAAAGGTGAGTTTTTGAGTTTTATTTTAGGTAACAAAAGTTGAGCTAAAAACTAAATGAACAAAACTTTATCATTTCTACAAAATTAAACATCTATAAACGCACAATAATCTAAATTCAACAATGTCTAAAATCATGCAGCATGTATTTTTATAACTTAACATTCTAGTTGTTTTAAAAAGCTAACTCTAAAATAATAAATACATTTAGTCTAGAACACAATAATTAAAAACTAAATAAAATTCTATCTAAGTTCACATTCAGTAAATAAAAATAAACTTAAAACTAAGAAGTCAAGGAGTGACAAATTTTCCTGACAATAGGTTTCAGAGATAAAGTAACAAAATTATTTTAACGATCAACTAAAAGGTTGCATAATTCAAGAGCCATAACTCTTGATGTCTACTAGTAGAAGGCTTGATTATTGTTGAATGGTTTCAACATTGTGTGTAGCAATTGTTTGTCAATTCTATATAGGTTACAAAACACATACAAAAATATCCTCATTGTTTTCTTGAGCAAGAAATTTAACCTAACTGCTATGTCCTTGGACCAAACTTGAAAGTGAATATTAATATTAAGTAGTAAGAGTTGTTTCAAAATTAACTTAAACAAACCAATAATATATTAGTGCATTTGATAATGAATAAGACAACATAAATACTTGACCTAGGGCAGCTGTGTTTTACCAGGGTTCACCCACGTTGAGGTATACCGCAGTTAGTTCAACTTACAATGGTAGCCCTAACTTTACCTTCATTTTATAAATATTGTGACATAATATGAAATATTGAATCATTTTATCATCATATATTTATAAAATATTTATAAACAAAAACTTATCAATGATACAAAAAGATGTCAACTAATTCATTTATCTAATGCCTCAGTCCCATAGAATCATGGCTTGTTGCAGACCAGTATGTGCAGACAGCAGTAGGCCGTGGAAAGCCTTGTGTATTAAAGTGATGGTAAGCACATGGCACAAAAGAACACACCCATACAGAGCCGTAGCAGGAAGATTATGCAAGTATAATCCATACTTGTCCACGATTTTGTTCACGATTTGACTTTGAAACTGATATGTGTATCCTGGGCTCATCTCACAGACCCTGGTAAAAACGTAACAGTCCGTATGGGTATGCAAGAGTTCGTACGGGTCCTTGCAGAGCTTAATCGCAAGGCGCCTGTACGGCGCCCTCACGGCTATTTTTATGTTTATGGGACTGTAAAATTAGACAAATAATACAAGAAGCCCAGCGAAGGAGTTACAGTTGTTACACACTTCATGTCATTGAGAAAACCATGTATTAATTTCGACTTATCTGATCATACAACTACAAAGTTACAACTTGACCAAGGTAAAAAGGGGAGCTGTTGACGATGCAAATCTCACTGGGTAAGAAAAATATGCAGCCTGACTGGGACTCCAACCTTGGACCCCTTGATAACAAGGCTAGTGCTCCCCCAGCTGAGCTATCTGGCCCCTCACATATCTTTCTCCCTAAAATAAGAACAGGTAAGTACCGTGACACAAAGAATTGACAATTGAATCATTGCACATCTATGGAATGTATATTAAAATTATCACAGTTTAAGTTGACTAATAAAATGATTCAATGAATTATAATGCTATTGTAGTTTTTTCTCAACTGTCAAAACATGAATAATTTCACGGTGAATGCATTTGTTAGAATTATTGTTGTAATACATCCATGAGTTTCCTAAAGTGTGTATTATGATCGAGTAAAGCTGCTTATGCCATAAGAATATGTTTTAGACAAGATATTTTATAAAACAATTAGGCTGCCAGCACAAAAACAATGCATTCAGTCACCGTGTAATTATTCAAGCTTTGACAGTTGAGAAAAAAACGGACAATAATAGAGTGTAAAATATAAAAGAAGAAAGTTCATGCTACGTTACAATACATAACTCACCAAACGATCTTTTAACCCTTCTATAGAGCGTGAAGACTACATAACAAACATAATATATACATGTCAGTTTTTATATCATAACATTATCATTATATACAAGCTAGTTACATGGGGAAATTTATAACAGTCATGGCTTTAATATTTCTAGAAGAGTTCTACAAGATGCACAACAGCGATTTTCTAGACAGGGTTACATGGAGGACAAACGTTAGAAGATCTAGCCGGCTGCTGTCTACCTCAGTCTCTGGGACACTGGCAGCAGATGACAAATAAACTATCAGATTTGATTGATTAATTGATAGAACTCTAGCCCAGACTTATTTTGCTATGTAGTAAAGGGCAAAATTGTCAACTTGCCCAATTATATAAAATATGGGTAGTCATTTTCTCTAGACTAAATCAAATTTTACTAGTCAAGTCTTTTGGCTAGTGGATTAAAGCAATGACTGTTATTACAAGCAAATTAAACCATTTAACTAATATCTCATTATGATCAAATCTAATAAACACTACTACAATACAATATAATGATTCGCTATTGACTTTTAACTGAATGAGAATAAAGTTGAAATCACTAAAATCGTGTAGGATATTATCTTGAATAATTAGAAAATTATTTTTATAGCATCACTGGATGTTGCTACGTTTTTATCCAACAGAAAACAATGTTTCTTAGATTTTACTTTGTTTGGGGAAATTTATGTGAGTAAACAAAATGTCAAATAATTATAAGCTATACTCAGACACCTTCTAATTGACTGTAGCGTAAATTTAGTGGATATCTAAGTTGTTAAGTGAATTGATTTTAATGAGATTTTTTATAGAAACAAGTTAAAGGGGGGATCTTGCAAAGGTAAAATAGCAACTTCTACACCAGGGTTCACAAATATCAGACCAAAAATAACAGATCAGAGAATAAAAGACTTTCATATCAAAGTTGATAAATTGGCTAATCACGAAGGACCTAATAGGAATAAAAGATACTGATGAGTAGAGTAAGTTATGTTAATCTGAAGGAATACATCATGCTGACTGATAAAATAAATAAACAAAGAAATTGTTATATAGGCTACAAGAAATAAAGTTTTTTATTTAAACAAAGCTTTCATGCTAACTTAATAAACAGCGTTTATTTAATACCAAAATCACTAAAATATTCACAATTTATTGAATTAATACTCATATTTTCCTTTGTTTATCGTAAGTGAATTTAGAAAAGAAAGTCACACTTGGAAATAGATTTTAAAATCAGTCCCAAGTATTTGATATTAAATATATTATAATACAAAATTTTAAGACAACCATATACCAGCAAACATTGTAAGTTTTACCAGGGATGAAGTTACACTGAGCTATATTTAATTTTACCAAAATGCCTCTGTATATATTACATGAAATACGAAGTCTAATAATAGACTAAATTTGGAATTCATATATTCGGGTTTTCCCCTCCGGTACAAACTTTCACCATTACAAAGAAAACATGTGTACAAAGAACAATAGAATTTAATCCATTGTTTGTGCCATTTAGCATTAATGTGTAGAAAACTTTGTTTGTACCAACTGTGCACGGACGGAAAAACTTATAAATTTGAATTCCTGATCAGGTCTATTGAAACATTGTGGCGTTATATCAAAGCTGGTTGTCCAGTAAACAATCCTAGATAAATAGAGACATAATTGGTACAGCCAAGTACAAGCAGATTTTAAAAGACCAAAAACTTGTAAACAAAATGAAGATTTTCACATCTCAGTGTAAGACATTATAGTATAAAGGATAAACCATGGTTTAGAGTTAATAATTTAAACATAACATTCATGTATACATTTATATACAGAAACATTTTTATCTTTCTATCCAAGGATAAATCTGAAGACAACTAATAATAAATTCAATCATTTAGCATTCAGAACAACCTTGGCCATCATCTACGAAGGTATACCTCGGAAATCAGACACAGTAGGAATACAACCAGGTTATTAGGTCCAGCGACTGTCATTTTCATGTCAACACCTAAAAATGACATTGTTACATGCTTTATCACATCATTTCATCAATACAATGTCTCACACGTCGTATTTCAGTGTAGTTCAGACTATATTACCACAGAAACCAAATTCCTAAATCTACTTTTTCACCTTATGATATCCGAGGTTTATCTGTGTAGAATATCACAAAAGTAGTTCCAAATGATCATTTAGTTTTGGTTTTATAAGAAACGTCATGAAATCAGCCAATCAGAAGTGGTGTTTCATCTGGCATTTGACTTGATGTTTGAAACATTTAGAAATCCAATTTTTCTTTAAGGGTGATCTGCAAAAACAATCAGCACCCTGATTGGTTAACATAAAACATATAGTTGTTGATATAATCTTGGTTGTCTTTAGATTTCTTCATGATAGAAGATTGACAATTCTGTATAAAATATAATATACAAATATAAACCTACCTTTACTGTAGCATAGGCGGATTCTACTTTTCCTTCCACAGATTTAAATGTTTGAGAATTTCTACAAATATAAATATACAGTTAAATATTTATTGTTTTATTTCATTAATCAGTGGACTTCAACTGAATCAACAAAATTGTTATACATTCTATGTATTACAGTTTGACAAATTAACAGGGAACTCTGCCTCAATAAGTAAGTCCTTTATGTCTACTTTTTCAGGTGACAGAATAAAAGTGTGGACAAATCATGATATAGCTGCCTGGCTAGCTCAGTTGGTAGCACGTAAATCTACTGATTGAGGGGTCATGGTTCATTTCTTGGGCGGGGCATACTTTCGTGGAGATTGGTCATGAAATTATTTCTACTGTCATTCTCTATCCTACCAATGATTTATAATTATGTAGGGCAGTTGTCAGTCACTGACGAAAGTATGCGCTTAGTAGTTGGTTAACAGCTAAATCTAGATATATAGCCTTTCCAGGAGGAGTGAGTTGGTTGACTGACCGCAGTTATATAACCTATACAATGTGTTGCAACTGCGTTTAACCCAACAAACAAACAAACAAATGATATAAAAGTAAGTAAAATATAAACCTTAAATCTCCAAGTTTACGTGATACAGTTGATCCAATACCAGCAACAACAGTTGATGTTTTCTCTGCTGCAGATTTAGCAACAGCTGAAGTCTTCTGATATCTAAAATATATACATAGTTATCATTTGATAGTTAAAATATACATGATACATAGTTAATATTAACAAAAATAGTTCCACAAAACACTTCTTCACAAAAACTTTTATGAAAAAAAATTCGAAAGTCAAAAGCGAGCAACATTAATAATATACTCATTTTTGGCTTTTCAATTCTAAATATTATACAAATTGTGTAGAATTGTGTATACCTTTTGAATATCATATCATAGTTATGCTTATTATCCATCTGACTTTGAAGTGCTAATTATATGAAACTGACTTACAAAGATTTTTGTAGTAAGAATTTTTGTGAACAGCACCACAGAGGACAATGGATAGTAGGAAATAATATAGCTATCATTGACTTGTAATATGTTGACATGTTGTCAAGTACGGTGACAAAATATCTTATGCCTAAGTCCTATAAAATCGTGGCTTTTTGCGGACCAGTACGTGCAGACATGCGTAGATCGTGGGAAGCCTTGCGTATTAAGGGGGCGGTACGCACATGGCACAAAACAATACACCCGTACAGAGCTGTAGCTGGAAGATATGCAAATTTTATCCATATTCGGCCACGATTTTGTTCACGATTTGACTTTGAAACTGATACGTGCATCCTGGGCTCATCTCACGGACCCTGGTAAAAACGTAACAGTCCGTATGGGTACGCAAGAGTTCGTACGGGTCCTTGTGGAACTTGATTGCACAGCGCCCGTACGGTGCCCTCAC
Source organism: Mactra quadrangularis (assembly GCA_025267735.1). Taxonomy (NCBI): domain Eukaryota; kingdom Metazoa; phylum Mollusca; class Bivalvia; order Venerida; family Mactridae; genus Mactra; species Mactra quadrangularis. Next base: position 188,798 of record CM046310.1, read on the forward strand.
AGCTATTTTTATGTTTATGGGACTGTAGCTTTAGTCAAATGTTTTATCAATTTATATAAATAGTGATAAATACGAACATAAGTTTAAAAGCAGGTTGCTCAGTTGAATCCATGCAAAATGTTTACTAGCAGTAACAAGTTGCCAAAATTCAAAACTAGGTCGGCAGGATCATTTGGATTCCCGCTCATGTCAAGCACTGACAAAGCAGAAAATAAAAAAACAAGAAGAACAAGTAAATCTGTGAGCTAATGCTCACTAGTGATACCCCCGCAAAAATCTAAAAATATGCGACAAACAGGAAGTAGATGAGCAAGGAGCATGAAATCGCTTTACACCACATGGGACTATGGGATGAAGCAATATGCAAAGTTTTAGGCTGCTGCATGTTATAGTGGCTGAGAAAACTGCGACGGAAATTTTGTAACGGACGGACGGACGCACTCACGCACGGACAAGGGTAAAACAGTATACCCCCCTCTCTTCGAAGCGGGGGTATAAAAACAAAGAAATCATATTAGTGTGTATAGTACACTTAAATTAGAAATATTTATAACATTATCAGAATAACTTATACATACTGAAAGTGAAAGCTTCAATGTATCAAGAAATATAAAGATGTTTTTAGAATAATTGAAGTAAAAACGTTTGAAAGAGAAATATACAAAACACTATGATCAATTTAAGTAGAATTAAGATTATGAAACTACACACAGTAGGGTTAATGTAAAATGGTAATCACTGTCTATAGTCACATAAGATAAACCTATCAAAATATCCAATGATCAGTATAACATATTTAATACCAAACCAAGTTATAAAGTATACTTGTATATACCGAGTGTAAGTAAAATGTCAGTAGAACATCAAATACAGCAAGCTTGTAGGGCATTATTTATCTATAAAACATTCATTTAGTCACACAGGTCTAGATCATTCATATCTGATAATCAGATATATCAGACAAAACAAAAAGCAAATTATTTGCTATTTGATGTTAAAAGAGAGAAATCATTTGCCAGTAAAAAAATAAACCCTGTGATCTGATTGGAAGTATATAAAGCATATCCAGTAAAATTTATCTTGGTCTGGCTAAAGTTGTAACTTATATGTTCTTTTGTCTGACTAGTTAACAACAAGTGACACAGTGCTTACATACACAAAGAAACAAGAAGTTAAAGTACAACAGTACTAGTTTTTTCTACCAGATCAATATAAAATCTAAGGAACATGAATTGTCTACATGCAATCTCCGTAAACAGATATCCTGTAGAGCATTGTCGTACAGGATCTCTACTATCTCAATGGAGGGTCACGTTGAGATGACCTTTATGTCAACTAATCAATGCGTAGCTTTCATCTAGACGAAACACTATTAATAACATTTTGATTTCATGATTTCTATTTTTAGACCAAGGTTTGCAAGCTAATTTAACAGCGGTATTATTTACAGTCTGCGATTGGACGGCTCACTTCAAATTGCGTGACGTAGACGATGTAAACAAGTTACATATCATAACAATTTCGTCATTAATATCATGATGAGAAAAGGTCACCTGAACTTGACCCTCGTTTGAAAAAGGCCAGATCTAAATTAGCGAGTAGGCAAGCGGATAATTTTAGATTGGGTTTTAATCAGATTGGTCTACATGTTGACATTTTGTGCAAAGTGAGTATAGTTTGTCTCTGTTCAGTATTGTATGCATTTAGTAATATTTATAAACAAATACTACATTATATGTACATATATAACACACAGGCAAGCAGGCAGTCACTACAACATGCTACAGAAACTTACGCTGGGGATTGATGTAATTTCTCATTTAAATCATGAAGTTTTTCATTTGTCTTTTGATATCTAAATAAAATAAAACCTAACTAAAATAAAACAGTCTCAACCACTAGCCTGTATTTAACTATCCCCACTATGTAAAGTAAGTAATTTCTACTGGCACAAATCAATTTTTACAAATACCCAGCTTCAAGCTAGTGGAATAAGGCAATGACAGAAAATAACATTGTTATAAACTTCCTACACAAAATTGTGAGACACAGGTATCAAAAACAGGCTTCTAACATTTCTGTTTTAAACAGTCTGTATTTACGAAGTCCCAAGTAAAAATATTGTGTGTTGAATAATTGAAATAAAATAGTGAACTTACAAAAATACAAAAATTACACGAATATGAGAAACATTTAAATAAATAAAAAATATAACATGAAAATACATTAACAGTGATAAAATAATAATAATCTAAATACAGTCAAAACCAATCAAACTGGTACTCAATTCATTAGGGCCGTCACGATACCCTAGAACCGCGATATATTGCAATACGCTGTCATCATATCGTGATACGTATCAAAATATATTGTGGGCTTTTAGATTTGTTGTTCCTCCACTGTATTTAACAAAAAAATTGCAAATGTTATATGCAATTACTGATAGAATCTAGCCTCTTTAAGTATTTACAGTCATTTAGGACTGCGATGCGTCCCAATCGGTTAAATTCTTGCAATTTCAGGATAGATGGAATACTGACCTTCCGCTACTGTTATTTTGCAAAGGGAAGAATTTTCCAATGAAATAAAAAATATCGCCAAATACCGGTACATTAAAATCGTACCTTGGTACGTATTGCTGCAGCTGCGTATTGCAATATACCGGTATACCAGTATATCGTGACAGCCCTACAATTCATTTCCTTTTGAAACAAAACAAATTTGTTTTACATCTTGGTCACACAACTACAAAGATACTGATTTAAAACATGCAAAGTCATCATTATTTTTTGTTCTAAATTTGAATCTATGTAAATATCCCATGTTTTGAGTACCAGTTCATAACTTATAGACTGTAACATGTATTGTAGTAATGTCAGGCCATGCCAAATTGGAATTCTGTTAAGCGTCAACTCAAATTTGACAAACCTAGGTACCTATTTACAAAAACACACAATTCGAAAACGTAAACACAAATATAATTTCGGCAAAAAACAATGCATTATAAATATCTTTTCAATGGGATAAAATCCTCATAATATGAAACAATGGTCTGAATTTAATATAAAATAACTAGTGTTTTTTTACGTAAAATATACATGTATATTGTATTAATGATGCGGATATGATAAATTGCTTACGATGAATAACGTTGTTGCCGAACACAATTTTCCCTGAATAAAATTGTCGTATTGATGCCCGGAACATCGGAATTATCAAAAAAAATTTACCTACAATTTTATTTTTTATTTTGATTGAGGACTCTAAAACCTTGGGGCATGTGGACGCTTAACAAAATTCCGATATGGCATGGCCTAATATAAAACAATTAAAATTACTAACGTATCGGAATCTTTGATCGTTTTAATTCCTAACTGGAAATCATGTTTCATTTCCTGTAATGGTGTAATTCCTAATTTTTTCTTTAATTCTGAAGCATATCTCATTTTAGCGACTAAAACATGACGTAATGTCGCAATCTCTCCTTCAACCTGAAAGTATATAAAAAATACATATCATAACATCAATATAGTTCTTAGGGCTGCCACAATACGCCAGAAGCGTATCGCGATATACTGCAATACGCTGTCCTCGTATCGCGATACGTACCACGGTATATTGTGGGCTTTCAGATTCGCTGTGCTTCAGCTGAATTTAACAGAAGCATTGCAAATCTTACATGCAGCTACTGATAGAATCTAGTCTCAGATTGTAACTAAAATATAAAAACTGTTTATTTTGAAATACTTTTAACCTTTGCCTTTTTTTTGGTTATCATTATAATTGTAACCCAGACTTCAAAAATAGCATAAAAGAATTATTATGGAAAATAATTACAATAAACATGGTTTTGGAGGCTTTACCAGGTCAGCTGCTGAATCTGATGAAATGTGTTGCATTCATGCAATTTGTTATCATTTTACCCCAAAAATACTTAAATATATTAAAAATAATGATTCTACAAAAATAATCATCAAAATACAGGAATTGTCGTAAATTTCTTTTGTCTCCAAACTTCTGTTGGGTACTGCTTATGACTACTACACTTAACTAAAGTTCTAACCGATCACTTTTCAAATTTTGATTATTTTATAACGGGCCAATGGATCCTCATTAAATTTTGCAGAGGTGATTTTTGTGTCATTTCCTACCGATTTGTGGAAAGAAAAATTATTTGATACGGTCCGTTGCACTCAAACGGGACACAGGGTGCGGTTTACATATTTTGCACAAAATGTTCGTGCAGTGTGTGGTGAGTATTAAATTTCACTTTGCATAAATCTTTGTTAACTTTATAAGTGAAAAAACATAAAACATAGCACGAATGTCGATCCTGTCGGCGAGTTGTAATCTTTGTTCTTGGTCTTCGGTTCAACAGTAACAGCAGAATCATGATAAATCGTAAGTTTCTTATATAACATTTGTATCACAAACCTTTTCTAAATCAGCTCGCATTTCTTCCTTTTGTTCTTCTGTCATTTCATGTATAACAGTAACATTATCTGGAGGAGAATCATAGTGTGGTGAACTAAGATCTGGATATAAATCTGTAAATATATAACATATAGTGTGGTGAACTAAGATCTGGATATAAATCTGTAAATATATAACATATAGTATGGTGAACTAAGATCTGGATATAAATCTGTAAATATATAACATATAGTGTGGTGAACTAAGATCTGGATATAAATCTGTAAATATATAACATATAGTGTGGTGAACTAAGATCTGGATATAAATATGTAAATATATAACATATAGTGTGATGAACTAAGATCTGGATATAAATCTGTAAATATATAACATATAGTGTGATGAACTAAGATCTGGATATAAATCTGTAAATATATAACATATAGTGTGGTGAACTAAGATCTGGATATAAATCTGTAAATATATAACATATAGTGTGGTGAACTAAGATCTGGATATAAATCAGTAAATATATAACATATAGTGTGGTGAACTAAGATCTGGATATAAATATGTAAATATATAACATATAGTGTGATGAACTAAGATCTGGATATAAATCTGTAAATATATAACATATAGTGTGGTGAACTAAGATCTGGATATAAATCTGTAAATATATAACATATAGTGTGGTGAACTAAGATCTGGATATAAATCTGTAAATATATAACATATAGTGTGGTGAACTAAGATCTGGATATAAATCTGTAAATATATAACATATAGTGAGGTGAACTAAGATCTGGATATAAATATGTAAATATATAACATATAGTGTGATGAACTAAGATCTGGGTATAAATCTGTAAATATATAACATATAGTGTGATGAACTAAGATCAGGATATAAATCTGTAAATATATAACATATAGTGTGATGAACTAAGATCTGGATATAAATCTGTAAATATATATAATATATTTAAAGAGATAATAAAGAGATTACAAAGAAACAACAGGACAATGATACCATTTATTATGCGGGACCATGATGAGACAACACAGAATCCCTCTTCACCAAATTAGCCTTAATTGATGTGACTGATGCCCACGGTACAAGACGGCTAAGATGGTATGGCCATGTGATGCCTTCTACTGAATGCATCGACTCCATTACAAATTTGAGAATCCCATCCTCTGGCAAACATGGGCAGCCAAGAAAGTCCTGGTCGGAGTGCGTAAAAGCAGACATGAAAACATACAAGATGCTCAACAGTGATCCTCTAGACAGGGTTACATGGAGGACAGACGTTAAAAGATCTAGCTGGCTGCTGTCTATCCCCAATCTCTGGGACACCAGCAGCAGATGACAAATAAACTATCGGATTTGATTGATTGATTGATAATAATTATTGATGATGGACTAGTACATACATGTAGTTAGTATATAGTGAGAAAAGTTAATGATAAAATAATGACAAGTTTACATTATGATAATGACATAAATTACAATAAATAGTTACATTATAACATATATAATAATTATATAATTTAACATTATTATGATATTAGGGTTGTAATTATTTAATATATCATTAATCTATTGCCAGGGATGTAGATTCAGTTTTAATTCCAAACATGTGATTTCTGTTACAATTCTGGCATTTAAACATGTTTATATAAGTTATAACAATAGAAGCTAATGTGTACCTAGTGCGTGTTAACAGTGAAATCAAAACAACATTTATTTACTCTGTATAAAATATAACCTTACAGAGTGGACAGAACCACATTAAACCTCAAATTCATCAACAAACTTTCTACATAGTTTCCACATTAACCAAACCTTACAGAGTAGACAGAACCACATTAAAACCTAAAATTCATCAACAAACTTGCTACATAGTTTCCACATTAAACCTAAAATTCATCAACCAACTTGCTACATAGTATCCACATGAACCCACCTTCCTCTGGGAGAGATTGTTCACGTAACAATTCATCGTCTATATATCCTTCGTTACCAGAACTAGCGCCATCATCTTCAGACATTGATCCACTACGTGTAAATTGTAAGAATCTACGATAATTTCCTGGTGAACTTATTTTTGGCTTATAATTTAAATCATCATCTGATTCTGTCAAATAACTCATTGTTTCTTTATTGATCACAATTCTCTTTATGCTTTAAAAATTTCAATAAAGGTAAAATATTTTACCAAGAAAATTTTACTGAAACGTATTTCACTAGAATTATTTCCCTTTAAAAACTGTCACAAGCTAAACTAACAACTTACATGATATTATACAAGTCTATGTCACTACAGTCAAAATTTCTTAATCAGTGATTGAACAGAAAAGTAATTCCACGTTAACAGCTTTGAATATTCACTCAATATAATATTGTTTATACTCATTACATCACAAAACTGCCCAAGTTTAGAATTTATCATTCACATTGTAGATATTATTATTATACATTGTATAATAATTCAACTGACAGTTAACTTTATCATGTATGAATTCATCAATTTTTATCATTAATATATCTACATATAAATATATCTGACCCTGAGTATTGTACAAGTTAACTCATTAAATGAATATTTATATTAAACAACTTTCAACTTCTCTTTATTAAAACTTTAATTATCACAATGAAAATATTTCATTCTTCAACAGTGTAATTCCTCTAAAATTATCAAGTTTTTAATACTTCCTCTCTTTAAATTAATCTAAATAATGAACCAAATGTTTTATCAATTTTTGACATTTTCAGTAAATGTTTCATACAAGCAAACACACACTTAAATTAAGACAAGTTCCATATTTTAACACTATATCATAATTTAACACTAAATTAAACAAAGTCACTTATATATATATATATATATATATATATATATATATTAAACACTAATGAAGAAGATCTACAGTTAAAAGTTTTCAGATCTACATTTAACATCCACACATGTATTTATCTTGTCTCGTGATTGATAGCTATACAGTATAGATAAGATTATATAAAACAATCCTGTATACATTTACAACTTGTATGTTAATGAGGAATGATGTACTCTATAAGTACAATATTGTACAGTAATGTAAAATGATTTAGACTCATGTACACCGGTGACCATATGTCAGTCAGTCAGTCGCTGTTATTATAACATATATGTATGATATAAGAAAGTCACAATTTGTAATTACAGCCAGAAAAGATATCATCGAGGGTTGCCAGCTAGACTGTAGTAAGTGCATTGCTTTAAAGAGCGAGTTACTACAGTAATGCGGACAACCCTTGTCATGTCTATATTTATATAGAAGTACAGTCACACCTCGATATAACAGACAGCTGTATGACTAACATTAATATGGACAGAAATAGAGAGGTGACTGTTAAAGAGAAGATCATTTTTTACTTTTTTTCAGAGAATGTTACAGAATGGTAATTTAAAGGTTATTGTTGTTGAAAGATTGGAGCTATCTATTTATAGACTTGTAATTTGGACTTGTAATAAAGGTTTTATTGTACATTCATCAAACTTTGTTCACTTAGCCTCAGGTTAATTCAAGGTAAATGATTGACAACTACAATGTTCATACTGTCATTAAAGGGAGATAATTAAACATTGAAGATATTAAGTTTTCTAAATAGTTTTTGTCTGGTTACCTCCCTTGATATTAAAAATGTATTTCAAAATATGTATAACATATAACAATAATCAGCTTAAATGAGTAAATAACATATATTTGAATCATGATTCCATTTTAATAGTCTAACATATGATACAAGTTTACAAAAAATGACAGACACTTTTTATACTTAACTATTTTTAAATGGTGTACATAGCTGATATTTGCCAGGAAGAAGGGACAAGCTTACCATATCTAAAATCTGCTGTATTTTAAAACACTAATTAAGATGTTATCATATGACATTACAAATGATTAAACTAAACACTTCAATTGAATTCTATCTAAATAAATAATTAATCATACAATATCAAAGATATTATTTTTAAATGTTGACCTTTATATGACCTTTATGAAAATAATTATCTAAAAATGAAATCAGTACACAGTCTGACAGCCATTATAAATAAACTTTGACATAATTACAAGACAGTTTGACGGTGTGAACTTTATATATCATATATTTATAGGAAGAAACTATGAGCTAGTTTAATAAAAGAGGTTCTGTTTTCCACGGAACAATTCATTTTATTCAGAATTCAGTACTAAGGCAATGTTGTTTGATAGAGTTATAAATTTGAATAAGAATTGACAGAAATTGTTTCATAAATGAACTGAAATAAAAACAACAACAAAAGCCAGCTAGAAGACAATGGAGTACAACAGTATTATATATATCTCTGCGATATAAATTTTAAATCAATACTTTCACAACATGTATATATATATATTGATGTAAGATTTAAAGTTGGTAAATAAATATAAAATAAAATATTTACACAACACTGATACTGTCACATCAAGAAACAAAGATAAATTTTATATAAAGTCAGAAAGTTAAACATTTGTGATGTATCATCAAAGTAAATATTTCAATATTTGAACAATTTCATGAACAATATGTAAACATGTAAACTAGAGCTAGGAGAAACTATATCACCTTTCCTGGACAATCACTTTCAGTTTGACAGAAAACTAAATAATTCACTAGGGTAAAAGATACAAAAAATGCAGGTGCAAACTCAATTTTTAGACAAACACTTTATAAATGTACTTTAATGTAGCATTGATATAATAAAGTACAGTACAACCTCTCTTGAACAACACTTACTGGAAGGGACTAAAATGTGTTGCTGTTCAGAGGTTGTTGCTTAGCAGAGGTTAAATACAATTAAAATTAGGCTTGAGGAAAATATCAAAAGCTGTTGTTGTGCAGAGGATTTGTTCTGCAGGGGCCTCTCTGCACAGGTTGTACTGTACTTGAGGTTCACTGTATTTTTGTGTCTTGGTACTAATGGTACAGAGACTGTTTAAGACAGAAAATAGGCTAAGTGTTATTCAAGGTTGGGTCACAGATTTCTTACACTAATCTTGAAGTTACTACACTCCTGACACTAATAAAACCAAGTTTTCACACAGTTTATAAATACAAAGTACAAATGAAATGTAGTGATAATGGGGAAATAATCTTTATTGATTATTAAATTATTACTTAGAAGTACAAATGTTGTTCAGAAAATAAACATCGGAACACTAAAACTACTTGACAACAAACACACTCTGTACTGTACCCAAACCTCAACTTTATACCCGGACCATCATTGATCTGTATCATATGAGACTTGCAGGTCAAGGGTTCTGGTACTTGAGACAAACAGATTTCCCCTACATTTAACACAATATGTGTAACTACAGTTGTATATAATGTATGCTTTGATAATGTGTGTGAGGTATACATTGTCATGATTAGCTAAGTTGGTGGAACATCAGACTTGCAAGCCAGAGGTCACAGGTTTAAATACTGCTTGCATGTTACATGTAGGTTAGTTCTATCTACGGAAATTCTATATCCTGATTGCAATGTTACCCACAAATACAAACAAATAAATGTAAGATACACATAAATTATGATATATATGAGACATATTCTATTTATTCAATAAAATCATATAAACACAATCATACGTAAAATGACTCATAACAAATCACGTTATAAAATCTGTCAATAATCTAAACTGATGTCATTTTTTTCATCCATGACATTTCATACATAATTATCGATTAATGAAACATTTACAAATAATGAATTCTAGCTTACCAGCCTCAGGAGGAGCGTTAGGAATTTCTTCTTGTTTGTTTGGGGTTGACATGATTGAATAAAATCAAGATCTGTCTCAGAAAATAATGTAGAAATACTTCCAATCAACCTGGCACAATGATGTCACTAAAATAATCTCTACACCAAAATATTCTTTTTTTATTTAATTTGGAATTAATCAAAAATTAAATATTTTATTACGTTTATTTGGTTAATATTTATATAAATTTTGTATATATGTAATTAATATGTAATTACATTTAAAACGTATAAATTGTTAATCATTTTCTTTGAGATTAATTGACGGGTTTACAAATTTACGCACTCAAAACGAACACTGAATAAATTTATTTGTTGACACCGTCTACTACACAAAATCCGACAAGATGGCGATGGGAAGAAAAGGAAACGTATGACTTGTTTACATTATTATAACACAATTTATTGAGTTATTGTTGATCTTGATTGTTGTATTACATATTTTACTAGGCCTTTGGTCTAAATACAAGTCCTTGAAATGAAAATTCGTGGTAAACATAGTGTTGTTTTTGCGAAACATGATCATGGTCACCAAACGCTTATTAGATCAAAGTGAAAGTAAACAAACAACCATGCTGTGTTGGTTCATACAGATTTTCTGACATTGTATACGATTGTCACACTCGTGTCATATCATAGGAACACTTATATAGGAACACTTACGACTTCAGTTAACTTGTGTCAGTTAGTTAAAACTGTTTCTGAAATCCGGAACCTTGTTTTTTATAGCTTTGAAACAGAGTCTGAATTCGGATCAGTCCTAGTCTTCGACAACTGAACTGATGTACTTAATATGAACTTAGGTGCTACCTATGGCGCGGAAAACAGACTAACATGTATTACTTAAAAATAATAAAATAAGAATGTTACTTTGGCAAAATAAAATAAAGAAAAGATATTCAGCGCTGTGAAGGATTTATTTTGTTTGAGGGCCTATTAATTAGATAAGCTAGGGGAGATAACTGCGTAATTTATTGCATTCAGAAAAATCAGACAACATTTCATTCTTTTATGTTGGAATCATATTTCAATTCTGAAAGAAATGTATTGTACATATTTATTTATCTAATGAATAGAGATGAAGATAAAAAAGCCTCGATAAAACATTCATTTATGAAGATAGAAATGTTTTCCTCTTTCCGTAACGTTAAGTTACGGAAACGTGCCGGTTTTATCATGAACGTCTCTTAGCGACGTCACGAACGGTGCGTTGGTAAGTATTTCCAATGTAAAAAGTCATTAAAAATACTTTAATGAGGAAACGAATGAATAAAGGACCAAATATATTTTGGATTGTTATCTTGGAATAAGCATCGTAAAAAAGCACATTTGAAATTATTTTATTTAAGTGGAAAAGGCCACGAGTAAGCTGCCAATATTTTTATCCAATGAAAAGCCGCCAGTTGCTTCATTTATTGATCCGAATCGTTGAACGCTTGTTGTGCAATTTTCTTTAGAGCGTCTTTAATCTTGATAAGCAGATGTTTGATTAAGCGTCTAATAAAATTGATGAAAATGGCGGCCCCCATATAGATCTACTGGAGACGTTTTTCAAACTCATAGGACTATATATTTTTCATTAATTTTATCGTTTTTTTCAATTTTAAGGAATTAACGTACGTCATACACGTTGTCTAAAAGCGCTCAAAGCCCTCGCGGGCCTTCGGCCCCGCTCGGGTTTTCCGCGTATGAATGCCATGTTACAGTACTTGATTTGTTATTCTATGGTACTTACATGTTTACATTATTGAGAGAAGGATATGTCAGCAGCCAAATAGCTCTGTCCGAGTGCTTGAGACCGAGTGTTGAGCACTAGTCTTGTAAGCTAGGGGTCCCGGAATTGAGTCCTGGTCAGGCAGCATATTTTTCTCACCCTGTGACAGTATGACTGTTGTATTTCAAGACATTGCCAATGTCTTTAAGACTGTTACTTATTAAGATTTTTTGTTATGGTGTTGTATGTTTATTTTTTCTTTTAGGTGCGACTTCCACCAGAGGTCAATCGTATTCTCTATATTAGAAATTTACCTTACAAAATTACTGCTGAAGAAATGTATGATATATTTGGTAAATATGGAGCCATTAGACAGATAAGAGTGTAAGTAAATCATTGAGATCATTTTGATTTAAGAAGTGATTAATGTATATGTTATTTTTATGGTTTGATTTGTCTTACACCATTTTTAAATTAAAAAGCTATGAACAGTTACAGTGCATAGATCCTAGGCCTAGGACCCATTATTAGTGAGATTTTGCAGCTAAATTTTAAATTGAAATCACTGACTTTTATAAAACACTTGACCATGTAAGTTGTCTTATATAAAATATCTTGAAGTATATTAGACTTACTGCTTTAATAGTATGGATGTATAGTTGTTGATATTACTTGTTTATACTGACCTAAGACATAGATAAGATTTCAATGTCTTAATCATTAATGTAACTGTTAGTCTCGGCATAATTACTAAAAGCTTGTAATGTTTTTATAAGTCAATGGTCAATATGAAGAAGCTATATAGTCCAACAGAATTAACCTGAGCTTGACCTTTATGCAAGAATAAATTAATATCAGTATTTACCAGGCCTTTTTTTCCTTCTTTAAGTGACGCCGTTAAACGGCGTCTTCCCCAAGCAAAATAAGTATCTTTTTTTCCCCAAAACTAATCAAATTTTCCCCAAAACGACCATTTTCCCCTTCAAACTATCTATAAACCACGTAAACATCGAAAACTACGGCAAAACAGAAACCGGAAATCTCGCTGAATATAATTACCGCAACGGTTATTTACCGATACTTTATTACACGATCGGAGCATGACCATTTCGTTAAATAAGTTTATCAAAAAACATAAATAAATAAGCCAATGAAGCCTTCAAATGACCCGTTCGGTAATTTCTTTCTAATAATTCGTCCTCAGTCACATTCGCCCCTAAGCTATTCGCACTCAAACCGGCATCGAATTGACCATTTTTGGTTGTTTTTTCGCGACGCACGTGGTAATTCTTTCCGAGCATTTTGCAATCGTTGGGTTTCTCACGAAAAAAACAAAATGTCGCACAATTGGCGCAATTATACGAAAAAAATTCGAAAAAATGACTCAAAAAATACTCGAACTCTGAATTCGTTTTTCTTAAATAATTCAAAACATGATCAAGATGAGTCCTCATCAGGTAGTAATCAATTGAAAACTCAAGAAAGTTCGTTGGAAAATTCAACTTCTGATTTGAATGATCAAGAAACTGTCAGTCCCCCTGTCAGTGACAACCAGGAAGCTACAGAATCTCCACCCAACAAAAAAGCAAAAACAGATGCCCATGATGGCAGGTTGGCCTACCCTGCCAAGTATGAAAGTAGGTTTCCATGGCTGTATTTCAATAATGTTAAAAAGGGTTATATGTGTAAAATGTGTGAATTGTTTTCAAATTGTACAGACCAGTATACACCCTACATAAGTAGTGGGGCAGTTTTTGATTCACACCCAACCCGCAGGCTTGAAATTCATGAAAATTCAATAACCCATAAGGAGTCTGTATCAACACATAGTAGGGTGTTACAAGGTCATTTTATTAGTAAAGCATTTGCTCAACAAAAGCAAAGAAATATTGAAAAAGATGAACAAAAAATACAAAGAAACAGAAGTTATGTAAAAAAACTGTTTAAAACTATGACATTTTTAGCAAGAAAGAATTGGGCACAAAGTAATTTTGAAGACCAAGTAAAATTCATGGGTGAAGTATGTGACCAAGAAGTTCAAGACATCTTACAAAATGAAACTGTGACTTACTTGTCCAGTACATCAGTGTCTGACATAATATCAGTGTTTAGTGATTATCTTGAAAGAAACATACTTAAACAATTTGCTGATCAAAAATTTACTCTACTAGCAGACGAAAGTACTGACAACAGTAATAGAACCCAATTATCCATATTCATTAGATGGGTTACTCCAACAGGTCCAAAGGAACATTATGTAGGACTCATACATGTACAAAAAACTACATCAATGCACTTAATGGAAGCAATTAATACCTTTTGCATTGGCAAAGGAATTAATTTGCAAAATGTGAGATTTGTTGGACTGGATGGGTGCAATACAATGAGTGGCAAAAATAAAGGTAAATAACATTTAGATATACCATTGATTTTTAGACAATTTCCATCAGTTTTGTTTTACATGTAGTATACAATACTAAATATAAAAATAACCCATGGTTTTGTGTAATGCAGTCTACTATTACATTTGTTGTGATAAACTTATTTCATACAAATTTGTTGAAAACAATATTAGGATAAGTATTATACAGTTGTAACAATAAATAAAACACATTGTTTTATATGAATAAAGAAATCATACAGGAAAAATTGAAATAATGTTCAAAGAACATTTTTAATGTCAATATGATTTAATTGCTATACTTTTCAATTAACATTCAATCTTTTTTTTTAAAGGTCTCCAACGAAGAATAGGCCACATTAGCCCCCTGTCGGTTTATGTAAATTGTAGAAATCATAAACTTGCACTGTGTTTTGTGCATATGATGAAAAACAATGAATTACTGGTAGATGTTGACATGTTATTGATTTCCATCTGGAAAATATTCCATTACTCGCCTCAAAAGGCTGCAGTTTTTGAGACAATTCAAGAGGTCTATGGTCAAAGACCTATAAAATTTATAAGAGCAGCTACGACAAGGTAAATATAACAAATTCAATATTTAGTTAATGTATAGTTCTATTACATTTACCTGTCACAAATTAAATAATTACACGGTGACGGTCACTGAATCTATTATTTTTAACCCCTTTCGAACTTGTTATTTCCCCGATATTCAAAATCGTCGCATATATAGTTAGATTATCAATGATTAATATGGATTGGTGGCTCAATGGGTAAAAAGAGGTTAAATAATAACACATTCAGTGACCGTGTAATTATTCAAGTTGTGACAGATTAATGTAATAGAACTACATGTATATTCAGTTGATAATTACTGACAACAATAAAGCATGTTTACAAGCACAATTACTCTTAATTAATAGTTTCGGTCAGTATCATCAGGTTATCAATTAAAATATATTAATAGTACACTGTACATAAATATGTATGAAGATTAATATACATGTAATACATTTAAATTTATTTCATTTTTAGGTGGTTGTCACATCTTAAGGCCTGCTCAAGATTCATCACAAGGTATGAAACACTTGTAGACACCTTAGATACATTACTGCAGTCCACACATGTGCCAGAGCTTGTTGGAATTAGGGATGGTGTGCTTAGAAAGAGCATTGTTGCCACCATTCTAGTATTAGCTGATACATTAAAACCAGTTAACTTACTATCACTGTATCTTCAAGAAGATGGTGGAACATTCACTGAGCTGCCAAATAGAGTGAAAATGTGTATCGATGAGCTGAATAATATCATTACCCAGTATAAAGAAGAAAATTATGATGGTCTTGAGTACAGGTAACACACATTTTGTTTACATTGAAGGTGCTGATAAATTTGGATTATCAAATGTTAAATGAGGATTGAATTACAACATGATCATTGCCTTTCATTCTCTTTTGATAATGTTTCGCCAAAACATGATGTTTTTTAAAATTCCATTACATTTTTAAAAAGAAGATGCTGAAACAAGTTCTTCAATAACTTATATGAATATTAAACGCTCCTAATTTCACTTATTGGCCCCATTCCACTGAACCTGAAGATTCTTCCTATATAATAGATACTGATGACTGTAAGATTTAAATAGAAGTGTAAAATATAAATGTAAATAATTTATTGTACACATTGTATTTACAGAAAATGTAGTGATATGTTTTATATAATAGACGAGAGGACAGAATTGTCAAGAAGAATGAGAAACCATAATCAAAAACAAACACCCAAAGGTAATAAGTTATAAGTTAATAAATACTACAATATTTATGTGTTGGTCTGTAAATTATTTACATGTTTACAAAGACTGAGACAGTGATGCAATTTATTTCAACAAATTTTAGGTTATCACTGCATTTATGGTAGGTAATGTATAGTTTGACAATATGATTCATGAATAATAGTCTTAAAATAAAATTGATTAAAATCTAAAATGTAAATGTTCCATGTAACAATTCAATGTTACTTATATAATCATTTGTATTTATAATTACACAGATTATCTTCACACCTATGGGGTTCCACTGGTTTATAGTCTTGTTGAAGAGATAGAAGGTGCATTTAGTATTCCAAACCCAGTTTTGGCTGCCTTCTCCTTTTTGGAACCTAAGAATCTTCCAGACAGCATTAGTGATATTGGTAATTATGGCAAGGTAAAGTATGTTTTACTTCTTAAATGTTCATTTCATGTTCTACTCTTAACTATACAGACTGGTAAAAGCCCAGGCTGGTTAATGTTTTAATTTAAAAAATAGATGATAAAAATTTAATAAGAATAAAAAGGCCGTTCTTTTATTCCAATCAATACTTCAACAATGATAAACAACAAATTGACTTTACAGGACAATGCTAAGATTTTAGCAGAATTTTATGGTTCAGAACATGTAGATGTCTATGAAGGGCATAGGTCTGTAAGTCCCCCTGATTTAGGGTCTGCTGATACTATTTTGGAACAGCTACTGGATTTTAGACGGCAGATGTTTGTTTACAAGTCAGTAAGCCAGGAGTTAATTGCATGAATTACTGTTACAAGTTGCTACAACAAGTTGTCTATTTAGATAAATCACTATTTTGGTATTATTTTATTGTTGATTGTCTATTGAATACAGTGCTATAACCACAAGATCCAGTGCTTGTGGGTTTTGATTTCACTGAAATTAGACTTAAAAACATGAACAAAATACTTACTTGTTTGTTAAAAGCATGCCTATCACTGACTAAGTGAGTTACAAGTTATTAGTTGTTTCATTAAATGTTTAACTGTTTTGTTGATTTTGATAGTTATTTCAGTTTTACTTTTGATGTAATTTTATCTATTAATTAAAACAGTAGATTTGGTGACTTTTGTTATCAGAAATATAGATCAGAAATTCAATAGATCAGAATATTCATCTGTTAAGTGAAATAATATCTATTAAATATGTTATTTATATAAAGCATCTACCGGGTATATTTTTTTGAAAATATTAAATCACTTGATTAATCATTTTGTTTTTGTTAATAATCACAGTTTTGTAAATAATCCTGTATTCAGACATTAGTTTGGTCGCAGAAAAATAATTTATTCCATCCAAGGCATATTTAATTTACATATTATTAAAATATGTTACATATTATTTAAATATGTTATTTTCACTAAGTTCTAGCAAAGAAACATTAACTTTCTTTCAGACAAGATGGAATAGACACAGTAAAGAAGCTACATATCAAGCTTTCTAAAGATAATTGTATGAGATCAGCATTCCCCCTGATTCAACCCCTGCTGAAATATGCATTACTCATTCCCCAGTCCACTGCTGTGGTTGAGAGGGGTTTTTCACTAATGAATGACATCTGTACCAGTCAAAGGTAATCATATTAGGGAGTTAAGTATTCTTTATCATTGAAATGACAAAATGTAGAAATATTGAAACAAAATAATGTCAGTATAAATAATTAATTTACCCTGTTAAAATGGTATTGGGATTTTATTTATATTAAGAACTGTGTCTGTAAACTGTTTATAACATTGTAAATGAACATGTATTAAGTATTGGTTCAAGTGTTTATTTTCCTCATTTTTTGTTTCAGGTCACTATCTCAGAGTATGTTGGATGCGCTAATGAGAATCAGCAGCTTCACACACCAAGACTCACTTAGTGAAGAAAACTATGAAGAACTGCTTACATCCTTTATTGAAAAAAAACCACGAGAGATGGCCCTGACATTCAAACATAAACAATAACAGTTTGAATGGAATATAATGAAATAAAAGAATTAGATATAATTAGATCATAGTCTAGTTTTATTTTTCCCCATTTTCCAATTTTCGCGCGCCATTTTTCCCCTTGTAAAAGGCTACAGGCTACTTCCCCAACACATGAAAAAAAGGCCTGTTTACAGTCTATTTTTGTCTTCGTTTGTAAATCGCGCTTTATTGAAAGCTTTCGGCAAAATACACGTTTTGAACAATTAATGTTGTTCTCATAAGAATAAATACTTGAAACTGTGCCATAATAGTGCTGACTTACTTGTTTACCCCAAAACTAATGTGTCCAAAATTAAAAGTACAATAACATGCCACTTTTAATATATTGATTTATACTCACATCGGTTGTTATAAACACGTGTATAACCGTTCACATGCAAACGGAAACTCACGATTTTATGTAAGTGAAGTGTGTAATTATTATAATTAGGTAGTTCAAGCTCAGGTTAATTCTGTTGGACTATACTTGTTAAAGATGATCTTTTTTGCTATTTTAATATTTATTTTCAGTGGAAACACTCCTGATACAAAAGGTACAGCGTTTGTTGTTTATGAAGATATTTTTGATGCCAAGAATGCCTGTGATCATTTATCTGGGTTTAATGTTTGTAACAGATATCTAGTTGTACTTTATTATCAATCTAATAAGGTAGGTTATGTATTTATTTTGTTTGTTTGCATCAATTCTATACAAATTTAATTTAGTTCATTTAATCGATATTTTGATACTTTTCATTTTGTTTGTTAAACTTAGATCTGTTTAGATCTTAGCCCTGCGACTACTGTCTACTGATCAAGGGGTTGTGGGGTTGATTCCCAGACAGGGCATACTTTCGTGGAGTTTGGTCATGAAATTATTTCTACGGCCATTCTCCCTCCTACCAATGATTTTTAATTAAGTTGGGCAGTTGTCAGTCACTGACAAAAGTATGTGCTTAGTAGTTGGTTAACAGCTTAATCCAGAGATTTAGCCTTTCCAGAGGAGTGAGAAGGTTGACCGCAGTTATATGACATATTCAATGTGTTGCTAGGGTGTTAAATCCAATTTCTATTGGTACATTTTATTTTGTGAGTTGTAGCAAAAGCTATCTATCAGCTTCCAAAACTATGGTCAATGTATCTCAATAAGCCAATATCAAATTTGAGATATTTTTGCTGTTTCAAATTCATAAGACAAATGTTCTGATTTGAAAAGGCAAAATTGAGAATTGTTGAGCAATAAACTGCTTTTATAACTTTTTGAAATTCTATTTAGTACAATATGAATTTTGAATGTGTGAAGGAACTTATGAAGGGCAGTGTATTTGTCATCTGTTTTAGCTCACATTTGCTTCAAGTATTATAATGATATAATATATTTGTATATATTTATTTGCAGGCGTTTAAGAAGATAGACGGAGATAAAAAGAAAGATGAATTAGATAAAATGAAACAAAAATATGGACTTAGTACCCCTGATATACATGCTAATAAACCCAAGTCTTAGTGACATCATACTGTGACACCTCAATGTGACATAACATTTTGATATCATACTGTGACATCTTAATGTGGCATCATGCTGTGACACATTGTGACATCATTACTATGACACTTCGAGGTGACATCATACTGTGCCTCATTAATGTGACATCATACTGTGACATCTTAATGTGACACATTAAAGTGACATCTTGTTGTTTGGACCATTATTTTGTGAAGATATTGTCTTCTCATTTAGAAAACTAGTGACAGTGTAGCTATGTTGTTTCCACTATTTGTCTTCAGTAATTCCACATTTAATACTGATTAATATAAATTACTCCATGCTTGAAAATTTTGGTATCATCGAAACAATTGGACATGTTAGATATGTGAAGTTTTCTGACAATATCTTGAAGAATCTCGGATGTTTTATATATCTGGTGATATTTCTTACCATCAAGTTTCTGGTGATATTTCTTACCATTAAGTATCTGGTGATATTTCTTACCATCAAGTATCTGGTGATATTTCTTACCATCAAGTATTTGGTGATATTTCTTACCATCATCTGGTGATATTTCTTACCATTAAGTATCTTGTGATATTTCTTACCATCAAGTATCTGGTAATATTTCTTACCATCAAGTTTCTGGATGGAATTAAGAAGAACTATCGTGACTTGACTGTATGATTTTATGTAATACCTTCTAACTGATATTTGATGGTAAATTTATATTTTGATATTGTTATACCCCTGCTTCGAAGAAGAGGGGGGTATACTGTTTTACCCTTGTCCGTGCGTGCGTGCGTCTGCCATCCGTTACAAAATTTCCGTCGCAGTTTTCTCAGCAACTATAACATGCAGCAGCCTAATACTTTGCATATTGCTTCATCCCATAGTCCCATGTGGTGTAAAGCGATTTCATGCTCCTTGCTCATCTACTTCCTGTTTGTCGCATATTTTTAGATTTTTGCGGGGGTATCACTAGTGAGCATTAGCTCACAGATTTACTTGTTTGTTTTGATGTGTTTTGACTTAAGTTGTTATTGTATAATAACTTTACTTATTTGTAATCATGGAGATAAAGTGAAAAAAAAATCAAGAGAAAAAGTTCTAATCTTTCTTAGTGAAGATCAACGCTAACTGATAATTGTCAGTGAAAATTTTGTTAAGGCTATAAACAATGATATGGCTGTTGTTATTTTAATACACCATAATTACTTGGAAAATTAGAATCTGTAATACAGCTGAAAATTTAACCATCATTGTGTTAATGATACAAGTTTACAGTTATATTTTTAAGAACTTATTCCTAAAATGCCATTAAAAATTACCTTAACATTTGTAGAAAAGCTTTTTTTCATTAATGCAATTTAATTGTATTTCATATGCCTTTATGCAGTATGAAAGTTATTAAAGATTTTAACATTTAAATTTAGAAATTTGGAGAAATGATACTTTATATAACTGCAACGCATGAAAATTCACTACAGTTATGATTAAATTTCTCATGTATTGTGAAACACTGACATGAAATGCGAACAAATCTCATTTTGACCCAAGTGTAAAGGTTATTACAAACGGCATTGTAAAACATTTGTTGCTGTATGATCACTTATTTTATAATTTCATCATTATACCCCCGCTTCGAAGAAGAGGGGGGTATACTGTTTTACCCTTGTCCGTGCGTCCGTCCATCCGTCCGTCTGTTACAAAATTTCCGTCGCAGTTTTCTCAGCAACTATATCATGCAGCAGCCTAATACTTTGCATATTGCTTCATCCTATAGTCCCATGTGGTGTAAAGCGATTTCATGCTCCTTGCTCATCTACTTCCTGTTTGCCGCATATTTTTAGATTTTGGCGGGGGTATCACTAGTGAGCATTAGCTCACAGATTTACTTGTTGTATCATTTTGTATATAAACTTTTCACCTGTCATTAAAATATTGTAAACTATCTGTTTTTAAAGTTGTATTTTGTGATACAAGTATTAGTGAACATTTTTTTACAACTTATGGTCGTGGGTTTGATTCCCAGGTGGGGCATACTTTTGTGGAGCTTGGTCTTGAAATTATTTCTACGGCCATCTCCCTTCTACCAATGGTTATTAATTATGTAGTGCAGTTGTCATTCACTGACGCAAGTATGTTCTAAGTAGTTGGTTAAACAAAACTTACAACTTATAATTTATCACTCGTTAGCCCTCTTGCAGGTGGACAAGCAATTCTTGATGGCAGAATATAACTTACTCAAGGACTTACTCTATTATAAGTGGGTTTAGGACCGGATTGAATCGATACATGTTACAGAATATGTTGAACTTATATTATAAACCATACCAGCAGGCCGTGTAAACCTCACGTGTATAACTAGTGATCGTAACATTAAATGTTTTCAACATGAAACAAGCCACCAACATTCTGTTTATCATGGTGAAGATCATCTCATGTTTGTTGGGTTTAACACCGTAGCAACACATTGTATAGGTCATATAACGGTGGTCAGTCAATCTACTCACTCCTCCTGGAAAGGCTAAATCTCTGGACTTAGCTGTTAACCAACTACTAAGCGCATACTTTCGTCAGTGACTGACAACTGCTCTACATAATTAAAAATAATTGGTAGGAGGGAGAATGCTGTAGAAATAATTCATGACCAAGCTCCACGAAAGTATGCCCCGCCTCGGAATAGAAACCACGACCCCTCGGTCAGTAGACTTGTGTGCTACCAACTGAGCTAGCTGGGCTACTGACTGTACAACATGAGTTTTGATCAAAGCATTCCAGTTGTTCTAACCAACAGATAATTCAGACATAATAACAAATAAATACAAGAACTAGTGGTAAGTTCTTTTAATGATAACAAAAACAAATATAAAACTTAGGGGTTAACAAAGTATTTAACAATAAAAAGATAATTCATAAATCATAATTATATAATAAAAAGTCAGTTAACAATGTCGGCAGTTTTAATGTTTGTATGTCTTTAATTCTGTGTGGAACAAAACACTTTCTGATCACTTGACGACAAATAAACTTTAAACTTCTTGGATTGCCTGAAAATAAACAAGAAACAATTGTAAAATTACTTGATGAAAGAATTATTAATTAAGAATAAACTTTGGTTGAAACATGTCAGACTTGATGTAATTTAATAATAGAACATAATTTTCATAGTGTAACACACGTTACATGGTTATTATGTTCACAGAATAATAGAGAAAAAAAGATAAAATAAAGGTTATAGTTTTCACATTATTATTTGTGTCAATGTGAAACAATTACTAGCAATTTGTAAAGACAAAATGTACATTTCCTGGTCATTCAAATAATAAGTTCTAATTTTAGACCAAGGTTTGCGAACTCATTTGACAGTGGTATTATTCACAGTCTGCGATTGGACGGCTCATTTCAAATTGCATGACGTAGACGATGTAAACCAGTTACTAAACATAATGAATTAGTCATGAATATTGTAATGAGAAAAGGTCACCTAAACGTGACCCTCGTGAAAAAATGGCCAGATCTAAATTAGCCAGTAGGTGAATGAAAAATTTAGAACAGGTTTAAATCAGATTGTTATGGCACAGATCCATTTATTTTATGCATTAAAGGGAGATAATCATACATATGATACTTACATTCCCAATATTGTAACAAATGTTTTAATTTAGATGTAGAACTAGGAATCATATCTCTTGCTGACATATCACGATTGTTTGTCATTCTTGGATTAGCTCCATATTCCAATAATAAATATATAATATTACTTTCTTGTTTTCTGGCTGCTATATGTAATGGTGTATTTAATATCTTTGTACAATTGACATTACATCCTAAAATAAAATATAATAATTATGTCACTACAACTTTGATCTTCTCGGTCTCGGGTACATCTTGTGATAAATCATAGGCGGATCCAGTAGGGGGGGGGGGGGGTCAGAGGGGTCTGGACACCCCCCCATACAATTTCCAAAATGTACTAGTCCATTAGTATTTCTTGACTGTAAGTCATTTTTAAGTAGCATGAAGCAATTTTTCTCTGTGCTTAACATAGATTTAATGGTTATGTAGATTTTATATTTAATATGTTGCATTATTCTGCAAAATGTGAATAATGTAGTTATGGTTCGAAAGTTTGGACCCCCAGTAGAAAAGTTCGAAACCCCCCCCTCCCCTAGAAAAAAATCCTGGATCTTCCCCTCCCCTGTAAATTATAAATTTTATTATTAGATTTGTGTAAACAAAATGAGTAAGGTGTTAAAATTGATAATTAAAAGGGAGATAATTCTTAAAAAAGATCTGTACTCTGTATGGGATCATTTTATACTACAGACTGTACTTTGTATGGGATCATTTTATACTACATACTGTACTTTGTATGGGATCATTTTATACTACAGACTGTACTCTGTATGGGATCATTTTATACTACAGACTGTACTCTGTATGGGATCATTTTATACTACAGACTGTACTCTGTATGGGATCATTTTATACTACAGACTGTACTCTGTATGGGATCATTTTATACTACAGACTGTACTCTGTATAGGATCATTTTATACTACATACTGTACTCTATATGGGATCATTTTATACTACAGACTGTACTCTGTATAGGATCATTTTATACTACAGACTGTACTCTGTATGGGATCATTTTATACAACAGACTGTACTTTGTATGGGATCATTTTATACTACAGACTGTACTCAGTATAGGATCATTTTATACTACAGACTGTACTTTGTATGGGATCATTTTATACTACAGACTGTACTCTGTATGGGATCATTTTATACTACAGACTGTACTCTGTATGAGATCATTTTATACTACAGACTGTACTTTGTATGGGATTATTTTATACTACAGACTGTACTCTGTATAGGATCATTTTATACTACTGACTGTACTCTGTATGGGATCATTTTATACTACAGACTGTACTCTGTATAGGATTATTTTATACTACAGACTGTACTCTGTATAGGATCATTTTATACTACTGACTGTACTCTGTATGGGATCATTTTATACTACAGACTGTACTCTGTATGGGATTATTTTATACTACAGACTGTACTCTGTATGGGATTATTTTATACTACAGACTGTACTCAGTATGGGATCATTTTATACTACAGACTGTACTCAGTATGGGATCATTTTATACTACAGACTGTACTCTGTATGAGATCATTTTATACTACATACTGTACTCTATATGGGATCATTTTATACTACAGACTGTACTCTGTATGGGATCATTTTATACTACAGACTGTACTCTGTATGAGATCATTTTATACTACAGACTGTACTTTGTATGGGATTATTTTATACTACATACTGTACTCTGTATGGGATCATTTTATACTATAGACTGTACTTTGTATGGGATCATTTTATACTACAGACTGTACTCTGTATGGGATCATTTTATACTACAGACTGTACTCTGTATGAGATCATTTTATACTACAGACTGTACTCAGTATGGGATCATTTTATACTACAGACTGTACTTTGTATGGGATCATTTTATACTACAGACTGTACTCTGTATAGGATCATTTTATACTACAGACTGTACTTTGTATGGGATCATTTTATACTACAGACTGTACTCTGTATAGGATTATTTTATACTACAG
Source organism: Mactra quadrangularis (assembly GCA_025267735.1). Taxonomy (NCBI): domain Eukaryota; kingdom Metazoa; phylum Mollusca; class Bivalvia; order Venerida; family Mactridae; genus Mactra; species Mactra quadrangularis. The sequence continues at coordinate 214,093 of CM046310.1, forward strand.
ACTGTACTTTGTATGGGATTATTTTATACTACAGACTGTACTCTGTATGGGATCATTTTATACTACAGACTGTACTCTGTATGGGATTATTTTATACTACAGACTGTACTCTGTATGGGATCATTTTATACTACAGACTGTACTCTGTATGGGATCATTTTATACTACAGACTGTACTCAGTATAGGATCATTTTATACTACAGACTGTACTTTGTATGGGATCATTTTATACTACAGACTGTACTCAGTATAGGATCATTTTATACTACAGACTGTACTTTGTATAGGATCATTTTATACTACAGACTGTACTTTGTATGGGATCATTTTATACTACAGACTGTACTTTGTATGGGATCATTTTATACTACTGACTGTACTTTGTATGGGATCATTTTATACTACAGACTGTACTTTGTATGGGATCATTTTATACTACATATTGTACTCTGTATGGGATCATTTTATACTACAGACTGTACTCTGTATGGGATCATTTTATACTACAGACTGTACTTTGTATGGGATCATTTTATACTACTGACTGTACTTTGTATGGGATCATTTTATACTACAGACTGTACTTTGTATGGGATCATTTTATACTACATATTGTACTCAGTATGGGATCATTTTATACTACATACTGTACTCTATATGGGATCATTTTATACTACAGACTGTACTCTGTATGGGATCATTTTATACTACAGACTGTACTCAGTATGGGATCATTTTATACTACAGACTGTACTCTGTATAGGATCATTTTATACTACAGACTGTACTCTATATGGGATCATTTTATACTACAGACTGTACTCTGTATAGGATCATTTTATACTACAGACTGTACTCTGTATGGGATCATTTTATACTACAGACTGTACTCTATATGGGATCATTTTATACTACAGACTGTACTCTGTATAGGATCATTTTATACTACAGACTGTACTCTGTATAGGATCATTTTATACTACTGACTGTACTCTGTATGGGATCATTTTATACTACTGACTGTACTCTGTATGGGATCATTTTATACTACTGACTGTACTCTGTATAGGATCATTTTATACTACAGACTGTACTATGTATAGGATTATTTTATACTACATACTGTACTCTGTATGGGATCATTTTATACTACAGACTGTACTCTGTATGAGATCATTTTATACTACAGACTGTACTTTATATGGGATCATTTTATACTACAGACTGTACTTTGTATGGGATTATTTTATACTACAGACTGTACTCAGTATAGGATCATTTTATACTACAGACTGTACTCTATATGGGATCATTTTATACTACAGACTGTACTCTGTATGGGATCATTTTATACTACAGACTGTACTTTGTATGGGATTATTTTATACTACAGACTGTACTTTGTATGGGATCATTTTATACTACAGACTGTACTTTGTATGGGATCATTTTATACTACAGACTGTACAGATAGTGATTAATTCATGACTTAGTCATTATAGTGATTAATTCATGACTTAGTTGTTATAGTGATTAATTCATGACTTAGTTGTTATAGTGATTAATTCATGACTTAGTTGTTATAGTGATTAATTCATGACTTAGTTGTTATAGTGATTAATTCATGACTTAGTTGTTATAGTGATTAATTCATGACTTAGTTGTAATAGTGATTAATTCATAACTTAGTTGTAATAGTGATTAATTCATAACTTAGTTGTAATAGTGATTAATTCATAACTTAGTTGTTATAGTGATTTATTCATGACTAAGTTGTTATAGTGATTAATTCATGACTTAGTTGTTATTGTGATTAATTCATGACTTAGTTGTTATAGTGATTTATTCATGACTAAGTTGTTATAGTGATTAATTCATGACTTAGTTGTTATTGTGATTAATTCATGACTTAGTTGTTATTGTGATTAATTCATGACTTAGTCGTTATAGTGATTTATTCATGACTAAGTTGTTATAGTGATTAATTCATGACTTAGTTGTTATAGTGATTAATTCATGACTTAGTTGTTATAGTGATTGATTCATGACTTAGTTGTTATAGTGATTAATTCATGACTTAGTTGTTATAGTGATTAATTCATGACTTAATTGTTATAGTGATTGATTCATGACTTAGTTGTTATAGTGATTAATTCATGACTTAGTTGTTATAGTGATTAATTCATGACTTAGTTGTTATAGTGATTTATTCATGACTTAGTTGTTATAGTGATTAATTCATGACTTAGACATAGAAAAAAAACCCCAAAAGACAATTCATCTGCAGCACATTCAGTTACCCCTAACGTTCCAAAACGTTCTGTAACGTTACATTTGGAACTCCTCAGCCATTCGCTGCGAATAATCACGGACATATTTAGACGCTATTTTGAAACTACCAATGTTGAAGTGAACAAATATATGATCGTTTAAGCAATGAGTGATGTTTCGTTTTTAGTCCATAAATTTGGAAACATCACTCATTGCCTTAACAATCGTATATCTGTTTATTAGATAAGATTATTCGCAGTGAATGGCCAAGGAGTTCCGAATGTAACGTTTAGGAACGTTTTTGGTAATTGAAAAGGCGACTGATGTAATAGATATTTTACCTGCATTCAGAAGTAATTTCACACACTGTATGCTACCTTTATATACAGCTGCATGTAATGGCATACCAAAGTGACAATCTGTATGATTTAAGTTGGCTCCAGCATCGATTAATAACTTGGCACAGTCAACTTTATCTACAATATATAATAATGATAACATACAACCTACATGTGTTGGTTAATTGTATTCACCTATCAGTGGCACATATATCAACCCCACTGATTTAAATACTTGGCATTGATATTGATAATTGAATAAATAAATAATATAGTGCACTGTATATGAATTTAAAATATATTTGTCAGAATAACGCTAACAATGTAAGATTATTGAAGTTTTACTGATTTTAATGAAATAGGAAGTTATAATAATTTGAAGTCAGGAATCTTAACCACTTAACCACTGAACTGTATTCACTTCATTATAAGTGAATTTATAGACATAAAATATCCAGTAACGTACCTCGGAGAACTGCTTCATGTAAAGGTGATGATAATAATAATTGTGGATTTACATTTGCACCATGTTGTAATAATAATTTAACACAATCTGTCATACCACTTGAACAAGCTTCACATAGCGGCGTAGAACCATCTATGTTTCTACCGTTTACCTAAATACATAAAATATATATATATATAATATTGTATCACTGGAAGAACTTATGTATTATTCTACAATAAATCATGGCTGTTCCTATTTACCAGGCGCATATCTAGACAGTTTTTGAGGTTATGCACAAGTACTTGGGGGATCCGAAGGCATGCTCTCTCCAAAATATTTTTACGCTACATTGGCTAAGATGCATTTTGGTGATACTTTGGCCACCTTTTTCAATTTCTTAGTGTTTTTGGCACTTTTAGATTTCCAATTTCTGGAATCGAGGTTACGCACGTGCGTAAAGTGCGTAATGGCAGATACGTGCCTGCTATTAACACTACTGGAACAAGCTTCACAGAGTAGCGTTGAACCGTCCATGTTTCTACCATTTACCTGAATACATAAATATACATTTATCTGTAGTTTAACATAACAGAAAATACCTATACATTATTCAGCAATAAGTCATGGCTGTTTTTATTCAATTCTTGAAAATATAAAATATTTATACCAATAATATTCAGCTATTTTAACTTTAACATGAGGGGGCATTTGGAATATCCTCATCATAGTTGGATTTTTTGTTCCCCTATATTGCGTTAATTTTCCCCAAATACTGAAAAAAGGCCCTGTCATCCATAATTTGAGATAGTGTTACATGTGACTGAAAAGAGACAGGAAGGCAGACTGAAGTTGCAGAGTGTATCAAAGTGTTGGTGTTTCAAAGTTAGTTATTCTGCATGGGAAGACAAAATACAGGGTTAGATAAAATAGATGCAGCACCCAGCTGTTCTGCTTAAGGACAAATTGATAATCACAATTTTTCTAAAATCATTTTTACTAAGTATAATTAACATTACGCCAGCGAGTAGATTGCTCCTCCCACTGAGTCACGTGACCCATTATCTGATAACCTTGGACATCTTATCGATCAATCTTATAAGAAAAGTCAATGCTAAGCTTAGTTTTTACACTGAAAAAGTTAATTTAAATCTATGTATGCTAAAAAGCTTTTGGTTATGACTATTTTACCATGTCATTTTGGACCATGCTTGCTCTGTCTGGTATTTCAGTATTTCACAGACTCTTAAGAATAGAGTTTTAATTACCTAAAATAAAATTATTAGATTTGTTTTTAACTTAGACTGCAGACAAATTTACACATCTCTTTCAGATCATTTTTACTGAATAGAATTAGTTATAGTTCGTTTTTTATACGCCCGTTTTGAAAAAACGGTCGTATTATGTTATGCTGTTGTCCGTCTGTCCGTCTGTCCGTCTGTCCGTCTGTCCGTCTGTCCGTCTGTCCGTCTGTCCGTCCGTGGACAATTGCTTGTCCGGATGATAACTTAAGAAAGGATATACCTAGGTTCCTCAAATTTTATGTGTGGATAGCCCTTGGGTGGAGGAGGTTCCCTATTGATTTTGAGACCCCAGGGTTAAAGGTCAAGGTCACTGGGACTCAAAATAGGTAAATCTTGTCCGGACAATAACTGAACCACCAATGTACCTAGGTTCACCAAATTTAATGTAAAAGTAGCCCATGTGTCAAAGATGTTCCCTATTGGTTTTGGGGCCCCTGGGTCAAAGGTCAAGGTCACAGTGGCATCATATGGGAAAAAAACTTGTCCTGACAATAACTTAACAACCAATCTACCTAGGTTCACCAAATTTTATGTGAGAGTAGCCCATGTGTCAAGGATGTCCCCGATCGGTTTTGGGGCCCCTGGGTCAAAGGTCAAGGTCACAGGGACATCATATTGAAAAACCTTGTCCGGACCATAACTCAACAACGACTGTACCTAGGTTCACCAAATTTTATGTGAAGGTAGCCCATGTGTCAAGGATGTGCCTTATAGGTTTATGGGGCCCCAGGTTCAAAGGTCAAGGTCACAGTGGCATAATATGGAAAAACTTTGTCCAGGCAATAACTGAACCACCAATGTACCTAGGTTCACCAAATTTTATCTGAGAGTAGCCCATGTGTCAAGGATATGCCCTATTGATTTTGGGGCCCCTGGGTCAAAGGTCAAGGTCACAGTGGCATCATATTGAAAAACATTGTCCGGGTAATAACTCAACAATGAGTGTACCTAGGTTCACCAAATTTCATGTGAGAGTAGCCCATGTGTCAGGGATATACCTTATCAGTTTTGAGGAAACAGGTTGAGTTTAAACCTTCAACCAGAAGATATCAAATTACCAAGCTGTGACTTCAAATGTTCAATCAATATGTTGATAAAGTCAAAATGGCAAACAATGAAACACTTGTCCAGGCAATAACTGAACCACCAATGTACCTAGGTTCACCAAATTTTATGTGAGGGTAGCCCTTGTGTTAAGGGTATGCCCTATTGGTTTTGGGGCTCCTAGGTCAAAGGTCAAGGTCACAGGGGCATCATATTGAAAAACCTTGTTCGGACAATGACTCATCAATGACTGTACCTAGGTTCACCAAATTTCATGTGAAGGTAGCCCATGTGTCAAGGATGTGCCCTATAGGTTTATGGGGCCCCAGGTTCAAAGGTCAAGGTCACAGTGGCATAATATGGAAAAATTTTGTATGGACAATAACGGAACCAGCAATGTACCTAGGTTCACCAAATTTTATCTGAGAGTAGCCCATGTGTCAAGGATATGCCCTATTGATTTTGGGGCCCCTGGGTCAAAGGTCAAGGTCACAGTGGCATCATATTGAAAAACATTGTCCGGGTAATAACTCAACAATGAGTGTACCTAGGTTCACCAAATTTCATGTGAGAGTAGCCCATGTGTCAAGGATATACCTTATCAGTTTTGAGGAAACAGGTTAAGTTTAAACCTTCAACCAGAAGATATCAAATTACCAAGCTGTGACTTCAAATGTTCAATCAATATGTTAATAAAGTCAAAATGGCAAACAATGAAACACTTGTCCAGGCAATAACTGAACCACCAATGTACCTAGGTTCACCAAATTTTATGTGAGGGTAGCCCTTGTGTTAAGGGTATGCCCTATTGGTTTTGGGGCTCCTAGGTCAAAGGTAAAGGTCACAGGGGCATCATATTGAAAAACCTTGTTCGGACAATGACTCATCAACGACTGTACCTAGGTTCACCAAATTTCATGTGAAGGTAGCCCATGTGTCAAGGATGTGCCCTACAGGTTTATGGGGCCCCAGGTTCAAAGGTCAAGGTCACAGTGGCATAATATGGAAAAACTTTGTCCAGGCAATAACTGAACCACCAATGTACCTAGGTTCACCAAATTTTATCTGAGAGTAGCCCATGTGTCAAGGATATGCCCTATCGATTTTGGGGCCCCTGGGTCAAAGGTCAAGGTCACAGTGGCATCATATTGAAAAACATTGTCCGGGTAATAACTCAACAATGAGTGTACCTAGGTTCACCAAATTTCATGTGAGAGTAGCCCATGTGTCAAGGATATACCTTATCAGTTTTGAATAAACAGGTCAAGTTTAAACCTTCAACCAGAAGATATCAAATTACCAAGCTGTGACTTCAAATGTTCAATCAATATGTTAATAAAGTCAAAATGGCAAACAATGAAACACTTGTCCAGGCAATAACTGAACCACCAATGTACCTAGGTTCACCAAATTTTATGTGAGGGTAGCCCTTGTGTTAAGGATATGCCCTATTGGTTTTGGGGCTCCTAGGTCAAAGGTCAAGGTCACAGGGGCATCATATTGAAAAACCTTGTTCGGACAATAACTCATCAACGACTGTACCTAGGTTCACAAAATTTTATGTGAATGTAGCCCTTGTGTCAAGGATGTTCCCAATAGGTTTTGGTGCACCAGGCCCAAAGGTCAAGGTCACAGAGGCATCATATCGAAAAACCTAGTCCAGACAATAACTGAACCACCAATGTACCTAGGTTCACAAATTTTTATGTGAGAGTAGCCCAAGTGTCAAGGTTATCTCCTATAGGTTTTGGGGCCCCTGGGTCAAAGGTCAAGGTCACAGGGGCATCATATTGAAAAACATTGTCCGTGTAGTAACTCAACAATGACTGCGCCTAGGTTCACCAAATTTCATGTGAGAGTAGCCCATGGGTCAAGGATGTTCCCTATTGGTTTTGGGGCCCCTGGGTCAAGTTTAAACCATCATCCAGAAGATATCAAATTACCAAGCAGTGACTTCAAATGTTCAATAAATATGTTAATAAAGTCAAAATGGCAAACAATGGAAATAATGCTATATTTAATAAGTAACATGACTTTAGTTCACCAAATTTTATGTGAGGGTAGCCCATGTGTCAAGGATGTTCCCAATTGGTTTTGGGTCAAAACTGGGTCAAAGGTCAAGGTCACAGGGGCATCATATGGAAAACCCTTGTTCGAACAATAACTAAACAATGATTGTACCTAGGTTAACCAAATTTTATGTGAATCAGCCCATTTGTCAAGATGTAATGTGTTGATAGCCCTTTGGTATTTTTGGTTCTGAGGCCCCAGGGTCAAGGTCACTGGAAGTTTGTATGGGAAAACTTTGTGTCGGTGATAACTCAAGCATGGCTGTACCTAGGTTTCAAAATCTTTGCTTTGGATAGCCTTCCAGTTAAGGATGGGACCTATTCTGAGATCCCGGGGTCATTGGTCAAGGTCACAGGGACTTCATATGAGATAGAACACAGCATGGACTGCACACGGGCGTATAATGCCCCGCCCAGCGGAGCTCTTGTTCTCAACTGTCAAAACAATTCTTTCACGGTGACTTCGTGCTCTTTGTCTAACACTAACGATTTTGTGATAATGTGTATTCAATTAACGTGAAATTATTCAAACTTCTACAGTTGAGAAAAAAATGGACTATACCTTAAAAATTCACAGTGTTCTAAACAGTGTTATTTAATGTATTTACTGAAATATCTCCTTATTCATAGTTCTTTTTTTTCTCAATTGTCAAAACATGAATAATTTCACGGCGACTTAGTGTTCTTCCTCTGTTCTTGCACTAGTGATATTGTGTATTCAATTACCGTGGAATTATTTAAACTTCGACAGTTGAGGAAAAACGTACTATACATGAACATTTTACTCTAGCCAGTTCAGTTCAAGATCATAATACCACACTTAGTTCTGAATTTTAGTAAAAAAAGACACACAAAAAAAACCACCCCCAAAAACATTATCTTACAAATTTTTAATTCAACTCTGTGTTAATTTAAGTCAGTCCTGTTAATGATAACCCTAATTTGATCTATTATAGCCTCTACTTTTTCATTATAATTGACTTTTAAAGTTAAAGGTTAAAGGGCGGTTTGTCATTGTTTGTCTTGCAAGGACATTTATTTATTCATTTATTTATTTAAGGGAACCATAATGGAAACAATAAATGATCGAAAACAACTTTTTGTGCTATCCTTAATAAATGAAAATACGTCCTAACAGAATGAATGTACTAAACGTACTGTACTAATACTTTATGTTTTTACAATTTTAAATCATTTGTGTAGTCTTCATAAAAAACTTTGGTCAGCATTGGACATTCCGGCCAGCAAATTGCGATTTTTTACTGGACCGAATGAGAGTTTACTGGATCAATTATATCTTAACAAATGGCAATATATTAAAATACGCTTTCAATATTAATGATTAAGCCAGATATAAGATAAAAATATAACTTTTAATAACATTTTTATTGAATATGGAAAATGCGAGCTGTAAAAAATTGGTTGTTCATCGGGCCACTAATATTCTAAAAGTTGCTGGACCTTCGGCGATTTCGATGGACTCGGTCCACGGTCCACGGCCCCACCGGCTAAATTCGAAAACTGGTGCTATGTATATTTATTATTTTCATTTATTGAGTAAATTCTATCCATCTAGCGATCTTGTAAGAAGGTCCGGTACAAACAACAGAACAGACATACAAGTTGTTCATCTTTTACAATTGTCTAAGTTACGTTTCGGCTGTGGAAATGTTATCAAAATGATGTCATCTGTCAAATGATTCGGATATCGATTATCTGAATCACATAGACCACACTGACATCTTTTAACCATTTCTTTCTCGCCTTTTTCTCACTTTAATCTGAATTATTCCTCAGTTTTTGATTATACGAAATGTAGTCAGCTTGTCCAAGGAAAATGGCGACTAAAAACAATGGTATCACGTGACCAAATGGAGTGCGCTGATAAGCTAACGATAAGCATCTTATCCTGTCAATCAAATTTCGGCGTAATGTTAATTATTCATATACAAAATATTAAAATACTTTAATTTACCTGAGCACCATTGTCTAGTAAAAGTTGAACACATTCTAAATGTCCATTGAAACATGCTTCATGTAAAGGTTGAATAAGATCAAAGTTGGTTTCATTAACTAAATGTCCTTGTTGTATAAGTTGTTTAACTAAATCAATATTCCCATTTCTACAAGCTGTGTGCAGTGGATAACTATCTATAAATATATAAATACATTTTAATTAACATACATTTTATATTGCTTATAATATAACACGCAGTGTTTATTTTCACTTTTAGGGGAAAGGTAGCAGGGCCCCCTTTGAGGAGAGAATAGCAACAAGAACGAAATTAGGGTGAAAAAAATCCTTTACTTTCAATACTTGAGATAACATGGATCCACTAACAGAGTAATATTTCTGTCTACCTATATAGAATTTCAACTATTGAACCCACATATTCATCAGTGGTTTCTCTGTAACGCTTGAGGAATGAGCAAAACTGCTATAAAATTAAAAAGTACAAAAGTTTTAGGACACTGACAGGGGAATTTTTACCTGGGAAGGGGAAAAATATATACTTTTTGATGAGGGGAATGGGGCCCAATTTCGGCCCCAAAAATGGCCTGAAAATATCAATATCAAATTAATAAAAACAAATGTAAAAATAATTTATTTTTACATTTGTTTTTATTATTTTTGATTCAACTTTATTTAATAAAGTCGAATCATGAACTAAGATTAATGTAGGTCCTATAAACTTGATGCATGAAAAACAAAATGCACAATCACACTATATAACATCATGTGGGATACATTTTATTTTGTTTTGTGCAATTGTATATATTTATGGTGGAGGGTTTTTTACAAGTTAATTTTTTATTGTTGTTATTATTATAATATTAATCGTTTTGTACAACGCCATTGAATATGTAATAAAGAAATAGGCGTTTAATCAAATGAAAAAGTTTAAGTTTAAAAAGAATGTTACACACTTTTAGAAGTATATCTGTTAGGAATTCCTGAAAAAAACTACATCAGAATAATTGAGATATAGTCATGTTGATCTAATTACAGTAATTGGATCACATATAAAATCCCAGTTAACGTTATTTAACTTACAGAAATGTATAATAAATGCAGATAGATCAAAATTTGTATACAAACAGATATTTGAACATTTAATTTCAAGATGACATTTGAAAAAACTCGTCCATTAACTAAATATAACAAAATATAAACATAAAACATTATATTTACCTATACTAGAGTCGTCCATGTTGTTTATATATTTTATCTTATTGTTGAAGAGCTTGAATTTTGACATTGACGCGGGAAATAATTTCCATCAAGGGAAGAAACTCAAATATCTCCCAGAATACAACCGGATGAATTCTCTCCCTTACTTTTAAATAAGTCTCGAAAAAATGGTTTTAGATCGTTATTTAAAAAGTATTTTAGTTATGCAATTATGATGCAGTTGTTAAGAAATGCAAATATATAGTCCAACAATTACACATTCATAAATATTATCATATTGAAATTTATATTTTTGATAATGAATTTATTATCGAAGTGAACTTAGTCCTTAATCTTCTGCCATATAAAAACTAAGAAGAATGATTCATGTATTAAATTTATACACCTACATGTAGTGATGATGTTTAAAGTGAAGTCTAAAGCCAAAATAGTATTTCATTTATCTTCTTTTTAAAGATACCCTGATTATTAAATTTTATTTCATAACAAATATATCAATTTTTTATACTATTTATTTACAACTTTTGCTTAAATTTACCCAGGATTAAAATATTTGTTTTTCTTTGAATTTCGCGAAACTTCAAGGGAGATAATTCTTGTTTAAGAAAAATACTTTCTGCTATTGAGGTTTTCTCCCTTTAATATCCAGCACAAAATTCAGAAGACGGTAATTATTTCATGTTTTTGTATTTTATTTCATCTTATTGTTTTGATCACGTGCTATTTCATTATCAAAATAAAATCGTTATTTTATGAAACGATAAACTCATTGATATTTGGTGCTGACTTCACATTTAAGATTAAAGTCAGAACCGAAAGTAAACAAACTTCTTTCGTCCTCGAAACATTTCGTCCACTAAGTCTAATATCGAGTTGCTTCTACATCTACATAATACGTGATTCTGTCAAAAAATGACAATCTTATCACGGTGCACAAATAAAAATATAAAGATAAAGAGAAAATTTGATAGGAAAGAAAGAGATAAAGAGTCAGTCAGGGGAACCAAGAAAGAATTTAAGGAAGAAAATAGAAAGCTGGTCAGCGACTATATCACCACAAAATCAGTAGTAGAGGTGACCTGTCCGGCTTGCGAGTTGCTACCAGGGACAAGTCCCCGTCGGCATAGCTCAGTGACTTATAGGGGTACTGTATTTACATTGAATTGACAAAAATGTTTGATATAGAAGTGAGTTACAACAGAGACATAAATACGGTGCGATCATATCGATGTCTATGTCTCTTGGTGAACATCACAAGGAGAATATTAGTGCTGAAAAATAGTGTAAAATAGCACGACATTTCAAAGCTTGAAAATGAGAAAGTTTCCGGAATGATGCAGGTGCTTAGACTTTTAACTAATGTTTTGATGTTATTTCTAGAATATATCACAGACGAGTTTGGCGCGTGTAATAATTAGGGACTTTAGTCAGTTATCTTTCCCTGATAAAATCTGAAGCAATCCAATCGGTAAGTAGGTCCTTACAGTTGGAATCCTCGGATTTTATCATTTAATTCCTATGTAAGGGTAACAAAATATTTCATCTAACATCTTTCTTGTTAATGAAGATATTAACAGAAGTGATGGAATTTAGATAGTTCTTTAACTTAAAATTAATTAGCTTGAATTTAAAAAAAATAGAATAGATAATATACAAAAAAAGTTATTTAAGATTAAATTTGGCAAATTAACATTTAAAAGTGAGGGTAAAATCCGAGTAATCCAACTAATTAACCTACCTATTTTGAAGAGTATACTAGGGGAAATAACTGACTAAAGTCCCTTATAATAGGATAAGGCAAGTCGGTAAATACTTGTTTATTTTGAGTAAAACTGAATATAAATAAGTTTTCCGATGTTTAAATTTGAAAATGTACACATGTTATTTGACTTCCGTAAGTCTAGCCTACCCTTGCAAAGGTTGTCTACAGTTACGGAACTTCCGTAACTCTAGACCCTGGGTCTAGAGCTACGGTACCGTAACTCTAGCCGCTGCCTAAAATGTTTCCACTAATTTTGTTTTGTTTTCATTTAGATTTTACAAAAGAAAATTTCAGTTATGTAGAATATTGTCAAAGAAAACAACTATTTCATCAAATCTTAAAACAATGAATACAAGTGAATCAACAAGAAAAGTGGATGGAAGGAAAAGTCCAGGTTTGTTATAAATCTGTTTGTGTTTAAACTTGTATAACTTTTTTGTGTTCATACCCTACAACCTTGTTCAAGCCTTGCAAAGTCGACTCGCCCACCCAAAATTTTCGTGTAAACTTTGCTCTGGAGTGAGTTCAGTTTTTTTGAAGCTCGCCCAGCTTATATCTGATGCTTAGTCGAAAAGATATTGGAAGAACCCTTCAAAAATGTAAAGTGTTTGTAAGTCATAAAAAACGAACAATAATATCATTATTAATTATTATAATGACATTATACACAATTGTACTTTTGGTTTAAGCAAAACTAGAGTAAGCAAATTACAATGATGAAATACGGATGTGTTTGATTCGTGTCGTGTTACAAAATCTGATGTAAATTAATCAAGTTGATTAGTATTATGTTCTGTATTTTGTTTAAAGTTGATAAACTGTCATTGTGTTCACTAATGAGTTAATTTACAGTCATAATAAATGTAATACTGATGAAAATATTAATGATGATGATGGTGATGATGATGATGGTGGTGGTGATGATGATTGTGATGATGATGATGATGGTGATGATGATGATGATGGTGGTGATGATGATGATGATGGTGATGGTGGAGATGATGATGATGGTGGTGATCTTGATGATGATGATGATGATGATGGTGATGATGATGATGATGGTGGTGATCTTGATGATGATGATGGTGGTGATGATGATGATGGTGGTGATGATGATGATGATGGTGGAGATGATGATGATGATGGTGATGGTGATGAACATGATGATGTTATTATATTTTCAGATAATATATTACGTTATGATGATACAATTGATGATGATGATGAAAGTTCAGATGATGAATTTTTACGTCCGGCTTTTCAACAAACAATTAAACAGTTAGTGGTTTTAGTTTTAAAAATAGATTAAACTTTATCAATGATTTGTAACTTTTATGAATACTTCAAACACTTAAAGTTTTAAAATGTTAAATCAAAATAAATGATCACATATGAAGTGAGTTTATGACTGATGATCTATTCAGTTATTGTCTTCAATGTTTTCCAGCACTAGCCTGATCTAATATTTAACATGGTTAGGGCCGTCATTGGAAATCGCGATATCAATATATCACTGATTCTTGACAGACGATCTGATATCCATTCGCAACTTTGAATATTGATACAATCTAGCATTTAATAAAGCTATAAACTTTTTGAAGGTGACATTTAATTTAACATCACTGTGTTGTGTTTATCTTTTTTTCACCTGAATAGATGAAACAGGCTGTCATGGACACAGTTTGTTTTATGTCTGAAACACCTTTAAACATCATGCAAAACATCATGCGAGCACTATATAGTTTGTATATACTGGAGTTCTAGCAGCTTCTATTTCACTCCTTGTCTGACTCGATATATCGATATATCACCGATACTTGCCTTTCGATATATCGATACAACATTTTCTATCAATGACAGCCCTAAATATGGTACAGGGAAAAATTGACTAACTAGCTTGACTATATGAAGAATCAATTTCACTAGACTTGGAGCTTCATATAATTATATTAGGGATATCCTTACTTATATCATATTTGTTGATATCTAACCTGTGTTTTCATCATTATTTAATTTATAAATGTGAATTACATGATTTTATCTAAATTTTACAGTAACGATAGATTGACACAAAATGACGTTGAAAGTCCACATGTAAGTACCATTATATTATAGAGTAGTTATTTGATGTTTATTTGTGTTTTAATTGATTGTTTTAGAATTTTATATCAAGATATATGACAATTTGTTGTTAGAAAATTTAATCATAACTTTCAAAATTTATTGGGTATAGGGGACTAACCTCCCTTGTATGTTGTCTTGTAATCCTGCTAAATTACCGGTAATAACATTGTTATGAATTTTAGTCAGTTCACTATGAAGTCTTATCTGAGAGTACTTGCATAAAGAAAATGAAAATTATGTTGTATTATGTGTTTTTTTTAAATAAATCCATGTTTCTGTTTCCTTTAAGTAAAATGTTCCATCATCACAGAAACACAAAATATAATGTTATATCACTGAATGAAATATGACTGCAATATATCTTATATTTTTTTATACAATACCCATTGTATTTATTTATTTGCCTTCAAGATGTTTTATGTATTTTATATACAATGTATTTTATGTACAATGTATTTTTTGTACAAAATATTTTATGTACAATGTATTTTATGTACAAAATATTTTATGTACAATGTATTTTATGTACAAAATATTTTATGTACAATGTATTTTATGTACAATATATTTTATGTACAATATATTTTATGTACAATGTATTTTATGTACAATGTATTTTATGTACAATGTATTTTATGTACAATATATTTTATGTACAATGTATTTTATGTACAATGTATTTTATTTATGTACAATATATTTTATGTACAATGTATTTTATGTACAATGTATTTTATGTACAATGTATTTTATGTACAATGTATTTTATGTACAATGTATTTTATGTATAATGTATTTTATGTACAATATATTTTATGTACAATATATTTTATGTACAATGTATTTTATGTACAATGTATTTTATGTACAATGTATTTTATGTACAATGTATTTTATGTACAATGTATTTTATGTATAATGTATTTTATGTACAATATATTTTATGTACAATATATTTCATGTACAATGTATTTCATGTACAATGTATTTTATGTACAATGTATTTTATGTACAATATATTTTATGTACAATGTATTTTATGTACAATGTATTTTATGTGCAATGTATTTTATGTACAATATATTTTATGTACAAGTATTTTATATACAATATATTTTATGTACAATGTACAATGTATTTTATGTACAATGTATTTTATGTACAATATATTTTATGTACAATGTATTTTATGTGCATTGTATTTTATGTACAATGCATTTTATGTACAATGTATTTTATGTACACTGTATTTAATGTACAATATATTTTATGTACAATATATTTTATGTACAATATATTATATATATTTATTTTACAGACATGCAGGGATGGAAGTGAAAGTCCAGATTTGATACCAGTTAAACCATATTATAAATTTACATTGGATGATTTATGTAATGATTACAAACATCAGGTTAGATAAACTTGTTTCTGTATTGTAATTAAACCACGGTCAATAGCTCAGTTTGTAGCGCGCCAGGATTCGAATCCTGTGCCCGAGGGGGTGCGGATTCGAATCTTACCAGGGGAGGTTATACCCTTCCATGAAAATTTGTCAATGATGTCGATTTTCCTCCATTGATTAGATAATTTGGAGAAGTTTCTGGCCTTGTAGAAGGGTAGATGAGTACTGGTTATATACAATAGTCCAGGAAAGCTAGGTTAGGTGTGCTGGACGCAGAAAAATGACCTAAATTGTGTTGACACGTCGTTAACTCCAATAAATAAGTAAGTATTGTAATAATAGATCTGTATCTAATAAATTACACAAATGTAATCTACAAATCTATGTTGTTAATAGATTGATCTTATTTCTATCATTTCTGTTTTCTTTCAAAAAGGGACTTGAGTCAGTTATTTCCCCTTATGTACTCTTCAAATAGGTAGGTCCAATTAATTTGATTACTAGGATTTACCCTTACTTTTCAATGTCAATTTGCCAAAGTTAATCTTTAATAATTTTTTTGTAAATCATTTAATTTGATTGAAATTCAAGCTTACAAAAAAGTTATGTAAGCTAGATTGTGTCAAATTGGCAATGAAAAATAAGGGTAAAATCTAAGTAATCCAACTAATTGGGACTAGCTATTTGAAGAGTATATAAGATGAAATTACAATCTGATTAAAACCCAATCTAAAATTTTCGCTCGTCTACTTGCTAATTTAGATCTGGCCTTTTTCAAACGAAGGTCACGTTCAGGTGACCTTTTCTCATCATCATACTCATGACGAAATTGTTATGATACGTAACTTGTTTACATCATCTACGTCACGCAATTTGAAATGAGCCGCTCAATCGCAGACTGTGAATAATATCGCTGTTAAATTAGCATGCAATCCTTGGTCTAAAAATAGAAATTAAGAAATCAAAATGTGATTAATAGTGTTTTCGTCTAGATGAAAGCTACGCATTGATTGGTCATCACAAAGTTCATCTCGACGTGACCTTCCACAGAGACAATAGAGATCCTGTTCGACAACGCTCTACAAGATATATGATTACGGAGATTGGGGAAATAACTAAATGACTAAAGTTCCATATTTAATATTTCATTATTTCAGGTTGAACATGTCAAAGAAATGGATGAAATTCATGAAGAATTAAAGGTAAACATATTTTATTATTAATTGTTAATTTGTTCGTGTTGAACTTCGGCCATTGAACAGATAACTGTTGGGCTGTGGGTCTCCTTTATAAAGATTCTACATTCAAATACATTATACTTGTAGCTCCATTACTTTATGACTCCTGGAATTGTCTTACTTAATATGACTGATATTCTTCAAACATAATGATGTTCTAGGGTAGCTATCAAGATACATGAGGTAATAAAGATTAGTAAATTAATTATTTTTATAGCTGATTTATAAAATGTTGTTATAATTAGCTGGATATTTCAGGCTGTTTGGTGGGCGATCAGGCGTCTGGTGTCGTTAACTATTGCGTTAAAGTTTTTTCTTTACCATATATTTTGGCCATTTATTGTCAGATCTTTATGAAACTTCATACAATGATAACTCACCAGCTGATGAACAGATTAAGAAAGTAACCACAAATCTATCTGGCTTTATTATGGATTATTTCCCTTTGTAATGTTTGCGTTAAAGTTTTTATATCCGCCTTTAATGTGGTTTCCACATTACACTTCTTGTATTCACGTTTACTTCAGAATGATTTAGAACATGGTGGATTTGTAAATATGTTAAATAAAGAAGAAACACCTACAGGTTGGTTACTTGTTTTAAGTCTATTACAGTTTAATATTTAAAAATTAACACTAGTACTGAGTAGGGATGGTAGGTTCCTATTTTTGACTGGCAATTCTTATGCTGAGTTAAGATCACATCAAATATATGATCAAGTTTTATAACTGTAGATCTGTAAGGTATTTAATGTGTTTATACTGCAAACCTTTTCTTTTTTGATAATATGCAGGGCTCTCTCTGGAGCATCGTCTCATATATGAACTATGTACTAGGTGGTTGTGAGGCGAATTAGTGCACATATAAAAACTGATAAAAGCAGGGGTCTGTTAACCTGTAAAACATTAGTGTTAGATAAAATTTTAAAATCAAATTTGTTAACGTCGTATTCTACACATATTTAGATCATATATATGACGGCCACCTCTTCCTACTATAGGTTTCCTGGACACTTTTCTATCACCAGTACTAACTTACCCTACCACAAGGCCGACAACTCATGTATAGGGTATGACCTGCCGCGACCAGGCTTGAACCCGGGATCTCCGGATTCGAAGTCAGACATGCTAAACACTACGCCACGGCCGCGGCTGTTTACAGGTTGACATTTGTCTTGTACTGGTAAATCAACAATGATAATCTGAACTGTACGTCTTATATAACCATGACTGTGGTGTATATAAAGATAGAAAAAACAACATTTAGTGGAATTTATATGATAATATTTGTAAACAATTTTTAGATGAGTCATTTACTGAAGAACAAAGATTAATGTTAAAACAAATTGAAGTACAAGAAACCAGGTTACATTATGATTGGCCTGGATGTGTTTTGTTTAAACCTGAAATATTTCAATGTTTATATAATCATACATTACATCCTACACATTGTGGATTTATGGCTACACATGATACAAGTAAATTAGAGAAGTTTATAGAATCTCTAAATGTAGGTAAGTTTAGTTTTATTTTATAGTTTTAACAATATTTTAGACTAAAATTTTTATATTTAATACCTGGCAGGGGTTCGGTACTTTTTTATGGATATTTTTATAAAAAGTTGGCAATAATTAAAAAAGCAATTGGACAGTTTGACTACTGGATCTGTTTCATTTCTCTAGCAACATTTTGAAAAATGGTTTGTATAAGAATTTATTAAAAGTTTCTAATTGAAAGAGCAGACAGACATTTTGAAAGATTGTTTGTATAAGAATTTATTAAAAGTTTCTAAATGAAAGAGCAGGCAGATATTTTGAAAGATTGTTTGTATAAGAATTTATTAAAAGTTTCTAAATGAAAGAGCAGGCAGACATTTTGAAAGATTGTTTGTATTAGAATTTATTAAAAGTTTCTAAATGAAAGTGCAGGCAGACATTTTGAAAGATTGTTTGTATAAGAATTTATAAAAAGTTTCTAAATGAAAGAGTAGACAGACATTTTGAAAGATTGTTTGTATAAGAATTTATAAAAAGTTTCTTAATAAAAGAGTAGACAGACATTTTGAAAGATTGTTTGTATAAGAATTTATTAAAAGTTTCTAAATGAAAGAATAGGCAGACATTTTGAAAGATTGTTTGTATAAGAATTTATTAAAAGTTTCTAAATGAAAGAGCAGACAGACATTCTGAAAAATTGTTTGTATAAGAATTTATAAAAAGTTTCTAAATGAAAGAGTAGACAGACATTTTGAAAGATTGTTTGTATAAGAATTTATAAAAAGTTTCTTAATAAAAGAGTAGACAGACATTTTGAAAGATTGTTTGTATAAGAATTTATTAAAAGTTTCTAAATGAAAGAATAGGCAGACATTTTGAAAGATTGTTTGTATAAGAATTTTTTATAAGTTTCTAAATAAAAGAGCGGACAGACATTTTGAAAGATTGTTTGTACAAGAATTTATAAAAAGTTTCTAAATAAAAGAGCGGACAGACATTTTGAAAGATTGTTTGTATAAGAATTTATAAAAAGTTTCTAAATAAAAGAGCAGACAGACATTTTGAAAAATTGTTTGTATAAGAATTTATTAAAAGTTTCTAAATGAAAGAGCAGACAGACATTTTGAAAAATTGTTTGTATAAGAATTTATTAAAAGTTTCTAAATGAAAGAGCAGACAGACATGTTGAAAAATTGTTTGTATAAGAATTTATTAAAAGTTTCTAAATGAAAGAGCAGGCGGCATGTTGATAATAGAGCCATTAGTCTATATAATAACATGAGAAGTTTAGTATGTATGTGTGTATTTATAATGTGAATTTTGTCAATGTTTAAATATTTGTTTTTCAGATAATTATAAAATGATTTTAGCATCACAATTGCATCATAGATTATTTCTGAAAATACAAAAATTAGATCAACTTTTACAATGGATATTTTTACAAAGTATGTATTTAATTGTTGTTTTTTTGTATTATTTATATTAAATGATCAATGTTTAATTCATACTATAAACCAAAAAAAAAGGAATGTTTTAAGTGCTGAAAGGAATAATTAGACTTTATCTTTAGTTAGTTAATTCTTTATTTTTGAATTTATATGTATCATACTCGTAAATGCTTCATTTCTTTGTTTGTTTATTTGTTTGTTTTTGTTTGGTTTAACTTTTAGCAACATATTGTATAGGTCATGTAATGGCGGTCAGTCAACCTACTCACTCCTCCTGGAAAGGCTAAACCTCTGGTTTAGCTGTTAACCAACTACTAAGGGCATACTTTCGTCAGTGACTTACAACTGCCCTACATAATTAAAAATCATTGGTAGGAGGGAGAGTGGCCATAGAAACAATTTCATGACCAAGCTCCACGAAAGTATGCCCCGCTCAGAAATCTAACCCACAACCCCTCGATCAGTAGACTTGCGTGCTATCAACTGAGCCAGCGGGGCGGCTCTCTTTAATTCTTTAAGTTTGTTATACAAGCAGGTTTATCTGTCTGTATATAACATTTTACATTTCATAATTGTTATATAAATTATGTTTATTATACCCCCGCTGCGAAGAAGAGGGGGGTATACTGTTTTACCCTTGTCCGTGCGTCCGTCCGTCCGTTACAAAATTTCCGTCGCAGTTTTCTCAGCAACTATATCATGCAGCAGCCTAATACTTTGCATATTGCTTCATCCCATAGTCCCATGTGGTGTAAAGCGATTTCATGCTCCTTGCTCATCTACTTCCTGTTTGTCGCATATTTTTACATTTCGTTAAATGAAAGTTACATTATGATAGTCATATTTCTCACTGCAGGGGTATCACTAGTGAGCATTAGCTCACAGATTTACTTGTTATATTTCCAGTGTCTATAAACAATGATGAACAAATACAAAATGGTTGTAAAGAAACATTAATGAATATATTACATACACAGTACATTGATCATGTAACAAAATGGACTCCAAGTTTTATAGATATGTTATCAATTCTTGTAAATTATGGTAAGTCAAGTAAAATGTATTATATTGTATCTGATTCATGGTCATTTTACAGGGCCGGCTAAATCTTAAAATTGTTAACTTGTCCGTTCTGCCAACTGGTAAAGTTACTTGTCTGTATGAAAATTACAGAATAAAATTATTGAAAAATCTACTTGTCCCTACTTGCATTGGGACAACGAGGACAATATGGACGTTTGATTTTGCCGGCCCTGCTTTATTCGTAAGTCTTTTCTTAGTGTAGAAATAACAAAACAGAACGGAATTCATTATAATCAGCATGAACACATTGTGTATGTTGCCATGACAATAATGAATATGGCTGGCTGTTCACCCAAAACATTTAGAATACAATATATAATAATAAGGTACCTGAAAAGTGTTACATATTTGAACAGAGCTGTGTGTACATGTAGATACAGTTATATTCAGATGTTCATTTTGTGTAATAAACACGACTTATAACATATAAATGTAATAACATGTGTGATAATTTTAAGATACAGATTATATGTGATCCTGCCTTATATTTTCCCACGCAAATGTCTAGTTCATCATTTTAACAATCAAACAGAATTTTGTAATCACAGTGATATGTATTCAACTATTTCATATTTAAACAGGAGCAAGTTTAGAAAGTTTGTTACCCTGTACTGACAGTGAAATACAATCATACAGGTATGTTATAATTATATCAAATATACTCACAGTGAAATACAATCATACATGCAAGTTATAATTATATCAAATATACAGACAGTGAAATACAATCATACAGGTAGGTTATAATTATATCAAATATACAGACAGCGAAATACAATCATACATGCAAGTTATAATTATATCAAATATACTCACAGTGAAATACAATCATACATGCAAGTTATAATTATATCAAATATACAGACAGTGAAATACAATCATACATGTAGGTTATAATTATATCAAATATACTAACAGTGAAATACAATCATACAGGTATGTTATAATTATATCAAATATACAGACAGTGAAATACAATCATACAGATAGGTTATAATTATATCAAATATACTCACAGTGAAATACAATCATACAGGTAGGTTATAATTATATCAAATATACTCACAGTGAAATACAATCATACATTTAGGTTATAATTATATCAAATATACTAACAGTGAAATACAATCATACATGCAAGTTATAATTATATCAAATTTACTGACAGTGAAATACAATCATACAGGTATGTTATAATTATATCAAATATACTCACAGTGAAATACAACAATCATACAGGTATGTTATAATTATATCAAATATACTCACAGTGAAATACAATCATACAGGTATGTTATAATTATATCAAATATACTCACAGTGAAATACAATCATACAGGTATGTTATAATTATATCAAATATACAGACAGTGAAATACAATCATACATGTAGGTTATAATTATATCAAATTTACTGACAGTGAAATACAATCATACAGGTAGGTTACAATTATAGCAAATATACAGACAGTGAAATACAATCATACAGGTATGTTATAATTATATCAAATATACTAACAGTGAAATACAATCATACATGTAGGTTATAATTATACCAAATATACAGACAGTGAAATACAATCATACAGGTATGTTATAATTATATCAAATATACTGACAGTGAAATACAATCATACAGGTAGGTTACAATTATAGCAAATATACTCACAGTGAAATACAATCATACAGGTATGTTATAATTATAGCAAATATTATGTTATAATTACATGTACTATAACTTGTTAATATTGTTTCTAGAAAATAAACTCTTTTACTGATCTGATTATCACAATTATTACTTTCAATTTTTATAACATGGTCTTTTAGATGTATGAGTAATTAATGAATGTGAAAGATTGAATATAAATTATGCTAACCTGAATTATGATTAATTAATGTTTATCTGAATGAATATACATTTGTAAACTATGTTAACCTGTGTATGAATTATCTTCTGTGTTAAAATTAATGAGAAATGTAAGTAAAATGTTTGTTTTATCACAAGACTGACCATACATGCTTGAATATATTTAACTTTGATTTCATTTGTCTGATACGTTCAGTTTACTGATTGTTATATCAAAACACTATGTTATAGAATACTTAAAATTATGATTTATCAGTTATTATTAATTCATATAATGCACATTATATTTGTTATTATATTAATTTCACTTCACTGGAACAATAAAATATATATCAATAGAATATGAATACAATTTTTACGATAGATTATGTAAACATATAAACAAATTAAAAGTTTTGAAATGTGTCCCAAAACATTTAAAAGATACACTCTTAGATTCATGCTATATATATCAGTTTATCTAACTAGCAGAAATGTATAAATTACAGAAGTCAAATACTTAAACAACCAGGATATGTTCAACACCAACTAGGATTGAGGCAGCCAGATAACATTAAACGTGAAGACCAGGATCAACTAGCAAACATTAAACGTGAAGACCAGGATCAACTAGCAAACATTAAACGTGAAGACCAGGATCAACTAGCAAACATTAAACGTGAAGACCAGGATCAACGAGCAAACATTAAACGTGAAGACCAGGATCAACTAGCAAACATTAAACCCGAAGACCAGGATCAACTAGCAAACATTAAACGTGAAGATCGGGAAGAACGAGTGAAACATGAACATATTGACCAGGAACAAAGACAACTATCTAAATACTGGATCAATAATTTGATACTTGTAATAAAAGTTCTTACACAATCTTTAAATGGTCAAATGTAAGTAATTTAAACATTTGTTTTGTTTTCTTCTACAACCAATAGTTAATGTTACATATTAAACTTATATAATAATGTAGATCATGTTTTAATGTATTCCTGTTTACAATTATTGTCTGTTATAACAACTGAATATTTACTTCTATTGATTTTCATTCTTTAGCTGTGAAATATTTCTTTAAGTTATTCACTAGAGTTCTATTGAAGAGCTTGTTAGACCACATTTTGGGGAAAAAAACTGAACAAAAAGCAAATTGTTTTGTTGAAAAAGTGCAATTCCCCTGTTGTTTCCCCCCAGTTTGCCTTGGAAACACGGATAGAAGTGCAAATACTTTTATCTGAAGGACAAACGCACAGAAATATATTCGATCAATGCTTCATATCTATTAATCAATTAGTACAGTCTATAAAATTAGGATATGAAAGTTGTTGTCTAAACTGATCATTTAAGAGCGAGCACTATATTTCATGCGCAGAATTTTTCATGTGCCCAAATGAATTTGTTGGTTGTCAGAACTAAAAAGTGGTTGTCCTGGGCAACTTGACACCCACTTATTTCGTAGACTGTTAGTAATGGAATAAAATCATCTTTAAATACTGAAAAATGGCCAGTTGTTTTTGTCTTTGTCTTGACTTTAAAAGTTTTAATGATATTTCACATGTCTCAAGTTTATTCATAGTAAAATGAACTTGTATTTTATTTATTACAGTGGTAGATACAGTGCCAATGAAACAAGTTTACTATTTTATATTTTATGTAAAATAGTTCTAGAACCATCCACTAAAACATGGTCAGTTATTATATTGTTATATTATTTTATTATTATACTCCCGCTTCGAAGAAGAGGGGGGGTATACTGTTTTACCCTTGTCCGTGCGTGCGTCCGTCCGTTACAAAATTTCCGTCGCAGTTTTCTCAGCAACTATAACATGCAGCAGCCTAATACTTTGCATATTGCTTCATCCCATAGCCCCATGTGGTGTAAAGCGATTTCATGCTCCTTGCTCATCTACTTCCTGTTTGTCGCATTTTTTTAGATTTTTGCGGGGGTATCACTAGTGAGCATTAGCTCACAGATTTACTTGTTTTATTATATTTTATGTAAAATAGTTCTAGAACCATCTACTAAAACATGGTCAGTTATTATATTGTTATATTATTTTATTATATTTTATGTAAAATAGTTCTAGAACCATCTACTAAAACATGGTCAGTTATTATATTGTTATATTATTTTATTATATTTTATGTAAAATAGTTCTAGAACCATCCACTAAAACATGGTCAGTTATATTGTTGTTATATTATTATAACCCCGCTTCGAAGAAGAGGGGGGTATACTGTTTTACCCTTGTCCGTGCGTGCGTCCGTCCGTCCGTCCGTTACAAAATTTCCGTCGCAGTTTTCTCAGCAACTATAACATGCAGCAGCCTAATACTTTGCATATTGATTCATCCCATAGTCCCATGTGGTGTAAAGCGATTTCATGCTCCTTGCTCAACTACTTCCTGTTTGTCGCATATTTTTAGATTTTTGCGGGGGTATCACTAGTGAGCATTAGCTCACAGATTTACTTGTTTTTTATGTAAAATAGTTCTAGAACTCTCTACTAAAACAAGGTCAGTTAAATCACTGCTACAATAATTTATCTCTCAAATGTTATAACAATTCTATGTGATGGTTTGTATATAGAGAGTATATTAGTCCACTTTGATGTAAGATTGGTTTTTTACCCAGTGAGCTCAGACAATATATTGTCCAGGTTAACTCACTTAGAGAACTTTTTCAGTCAGTACCATCATATGCGATACTAAACTATCTGAAGGATATAACCTTTCTATGTTGATGCGCCGTAAAACCCAAACAAACGAACACTTTTCCAGAATGGCTTAGTCACAAGTGAAATTATCGCTTTCTGCGCTGAAGAGTAGAATGAAAAAAAAAATCAAGTTTGTGTACGAATATTATATTTTCAGTGCTTATGCAATGGAAGTTATTCAGAATTGTCTTACTGTTGTTATTAATCAATATACAGAATCAGATTGGAGTAAAGAGGTAAATTATTTTTTACAAATTATTTAAGCTTCAACTTAGTTGGCAAATTAAGAAGCTCTGCACATGTGTTAATGATTAAACATGGAAAATATTGTCCGTATTGTAAAGTATTGATGAGCTGCATTCTTACTTATACCAATATCACATGAGCATATATCATGTGAAATTGTCAATATTGTTCGATGCAATGTTTCTGAATCATAGAGATCAATATTTTAATACCCCCGCTTCGAAGAAGAGGGGGGTATACTGTTTTACCCTTGTCCGTGCGTGCGTTCGTTCGTGCGTCCGTCCGTCCGTTACAAAATTTTCGTCGCAGTTTTCTCAGCAACTATAACATGCAGCAGCCTAATACTTTGCATATAGCTTCATCCCATAGTCCCATGTGGTGTAAAGCGATTTCATGCTCCTTGCTCATCTACTTCCTGTTTGTCGCATATTTTTAGATTTTGAGATTTTGGCGGGGGTATCACTAGTGAGCATTAGCTCACAGATTTACTTGTTAAATTTAATTCCTACCTATTGTACATGAAATAATCATCACATTGTCTTGTCATATGATAGATAATGTAGGTTGGATATGGTAAATAAACAGTTGTGTTATCTACTATTTTGTCACAGATAAACGTTTTGCTGTTTATATTTGATTTAAACTTTTTTAAAAACTAAGATTTTTTTTCATCTATTTTTTCAGAAATTATGTTATCTATTATATCAGAAATTATGTCATCTATTCTTTCAGAAATACTGTCATCTATTATTTCAGAAATTTTGCCATCTATTATTTCAGAAATTATGTCATCTTTTATTTCAGAAATTATGTCATCTATTATTTCAGAAATTTTGCCATCTATTATTTCAGAAATTATGTCATCTTTTATTTCAGAAATTATGTCATCTTTTATTTCAGAAATTATGTCATCTATTATTTCAGAAATTTTGTCATCTTTTATTTCAGAAATTTTGCCATCTATTATTTCAGAAATTAAGATTATGTCATCTATTATTTCAGAAATTTTGCCATCTATTATTTCAGAAATTATGTCATCTTTTATTTCAGAAATTATGTCATCTTTTATTTCAGAAATTATGTC
Organism: Mactra quadrangularis; assembly: GCA_025267735.1. Classification (NCBI taxonomy): domain Eukaryota; kingdom Metazoa; phylum Mollusca; class Bivalvia; order Venerida; family Mactridae; genus Mactra; species Mactra quadrangularis. Next base: position 241,214 of record CM046310.1, read on the forward strand.
ATCTTTTATTTCAGAAATTATGCCATCTATTATTTCAGAAATTATGTCATCTTTTATTTCAGAAATTATGTCATCTTTTATTTCAGAAATTATGTCATCTATTATTTCAGAAATTATGTCATCTTTTATTTCAGAAATTATGCCATCTTTTATTTCAGAAATTTTGTCATCTATTATTTCAGAAATTTTGCCATCTATTATTACAGAAATTAAGATTATGTCATCTATTATTTCAGAAATTAAGATTATGTCATCTATTATTTCAGAAATTAAGATTATGTCATCTTTTATTTCAGAAATTAAGATTATGTTATCTATTATTTCAGAAATTAAGACTATGTTATCTATTGTCTGATATCTCAAGCCATCATCATGATCACAGTTATTTAGCTCAATTATTACCAAGATGTAAACGTGGACTTTATATTCAACAAAGATATTGTTATCTTGTAGTCAATCAAATATTTCAATATAAAACATCTATATCGGATAATGAATTAGATCATTTTGAGGTAAGTATTGTTTATATTGTTTGTATTATAGCTAGTCATGTATTTGAATATCAACATATTTCGTAGTACATTATTAAGATAGAATGGTGAATTTGGAAATCACAAAGTTTTTATAATTTATTAACAGCTACAAGATAATTAAAGTGAACAATTTTATGATAATACTTCATTACAATATTGAACAATTTACATCTAAAATCCATGGTTAGACTGTTGGTAATTCTATCTCAAGATTTTCCTATGATATTTATAATTGTCAGGATCCTCAATACAAAATGACTTCTGTATGATAACATGTAAAATAGTGATATTGATTCTTATATTTCAGATTTGTTATTTAGAGAAGTTTACTAATGATGTAAAAGATTTATTAGAAACAGATCCTTATACCGTGTCTTCAGTGATAAGATTACTGGATTTATCAGTTGGATTAACATATACCTGTTCTAATATGAAACATAGGGTAAGTTTATCATTGTTACAGATTAATTTAATCTCATTTATTACCTTGTCCAGAAATATTATAGATATTTTACTTATTTGTTCTTTCACTTATGTCCTAACATTGAACCACTGGCATAATTCTTATTTGTTATTTTTTTATTGAAATATTTAAACCTGTGAATGTTTATACATGCATTTGTTTCTATCATGTTAACTAATGTACAATATTCATGCTTTATTGACAGGAACAATTAAGATCATTACTAGAAAAATTAAGCCATATAAAAGTTAAAGACAGTATTGGAATGTTGGATAGAGCTAGAGTAAGTTGGTTTTCTTTATTGAAGTTTACCTGTTGTTTAACTTTACTTATTAAGAGATGTTGTTTTTTTAAACCAGAAACTTGTACCAAGATAAATAGTCCCATGATCTTCAAATTCTTAACAAACATTTGTTAATCATCTAATTCTTGTGTTAGTTAAACCATTAGAAAGATTCAAATAACGCATCAAACAACATTATTATACCCCCGCTTTGAAGAAGAGGGGGGTATACTGTTTTACCCTTGTCCGTCCGTGCGTCCGTCCATTCATTACAAAATTTCCGTTGCAGTTTTCTCAGCAACTATATCATGCAGCAGCCTAATACTTTGCATATTGCTTCATCCCATAGTCCCATGTGGTGTAAAGCGATTTCATGCTCCTTGCTCATCTACTTCCTGTTTGTCGCATATTTTTAGATTTTGGCGGGGGTATCACTAGTGAGCATTAGCTCACAGATTTACTTGTTTGTTTTAAAGTTATGATTTGTTTTGCATATTGCCTAATTATATATAATATAATATACTTCAATTATAAAAACTTATTTACTCAATGTAGCATTTGTGTAAAATATCTCATTTAAAACAAACAGGAAGGAAATAGATTATTTTTCAATGGTAGAATGAGAGCAAATTTTTATTTCAATCTGTTATAATGTACCGTAGAAAATGATATTTTCACTCATATACATGTATGCCACTATTGAAAATATTTTTTCTGAGCGCACTCGGTTAAATGAAAAATAAGCTTATACCAAAGTCTATGTACTTCTGTTACGTTATTATAAAATAATGGTTTTGATTATTTTAGGTTAAAAGTATGATAGATATGTTATTATAAAATAATGGTTTTGATTATTTTAGGTTAAAAGTATGATAGTTATGTTATTATAAAATAATGGTTTTGATTATTTTAGGTTAAAAGTATGATAGATATGTTATTATAAAATAATGGTTTTGATTATTTTAGGTTAAAAGTATGATAGATATGTTATTATAAATTCTAACATAGGCACGTGCGTTTTCACTCTTTATTTAATGTGACGTCATCTATGCTTTATTATTCAACAAAATATAGCTCGTGACGGCTGTTGAAATTTTACTCCCCACGTTAAATGCGCAAAGACGAAAATGGCGCCCGAGTTTATAAGGGTTGACTTTTACAATTTGGTTTCTATTCTATAATTAAGATTTTAATATTTTTTGTTCGGAATAAGAAACACCTATCCGTGAGAATTGTGTAAATAAATGCTATTTTCGGCCTTTGCACTGGGGTGGATTTCAACAGCATGACGTTTCTGACAGTTAAAAATAGTTCTATAAATATATCTTTTCTACGGATGTATTTTACGATGTTAGAATCGAAATAACTTACAGTTGTCTATATTTTGTTGTCTAAAGCACTCGTGATTTAATCATACGCGCATCACAACTCGTGCCTATATTTTATTAGACAACAAAATATAGACAACTGTAAGTTAATTCTTAAATAATGGTTTTGATTATTTTAGGTTAAAAGTATGATAGTTATGTTATTATAAAATAATGGTTTTGATTATTTTAGGTTAAAAGTATGATAGTTATGATTACAAGGAGATGGTCTTTGGATTTGCAAACTGTGAGAAGAAAACAGGTAAACATCATTTATTATCTATCTATAGAGTTTTATTATGCATCAATACTACTTTCTTGATTGGTACACTCGCTAGGCTAGCAGAGTTAGTAGCTTACAAGTCTACTGATCGAGAAGTCGTGGGTTTGATTGTCGGGCGGGGTATACTTTCGTGGAGCTTGGTCATGAAATTATTTCTACGTCCATTCTCCCTCCTACTAATGATTTTTAATAATGAAGGACAGTTGTCAGTCACTGACGAAAGTATGCACTTAGTAATTGGTTTACAGCTAAATCCAGAGATTTAGTCTTTCCAAGAGGAGTGAGTAGGTTAACTTACCGCCGATATATGACCTATACAATGTGTTGTAAACTCAACAAACAAACAAAGAAACTGGATTGATACTGGGATAATCTAAACAGCTTTCACGTGATCATTGTAAAATCAATAGATGTACCCACTATACATGATATGCACTCATTAGTATTTGTCCTTTTTAGCTCGACTTTACGAAGAAGATGGAGAGCTGTCCTACTTGCCCTAGCATCGGCGTCCGCGTCCATACTTCTGATTTAAGTTTTTGTGCTATAAAATAATCTTTGCTATAACTTTTTATTTCTTAAGGTATCAACTTCAAACTTTAAATATATGTTCCTTAATATCAACTTCATCTCATGTGACAAGGTTCATAACTCGAAATACTTTTTTCTAGAATTATCTCCCCTTGAACTTAGAGTTTTCTGTAAGTTTTCCTAAGGTATTGACTTCAAACATATGTTTATTTTATCAACCACATCTCATGTGACAAGGTTCATAACTCCAAATACAAATGTACATTTTTTTCGAAATTGTCTACCATGAACTTAAAATTTTCTTTAAAAAATATTTTTTACTTTAAATTTCTTAAGGTTATATTTTCAAATTTTGAAATATGTATGTACCTTGTCATCAACCACATCTTATGTGACAAATAATTACTTAGTCGAGCATGCTGTCTCTACTGAAAGCTTTTGTTTAAATATACTTGAATAATATTATGTCATGTATAACTTTTTCATTTCTAATACTTTTTTGCAGAGAAAAATGTTTGAGTATACAAATATGGATGTTAAGATAGAAACATTGAAACAAAACGATGGAGACGATGATGATGATGATGATGATAGTGGTGGTGATAGTGATGATGGTGATGATGATGATGATGTTAATCCTTGTAAAATAACTAAACTTAGTGAAATAAGTGATCACGAGTGAATTATTCATAACTTTATCACATGAAATGAGTGAATACAAATGAATTATTAAAAAATACATGAAATTTGTGATCACAAGTGAATTTTAATAAAATTTTTACATGAAATAAGTGACCACTAGTGAATTTTATTAAAATTATTACAGTAGAACTTGGTTATAACATACTTGGTTATAACATACACTCGGTTATAACATACCATTTTTCCTGGTCCAATTTTCATATTTTGTATATAACATACTTAGTATGCTATATTGATATAACATACCTCGGTTATAACATACCTTTTTTCTTTGGCCCAGCGAGTATGTTATATCCAAGTTTTACTGTACTTGAAATTTGTAATTACAAGTGAATTATTATTAAATAATCAAATAAAATTTGTGATCTCAAGTGAATTTGCAGCATGTTTGCAATAAAAAACAATGTGCATAATAACATATATATGTATATTTTTAATCCATTTTCGTTTATGTTAAATCATACATTTGCTTTGACTTATCTTCAATTGTACATACTTGTATTATATATTGTATATACCCTTTATTTTGTTTTATAACTTATTAAAAATAAAACTTGTTGGCTTTGTTTATATTTATCTTATATCAACTTTCAGTTTTTTGGACACTTATCTTTACTATTACTAGGGTTGCAAGCAGACTTAAAAAGTCAATGAAAATTGATATTTTATCAATGTTAGATAATGTTCAGGCAAAATTTTAAAGTCCGTTAATTCTTTTGGGAGCGAGTCAGTTAACAGTCAGAGGAAAAGTCTGCCGGTAAACATTCATGATGCCGGTATTGGAATTATGGCTAGGCAATTATCTACATAGCAAAATAACAGGAGAGATATGAAATTTTTTATCAGGTCTTCTCCAGAAAACTTGGGATATAAATAGTTCTTATCAAAATGGGCATTATTCTTATTCATATCTATCTAGATGTCAATTTAAAATAATAGGGAAAAACTATCATAAACTAGTCAAATGATTAATGTTTATAAATCGCTTGACAGGTGAACCTTCTTTACAGTGCTACTACTCTCTAATAAGTGAATGCTTTGTCAACAGTTTAAATCTATTTGTTACCCATCAAATGTGTTAACTCTCTTTTTCTATGCAGTATGAGAATTTTTATTATTATTTTACCTATCAGATTTCACTTTGTCAATTAGTACAAACAGCATTAAAGGAGGTCTATTGAACAGAGATAATGACATAAGATTCATCAGGCCATGTAGTAAACATTTTTTCTACACCACACGTAAATTTATGACCTAAAACCTAATTAACCACTCAAGAATAACGTGCACTTCCAAAGAAACCCCGTGCAAAAATCTAGACACCAGGATGAGGGGCCACTTTGGGCTATGTAGCCGACGCGCATCTCAGTGCGCAGGTATGATTTTTGTGTAAATAGGTTGCTAACTACGTAGGGGATCGGATGACTGAATGCCTTGTTTTTGTACTGGCGGCCGAATTGTTTTAAAAAATCTTAATTTAAACATATCATAAGCAGCTTTACTCGATCATAATACACACTTTCGGAAAATCATGGATGTTACGACAATAATTTTAACAAATATATTCACCGTGAAATCATTCATGTTTTGACAGTTAAGAAAAAACGAACAATATCATGTAAAATGGTAGTATGTGAAGGTTTGTGGTGGTATGTGGCAACTAGTGTGTGCAAACTCGTCAATTCTGGCCTAGCTCCTGAGAAAATACATTCGCTATACCTCGGGCAATATACTTGAAATCAGTTAAAACTAATAATTTAAACGCAACATTAGCAGTTGAGACTTCAAATATAGTAACAGTAAATATTCCAAACCTCAAATATGCAATTTATTTTGCAAAGTTTCTATTATTACGAAATTTGACCCGGCCAGTTCGGCACTACGCCTCGAAAACTAACGTTAGCCTATAGTATCAAAAAGCACTGTAACTTCCGACTCTTACACTAGAACGATTCCAAATATCAATCACGTTCTTTAAATAAATTATAACATAAATCAAGAATTAAAGGCATAATTTCACATAGAATTTAGTGTTAAAATGTCAGTTTTTGTAAACTCCGCCTCTTATGTAGGAGGCGTACCTACCTCAAGTATTGGGGCGTGGTATTCTCTCAAGTCATGCGATTTAGACAGCCCCACACTCTTCGTAGCTAGTGGTCTCCCTTGCCTATTTCATCAGAAACGAACAATTATTTTTCAAAATGATTCGTTTACCTGCCAAGGAAGGACCCAAAGCAGAGGAGGAATCAATGATGGCTTGGTCTAATGTTAAACAAACAGTTGTCACGTTTTTTGTCACGTGCGCTGTCCTAAGATCTCGTAAGTACTGTTTTGTATTGAGTTTTCGCGACCAATTATCTGAGGGTCAAAAACATATAACATTGTTTTGAACTCCTGATTTTGTCATTCTTGTTATTTTTTATGTTAATTTTTAATATATTGTAGCAGAGGTATATTACGGCACTTGTACTACCATGCCTTCCAGCTAGCTTTTATGGCAACGTGGTAGAGTGTCCGCTTACGACTCGAGAGGTTGTGGGTTCGAATTTCAGTTCAGACCATGGATTTTTATCGGGTTTCAATAATATGTTATACAAAAAAACTTACATCTTCTTACAATACTGTACATAGCCCTCTTCTTCTTCCAGTTCTGGGGTATTGTTACAAATGTTATATAACAATACATTCGGAACTAAAAACGAAACATCACTCAATGCCTAAACGATCATATATATTTGTTTACTATTACACCAGTAGTTTCAAAATAGCGTCTAAATATATCGAGATTATTTGCAGCGAATGGCTGAGGAGTTTCCGAATGTATCATTACGGAACGTTTTGTAACGTTCACAGTAACTGAACGCAGGGCTGGTGTTAGGTCAAAGATGTGGTGTGGCACAAAAGTTAAAAATGTTAAAACCTTTAAAACTATCTGCACAGATTGATATTACTTTTTTTTACGTCTCAGCCAGCCCCTGCTTGAATGCTTCAAGACTTGGAGCTGTTGCTATGTGGTTCGGCAGTTGGTTTCACAGTCTTGTAGCTGAGGGAAAGAATGACTGGCGGAGGTAGTCTGTTCTACAGTATGGAACAGTGAAGCAAATGCTGTTTCCTCAGGTTGTTTTGGAGGCTGGGCGAAGATACGGTTCTGGTTGAATGTCAACTATACGCTCTCTGGGCATTTACATATGGGGTGTATATACACAAGTAACCCGGGTCGATAGCGCAGTTGGTAGCGTGCCGGGATTTGGATATTCTTGCCGGAGGGGGTGCGGGTTCGAATCCAACCTGGGGAGGATATACCCTTCCATGAAAATTTGACAATAATGTTGATTTTCCTCCATTGATTAGACAATATGGAGAAGTTTCCGGCCTTGTGGAAGGGTAGGTGAGTACTGGTTATAGACAATGGTCCAGGAAAGCTAGGTTAGGTGCGCTGGACGCCGTGAAATGACCTAAATTGTGTTGATACAGCGTTAACTCCAATAAATAAAAAAATAAAATATAAAAAATATACACAAGTGTTGTGCAGCATATTATAAAAACAAAATTTTAAAAGAACAGACTCAGACTTAATATGTCATAAAGTCTAATAATATTTAGTTGTCTGACCCACTCGGGGATCCATGTGTTTACCAAAACATTCATGATGTAAAAGAAATTTTAACTATAGCACTGTCTTTAGAGAAACTGAATCTTTCTAACAAAATTCCGAGAGTTTGAAACACATGTTAAGATCAAATGAATGGAAAGTTATGTTCATCATAATGTTGTATTCCGAAATAATATGATGGACTTTTGGATGAAGAGCATTATGTTTTGATTAGATATTATCTTTTATTATGAAATAAAACATTTACAATCTTACTGCTACTGTCCTTCGCACTGCTAGCAGGAAAAAAACACTATTAACTTAAGATACTGCTAACTTTTTATTCATTATTTTAAGTATAATATAATTATCTGATTTCAGTTCCATTTGCTGTAGAATATATGAGGTGCTGATTCTTCCAAGACTTGCAGGAATTAATCTTTTACCAGTTCTTTAAAGACATGTTCAAAGAAAAGTTGTGAAGTGTTCTATTTATAACAAAAAACAGACTAGATCAGAGACTCCGAGTGTTGTGTTCATTTTGTGAAATTATATATTATCAGAAATGCTTAACTTTCTGTTTGTTTTATATTTGTTTATTTTATAAGACCATACATTAATGGTTTAACTTTTAAATGCAAGTTTACATTAATTTTGTCATGAAATGCTTTATATGAAGGTTTTTAATAAAGGAAAATAAATGATAAACTTTTATTTGTTTATAAACTGTATGTAGTAGAGTAGCGCAGTGGTATGACAAGCTCTTACCGATCGAGAGATCCTGGGTTCCATTCCCACTTGGGGCACTGCTATTTTCCTTGAGCAGGAAATTGACCCGCAATCACTTCATTTTACCCAGGTATAGCAAAACTAGTCTGGACTAGTCCGTTTTTTTTTCTCAACTGTCAAAGCTTGAATAATTTCAGGGTGACTGAATGCATTGTTTTTTTACTGGCAGCCTAATTTTTATTAGAAATATCTTGACTAAAACATATCATACGGCATAAGCAGCTTTACTCGATCTTAATACACACTTTCGGAAACTCATGGATGTAATGACAATAATTTTAACTAACACATTCACCGTAAAATTATTCATGTTTTGACAGTTGAGAAAAAAAGTATACAAGTATAAAAAAATGATGTTGAATAGTTTTAAAATGACTGATTGATATGTAAGTTATTGTTCAATGACTTGGGAAAGTAAACATAAAAGAGTTATGTGATGCTGGTGGCATGTTTCTACAATTTGCATTAAGAAGAGCTAATGAGCTTAAAAACAGAAAAAGGAGAAAGAACAGATGAGTAGAGTACAGAATTCCAAGTGAATGGTTTTGCTCAGATAGAAGATTAAACGTTGCGGTGGAGTCAAATTGAGGCTTTTATCCCCAAATACTAACTTTAATTTGAATGATCAAAACAGAGTTCAAGGTAATTGGTTACAATAGGTATCAATAATGCAATGGAAAACTGACTTTCAAGTGAAGTTTCCTTGAGGTGTTTATTTTCAGGTAAGAAAACTCTGTCAAAAACATAATATATCTGTATTCAGGGCCCTAGATAACTTTTGGGGACAGATACCCATACCCTCAGAAAGGGGAACTTAGCATCATTTCAAGACAATATGGGGAATTTTCAGTCAACTCATGAATGTGTACAGTTGTTACTCTAAACACTTCTACCATTGATTTGAATAGCTTGTATAGATAGTGACTGTAGAATGACAAATAAAACAAATGACCTGAAGCTGGTCCTGAACTATCTTTATTCTCTGTAATCATTTTTCTTTTTCTATAATTTTTGAGGGGAATTTTTATCTGAGATAGGGGAAAAACATATGATTTTCAAAGGGGAATGGGGCCCATACTCAGCCCCAAAATATGCCAAATGAGTCCTGGTATTTGTTTATTGTCTAGTTTTGACTGAATTTGGTTTAGGTTTAATATTGTTAAAATGGACATTTTATATGAATGTAAGTCATCAAAGGAAACGGCTTCCTTTGAAAGTTAAAACTTCATTGAAAATAAACACATTAAAAAAAAACTTCATTTTAGAAAATTAAGTTTTTTCTTAAGGTGTTTATTTTTATGTGAAGATTAAGAAAACTTTAACAATTAACACATATAGAAAACTTCACATAAAATACACACCTTAAGAAAGCTTCATTTGAAAATAAATAACTTGAGAATACTTCACTTGAGAATAAACACATATAGAAAACTTCATTTGAAAATAAATACCTTAAGAAAACTTCCTGTGGAATTTAAGAACTACAGAAAAACTTCACTTAAAAATTAAAAACCTTAAAAAACTTCACTTGAAAATTTACTCATTAAGATAATTTCAGTTGAAAATAAACACCTTGAGAAAACTTCAATTGAAAATAAACACCTTAAGAAAACTTCACTTGAAAAATGAAAATAAACTCATATAGGACGTGTATGGCATTTAATTAAGTTTTTAATTTTGAGTTAATTAAAAAAAACGTTTTGTTTTAAGCAATATTTACGCTTTATACATCTTCCTAAATTGAGTTTAACTGTTTAATTTTAGCTCGATTGTGAAACAAGTTCTTACACTTTAGATTAATCACTTTCAAGTCCGCTTTCCTGGTCCCCCAGTACTGAGCTTGTAGGATTAAGTGTCTTGCTCAAGGAAGCAACAAAGCAACTTTTGGATATAACTTAAACCAACACAGAGCTGGCTTGCCAATGATTACCAGTCCAATGTCGCAACCACTCAAAATAACTAAACAAATCAGTAATCAGTATTAATTAACCGAATGTTTTAATTATGTAACATAAATATTATAGAGTATCGTTCATAGAGCAAGTACTCATTCCATTTCAATCACATTTAGCCTCGTTTTGAAATCTGCTGGTCACGTGATACGACTGAAAATGATTTATATTGAGAGAAATCTGATTTACAGTGCGCACTAAATCAAATGCTTCTGACAAAACTTATTATTAACTTATGTCGACGGCTTCACAATAGTTCATAGATTTTTTTTCTATTACTAGCAAACTGGTCGCCAAATGGCAATGAACAATTAATTATGGAAAGTGTATTTAAAGCGTTTATCGTCTTTATTTATATATTTACTGTTAATTATTTTTCGGTAATTGCATTTCATACTAAAAATATACAATTTAGTAAAAGACTAGATGGATCAACTCAGTCTGCGATTTATATAGTGACTTTAAATGAATGTTGGTCTGCATGCAAGGAAAGAACTTTCTGCAAGTCTGTGAATTATCAAAGGCAATGGCAGAAATGTGAAATGAACACTGGTAACTTGGATAGTGGTCCGGTCGGAGGTTTAATTACGACAAAGGGATGGATTTATTACGAAGATCCGGGTGAAGAGGTGAAGTTTTTATTTATTTTATTTTACGCCGATAAACAATTTATTTATTAGTGTAAACCAGTGAACAATCGATGGTCAGAGCTTGGTTTGAATCCACAGCAGTGATTTTAGTTTTGTTTTTTTACAAAACAACACATGCCTTATAACGTGAGAATTTTCGCACTTTTTTCTTGATAAAATGTGCACAAATGTGGCACAAGTACCATTATTTTAAAATGCATACTTACATGTATATCAATGCCTTTAAACAATATACTTTCATAAAAAGGACTTGCTGCAACATATTAATTCAATTTAATGTTTCTGACCTGTGAGACAATGAGTGATTGTTTTTTACATTTTCCCTCGTTTGGATTGGATTAATCATGCTTATAATTGCGAAATTTTGTACATGTTTTTTTTTAATATTTTTTTGTCGTTTTTCATCGTGAAAAGGCCTAATTTTGGCCCATATTGAGGCAAAACAATACTGTACGGCATTATGGACCGTGAACACATACTTGGAAATGTCATGATAAAGGATAGCTTGAGGACATATGATTACAGGTACTGCAGTGTATCTCAGCTACATCGATCTAAAAATTCCAAAATCTTTGATGCCATCACGATTCTGTGGTGCTTTTCACAAAAATTCTTACGAAAAAAATCTTCGTAAGTCTAAAGCAAGAAACATTTAGTTATATACTCATTTTTTGGCTTATCAATTCTAAATATTATACAAATTGTGTAGAATTGTGTATACCTTTTGAATATCATATCGTAGTTATACTTATTATCTGTCTGACTTTGAAGTGCTAATTGTTTGAAGCTGACTTACAAAGACTTTTTTCGTAAGAATTTTTGTGAAAAGCACCACTTGTGGCAATTTAGTTAGTGTAAACCATATTGTGCGTACTGCCGTTCTGTTTTAGTATTTTATTGGATATAGAAGACAACAGTTCAAAGGGCGAGGCCATTTTATGTCATATATACTAAGTAAAAAATATTGACCATTTAATTGTATAGACAACGTTCCATTCGGAACACCTCGACCTTTCATGAATGAATAATCTCGGAAGGATTCGTGGGTGAGCCCGGGAATCGAACCCACGACCCCGTCGATTAGTAGAATGGCTTGCGTGCTACCAACTGAGCTAGCCGGGCGGCTGTTCACACTCGTATACATATTTACTTAACGAAACTTCTAAGTACACCGATTTCAATGTTGTCAGAAATTTTCATTTTTCAACATTTATTTCCGATTGTTAATGGATATGTGTTTAGGACTATACTGTCGTCTGCCTGCATGGTTTCTTGCTTCTTAATTGATGCAAAATTGGTTTTGTCGTGCATATGCAGAAAAGCGGAAATGCGCACGAGCTTATCGTGCAAACATTGCACGTTGTCAGTTTTAGTGAAAATCATTAGTGTGTTGATATGCACAACGAAAGATCAAGAAAATGCTCGAATGTCGCTTCAAGAATGAGAAATTGACATAGGTCTTTAGTCAGATGGTGCGTCACATGCAGAATAAGACCTCCAATTGCTTATGTTCTGTTCAATCAAAACAATCAGAAAATCTTCCAATATCAACGCATGCGCGACAAAAATGGTTTTGCATTGATAAAGTAGCATGAAAACTGTGAAGTTAAAGGTGAGTGTGGTCCAAAACACATTTCCATCATCGATCAGACATTTTTGTTGAAAAATAAGACTTCCTACAATAATGAAATCGGAGTACTTAGAAGTTTCGTTAAGTATATATACGAAAATAAATCAAAATGCAACTAAAAGTAGAAAATTATTTATGAAGTAATGTTTATTAAGCTATATACCTTTATTTGTTTGTTCCCAAACAAATGTAACATGATTCGGAAAGTGACAAGCGTCTATTCAACACCAGGGCAACAATAGTTTGACGTATCCATAACACGTGGCAAATTGCACTAACCGTCGCTATTTAAATGGGCATATTTAATGATGACGGTTCCAAACAGTTGAATATACGATTGCCTAGACTATTGTTTGATACAATTTCCACGAATCTGTAGTTTTTTACAACACTGCTTAAATCTATTTAACTTTAAAATTAAAATTAATTATGAATAGAATTACAAATGAACTTTATTCAGTGAAAGCAACTGTGAATTAATTAAATCGGATTTGTAATGGAAAATATTTGGATAAACACTTTTTATGACTGGAAACAATTGTTTCATGTCCGTACCCCCCCCCTCCTCAAATGATTTTAAAAGTAATTCGATTTAGACAGGGATTCTATATAACAGGGATTTGTAACGAAGTGCTTTTTGAATTTTCTCGGTCGTTACTGTCTATAACTGGCTGAGGCAGGCTGTACAAACTATTCCAGAGTTTAAAAACTTGATATATGTTTTTGTACATGTCTTTCATGTAACTTGTGAATGTTTCTGAAGTTTTTGACAAAACATTGTTGCAATTATGACCGAAAATTTGACTTTAGGTGATGTAAAATGGGCTAAAAAGACAGATCGGCGGGAAAATGCATTAATTTGTGAAACAGCCTGTGAGCGTAATTTACCTCAAAATCATCTAGAAGCACATTTTTCCTAACATTTATGTCAATTTGAATGGTACTGGTACAAAATTTCATGTGAATATCTTTATTTAAACTTGTTATACTTGTTTTCCGTATGGGCCGAAATAATAGCGACGACGGTGAAATTTGATGAAAATCTATTACATTTGCTTATCGTTACAAATATTTGTTATTTAAAATCCCTTATATAGATTTAGACTAAACCAGATTTGGAAAAATATTGTGACTCGTGCACAAACAATTCTGAGAAACTACCATATTTGAAACGTATCACAAAAAATCGCGGATAATTACATTCGGTCATGCGCAGTCAGATTAGGCGCAACGATATGAAGTTAGGTTAATACATGCGCATGAAAAAATAGTCTCGTTATTATCAATATCAGACAGAATTAATTAATGTTTTGCCCTGATGGAGCCATATTCGGGCATAACTTTTAACTAGCCCTTTGATGCTGTTCCTGGCCTTTTAACATCGGACAAAATTGCCCTGAAAAATTTCAGCCCCTCCCCTTATCTGAAAATCCTTTCAACAAACCTACCGTGTTTCTCTTAAACTAGTATTGATAATTTAATCACATTTGTCTGTCAGTAGTTCCATTTCACTACATATCAAATTTAACTATTGTTTTATTCATGTGTTTTTGAATCTATAATTGTTTTCTGTCATCCAACTTTGCACAAACTTAATAAATAATTCAATTACAAAATGTATAATATATTGATATGTTACAAATTCCTTTTTGACAAAAACTGACCATGCATATCACAAGTTAGTTTACTATGATCAGTGCTTATTCGTGTAACAGGGGCGGATTCAGGATTTTTTTCTAGGGGGGGGGGGGGGGGGTCCGACCTTTTCTAGGGGGGGGGTTCCGAACCTCGAACCACAACTACATTATACACATTTTGCAGAAAATTGCAACATATTGATAATAAAAACTACAATTCCATTAAATCTACGTTAAGCACCGAGAAGAATTGCTTCATGCTAGTTAAAAATGACTTACAGGTGAAACGAACCGGCATTGTCGTTTTGTTCAGAGACTTTGTTGAGAGCATTTTCTCTTTGTAAGCAAGATCGCCTTTGAACAATTTCTTTGTTGAATAGTTTTAACAAATTATCTCCCTTTATTAAAATTGAATGTTTTTGTGAATTTTCTTCTTTCTCTGTCATGTTAATAATTGTGATACGTTCTGATAATCTAAAACTGTATAGTATTAAACCTTTTTAACTATTTATTTGGAACTTTAAGGGAAATCCATACCTTTATTTTATCAATTTAAAACTACGTATAGCGTTGAGTTAGGTCAGCTAGGGAAAATATATAAATTACCTCCCTTTTTTAAAATTAACTTGTTTTACCTTCTGGATTGGAAATGGACTGTTCTGTAAAATTGACTCGTCCAATAGTATATAAATGCGTGTTGACTTCATTTGGCAGCAGAAAGTTGGTGACTGCTCGTGGAGGTGGTTGGACTGAAAGATAGTCGCGGGTCTACTGTTTATTTGCCGATGCTTTTCGATCAAGGTGTGTTCTATCCACTGTACTGACAACAGAACATCATTGCGATTTGTATGTTGTTAAAGTGGAAGCACCTTCTTGCTCGTTGACGTTGGTGGCAGGACCGGATTTTCTGGTTATTTGCCGACGCTTGGCTGGCGGGGTATGAGCTATCTGCTGTACTGGCATTCGAACATCATTGCGATTTGTAGTTTGTCTCTAAGGTAGAAGCGCTTTCCTGCACGTCAACGTTGGTGGCAGAACCTTCGGGGTAAAGCGTGATTATCCTGGGCTATCCCTTGTATCGTACCCGAGGTTATTTTAGTAGACAGACTGATTTTGTTCCAACGTTTGAGGTTTTGTTTCTGCTCCGGGTCGTCCTTGTGATATAGGAGTGTTTGGACTGTTGGTTCCAAGCAGTAGTCTATGACCCGAGAGAGTGTTTCGAGGTTTTGGTTTTGGTTTAGTGTTAGCTCCGAGCTGTTCCTGAGACATTGGCTTGTCCGGACTCGGAGTCTGTTGGTTTCAACATACGTTTTAGAACCCGAGGTTGTGTTCGGAGTTATAGTTTTAGTTTTAGTTTTGGTTTTGCTTTAGTTCCGAGTTGTTCCTGAGACATTGGCTTGCCAGGACTCGGGGTCTGTTGGTTTCAACATACGTTTTAGAACCCGAGGTTTTGTTCGAGGTTTATAGTTTTAGTTTTGGTTTTGCTTTAGTTCCGAGTTGTTCCTGAGACATTGGCTTGCCAGGACTCGGGGTCTGTTGGTTTCAACATACGTTTTATAATCCGAGGTTGTGTTCGGAGTTATAGTTTTTGTTAAACGCTTTTGTCTCTGCTCCAGACTGTGTCTGGAACATTAAGGTTGTACATTGCTTTATACTGTAGTTTTATTCTATCGTGTCTATAACTTTTGTTGTTTCTATTGGTTTTCATTCTGAGGTATTGTCTCAGGAGTGTGTTTTTTGTTTTATGCTTTGTTCTTTTACATATTACTATATACGTTTTAGTTCAGTTTCTAATCATAAGCAAATAGCTTGAGAAAAATCTAACTATATATATACTTAACATTGTTGTTAACCCCGGGGCACGAGTCAGTGTCCTGGGATTGTCTTGTCTCCGTTCCTGCAGCAGGCTCGGACACCTAGTCAGTCGGTGTTAAGACGGGCATCGACTTAAAACACGTACGCGAGCGCCGGCTTGACTGTCGCGCGCCCAGCGGACACGTTACACAGGCAAGAAATACACTAATGGACAGGTACATTTTCCAAATTCTAAGGGGGGGGGTCCGGACCACCCTGACCCCCACGCTGGATCCACCTATGTGTAACATTGTTTGAATCATACATGTTGATTTAACAGGGCAAAGTAAAACGAAGAAAACACATCAAAGGGTGCGTTGCCTAACGATTTTCGCTACGTATCGCTATGAAAAAGCTTTCTTGTAGCGATTCATCTAAGGAAACGGCTAAATATTTACCTCACAAACCAAAATGGCGGCCTTTGCGGATTAAAACTTTTGCGCTTATTGCAATTGCATGTTTTCGAGGCGATTTCAAACTAAATCAGGCTTTAACAAGTATAAAATCACTGCAGAAACATGTTTATTTGAACATTTACAAATATAAATTAATTTCAATTCTTCTATAGTCAGTCAAACATAAAAACCAAATTGCCGGCAAACAGGAAGTCACATTATTACGGAGGCAGCCATTTTGATTTTTTAAAGCGCTTTCGGGTAGCGAAGAATTTTTCCACTAGCTTTCCCTACGTAGCGAAATGAAACAATATATTGTAACGAGCCGTTTCCTAGTATTTTGCTTCGTAGCCATACCTAGCGATTTACTTAGGCAACGCACCCAAAGTAGCCATTGGTTTATTTTACATTTCAGAGTTGCAGTAATCCAGCGAGTGGAACCAATCTGGAAAAATCATGTCCTGTGAGAGGTTTGTATTGTATTACATTCAAAATTCCTTGGCCATTTACATTGTTAATTCATTCAATAAATGTTTGAGGTGTTCCGACTATATTGTAGGGCGGAGTTTCGTTATACATGCAGTTTGTGATAAAACAACATAAAACATTTTTATGACGTAAATTCTGGTTCCTGGATCTAAGTATTGAAATGTTATGACTTGAATCTTTAGTTTTTGGCACTAAGAAATGAGATGTAATGACATGAATGCTTGGTTTTTGGCACTAAGTAATGACATGTTATGACATGTAAACTTGGTTTTTGGCACTAAGTAATGACATGTTATGACATGAATGCTTGGTTTTTGGCACTAAGTAATGACATGTTATGACGTAAATCTCCGGTTTTTGGCACTAAGTAATGACATGTTATGACGTAAATCTCCGGTTTTTTGCACTAGGTAATGACATGTTATGACATGAAAACTTGGTTTTTTGCACTAAGTAATAACATGTTATGACATGAATGCTTGGTTTTTGGCGCTAAGTAATGACATGTTATGACGTAAATCTCCAGTTTTTGGCACTAAGTAATGACATGTTATGACGTAAATCTCCGGTTTTTGGCACTAAGTAATGAGATGTTATGACGTAAATCTCCGGTTTTTGGCACTAAGTAATGACATGTTATGACATGAATGCTTGGTTTTTGGCACTAAGTAATGACATGTTATGACATGAATGCTTGGTTTTTGGCACTAAGTAATGACATGTTATGACATGAAAACTTGGTTTTTGGCACTAAGTAATGACATATGTTATGACATGAATGCTTGGTTTTTGGCACTAAGTAATGACATGTTATGACGTAAATCTCCGGTTTTTGGCACTAAGTAATACTGTTATGACGTAAATCTCCGGTTTTTGGCACTAAGTAATGACATGTTATGACATGAATGCTTGGTTTTTGGCACTAAGTAATGACATGTTATGACATAATTGCTTGGTTTTTGACACTAAGTATTGGCATGTTATGACATGAATACTTGGTTTTTGGCACTAAGTAATGACATGTTATGACATGAATGTTTGGTTTTTGGCACTAAGTAATGACATGTTATGACGTAAATCTCCGGTTTTTGGCACTAAGTAATACTGTTATGACGTAAATCTCCGGTTTTTGGCACTAAGTAATGACATGTTATGACATGAATGCTTGGTTTTTGGCACTAAGTAATGACATGTTATGACTTGAATGCTTGGTTTTTGGCACTAAGTAATGACATGTTATGACATGAATACTTGGTTTTTGGCACTAAGTAATGACATGTTATGACATGAATGCTTGGTTTTTGGCACTAAGTAATGACATGTTATGACATGAATGCTTGGTTTTTGGCACTAAGTAATGACATGTTATGACATAATTGCTTGGTTTTTGACACTAAGTATTGACATGTTATGACATGAATACTTGGTTTTTGGCACTAAGTAATGACATGTTATGACATGAATGCTTGGTTTTTGGCACTAAGTAATGACATGTTATGACATGAATGCTTGGTTTTTGGCACTAAGTAATGACATGTTATGACATAATTGCTTGGTTTTTGACACTAAGTATTGACATGTTATGACATGAATGCTTGGTTTTTGGCACTAAGTAATGAGATGTTATGACGTAAATAACTGGTTCCTGGCACTAAGTTTGGAATTTACTCATATATGACTTTTATTTGTTTTCTTTTTTCATGGGTAAATTTGAACCAGTTTATCCTATATACAAGTTTTGTCCAATATATTTTTGAGGTGACAGTATTTATACCAAGAATACAAACTTCAGTGCTTTTATATATTTAGAATGTTCGCCTCTCGTCATTGAAAATGGTTATGTCAAGGGAAACATGGTACAAATAGGTAACAAAGTAAAGCTTGGATGTAATGAAGGTTTCATGTCGACTTATGGACCAAATATTGAAGTAATTTCTGAATGTCGAACTTCTGGAATGTTTGATGAATTTATCACTTGTTTCCCAGGTAAGGTTAAAAACAAACCTTACATTTTTTCGTTTTTTTCTTCGAGTTTAATGATGTAGCAACACATTGTATATATTATGGCGGTAAGTCAACCTACTCACCATTCCTGGAAAGGCTAAATCTCTGGATCTGCTCTACATGGTTTAGAATAAGTGGTAAGAGGGAGAATAATAATAGAAATTAATTCAGAAACAAACTCCAAGAAATTATGGCCGCCTGGGAATCAAACCTATGACCCCTTGACTTGGGTGCTATTCTAAATTTCATCCAGAATTATTTTGATAACATAGCAAAGGTTGGCCTAATTTAGGTTAAAATTCATTCTTTAAGGGGTGAAGAGTTACATTCCCACATTTGCACACATTGTACTGGTATGGAGTGGACAGACCCTCATTTATCCCCAAAATGATCATCTTTCCTGATGTGGTTTTATAATTGGATAATTTTTTCAATTACTATGGTGGCATATTTCTGCCATCAGATAACCACATAACTAAATAGTTAATAAAGAGGTTAACTAGTTACGCCAAATAGTTAACACACAGCTTAATTAAGTTGAAAGGTTAACTAGTTACGACAAATAGTTAACACCCAGCTTAATTAATTTAAGAGGTTAACTAGTTACCAAAACTAGTTCACCACTTAATAACTAGTTGATTTTGAGATTTACAAATTACGATAACTACATGTAGTTAACCACTTAACTTAATAGGTTAACTAGTTACAGTAACTAGTTAACCTCTTAATTAACTAGTTATTTATGTGCTTATCTGATGGCAGAAATATGTCACCATACAAAATTTTTATACTTGCAGTAACTTGTATTAAAGTTGCAAAGTCTACATTTGTTGACAAACTAAAATCTGCCTCATACAGAAGTTTTGATGCTAAAAGCGGCCAGATTGTGAACATATTTTGTGACTTTGACCCAGCTATGTCACTCGGCTTCACTTACTTTTCTAAATCAACATTGAGTCATGTGACTTCACTAACCAATCATTATAACGTATATGATCACATGATCATACGTCATCATGACGTAGAAATAAATGTACAATATTCCTCAAAACTTCAAATGTTGTCGAGATTTCTGGACCAATATCCAAACGTTTCAGTTTTCCTGAATGAACATACAGGCTTTAATCCACCAAATTCTACCAATAGAGGCTATATTTACCTTGGATTTGTACCTGGGGTGAGTCACACATTGAAGGGTAAGTACGGTTACTCGTGTAATGGCGAAGATAAAGTATTTGAAAACTGTGATAGAAATGCTAACAACTACTTTGTAGTTTACGAAAATGGAAATGATTTAATAATAAAAGAAGGAAATGAACTCATTGCTAAAGCATGGACAGATTGCAAACAATTAGTTGATGTCACCAGAATCATGACAGAGGAATATTTTTACGACTGGTACGAGATTCACATGGGAGGCTGCGGTACACATGCCATTTCAAACATTGACAGAGTCAAGGGCATGTCATTCGGACTTCCTTTTAATTATTAATTTCTGTGTTGTTTTCTTTGTTTTGGTTTCAATATCATTTGAAATGTCGTCTAAATCTATATGGCATATAGTATATGAGTATATGCCCATCAGATATGAAACATAATCAGTGTATTAGAGACGATATATCAGGTGAATTTGGAACTCCTTTGCAATCTTCTATGCAGATAAGACTTGGACATCATATGAAGAGAAAGTAATTTTAACATGGTTGCCAAGAAGACAGGCGATTGTTACAACACACTTTAAAATGTAGATGTGGTTTTTCAGCAGTTCTGTACAAACCTTAATTGAAATGAAAATATGTTTACATAGAACAACAGCATTTAATCTATGTTGTATACTTTTCAGCAATAATACATGTATATTAATAACTTCATGCTGCATAGATGCATCCATACATTTTTGGTTGAATAAACAACATGAATTCGAGTAACAAATATGAATTAATTAAAAATGGTAAAAACTCACATGGTTTTACAGTAACCCTGTGTCATCTATACAGCGGAATTTTACTGTAAAATATCACACATTGTACATGTATGTAACAGAAAAGGCAGTCAGAAAATCAAACAAACCTTCTAGACAATGGTCCAGGAAAGCTAGGTTAGGTGCGCTGGATGCCTTGAAATGACCTAAATTGTGTTGATACAGCTTAACTCTAATAAATAAATAGAATTATTAATAATACGATCATTTTTTGGCTTATCGATTTTAAATATAATACAAATTGTGTAGAATTGTGTATACCATTTGAATATCATATCATAGTTATGCTTATTATCCGTCTGACTTTGAAGTGCTATTTATATGAAACTGACTTACGAAGATCTTTTTCGTAAGAATTTTTGTGAAAAGCATCACTGGCTAATTGGTCATTTTGAGACCACTGGCTTACGACCTACTTTGAAACAATAAATCTCCTTTAGAAAAATGAACGTTTTCTGTTTTTTATTAAGCCTTGAATGCCAACCTTGGAAAAGATAAAAAACTCCTGAAATTTTCCTTCAAAACAATTTTTACTTATTTTTTTCAAGTATTTTTATCAACAATTTATTGCAATATTCACTCATAACTATTTAAGTTCTTTATTTAAAAACACATACATACAAACAAACAAGATTTGTTAATAAGCAACGACAGAGTAACTGAGTAAGCTGCACAGAGAAATGATCACTAGTCTCATACAGGTACATGTAGGTGTGGCTACAATGATCACTAGTCTCATACAGGAACTTGTAGGTGTGGCTACAATGATCACAAGTCTCATACAGGTACTTGTAGGTGTGACTACAATGATCACTAGTCTCATACAGGTACTTGTAGGTGTGGTTACAATGATCACTAGTCTCATACAGGTACTTGCAGGTGTGGCTACAATGATCACTAGTCTCATACAGGTACTTGTAGGTGTGGCTACAATGATCACTAGTCTCATACAGGTACTTGCAGGTGTGGCTACAATGATCACTAGTCTCATACAGGTACTTGCAGGTGTGGCTACAATGATCACTAGTCTCATACAGGAACTTGTAGGTGTGGCTACAATGATCACTAGTCTCATACAGGAACTTGTAGGTGTGGCTACAATGATCACTAGTCTCATACAGGTACTTGTAGGTGTGGCTACAATGATCACTAGTCTCATACAGGTACTTGTAGGTGTGGCTACAATGATCACTAGTCTCATACAGGTACTTGTAGGTGTAACTTCAATCATTTATTTAAATATACATGTACTATTTAAGTAAAGCCACACCCTAAAAGTATAGCCACACCCTAAAAGTATAACCACACCCTATAAGTGTAGCCACACCTACAATTACCTTTATGTGATTAAGGAAGGTCGTTTTGTACATAAAAGTTACATACAAACAGTAATATGTACATTTTACATATTTGATGTAGTTCGCTTTTTCGGAACTGTCAAAATATTAATATTTTCACAGTGACTTCGTGTTCTTTGTCAAACACTCGGGGTAATGTGATAGCGTGTATTCAATACCCTTGAAATTATTCAAACAGTTGACAGTTGAGAAAAAAAAAGACTATATCAAGATTTTATACATGTCGTAAGTCATTTAAAAAATGCGTAACCTTAAAGCCCCTGTATCAAGAGTAAGAGAGTTAAAAAAAATGAAATGAATAAACTGTGCTCATATAAAAGGCAATAAATTTTCAAAGAAACTAGCACTTTGTCAAACTATTATATTTTAAAAGGCAAAATGTTAACATTACCTCAAATAAAATGACAATTTTCAGACAGTTTTTATATCAAGTGTAAGTAAATACATCTTAGTACAGGGCCTTTAAACAAGAGCTGTCAGAGGAGACAGCATGCTCGACTTAGTAAGTGTTTGTCACAGGAGATGTGGTTGATGATAAGGAACATACATATTTTAAAATTTGAAAATATAACCTGAACAAATTCAAAGAAAAAAAAAAAGAAATGAATAGAAAACTATAAGTTCAAGGGGGATAACTCTGAAAAAATGTATAAGGAGTTATGAATCTTGTCACATGAGATGTGGTTGATAATAAGGAACATATATCTAAAGTTTGAAGTCAATACCTGAAGAAATAAAACAGTTGCAGTAAAAACAAACATTTTTTAAAGAAAACTCTAATTTCAAGGGGAGATAATTCTGAAAAAAAATATATTTGGAGTAATGAACCTTGTCACGTGAGATGTGGTTGATAATAAGGAACATATATTTAAAGTCAATACCTAAAGAAATAAAACAGTTGCAATATAAACAAATATTTATTAAAGAAAACTATAAGTTCAAGGGGGATAACTTTGAAAATAATGTATACGGAGTTAAGAACCTTGTCACATGAGATGTGGTTGATAATAAGGAACATATATTTAAAGTTTGAAATCAATACCTAAAGAAATAAAACAGTTGCAGTAAAAACAAACATTTTTTAAAGAAAACTCTAAGTTCAAGGGGAGATAATTCTGAAAAAAATGCATTCGGAGTTATGGACCATGTCACATGAGATGTTGTTGATAGAAAGGAACTTATATTTAAAGTTTGAAGTTAATATCTTAAGAAATAATAAAGATACAGAAGAAAGTATTTTACTGCACAAAAACTTTAATCTGTGCACAAAAACTTCAATCAGTTCAAGGGGAGATAATTCTTGAAAAAATGTGTTTGGAGTTATGGACCTTGTCACATGAGATGTGGTTGATAGTAAGGAACATATATTTAAAGTTTGAAGTTAATATCTTAAGAAATAACAAAGATATAGAAGAAAGAATTTTACTGCACAAAAACTTTAATCAGAAGTGTGGACGCGGACGCGGACGCCGACGCCGGGGCGAGTAGGAGAGCTCTACATTACTTCGTAAAGTCGAGCTAAAAATGGTAAGTCCACAGAAAGAAGGGAAATATTATATATAAAATACATACTTTATGTTACAGAAAACTTTAAGTTAAATATTTACAAAGATTAGCAATGTTCTAAACTCAAACAAAATAACAAAATAATTTTACGTATTTATTTCACAGAACTGCCAACATGTACCTATCAGCTTAAAAGGGTCAATCACTTCTGAAAACAGGTCAACTTGGGTCCATTTTTGCTCACTTTATCCAATAAATTTATGTATTGTGGGTAAAGTTTGACCGTGATCTGACCTTTTATGCAAGAATATTCATTACATTGAATACGAATGAAGTATTAATGCTCGATACCGATCAGAGTATATCGTCAAAGCTTGAATGCAATTATTACACAGGGATTAATTCTTAAAATATATTAAAGCGTATATTCAATGACAGTCTATAATACAGTGGCCTGAAGGATTCTACGATGTGAATCAATTGGGTTTTTTTTTAATACTTTATGCGCCAAAGTGTAGAATAGGCGTGGTATTGATTTTCGTCATGATATGTGTAGATAATTATTAGATGAAAATTTGAAAGGTCAGATCGGGGTCAAACTTTACGCACAATAACATTAGACAAATGGCCCAATATATTTCTGGTTCTGACTTTTTAAAGCTTCTGGTACAATATTTTGTATTCAGTTCATCAGAATTAAAATCTATTTGCTGATGACCATAGGAAGCCAAATATGCTGAAATCAGCAGAAAATTGGCAGTCCTGTTTTTAAATGAAATTTCTTAAACAAGCTGTAAACAATATACTTAGACAAACACTGATATATATTTACCAATGGACGGAAAAATCTTAAAAAAGAAACACAATACCATAACATACACAGGTCTGCGACTAGCTAAATTTTCCCAGGTCTGAAATTGTACTATTTAACTAGAAAATGTTATTTTAACTCACAAAACCATAAAGACATAAATAACAATATCCAATAATGTAATCGATGTCCTCAGTAAACAAATAAAATAAAACAAAAAAACATACACAATGTTTACACCAAACATTTTACAGTGAGACAAAATCAACCAGACACTAAACAACCTTAGTTTATTTACAATACCACCTGATTGGGTATGTCCCCGAAAAATACTTAACTGACATTACGCTGAGGCTACTATAACCACCCCCTAAGACAAGTGGCTAATTTGTTTAACAAAGTAATCTTATGTGTCCAAAGACAAGTGACATGTTTGTCCAACAAGTATACGCTAATCCTTTCGTTGGTAAACCGATTATGAAAATTTAGAAATGGGAGGTCCGGGGTAATGTCAAATGCACATGGAAGCAGTCAACAGAATAACATACATGTAGATAAAATCATGATGCTTGAGGCCCCTTTTACTTAACATTTTGTTCAGGCATATCGCTGTGGTCAGTTAGCCTACTTGCTGTCCCTGGACAAGTCAATATCTTAGAATGTCTAGTTTTTTACCTAGAGCAAAGCACATACCTTTCCCCTGTGCTATCACCACCTTGAATTGTCTCAAGCACTAGCCTGTCTAATTTTTTATATTGCCAGGACAAAATGATCAACGAGCCCAACTACATGTAATTAGCAATTTTAACTAGCCTAAATTGCTTCACTAGTCCTCGTTTTAGGGCTAGCAAGTTAAGGCAATAACTACCAGTGGCTGACAAGTGCCAACAATTTACAATGATAATAATTGCCTATTTCCAAGCACTAAGAAATTATGAAGTACCAAAGGTATTTTAGTATAAAAAGGAGTATGAAAACATTTGGCAGAAAAGTATGAGGTTAAATTTGTCAAACAATAAAATGTTATACTTAAATATCAAAGCATTTATAACATGAAGGAAAAACTACAAATATATACGATCCATTGGGCAAGTCAAAAATTAGATTTAACACTGAAATAAAAAAATATACCTCCTCTACCCCCCCTGAAAAATACCAAGTAAAGTTGTAGTGACCTTGTTATACCCTCCCTCCCCTGAAATCAGAGCCAAGCTGTAGTGCCTGTTTTTTTTTTTACTTTAATCCATCATTCTTTTCAAATCAACACATTCAGTGCTATAGACCATGATGCAATATGTCTAAGCAGGTCTGTTTAGGGCATTTCAAAGTTTTAATAGAAATTGGTGAATAGCCAGCTTTGCTCTGCCCTGACTTAAACCCTTGCCTAAACCCAAGTCCTCATTTTCAGTCAGAAAAATTATCAATATTGCTAAGTGAGTAGGTATTGCGTAGAATTATTTTTGCAAGTTGAAACAATTAGTATTCAACCCAATAAAGTTCAGTAATCTATACCGAGGGTTGCCCTAAAGACTGTAGTAAGTGCATTGCATTAAAGAGCTGCTACAGTCTAGTGGGGAACCCTCGATATACAGGAGTATCTCTTTTTATCTATAGTGAGTACAGAAATACTGTAGCGAGTATTTAAATCAGCGGGGCTATTGTATGCCCCACAGACAGTCAAATAAAATTTAACAATAAGGGTTTTAACAGCCTTAATCAGTAGGCTTGCTGGCTATGATGGACAGACACCAATATGAATATCATATTTGTAAGGGTTTAACCGGCACACAGCTAACTCATACAAAAGGTCATATCTCTCGTAAGAAAGGAAACATTTGAGTTACCCAATAGATCATGGTAATTATTCATCAAAAAACATGAAAACAAAACTATGTAATATTGCACACCAGAACAATTTTCCCTCACATCAGAAAAACTTATAATTTACAATAAAAACACAATCATTATCAGGCAAGTCTGTTTTACTAAATAATCTTAACATTAAAAACCATCACAAATGATTTTTCAAAATTAAGACTTCTAAATCAAAATAAATGATACTTTTGTGTAGTATACATTTGAGTAAAGTATACTCAAAAAGTATGCAACATTCTATGCAACAATAATTTTAAGTCCATTACGAATTGAAGACAATATTATGAATAATTTATTTTTGATGATTTTTGTCGTTACTCTTTGCCTTATATTTTTTCAAGCCCAATTTATTATTTTATATTGTAGATGGCAAAATTATACTAGCCTTATTATATAAAATAAGTTATTTTTACTAGCCTAAATCAATTTTCACTGGTCATGGGCTTTAGGGCTAGTCGGTCAAGGCAATGACTAACATTAGATTTTTTAATAAAAAGACTCACAGAGTATATTGTTCCTTCACTCACATTTACAACTTACATATGTGAATGATAAAGAATAATAACTCAAAGATAATGATTGATAAAAAGAAACATGAACATAAAACAAATCATTTATCATATAATACTGGACTGGACATTGTGTGACAAAAAAAAATGGCCACCATATTAGCCTGGCAGCCATTTTGTTTGTGACAACCAATCAGAAATGTCCAATCCAGGAATACAAATCTACAATATATTCAATGTTTTACTGTTTTACTGTTCATGATTTCATTACATACAGATAATTTGTACCCAAGTTCTTATACAACAAACAGTTAAAATGTCACAATATATATTCAATTTGGTAAATTTTATTCAACCAGGGCTTTTTTTCAATGTTTGGGGAAGGGGCCTGGGGCCTTTTCTTATATAGAACATTTGGGGAAATTTTATCGCAATTTCATAGAAAGGGGAACAAAAAGTCTAAGTTTAACTCCAAATTTGTGGAAAACTACATGATTTTAAAGAAATATCAAGAGGGGAAGGCACCTGTAAATGGCCCGTTATATAAAGAAAAAACGGCCTGATTCAACTGTCAGTAACACATACATTAACCCAGTTGATTTAAATACTCAATATTTGTTTTAATAAATCCATTCATAGATTCTGGTAACTGTTTTTATCAATAGTAATTACAGAAATACTGTAGTGAGTATTTAAATCAGTGGGTTAAATGTATGCACCAATGAAAGATGAATAAAATTTATCAATACATGCAAGGGGGAAAGTTCCAAAAATTTAAAAACCTGAAAAATCATTTCAGCAGCTATTATAAAGAAAAGGAATTCCCCATTAAGTAACTGAATTTTAAGATCAATCATGAAAACTTTCACCCATGCATTAACTAATACTTTACACAATCCAAGAACCATAACTCTGGTATTCCCAAGCTACATTCAGAACAACCTCAGCGATCATCTACGAAGATATACCTCGCAAATCAGACGTAGTAGGAATACAATGAGGTTATAAGGTCCAGTGACTGTCAATAATGACACTGATACTCGTTTTATCACATCATTTCATCAGTGTAATTGTCTCAAACGTAGTATTTCTGTGTAGTTCAGATTATATTACCACAGAAACCAAAATTCCTAGATCTACTTTTTCATCTTATGATATCCGAGGTTTATCTGCGTAGAAGATCGCTGAGGTAGTTCTGAATGCCCAAGGTAGCTAACTCTCAGCTATCTTGAAACAAGTTTTCAAAGTAAGTTTCTGGTCAAAATTAAAGGTAAGAGTTCCAATGTACTAAAACAACCTGACAAATATACAGTTTATTTCACAATTCATCAGCATTAAACATGAAGTTAAAATAAGTACAAATATATGTCAATGTATTTTCACTGCAGTGAAATTGTAAGTACCAATACTCTCACTGCAGTGAAATTATAAGTCTTAATATTTTCACAACAAATTGTAAATACCAATATTTTCACTGCAACAAAATTGTAGTTTCTGATATTTTCACTGCAGTGTAATAACAAATACCAATATTTTCACTGCAGTGAAATGATAAAATCCTATATTTTCACTGATAATTCAACAATTAATTGTACACAGAGGATACAAACTATCTATACAACGTTTTCTTTGTCTTTGAGTTAGCTTTTTATCTGTGGCCTGCAAATATACAATATATTATGTTTTATATAGCTAGACAATCTTCATTAGTCTCACACAGATACTAGTACCCGCTGACTACAATTGTAAGTCTATTGGCTTGACAATGATCGACAGTTTTCATGACAAACTTTTATCAGCACTTGAGGTTTTTTTCAAAACCAAACAAAAATTTAAAGTACCAAAAAAAATATTAGTGAAATGATAAAATATGATTTTAATGATTTAGAATAATATATTAGAAACTGAGAAAACTGCACAGCACTGCGACCAATCTGATTAAAACCCGATCTAAAATTTTACCGCTCGCATTCTCGCTAATTCAGATCTGGCCTTTTCCAAACGAAGATCACGTTCAGGTGACCTTTTCTCATCATAATATTCATGACGAAATTGTTATGATACGTAACTTGTTTACATCGTCTACGTCACGCAATTTGAAATGAGCCGCCCAATCGCAGATTGTGAATAATACCACTGTTAAATTAGCATGCAAACCTTGGTCTAAAAATAGAAATTACGAAATCGAAATGTTATTAATAGTGTTTTCGTCAAGATGAAAGCTACGCATTGATTGGTCGAAACAAAGTTCATCTCGACGTGACCTTGCATTGACTAAGTAGAGATCCAGTACGACAACGCGAGTAGAACAGGATCTCTGTTTACGGAGATTGCACTGCGACTGACAAATTTTCTCAATGCCACATGTAACTTAAATTGTCAAGACCAAACATTTTGTGCAGTTTTCTCAACTTTCTGCTTTTCTCAACGTGAGAAATTCTCGGCTTCTACTGTACATCCTAAAATAAACAATATAACAAGAATTAATAATTTTTTATTGAATTAGAAAAAGGGTAGACCGTCAGATTATTCACATTCTAAAAGTCACTGGATCAACAGCATATCATGAGAATCTGTAAATCGTCCCTTTAAATCCCTTTGCACACGAAACAAGCTTATATCCAGCATTAAAAAGGGAAGATAACTGAGATTGCTCCACATTTCACTTACCCATCCCCGGCAGCCATGTTGATTGGACTTTCATCTTTAACAAGACCCATATCTGTAAGTATCTTTAAAGCACTGGAAGCTACGTCATCTCTCGCACTCTCAGGTGTGATACCTGAACCATGTAACGTGTGGGGAGGACTTGATGCTATGATAAGACGACTTAAATACTCACTTGGATTTCCCTGAAATTTAAGAGACAAGAAATGTAATGTGGAAACCACATTAAAGCCAGATTTAAATACTTTAACACAAAAATTTACTGAGGGAAATAATCCATAATAAAGCCAGGTAGAGTTGTGGTTACTTTCTAATTCTGTTCATCGCATGATATGTTATCATAGTATGAAGTTTCATAAAGATCTGACAATAAATGGCAGAAATATATGGTAAAGAAAAAACTTTAACACAATTGTTAACGACACCAGATGAATGCCCACTGCTGTGTTTCGACAAACTATTAGCTATATTTTGTCGTTGAAAAATCCGGCTAAAAAATTGTAAAATAATACCGGTAATTTTTTTGCGCTTACATCAATTTTAACAATTTTCTCTCAATCAAATATGGGGAGAAAGTTGACTTTCTTGCTGTTCCTGCAAAGGCTAAGGCATTAAAGCAAAACAATTTTAACACAAAGTGTACACTACACTGAACAGAGTTAGATAAAAGTTGCATTTGGTGGAAGTGCACAGTCCATACTATAAAACATATTCTTGGCTTTCTCTTTTACATCTTCACTAAGAAAAGAATCAAAATACTTCATAATGTATCAAATTTTTTTCATTGGCTTTAGTGCTAAAACTTGCAAAACTTTATCAAGAATGCTTATCTAAAAAGTCCCATATAATACCCAAGTCAAACGCCAAATAAAAAAAGTATAATACTCACAGCTCCTGCAAACTCATCAAATTTTATCTCTATATTATTTCTAGCACATAAATCTCGTAGCTTTATTTCAGCTCTTCCACCTTTCTGATAATTTGTTGATGATTTCATGATACCTCCACTGGTTGTGTACTGTGACTGCATACCTGTAAAATAAGATATCCATTTAGTTTTCTTATAAAAGGTAGAGTTCTCTTTTTATTTGGTTTCATTTAATGCCATGGCAATACATTGTATATGCCATATCACAGTGGTCAGTCAACCTACACACTGTTCCTGGAAAGACTTAATTTCTAGTGACTGACAACTGTCCTACGCGAATGGCTAAAAAAATTATTACATGACCAATCTCAACAAATTGAATTCTCCCAATGCCAAATAACAATCATTATCATAATTAAAAAATCTCATAAATGATTACAAAGCATATTTTTCATTCACAACATCATATCAAATATTTTGCATGAAATAAATTTATAAAACAATGTGGCAGAAACTAACCTTTTAATTGACTATAATTGTTACGTTTTCCTTCAGGTAATACAATCAAACCGGGAACCATCTGTCTAGCACCATTTAAAACTGTGTGACCTGAATAAATAATATAACATAAAATGTACCTTCGCCAATGTTTTTTTGATTTTTTAACGTTTCTGTCAACTAAACAAAATCAAGGGTAGATAGTAGTGTTTGAAACAGCCAATGAATTTATTTTTGTGGCATTTGCAAATAACAATTATGTAATTTGAAAGAGTAAAACCTTAGCAATGGGTGCATGTATTAATCAGTGAAAAAGATAATTTCTAATGGAGAAACTGGCTACTAATCAAACAGCAATAAAAAATTAACTTTTTTATGTGTAATATACCTTATATGTAAAAATTGATTTTGTGTCTCAGAACAGAGCCAGCAACCTATGCTGGAAAAGATATGTATGCCTTCCCAAGGCTTGGAATTAAAACAGTGATCACAAAGTTTGGAGTCAAGTGTGCTAGTATTTTACTGTGACTGTGTGTTTTAATTTAGGGGTACTTACTTTGTTCATCAGTTGTGTCTGAAAATGTCACTTTCTTTTCACCAATACTTGTCTGTAAGATATTATAATTTATAATTATAGAAAATAAAATTAGTTTTTTCACGGTTAATAGTCAATTTAGCAAGAATGAGAAAGTTATGATACTTCATAGAATAAATGAATAAATAAATGTTCAAAAAACCTTACCATTTATACTGTATTTAATAAGTATAAATTTATACCAAGGGTTTGGTACTGAGAGTGTCCTGAGATTCTGTTCCCAAAAAACTAGTGATTCTTAGCCGAGGATATCAGAATCCCTGAGCAATTGACCTGTTTTTAAATGAGTTTAGTTTTTTTTAATTTCAATGAATTGCACAGATCAGTTACAAAATTTTTTGTTCTATTGCAGGAATCACTAAAATTAAGGTGAAATCTTGAATAACTGACAGGCATTTCTTAGGGATCCCTGGTAAAAAACAGTAAATTGTCAAATCTTAAGCACATGTCACTATACAATATATCAATACTATACCAGGGCTTTTTTCAGTATTTGGAGAAGGGGCCTGGGGCCTTTCTTTATGTAGAACATTAGGTGAAATTTTACAGCAATTTCATTAATAGGGGAACAAAATGTCCAAGACAAACTTTAAATTTTGGGAAACTGCACAATTTTAAAGAAATTTTAGGAGAGGAAGGCCCTTGTAAACAGCCCCAGTTATATAAGGGAAAAAAAGGTCTGTTTATACATACATCTCCTTGTATTTTGATGGCAGGTTTTGTAGGTTGAGGTGATGGTTTATTATAACCAAGTAATTGTAACATAGCTTCTGCTGCGTGACGTTTAGCTAACTTCTTGTTTGGACCAACACCTGTACATGTCTGCTCTTCTACTTGAACCTGTACGTAAATTTATAAATATACATTAACCCCACTGATTTAAATATTTAATACAGTACTTCTGTACTCACAATCTATAAAAATAGACACCTGTATGTGTTTGTTCTTCTAATTGAACCTATACAGAAATATATAAATTTATCATTTGATAAAATTTGACTGAAACTCCGAGTTGCAAGGGTCACCTGACAAAAAATTGTAGTCAACAGTAAGCATTTTGATTCTTGTACCCTGCAGCAACTACACTTTTCATTATTAAGATCTATCCATCTGTGAAGTTTCAAATCAATAGCTTGAACTTATGTGCTGAACAAGCTAACAGCAGAAGCTGTTAAAAGTAACCCCTTATGTCCTCATTATTTTTTATAACAAAATTTAACCAGACATTTGAACCAGCTATGACAGATTTTTTCCTGGACCGACTGGAATTTTACTGGTCAGGTTTGTCGGACTGGCACTTTTCGGAATGTCTGTTCCTGGGTTCAAGTCCCTTTTCAACCTGTGGCACAAGAAATAAATTTTGTTTGTCCTTACCTGCATGACAAATTCTCTACGTCTTGGAAGCCCTCTCTCTGCTAACAATGAGTATATAGGTTCTTTTTTCTTCTGTGCTTGTTGGATCTGTATCAATCTGGATATAGGGTTTATACCGACCCCATATGTAGGATCCGCTTTCTGCATCTGCTTAAAACAACCATATCGAGTGCTTAACACTGTACAACATTTATAACATAGCTTAAATATTGGGGCAGGCATGGGGATCTAACCACTAGTTTAATTTGGTCTGCCATTGTGTCCAACCCCTTTAAACTGCTTAAATAAGCGATTGCAATAGGGTCAAATCCCATTTAACTCGTTAAATAAAGTACAGCAAAAGGGTCCAACCACTTTTAACTGCTTTGATTCGGGACCCGTCAGGTTCAACCCTTGACTTTATTAACACAGTTTAATATAAACAATAATCTATTATCTAGTTTAATTAAGGGGCCCCCATTAACACAATATGACAAAAAAATAAACAATTCACAACAACTACAACACTATAAGACCAGGGTCTGTAGTGCATTAGCTAGGGAAAACAGGTTCAAATCCCACCAAGGACAGTTCTACTCTACCATGAAACTTTGACAATAATCTCCATTTTCCTACATCCATAGGGTATCTGCCTTGTTAAAGGGCTGGTGAGTACTCGTTATAGACAAAGGGTCCAGGAAAGCCAGAGGTAAGGTGCACTGGCATCTGTAAATAATCTAAATTGTGTTGACATGGCCTTAAACCCAATAAAAAACAAATTAAGTCCAATGAGGTTCTAACCTTGATTAGATTTCTGTTCTTTTTCTTGTTCACGACGGGTTTAGCTTTAGGTTTCGGAACATTGGCCGGCAACGTCGGCAAACTACGTAACTCTAACAACATGAACTCTGCCGCTCGTTTCTTTGATATTTTTTTACTGTTGCCATCAGCTTCTGTTTTAAATGAACCAACACGACATTGTGTCACAAAATTCTTCATATGAGGAGGTCCTGACTCCCGTATAACCTGAAATCAGTAAAGACAATGTTTAAAGGGTCTACACTCACTACTATTTCTGTAAACAGATATCCTGTAGTGGGCTGTTGAACAGGATCTCTAAGGTTTGCTAGGAGGGTCACGTCAAGATGACCTTTGTCTTGACCAATTCATGAGTAGCTTTCATCTAGACAAAACACTATTAATAGCTTTTTGATTTCATAATGTGTGAACCATTTAATGTCTGAACTTAATCTTTTCTGACATACAAAATTTACAAAAACTTACTGATTTAATTAAGTATTCACTGCAGTACTTCTGCATTAAAGGTGTACTAAAAATGGATAGCTGTATTTATGTATGGGGATTATCAAACAAATATTGAGTATTTAAATCAGGCAGGCTTAATGTATTCAGTTATCAAACAAATATTGAGTATTTAAATCAGGCAGGCTTAATGTATTCAGTTATCAAATAAATATTGAGTATTTAAATCAGGCAGGCTTAATGTATTCAGTTATCAAATAAATATTGAGTATTTAAATCAGGCAGGCTTAATGTATTCAGTTATCAAATAAATATTGAGTATTTAAATCAGGCAGGCTTAATGTATTCAGTTATCAAATAAATATTGAGTATTTAAATCAGGCAGGCTTAATGTATTCAGTTATCAAATAAATATTGAGTATTTAAATCAGGCAGGCTTAATGTATTCAGTTATCAAATAAATATTGAGTATTTAAATCAGGCAGGCTTAATGTATTCAGTTATCAAATAAATATTGAGTATCTAAATCAGGCAGGCTTAATGTATTCAGTTATCAAATAAATATTGAGTATTTAAATCAGGCAGGCTTAATGTATTCAGTTATCAAACAAATATTGAGTATTTAAATCAGGCAGGCTTAATGTATTCAGTTATCAAATAAATATTGAGTATTTAAATCAGGCAGGCTTAATGTATTCAGTTATCAAATAAATATTGAGTATTTAAATCAGAAGGCTTAATGTATGTACTACAGACAGTTTAAAATAATTAACAATACTCACATCAAAGCTAACAGGTAAATTATGACGTAGTGCTATTTCATGTACGAGACTAATCTCCGATTTACAGTCATCATCATTACAACCATCATTCATCCCCATGTTGTTGTTGTTGTTGTTGTTCATGGAAGGTTCAACTTTCACCGAGACTTGTTGCGTATCGTCGGGTATCGTTAAACTGCGTAAAATTTCCAACGCTTTCTTGGCAGCATTGTGTCTTGCCATTTGTCTCGACAGACCTTCCCCAATAAACTCCCGAGTTCCAACTTTTAATGATACATAGAATCTTCGGTGTGGATGCATGAAATGATATCTGTAATGAAATATTAAAGTAAAGTTAATAACTGTTTAAGAGAATTGTTTTGTTTGGATTAACGCATAGCAAAATTGTTTAGGTCAAATCACTGCGGTCAGTCAATCTACTCGTCATTTATCTGGATATAGCTGTTAACCAGTTACTAGGTACATACATACGTCAGTGACTGACAGCGGCCCAACATGCTCAAGAATCAGTGGTAGGAGGAAGAATGGCAGTAGAAATTGTTTATGACCAAACTTTATGAAATAAGCACTCAACCAAGAATTGAACTAACGGCCCCTTAATCAGTAGACTTATGCCCTTCTAACTGAACTTGTCAGAGGACAAAAAAAAATTTCAAGCAAAAATTTTTTAACCAAATAATAAATAAACCAATACCTTTGGTTGTACATTCCTCTAAAGTCATAATTTTGTTGATAATACATTGGTTGAGTATTTCTATTTTCTATGTTTCTATAAATGGCTGGTTCTCCTCTCTTCATGGCTAATGAATTTAGTTCTACAGTAGGAGTAATAGACGAACATTCAACATCTAAAAATAAAAAGAATTTAAAGATATTTCTTTCTTTGACTGAAATACGATTTCATGGCTAAACATTGGCATAACTCAATTTCTTAAATAAAAAGTTAAAGGGAAATAACTCACATTATATTAAAATTATCAAGGGAGATAATTTTCAAAAATCATAATTAAAGAGCAGATTATCACTTCCTCTAAAATACATAAGGTAGACAACTCCCTTTCACTCACAAAAATAAAAGTGAGATTCTTACAAAAATAAAAGGGAGATAATCAATTTTCATGAACAAAACTTAAAGGGAGATGATTTATCATCTTTTACAAAAATAAAAGGGAGATAATTTATTATCTCTTATAAATCAAAGGGAGATAACTGGCTCTCAGAATTGATTTATATGAGAGATAACTAAATTTCAATATTAACAATATAAAGGGAGATAATTCAATCTCAGTGGTTCTTTATGAGCGATAACTCACATATCATGTTGAAATTAAAAGGAAGATAACAATAAATGTTGGTTATAAAGAGAGAGGACTCTATTTCAAAATTGATAACTAAAGGGAGATAATTCAGTATTTCAGCATTTACAATAATATATATATACAATAATAAGGGAGATTACTCACTTTCTGTAGTAATCTCTTCAACTCGTCTCGTTTTAGGTGGTGGATGTTTAAATTCAGTTTTTTCTAAAGCAATGGCAGCAGCTGCGTGTTGAGCTTTCTTTATACTGGCACCAGATGCTGAATATTCTTCTTTATCTCCGATCTTTAGTTTAACAAAAAATGTCTTCTTGTGGGCGGGGCCTTGTTCATCCACTAATGTATACTGATGGGTCACCTGGATAAAAATAGAAACATTTTTGGGTTTGTTTTAACGCTGTGGCCATTTTTTGGGATGTATAATTTTACGCTGAAACATACTTACAGCTGTCTTTTTTCAAGAATCATTTTTTTCCAAGTTAAATTGGGAATTTTTGATAGAAATTTGGGAAAAAGGAATGAATTTAGATTGTAAATATAGCCCATAAATGACTATAAAGTTGACCAAAAATAAACACTGGTGGCAAAACATTGTATAGGATGTATCACAGAGGTCGGTCAACCTACTCACCATTCCTGGAAAACAAGTTACTAGGGTCATATTTCTGTCAGTTACTGACATCTGCCCTACATGTTTTAGATTCTATGGTAGGAGGGATAATGGCAGTAGAGATGACTACATGAGCAAACTCACAAAAGTATGCCTCATCCTGGAATCTAACCCAAGACCCCTCAATCTCTCGACTTGTGTGCTACCAACTGAGCAAGCCAAGCAGGCTATCAGCAAATTTGTAAGTGAAAGAAAAATCTGATGTAAGCAACAGATTAGTAAAAACATGCATGATATTTTAGGAAATTTAAGATAGGGAAGGGGCCATAAAAGGCCCTTGTCATATAAAGGAAACAAGAAAAACTGAAATGAACCTACCCTGTTAAATCTAGCTAACTCATTGATAAGACACATGGGGGTTTTCTCTTTAGTGTTTGCCAAACTTTGTGATTGTTGACTAGATCCTTCATCATTGCTCAATACTGTTGATAAAGTATCCTGTGATTGGCTGCTTGAAGTCACATGACTAGATACTCCATTCTGATTGGTTAATGATGAAGGAAAATGATGAGGATTGGCTGATACTCCTGATGACACAGTTTTTGATGACATCCCTAGATTCACTGTACCTGAAAATAATAGAAAATTAAAAAAAGAATAAACAAGAAATGTAATGTGAAAACCACATTAAAGCCTGATTTAAAAATTACAAAGGGAAATACCCCATAATAAAGGCAAGTAGAGTTGTGGTTACTTTCTAATTCTGTTCATCAAATGGTATATTATAATTGTATGAAGTTTCATAAAGATCTGACAATAAATGGCAGAAATATAGGGTTAAGAAATTTTTCTAACAAAATTGTTGACGACATTGGACGCCCCGCCTGCCTAGGTTTCACCTAACTATAAGCCAAATTTTTTGTTGAAAAATCTAGCTATTAATTGAAGTGGGCAGCACTTGGAAATATGGTGGGATGAGTCACTTGAACCAGGTTGAGATTCCATTAGGGATTTCATTAGGGTCCCTTAAAATTTTCATGTTCTTATGTAAATTTAAAGATAACCATCCGATGGAATAACATTTGGGAAGATCAGATAACGTTACTTCAGACTAAGCATAATAAACTTTTATAAAATTCCCACCCTAAGCTTAACCAAATATAAACTCCAAAGAATATTTCTAGGAATGATTACAGACTCTATGACTTGAATAATAATTTGAGCAGTTTTCAAATGCTCTGGGAAACCTAAATCAGAAAGAAACTCTTGTAGTTTTACCTGCAGGAATAAAAGTTCCAATACTTGAAGTTGGTCCTTGCACAGAACCATGACTTGTGTACGATTGTTTGTTTTGTTTGGCTTGTCCAGCTCCAGTATTCATATTAGGTTTCATTTTAATCTGAAAATATAGAATATAAAATGTAATGACCTTTGAAAGACTTTAAACCCTTGGGTTTTAATGAAATGTTATAAGAAGTAAAATTTACCTATTTTTATGGTGGCATTTTTCTGCAAACCAACAACCACATTACTAACATGTTATTTAAGTGATTAACTAGTTAAGGTAACTAGTTAGCCACTTAACTTAATTAACTTAACAGGTTAACTGGTAATGGTAACTAGTTAACCAGTTTAATTGCGTACATGTGGTTATCTGCAGAAATATGTCACCATAATATTTTGATTTATTCATTTAATTCTTATTGGATTTCAAGCCATTTGTCAACACTTTTTTATAATATTTGCAGTGGCTGACTTCCCTAACCAGCAATTTCCTAGACAATTTTTTACCAGTATTCATTTATTCAATCCTTTCATAACTTATAAAAAGCCAACAACTTCTTCCTAAACAGTAAAACGCAAAATTGTTCTAAAATTTTTTCACATTCTAAAAGAATTGTGGTGATTGTGGGTGACAGTATAGTCACTTCCAACAGCCTTGCTGTTGGGTTAACCCTTTAGCGACGAGGTTGAGTGTCTCGCCTACCAACGGGGAGAACCAGGTTCGATTCCCAGTCAGGGCATATGGTTTTTATTCTCCCAATTTACTTTATGTTTATTTGTAATGTATTTTGAATAGCCCCTGGGCTGTGGCTTGTGAATTAGGGTGATGACATCATTATTAAGTCATGCAGAACTTGATACAATCCAGATTGGATACATGTCCCTCACCTGTAAGATAATGACAGCTATTTATTTTCTTGACAGAAATTGGACATGTGGAGTTCTAGAAAGGTCAACACAGAATGCTTGATTTTCAACCTGACACAAAATAGAATTCATTGACAACCCGTAGGTCTACTGTATTTCTGATAAATTCTAAAATATACATAAATTGGTTGGTTCCAGAAATAGATCAAGGCTGTGGCCAATTAAAATTAAGACATCGAAGTTGTAAATTCTTGGAAAATTCCAAGAATTTGATTCCAACAAAATGGCTCTTCCATGAGGAGTACTTACCATTTATAAAGATAAGTAAGTCAGTGGGTTAACGTAAATTAATCTTCAACAAGAAATATGCCACAATTTGTAGCTCGATTGGCAAACATGAAAGAAAATCACAGGCGAGCACGAAAGATGTGTCGGTCTGCACCCAAATCAACTTCTCAACTAATGGTGATAATGCTACTTCCGGTAAAATGAGAATATTTATATATCAACCGTTAGAGTCGACATGATATCAACCACTCAGACTGGTCCCGCCCCAAAAGATGTTGTGAACATAATTTCAATTTTATTTTTTGTAACAAAGAGGTTTTAAAGTTATTATGAGTATTTAGTCGTTTTCGCATTAGATGTTTCAGCACAAAATATTGAGAAATTGTGTTAAAAATTAAGTAATGGTCCATTTCTGGGGGAACTATAGCAACGTAGGTTCAATTAAGGGTCGGTTGGTCCCTATAGATGTCTGCATTTCCCATATTTTCGTCTGTTAAAGTCATTAGAATCACTAAAAATATTTAATGTATTAAATAGTTGATGCACACTCTGTAAACAAGACATTAATAGAGTAAATGAATTACTGGAATCTATTTCATTAATCAGTATATATTAAATGTTTATTTTACCATTAAAATGTTATTTTTCCTACCTTTATTTGGCTTTGATGAAATATAATTTCAACTTTTAAGAAAGTTTGAACCAAAATGTTACAGTAGGCCCTGTATCAAAAATGGCCATATTTTTACGAAAAATCAGGGGAAGAAACTCTTAAATTTCCTAAAAATCCCGAAGTATTCCAAATATCAAAATCGATAAATTCCGGACTTTTCCGTATACAGCAACGAAGAAAAGCATCAAAATGGCGGCTCTTGGATGATTGAAATTTTTGTACCCAGTTTTAGTGGTTTTATTTATAAATCTAGCTTGAATTAAGTTAAATAAATGTACGCAAAGATGTCTATGATTGCAAAGAATAGAACCAAAAGTACTTGGACTCCATTAAGCAATGAAGAAACGAACAATCAGGTAAAAATATTTCCGAAATTGGTCTCAACTTGTCGCGTTGTTTACAGTTGTACTGTCAACAATGTTTAGCTGAGATCTGAACTAGTTTGGTTTATTATCTGCCTTTTGTTCACATAAAAACAATAAATGGAAGAATCGTTCGTCTCTAGAGATGGTGATTGTTATGCTTACTCCTTTCTTTCTAAATAAATTTTCGTCCCTTGTGAAGGCTTGTCGTTTCGTACTTAACTTAAGTCAGTTCGGCCATATTCTAGTCTCTAGATTGCATAGTTGTTACGTACAAGTTAATTCTTTTTGTGGTAGGTTTATTTTAAGCCTGTCTTTATTCTATTTTCAGATCTTTGAAGAAAGAAGAGTGCTGATTAATAAATGGGTAAAGTTATTATTATTTTATTTTTAATTCCAGTGCCGTTTAAAGTACCTTTCCCTACATTAGATATTAAAGAACACAGCCTATCAGAACTCAAGTATCTGTGTCTCTTTCTAATTATCCAATAAAAATCATAAAGTTAAGACTGCCGAATTTGGATACTAGACCCAAATAAACTTCCACAGTTTACTTTATGTAGTTTTGTGTTGAATGCTCTCGAAGAGACTATTTATCCTTTTTGCTTAAGGGTTTTCCAGCTCAGGATAACTAATCCTTTTCGCCAGACTCCATATTATGGTCTATTATAGTTTGAAATGTGTTTCTGGTGTTTAATAATTTTTCATATTTATATTTTACAGTTTGAAAAATGGACTCACGAACAAAGAAAACATATATTAGAAGATCTCATAAACAAATCCAAGATGAAAGAGAAAGGATTCGTCCGAGATTACGTTAAAGATCATGTTCCTGCATTGAA
Organism: Mactra quadrangularis; assembly: GCA_025267735.1. Taxonomy (NCBI): domain Eukaryota; kingdom Metazoa; phylum Mollusca; class Bivalvia; order Venerida; family Mactridae; genus Mactra; species Mactra quadrangularis. Next base: position 282,679 of record CM046310.1, read on the forward strand.
GAGAGATTTCACTCGTCATCTTCCTAGAGTTATTTCTATGTATATATTCTCGTTCCTCGACCCTAGAAGTCTTAGTAGATGTGCTCAGGTAAGACAATCTGTGCATTTGGTTTTTGTGTCGCTAACTTGCCTAACTAGTGCATGGAAGAAAGTTTTCTGGATGTCTATGTTCTGTTTTCTTTATATCATGTGTTGAAATTTGATTTTTTTTAAAGTTTGAACATACTTATCATTCATTCATGATATTGCTGCTTGCTTTGAAATTGTCTGATGGGGTGGACTGTGGACTGTCCCTTTGAATCATCAGTGCTGGGAAATTATGTCAAAAGAGAATACTCTAACAAGCCATTTTATTTACATATTTATAAATGTTTTGTAGACTTTGTTTGACAGAAAGTAAATTTTGTTTTTTCTTGATTAATAATGATTTGTCTCGGACAACTGCTGATTCTGTAGACTTGGCGTCACTTTGTCAACCATAGAATAAAAATTTATGTGTTCTAGTCTTGTTGTAATTCCAGTTCTTTTGTAACTTTCAGGTTTGCTGGCATTGGAAATATATCACAGAACTAGATCAGCTATGGATGCCAAAATGTGTGAAACTAGGTTGGAATTTACCCATAATGCCTGGACAGTATGAGGTCGGTGTATGGAAGAGAAATTATATTGAGAATATCAAAACATTACAGATCATGTTTCCTAAGGTAAGAGTTTACTTTCATCTATAGTTATGCAGTATTTTTTTCAGGTCAATTTGGTGCCACAAATTGTCCCAATTCCTCATATAAAAACTTGTTTTTGTCCCTTGTTTGTTGAAAAATTCTATCATAAAGAAATTGCAGAAAAAGTTATTGTATCAATAGATAAAATTTTCATTCAAGCAAGAGACTTTCATGTTTCTTCTTAAATATATCATAATGGGGCCCCTCCCTATGCTAATGCACCCTGCCCCTTTTTTTCCTCCCTGCCCTTTTTTGAGTTATTGAATAATTGCTATCAGTTGAATCAAACAACTAGACTTATATATCATGAAAATCCAGGAGTTATGTCCCTTGGACCATTTGCAGGCAAACTTTGTAATATTTTGACTCCTTGTTTATAATTTCAGAAAAGTACAAAGTTAGATTTATCCAGATTAAACGTACATTCTAAACGTCCACCAAAATCAGCTAAAAGTTCTAAGACGACCCCATGGAGAGGTTCTGACCCTGTACCTAAAGATACCTGGAGATATAACTACCTGGAGAATGATGATGTAGTCGCTGATGTCAATAAAATGTATGTATACTATTTTTTAACCCTTGTAGAACAAGCTCTCACAACTTTCACTTTTGAGTTCACTTCCTGGTCCCCCAGTACTGAGCAAGTTGGATGAAGTTTCTTGCTCAAGGAAAACAACAAGGTTTGGATGGGATTTAAACCAAGGCGTAACTGGCTCTCCAATGATTACCATAAGGGCACACCACTCTCCATTATAAAAGTAAACTTGCTTGTTTTTTTGTAAAATATATTGTTTGTCATCTTTGTAAGTTTTCTGGCTCTGTGACAGTGATCTAAAAGATAGATCTGTTTACAGAGATTGCTTGTGGCGCATGATCAGAGTATAGCACTTGTAAATATCTTGAAAGATGGTTTGGTGAACTGTCCATAACATAATTAATTATTATTTAGAATGTTCTAACGGGGCCTAAATAAAGTCTTCCAACCAAGAAGAAACCCCACAAATCTTTGAATGATAGAGCACATGTTAAATTGTTATATTTTAGGAGAAAAAGAAAATCTTACGTACCAGAAGGAAAAGAAATATCTCGTCAATCAAGAAGTAAAGTTAAAACAGGACAACATTTACATAATACAGAAGTTAGGAGATCACAATCTTACAATGTATGTTCCTGTTTGTTTTTATGTTTACATTGTATCTGGTCGTTTTGTCCCCATTTTGCAATAAAAATGTTAGCAGTCTAATAGTTAAAACATGTGATGGTGAATTTTATTCAACTGTAATTTGTGCATACATTAACCCCACCGATTTAAATATACAGTTATCAAAAGTGAGTTCAGAAATATTGTTGTGAGTATTCAAATCAGTGGGTTCATGTATGCATCACTGACAACTGAATAAAATTGTTCAATATCAAATTGGTAGAAGCTAGCCATCTAACAGGAAAATGAAATGTGGGGTATGTTGCCTAACGATTTCGCTACGTATCGCTTTGAAAAAGCGTTTTCTTGTAGGGCTTCTTTTTAGGAAACAGCTTGCTATTTACATCACAAACCAAAATGGCGGCCTGTGCTGAATTACCGAAAGCGCTTATTGCATTTGCATGTTTTTAGATTGATTTTCAAACCAAATAAGTCTGCATAAGGTATAAAATCATTGCAAAAACATATGCTTATATGAACAATTACAAATATTTATTAATTTCAATTCATCTATAGTCAGTCAAACATAAAAACAAATTGTCGGCAAACAGGAAGTCACATTACTGCGAAGGCAGCCATTTTGATTCGTAACAGTGCTCTTGGGTAGCGAAGATTTTTTACGCTAGCTTTTGCTACGTAGCTAAATGAAGCAATATCTTGTAGCTAGTCATTTCCCATGATTTTGCTTCGTAGCGATACCTAGCGATATGCTTAGGCAACGCGCCCGTGGATGAGATTTAATCTCCATTGTAATACTATTAGCAGAGGCTTTGAAATGTGAAATATATTTATAGTAAACTTTCATAACTATCTGTGATTTAATCAATAAGGATGAAAATGAAACTATATTGTACCAGAGTTGACGACCTCAGTGAGGTAATTTTATAATGTCATGCAGGCAGTCCTGTCTAAATCAAAGACTACTTTTTATACATTTCACAAATTGATCCGCAAACGAAACTTTAATTGACATGTGTACTTAATTTGAGCATCGTCGAAGGAAAGACGAAAATAAATTGGTAAAGTGTGGAGCTACTAATTCATTCTTTTTAAATGTTGTGTATTTCAGAAACTGATCGGTAGTTCACCAGATCCATTAAATGATTGGGATGGTTTTAGAACAACATCAAACCTTCCTATAGACGCTACTACAGGGGTTATGAGACCAGCTCCTGTGTACTCTCCACCGATGCCAAGATCCTCAAAACTTCAAGTCTCCGCTAGAACACCTAGAGACCCACCTTGTAAATATAACATTTTATTTTTGAGACATTAATTTTTCTTTAAATGTATCATTTATTTTTATTTCAGACAGTTATATTTATTAAATTGGAAACTTGCTTGTAGAAATCATTTGATAATATTTTGTGGAATATCATTACATATTTTTTCACAAAATTATGCATAGAAAATATTTTTAACTGCAGCACAAAGAACAGGCTAAATAAACAAGATAATTTTGTTAAAACTTTTGGTACATCCAATCTGTATATTATTTAAAAATGTCCAGTGTTTTCTCATTTTACTGGAAGCAAAGTCTCAATGAGGGACTTTAGTCAGTTATCTTTCCCTGATAAAATCTGAAGCAATCCAAATGGTAAGTAGGTCCTTACAATTGGAATCCTTGGATTTTATCATTGAACTCCTATGTTAGGATAATAAAATATTTCATCTAATATCTTTCTTGTTAATTAAGATATTTATAAAAGTGATGAAATTTAGATAGTTCTTTACCCTAAAAATACTTAGCTTGAATTTCAAACATCAAATAACTGAGAAAAAAGTTATTTAAGATTAATTTTGGCAAACTGACATTGAAAAGTAAGGGTAAAATCCGAGTAATCCAACTAATTAGACCTACCTATTTGAAGAGTATACAAGGGGAAATAACTGATTAAGGTCCCTTATTATGTGAGTGAGGGTAATTTTTCATCGGTGCAAAATCTGTGATAAAATTCTGATGAGAGTTATTTCCCTTCAATTGGTTATTATTATTGTTATTACAATGTATTTTTATGTGTTTTATTTATATTTTCAGCCAAGGATTTATTTCCGAAACAACCATGGACAGTACCTAAACAGGATTCGGATGATGATCTTTGACCTTGAACTTTGACCTTTAAAATTAATACATTCCCGTCAATGTTAGATAACCATGATATTAAAACGTGTCCTTACTGCTAAGTTTACTGTTGGGCATTTACTTAGGAAAATTTTATAATTATGAACATTATTTGAAACAGAAGAGAGCAGCATGAATGCTGACTGAGAAATTCAAAGTTAAATACATTCCTGTTTTGATAGAAATTTATACTGACAGTAAGAGTTTGTGGAATTAATATTTTTAGTTAGTGAAGTTTTTAGTGTTTTAACTTTTAATCATGTTAATGTATAAAATATTTTCTTTCATTCTAATTATGTTTTATGAATGAAGACTTAAATGTCCCCTGGTTGTAATTTTAAATTTGAATTTATTAAGAATATTATAAAAATAGATTTTTATACAAATATTTTTTGTTTTATTTTATGAAATAATATTATGTTTTAAAATGAAATATGTTTCAAGTTGATTTTTATGCCTTTCATTTTATTTGACCACCTTAATTGTAAAGTGGTCAAATGTCGCCAACTTGAAATCACTGTTAGCTTTCACTAATTGGTTGTCCCGGGCAACCTGAATACAGCAAATTTATTACACTTTTTGTTGTCCTAAAATTTAACCTTTGTGTTAGCTTTTCATTATAAAGATTTAATTTAAAACATATTTTTTATTGACTGTGATATTTTACATTGTAACCATAGAAATCTGAACATCTTGGGGACCAAATTGAAATTTTCAGATTGTCAGATTTTTCATTGTTTTTAGCAAATGTCAAAAATCGAAACCTAACATTTTAGGGTTTCAGATTTCTCTGGGTGCACTATATATGTACAATGTATATAAATATGTATCATGTAGAGTTGATGTAGTCCATTTTTGAAAAACTTGAGACTTTGTTAGATGTTCTTTAATTTTTAAGTATTTTAAAGTATTTTATTTGCTCTTTTACGATACATAATTATTTGCTAGTTTTTCCTCCTGGACTTTAAAAGCATCTCGGTTATGCTTGAACAATAAATATTATTTATCTAATTAGAATTAAAATCATTATAAATAAATTATAAAATATAGCCTGGTTTGTCCTGTATTGATAAATTTGGTATCATGAAGTTTGTAAATAAGTCTCGAGTCAACATGGACAAACTATAAAATATTGTATACACGTAGTTTAGTATAAAATAACATTAATATAGAACACATAGATGTTTTATTGTATAATATAAATATTGTATTTATATATTAAAGAATTTATGATTTATTCACTTGTGTTGTTTGGTTCTTACAGCCTGTTCACATCGACCCGAGACAAATAATTTTAAAATGATCACTTGTTATTCTGCGTCTCGCTTACATCTTGTTCATTTTGACTTGAGATAGAAAATAATCATTAATTTTGCTTGTATTGTGAATTTCTTGCCCTGTTGCTTCTCCACATTGACCCGAGATAATGAATTAAATTTCCCAGAATTGTTTCTAGCTAACAGCTTGCGGCCATTGACCTGAGACTTCCCAATTTACAGACAAGACTCAGTCTTGGTATCATTTACATTCATTTGATCAGTTGGCCATAATAAAGTAACTACAGTGAGAAATGTGCATCTAGTATATTTCTGTTTTGGATCTACGCGAATAACAACAGGAGCAGGTGTGGCCTGGTAATCATTGGATAGCCAGCCTGGCGATGGTTCGAATCCCATCCAAAACCTACCTCGTTGTTTCCTTTTAGAAATTTAACCCTACCAGCTCAGTACTGGAGGACCAGGAAGCAGACTTGAAAGTGATTAATCTAAGTTGTAAGAACTTGTTTCAAAATTGAGCTAAAATAAATTAATATGAGTAACAAGTAACGTTCAAGTGTACAGCATGACAGCACTTCTGTTCAGTAAAAAATATAGAACACATGAAAAAAAAACCAAGTAAATTTAAATTTTATTTCATACTAAGACACACATACCAACTATCATACATTAATTTTGTTATAAATTTAAGCACAAGAATTTTACCAACAAAAATTGCTATCTAAGTACGACACAAACAATACATCATGAAGACAGATATATATTCTAAGATATTATAGTTAAACACTGTCCAAGGTTTATATTATGTTAGTTATCTATATATTTTAATCAAGCTCCATCTCTTCTGCCTCGTCAGATTTCTTCTTGTTTTTATCTTGATGTGCCTGCATTGCTTTAACAAAACCTTCCAAATCTGAAATTTATAATTACTAACTTGAAAGCAATGGGTATGAGGTTACATAGTTTGAGAATATACTAGTAGGACACACGCTAAGGAATCAATGTCCTGGGTTTGAATTCCACTAGGGGCACTGCTAATTTCCTAGAGCAAAAAATTTACCTAGTTGTTCCACTCCACCCAGGTGTAAAAGGATACTGTGAGGGATTACCTGTCTGAAGGTGAATTCAATGATCAGGATGATGACCAGGGATAACAGCTATACAGTCACTGAATGTGCATCAGCATTAAATGTGAACTCAAATTATGCAGTTACTTTATAACATCGTTTATTGTACTATTTAGTATATAAAATGTTAGACCAGTGTTCGAAATTAGCGGCAGCCCGACGCCCGTGGCTTGTGTTTTTTACGTCGGGCTTGTCAATTTTCTGTCTAGTAAGCCCGATCGGGCTCATCGCAAATTAAGTCACAACAATGTCCGAAAATCGCGCACATTTTCGGCATAACTGCGCGAAAATCCCCTCCAAATCTCTTATTAAATCATAAACAAAATCGTAAAATTCCACACGAAAATAATCGTCAAAACAAACTTTTATTGTCATCATTAACAACTTTATAATTGGTACTTTATTTTGTAAAAAGTAATTCCTTCAATCATTGTTATTGTCATAATTTCAAGTAGCAATCTTGACTTATTACGCCACAAATTGTCATGTACATCGGGGAGTCTATATTTTAATTGTTTGCAGCAATTAAAATCAATTATTAATCCTTTGTTTGGTGACAAGAATGTATTCGCAGTTTTAAACGGAAATAGATGTTAACAATTTTAGAAGTGTGTCAGCATTTTTCACACTTGGTCGATGTTTGCAAGCGTGGAAATGACATAAGTGCAATGTCTCATTGTGTAAATATGGAGTCTAATTTAATTGTTAGGCAGAATTAATTCTTAAAACAAGTGTGACCTAGTTTTTTTTATTTGTTGACTACATGTTGAACAAATAATTGCGGTTTTGAAAGAAAATGATATACCGTGATCGTAGGAAATCAAATTTTCTTTGTTTCAATTTACTTATAACTGTCAATTACACCCGTTTTTTTATTTTTTAATTTTTAGAAAATTCAAACATTTCCATGTTTGTTCACATTTTTGACAAAATGGATGGGCCGAAGAGGCGATTCGGGCGAAGAAACTTCGCTCTATTAGCACATCAAAGCGAAAACGAAGTCGCCGACATTTTCGGAAAATCAATGAAACAAATTATGACCCAGATTATGACAGTCCTCGAGACCTCGATTTAACGACGGATGGAGCGTATGTAACATCCGCATTTCTTATGTAATCTACCAATCAACTACGCGGGAGTTGTGCTGTTAGTATACACGCTTCAAAAGCAGATAATTAGTGACTCGATTGTTTATTGATGGCCCCCGTGTATATTGTCACCTTTAAGACCAACCAGCGTCACCTTAAAAATCAATAGTGCTATATGTCGGCCAGATAAGATTGATATCGTAATTAAACGGTTGCAATAAACAAACACGTGTCAAACAGTGATACTACAATGATATAAGTTGATAAAGCTTTTTGGATGCTTGCCGTTAAATTGATAATTGTATTCAATTATGAGCATGTGATCAGGCAGTTGAATAGATGTAATTAGCAGTTTGCCAATGATTGCAATTATTTTTTTTAAGCGTGGAGTCATATGTTTTCGCGACCCACGCTATCGCCAATCAAATGAAACAAGGTTAAAGCTACTTTAGTAATTTAGTAACCTTATTATTTTGATTGTTAGTTCTTCTTAATTAAGCAATTAGTAACGGGAAAATTTCTTCAATTTTTCGATTTCAAGAATAAACTCCGGTTGGTTCAATTGAATTTATGAAAATTGTCAAAGTATTCGTCACGTAATCTACCAGCTAAAGTCGGTTTGCAGACTCTAAAAAAATCAATGATAATCATATATTGCTACATTATATGTTATATTTAAGAAAAGGTATGTTATTTACAGCAGAACTAATTAGATAAAAAATATTTAAACAAAGAAGGGTAAAAAATGAGGACACTGATAACATATTACAAAAAATGGCCTTTTATGCATTTTTAATCTCTTTTGATGAACATATACTAGCAAGTAAAAATGCTAAACCAAAAAGAAGAACTTTTCATTGAAATGAAAATTAGATAATTTAAGATTACAATTTGATACAAAATCAATGTGTTCAGCAAATAACTCAGTAACCAAACATCCAGGGAGTATTTAATACTCACACTACTTGTGAGTTACAGCAGACATATTATTTACTAAATGTAATAGTAATAACATGTATTTAAAGGATAGAAGTTCTAGAAAATTTTGCATTTGAGAAGTTTGTGAATACTGTTCAAAACATTCCATTCGGCTCATCTAAATTTTCCCGCTTGTCTATCCTCCCAACTTCTCCCTCACATCACTGCACTTCTCCCTAAATTACAGGGAGGGAGAAGTCACTTCTCCCTAAATTTGGAACCCAGGCTCATCCCTGTTTAAAATTTAAGAGTCTTTCATTAAATTCATTCGAAATTTCTATAATCGTGAGTTTGTTTCGAAGGAAATCAGTAACATTCTGTCAGTTTTGAACAACGTGCAAGTAAAACAAGATTTAAGTAACTACAAAGGCATTGCCATGGTGCGTGTAATTTTAAAAATGGGTCTGTTAACTATGCTATCCATATTATCCATTGAGACTTTAACACATATATTCAAATTCTTTGAGGCAAAGAAAAAAGAAGTAAGTGTGAGCTCTGGCACTCCTGGTTGGCATAGTTACTCTTGCCACACAACAGCAAATTTAATGTAAGAAACATTAATTCTGGCACAGCCAAGAGGTGCAAAATGATAGATGTCCTGTTAAGACAAGACAAACTGTCAAAAATGAACAAATGCAGCAGGCATGGATTTGTTCTAGTCAAATTTATAAATAATAAAAGGCTGTATTGATACAATAACATGTGTTTTTATTGATTTTTGTCTCATTGCTTAAACTTCCTCAATTTCCCCAATTTTCGATACTTTTAGAGTATGTTAAATCATCCTGTTATTCGGGCTTGTTAATTTTAGTCCGGGCTTGAGAAAGTTGCAAGGTGACAAGCCCGAAGGGCTTGTGTCCAAAAATCCTAATTTCATACACTGTATTAGACTAACCTCCTTGCGCTGCAGCATTAGCCACATCTTCACCTAAACCAAACTGTGTCATTAATGGACCTAACTGTCCAGATTGTAATGCTGAACTAAATGATGACAGAGCCTGCAAATATAAAACATTATACATCAATATTCCATTGTTAAACATAAAGACTGGGTGACAAGGAGCAACATTAAAGATAAACTATAATCAAGATTGAGCGAATTATAGCCTAAATATTTTTTGAAAATAGCTGTCCAGTAAGATGACTATTATTTTTACTTGCTTGTATAAAATATTAAGTTGCCCTGACAAAATTGTATTTAAAAGAAATTTGAGGGTAATAGATATGTAATCTATTTGCCAAAACTTTCTGTGAAAACTTGTAGCCCGAACCTGAAGGTAGGTTGTAACAGGCAATCAGAAACCATTAACTTCCAGCCATGTCTCTTATACTTGAAAATAATTTTGCAAACAAATATTCACTGAAAGCTCATACTCATTTTGACCAATATCCGTCACCGAGGTCAATTCATGTAATACGCAATAGTAGATGTTATAGCGTCAATCATTAAAGTTTAGGTTTTGGATCTAGTGACCAAACAGTAAATGGACCATTCCGAGAGCGACCTTTTTATTTGAATAACAATACATTTACCCACAATACAACCATGAGCTCTTTTGTTAACACCTTGTTTGTGGGACAAAATGTAACTGTAAACCTTTGTTAAATATGCTAATAAGTTAGGTCATGGAAAGGTCTATTGTCAACTTACTTGTTTAAACTGTGGTGAACTCACAGTAGCTCTCAACTCCTCCTCAGATTTTGGTAAAACTTCACCATCAGGTAGGAAAGGTATCAATCTCTCTTGTACATCAGAGTTAGCCAAGATAGGAATCATAGACTCTGGGTTTAATGCTTGCGATAAATCTACTTCTTTACCTCCAGATGGCACTGAAATAAAACACAGAACAGTGTGTCACAGGGCGAGAAAAATATGCAGCCTGACCTGGGACTAGAACCTGGGACCCCTCGCTTAAAAGGTGCATGGGTGAAAGTTGAAAGTTTTGAAAATACTGAAAACCTACTTTCACAATAGTACTGAAATGGGCAGATTTCCTATAAATTACATATAATAGTCTATTTTCAAAATACTGAAATCAGTATAAATACTGAAAACTTTCACCCATGAAGGTGAGTGCAGCTGGTCACCTGACTGACCTATACAGTCACTTACATATCTTCCTCATTATGTGAACAGGTAAGTTCTATGACAACACGCTTAACTTTTGATAAAACATGAGGAAATTCTATAGCAATTTCAATGATAGGGAAAATAGAATTCCAAGGTAAAATTTCAGTTCGGGGAAATCTGCAAGATTTCAAAGAAATTTCAGAAGGGGAAGGGTCCAGTAAATGGCCCCTGTTAAACAAGGAACAAAGCCCAGACAGTCATAGAATGTAACTGGCAAGAACCCATGATAATCAGTTATAAGTTTGAAGCTAGTTATCCTAGCCACTTAAATATGCAGGGCTCAATATTAAAGGTTGTCTATTTGCCCCTGACAACCTATATTTGGGTTCGAGGCAACTTGTTACTGCTAGTATACAATTGTTCAGGCAGGAAAAATATATAGCTAGTTGTCCAACTGGGCAACGTACTTTAAAAACTTCCAGCTCTGCTATAGTGAAAAATTTCCATTCTATAATTAAAATCAACATACCATTCATGTTAGACAAGATATTCTGTAGGTCACTAAGTTGTATCGCAGGTTTGTTAGCGCCACCAGCACCAGCAGAAGTAGTTGTTGTACTTCCAGTGGTCGCAGAGGTTGTTGTGGTATTCTGGGAAGGTAGAGCCGCAGCCGTCACTGGACGTTGTGACGGCATCTCTGACGAGCTACCTCGAGTTCCAGGGGAAGATTGAACTCTCAATGGTCTGTAAGAAAATCATCATAAAAATAATCAACAAGAAATGTAATGTGAAAACCACATTAAAGCCGGATTTAAAAACTTTAACGCAAAATTTACAAAGGAAAACAATCCATACTAAAGGCAGTTAGAGTTGTGGTTACTTTCTAATTCTGTTCATCACATGGTATGTTATAATTGTATGAAGTTTCATAAAGATCTGACAATAAATGGCAGAAATATATGGTAAAGAAAAAACTTAAACGCAACTGTTAACGACACCAAGCGACCGCCTGACCGCCCAGGTTTTGCCAAACTATAAGCCTATTTTTTTTGGTAGAAAAATTCGGCTAATAAGTCAATTTTTGATAAAGTGAAGATTGTAATTCAGTTGGTAACTTCTACTAACAGAGCATGCATTGATTCAGACTGGTCAGTGAAAATTACTTATTTTATCGAGTCAGGCAAGTTGATTTGTTTTTCTTGAAAAATATAGTATTATAAATCAGGATAGTGCTAAAAGCATTTAGGTTGTTAGTGAAGGTGAAAATTGAAAATTGAACATTGAAAATGAAAATTAATATCTCTTATTACCATAATAAATGCTAATTATTGTTTTAGGCTAATAGCTATTCATAGCTAATGTTAACTGTTGTATATAATTCCTACTATAAATAAAAGTTTGTATCTTGTATCTAGCACAGCCAGAAAGCCAAAACAGAGCCACTACAAACCAAAATTACAAACATTTCATGACTTATAACCATAAATAAAAGACTTACGGCTCCGATGTTGTAGACTGGACGCTACCAGGACGTCCCATCAAAGCTGACAAACTGCCACCAGGACCTCCCATGTTTACACCACCTAAAATTACATAATTAATCCATCAATAACCCTATGTCTAAGGAAATACAAGAGGCATAACTTTTTGTGTCTGAAGACATTGGCAAGAGGTAGCAAAACTTACTGGAGCTATTCTGGCAACAGAAATTCTGACAAGATTTGACAAATTAGATAATATTAAAACAAATCTTCGACTTAAGGAAATAGACATCATGGAATATATAAAATATTTAAACTTGTTCAACAGACTTCATAATCTTAACCAAAAGCCCTCGTTCATTAAAATGTTCATCTTTTATGCCTGGGTGAAGGCAAAGCCATGTTAATTAAATCTCATGCAATAAAAATTTTGCTTTCTTCCAAAGAGTTTAGTCCAAAACCAGTCAGAGTTCAGTCTTTTACCAAATGACTAATGTTTAAATTAAATATAGTCAAGAATAAAAACATACCAAGTAGTTGCATCAATTGTTGTTGACTCATTCCACCAAGTATATTCTGTAAGTCTGAATCTTGAGCTGAAAATAAAATAAATAATTTGTTAATAATATACAGGATTGGCAATGTTTTTTTCCACTAAAACACAAAGAAGACAAATATTCTGAAGTCCAAATCATACCTTGGTCTCTAAAGCCACAATGAAGAAAAATTGTTTCAAATACTTAAAATCAAATTCAAAACCTAAATATATAAATGCACAGTGTTTTTTTAAAGCCTTTTTGGGGCTGAAATTCGACTTAAAGAGCCAATTACATTTGGTTCAAGCAAGTGAAATGTGTGGCTGCTATTCAATCCGGGCAACATAATCTAAGAATTTATGTTGTGCCCAGCCTAGTGTTGAAGCTAGCTGACCATGTTAAATCCGACATACCTAGATTAGCTAAATCAGTAGGCAAGCTACCGCTACCAGCGCCACCTCGACTAGATCCTGGTGTCGGTGGATTGTTGAGATATTCATTTACTTTCTTACAATATTCTTCATCTTTGTCCGTCTTTGGTTCCTATAGAAATAAAATCATACAGATCTATTTTTATCTTGTCTCAGTGAAACAGTTTTTTTATTTCCTGTAAATATATACTTCAAGCAGTGACTGTCTTGCTCAACCACCTGCAGGACGTAGTATATTCCAGATTGGATTTCTGTCCCTTACCAGAAAGATGAAGGTGATGTTAGTAACACTTGTACTAAAGTAGATTGAAGGACGCTTCATCCTAAGTTTATCTTTTCACCCACACTGAGATGTAAGTCAGAGCAGCCCTGTTGAACTATTTATCAAAGTGGTAGTGTCTGCGTAAGGCTCAAGTCCGGGGATGTACTTACTGCTGACTTTTAGCTGACATGTTTGGGCTCTTCTAGTCTTAGTTTTAGAGCATTGTCTAACAACTGTGAATGACTTACATTAAGGGAAGTTTAAACTACTGAACCAGGGCAGGCCTCTACATTAACTTATTTTTTTACTAGCCCGGTCGGGCTAGTAAATGCCCAAATCCACTAGCCCTGACCAATTTTTCACTAGCCCTGACCAAGGACCTTAATTATAGGGTCCTTGCCCTGACCATTCCAATTTTTCCTGTCTCAATTATTACCGTCTAAATTGACAATACGTCTCATTTCATAGCAGTCATAGTATTTATTGTGGTAAAATATTACTACCATGCATAAATATGCGAAATATGCATGAAGAACCTAATAAAAAATTAAAATGAATGTTTATTTTGATTTCTTCAATAAAATATCAGGGGTTACGAAATCAACTATCCGATTTTTCCCAATCTGCGTAAACACATATCCAGTAGACCACCGTCGTTAGCGAGTATGCGAGCGGTAAAATTGTAGATCGGGTTTTAATCAGATTGGATTTTTCCGAGTCGTACATTTTCCAAGGTCCGGACAAGTCCTTTTTCATTTTTTGTTAAAAATAAAACTTATCTTTTAAAACGCCGTAAAAGTTATAAATATATGTGCATAGTTACAATCGCCGAGCAAATGTGTCGCATAATCGGCTATAACATTACATTGCCGACAGTCTTTATTTTCCAAAATAAGTTGATCGTGTTAGTATAACTATGCTATGTGTATATGGGTGTATGTCATATTAATTCTTTGCCTTAATGTGTAACTCAATGTCATGTACCCCGGGGAGTCTACATTTGTTTGCAGCAATTAAATCAATATTAATCCTTTGTTTGGTGATGAGCGTGTGTTGGCAATATTAAACGGATATTGATGTAAAAAATTTAAGATAAGATGTGTGTAGGTATTTTTAACACTTAGTCGATGTTTGATAGCGTAACAATGCCATAATTGCAATGTCGCATTGTGTTATCAAAGAGTCCACTTTAATTTAATTGTTAATTACATGTAGAATTAAAACTTCAAACAAGCGTGACCCAATTTTTTTGTTGACTTAGTACGCTAAAAATGGCCGGTAATAAAAAATATCGGGGATCGCGGGAAATTGAATGTTCTTTATTAAAATATATTTTGACGCCCGCTAATTTATCATTTTATTTCGAGAAAGTTTAAACATTAATCTTGCCGTTCATATTTTTCTGAAGAAAAAGAACCCCTACTTTCACCGAATTTACGTATTTTATCAAACGTGTGTAAGGAAATCCTCGGACTAGTACGCCTCAAGACGGCTCGATTTAACACACACATACGCACCAGATTACTTTCAAATGCATTAGGATGCTCGTAAATAAAGCGTAAACAAGTTTTTGTAGCCTTAAATTTGAGATTGGTTAACTGAAATCGGATTGATTTTTTGTGGTAATTAAAGTTTTGATCAAAATTAAGTAGCCCGGTCGGGCTACCTACGAGATAACTCCACCAGACCAGACCTAACTTGAACCAGTGAATGTCTGTCGGCTGCGCCTTAATGTCGAGCCCTGCAGGGTTAGGTGACTTACCTGCATCCAGAAGAAAAGTTTTCTAGTTGAAGATTTAAATTTAAGGACAAAAACTCGACCAGTTGTACATTGTTTAACATGCTTGAACTCAATATCTTCAGGAAATATGATCAAATCCTGAAATAAGAAGAAAACCAGAATATATTTTGTAAATTTGAAAGGCATCAGCAGCAGTCAGGGTAAGACACTAATTCACAGTTGACCATTGAGATTTGGAGATAGCAGTACCAACAAGATGAGCAGTTATCATAGGTGGCTATATACTCTTGTTGTTTAGTTAACCCTTCAGCATTTTTATTGACAGGGTTTAGTGTCTCAGGGGTACAAGTGTTAAGCAGCATATAAAAGCAAACATTAAAAAAAACAAGATAGAAATAAAATCAATTAACTCTGGTAAATTATGGCCCCATTACTAGACCACACTTAAAGTCCTCAAGGCTGGCTGCTGTAGCTATGTGCAGTGGAAGCTGGTTCCACAGGCTGATGGCTTTAAACGATGACCCGTTGGCTGTGATCAGACAGAAAGCTCTGGATCCAGCTTTGTATCGTCCTTCTGATGCCCGATTCCTAATCAGTAACAAAGTCGGGGCATCCACTTAAGAACCTTTCATTCCATCTTTACCCAAGTGTGGCCGCATCCAATACAACTCAACTAGAGTAATTAAACTGTTTTTTGAATTCCTCGTAAAAAAGTTAATGAAATCTAAAATTACAGCGTAAACAAATCAGCAGGTGTCAGTTTATGAATGGCCTTCGAAAATAGGTCGTTGCTAGCACCGAGTTATCCGTTGCTAACACGTGATTTTTTGCAAGGATTTGATTGGTTAAGGTAAGTTGGTCGTAGTAAATTCGTAGTAAACAAAAAAACAGCTGATTTTATTGTCATGTCTATTGTATACGATAATATATACAAATTGTGTCGCAAAAAGGAGAAATTGATTAAGTGGTTACAAGAACAGGACTTACTAGGTAATTTTGGTGGATATTGTGTTGTTTGTGCTGAAGGGAAGGTTTCTCTTGTGTCTGACAAGAGCTACAGCTCAGATCAGCTGGTGTGGAGGTGCAGTAATAGAAGGTGTAATAAGAAAACTTCTATCAGGGAAGGCTCCTGGTTCTCTGGAACTCATCTATCCTTAGAGCAAGTTGTTAAATTAACATACTACTGGGTGTACGATCTGCCGAACGATTTCATTTCCAGAGAATTGAGGATCGGCAGTGACCATACCTTAGTTGACTGGAAAAATTTCGCCAGGGAAGTCTGCCTTGACATACTAAGACAAGACAGTGAGCAGATTGGAGGGCCTGGCAAGTTTGTCGAGATTGACGAAAGCATATTCGGCAAACGGAAGTTTCATAGAGGAAGGAGGGTTGACGGCGTGTGGGTTTTTGGTGGGATTGAAAGAGAATCTAAGAGGTGTTTTTTTGAGATCGTCAGTGACAGAAGCGCTACAACATTAGTACCAATTATAAAGAAATACATTAAGCCAGGTACTACTATCCTGTCAGATTGTTGGAAGGCCTATTCTAGGCTTCAAGAGGAAGGTTACGGACATTTGACTGTAAATCACTCCATTGAATTTAAAAACCAGGAGACAGGTGCCTGCACCAATTTGATAGAATCAACTTGGAACGCGGTTAAAAGATCGTTACCAAGAACTGGTACCCAAAAAAATCTCTATGACAGCTACCTGGTTGAATATTGTGTCAGGAAAAAGTACATTAAAGATTCTCAGGACAAGTTTCTCTCCTTTCTAGACTTGATAAAAAGAGTTTATCGCTGTCAACAAAAACCTCGTCCACCACTAAAGCAAATACAGAACAATTCAATTCATGAAAACAGTTTTGACTTGTTTGATTAGAAAGGTAAGTGATTTTATTAAAGTTTCTTCGTTATTTCATATGTTTTATCGGGGGCTGCTGCCCCCGAACCCCCGCTTTTTACCGGCAACGACAGTACCGACTCAATGTAGAATGGCGACGCGATAATTGTTTACACTGTTGCTAAGTTAGCAACGGACGCGCACTTGCAACAATGGCGCATGCGCAGTAGACGCGTACCGGTAAAGTGCATTCTAGCCCATTTTTTTGCCGAATCAATCGTTTGTGTGCTATAAAATTCGTTAGTTAGGCGTTTTTAAGGTGAAAGTGAAACGGAAAAAACACTTTAAGAGGCATTGAAGCCGTCTTGGTGTGTCTTGGGGTAATTAGACTGACCGGATGTCTTCACCTTTGTCCAGCTGTCCTGACACCTCTTCAGCACATCATCAAATGACCATAAAACAGTGACAACTCCATATATTGTCAAAAAAGGGTTTCAAGTTTAAAAATTTATGTAAATATGAAACAATCAAACCCATCTACTAATTGAAAACTTAAAGAAATAAGAAATGTAAAAATGTATGACAAAGCGAATTACATCGTCTACACTTCCGGTTGATCGGTTTTTCCAACAGAAATGCATCAACGAGTCGTCAGATTGATACACGTACACCATACCCTTTGTCTTGTCAGGGTGAACCATTTTACCCTTCATATACATCTTTCCTGCACGAAATTCAACAAGATTTTTACTTTGAGAGCGACCGCTCGCATTACCAAAAAGTGCACCCGACGCCATTTTGAAATGAAATGAATAAATGCCATCTCACCCGTACGTGAGGGTGTTTTTTAAATATTGACACAGTTACTACCCTTGAGTTTTAGCCAAAACTCTGGACGCCGAAAATGGGCCTACTCGTTCAAAGTCGTTCGTTAGATTGTTCAAGTGTCTGGATCTTCTGAAATACTGAGAAAACAAGCAAAGAAAATATTCGAAATGAGACCCAAAGCAGTGTTATTGGTGCCTTGGACCCACCTGGTGATTGCAGAGAATGACTCCCTAAAAATTACCCCTTTTATATCAGCTGTTCTAAATAATTTATGTTAACTACACATTTTCACCAAACTTATATTTAGTAATATCAAACATTCTTTGACTCTTGTTATATATTATACACTTATGTTGTAAAGGGAGACAATCCTAATTGACACAGTTACTTCCCTTGAGTATAATTGATAATAGAACCACGTGCATGATGTGTAGAGCTCACTCACTAAACATAATTACAACTAAGGCTGTCACGATATACCGGTATATTGCAATATGCAGCTTCGGCAATATGTACCTCGGTACAAATTTAATGTACTGGTTTTTGGCGATATCTTTATTGTCATTGAAAAAATCTTCCCTTCGCCAAATGAAAATTTCCAAACCTCAGTTTTCCCTGGTTCATTCGATGAAAGCTAAAGTTCAAAGAATTTGGGCACATTCGAAAAGTTCTCATTACTGTAAGAGGCCTATTTTTTCAGTCCAGTCTGCTACTGGCACTTTCCTACAAAATCCTATAACATACTTCAATACTGAACAGTTGAATAAGTTCTTAAAGACAGAATTATGCAGTCGTGTCTTTGGTTTGCAAACGATATATTGTGGTATGTATCGCGATTCGGTTCTAGCGCATCACAATATACCCCGATACGCTCCAGGCGTATTGTGGCAGACCTAATTACAACAATAAATTTCATCTTATTACTGTACTTTGTTTTTTATTCATTTTTTAAAAACAAGAATAATTGCAATTCCAGGGTTCATGAATATATAAATATCATTTTTATCTATTGTGGTATAAACTCCCCAGAGAATATAGAAATAAAAGCTTTTATATTGATTTGTAAAAATAATCTAAATTCATGAATATTAATTAATCTCTACAGTGCCACCACTCCTGGAATTACATTTGTATTTTAAATTTCCTCTTATTTATGACCGCAGGGTCAATGTTTTATTATCGGTGTTTATATCTATAGATTTATAATTTAATAACATGATTCGAATTTTCTCTAAATTAAAAAAAGGAGAAATTTTATGATACTTGTATATTTCCTTCGGAATAACATTTGACATAATAAACAAAAAACCCATACATTTTACCAGAAATCGTTGTCTTTGATTTAACTAATAAAAGTAAAGTAATATGGAATATTTACGCACCAAAACTCCCCCATTGATTTATAATGGACATGTACAGCACTTCGAGGCCGTTATTTTGTGTAATTTTACCCAGAGTTACAGCCCCTGGAACATGAAACAACCACTCAATTCTACCCTGCAAAATAAGAGTTACTGCCCCTGGAATGCAAAACAACATGGCTAATATACCCAGATTGACCAGATATGCGGCCCCTGAATTCGTGTTGAAGGCTCACGTATTTTGCACCATTTTCAAACATCTGATACATATGCAAGATAACGTCAAACCAGGATGTGTTTCTGTATAGCTAAACGTCTCACAAGTGTTCTTTATAAAATTACTTGATTGTTTTCCAAGAACACAAGTTATCAAATATAATTATTGCCGACCTTGCAGTCTAAACTCAACTTTTAATAGCCGTGATAATATCATACTAATGCATTGATGTACTTAAGAGAATATTATGATATCATTAACTTATGGTACAAGTACGTTTTCATGACCTCTTGTGGTATTGATATAATGGGAAATTTGTTATCTGCATAATTTCCAACAAAAGTGTCGAAAAGTGCTTTGTCCGTCACCGCCTCATAAAATTGTTAATGATTCGATAAATAGCATAATAGCACTGCTTATAATATGATTTCTGGAGTAATAGGGTTTCCTGGAAAATTCAGACGTTTGGCGTAGTCTGGGAAACAAATTTCGGATCAAATGAAGCCAGCCTTAGTCGAGCGACCCACTGATCATATACAGTAAAAGAAGCCCAGATGAAGCCACGTGACCGGGTTACCCACCGTGTGGGCTCTTCTTTAGAAATATTCCATTCTCGTACCCCAAAGTTAGTATCGAGAATCTTGATATCCTCTGGGTACGAGGAAATATTCCTGATCCTGATATTCACGATGTAGCCCTTATCACGCGGAATTTATTTCCTAACTTTAGAAGACATAGATTTAAAAGATAGTTTTATCGAATCACGTGACCATTTAATGTCCAGACTCTCAAGATTTGTTGATTTGCTATCAGATAACACTTGACATCTAATAACATGATGAGTTTTAGTCTTGATATGTTTTAGCGCAATTTAATTCTGCATTACGGAATTTACCGGAATAATACGAAAATTGTCGAAACTGTTAAAACCAGAGGACAGATGTGGTCACACAATAAAAAAATGTAGGACAATTTAGCATTTTAAACAATTCATGCATTAAGTTCACGAGTAAATGAAATAAAATATATAAAAATATTGGCGCAAAAAATGTGTAAAGAACGCAAATTGTCGAACGCTAGATGTATATTCGGTAAAATGTCGGAAACTTTCGAACCATCCCGAATAATCAATCATCGTGGTTGTCAATATAATGGTCCGTCATTAAACGTAACAAAGCAGAAAAACAACAACAACAAAACAACAACAATGTAAAAACTTGCTCAAGTTTGCTTAAACAAAAGAAACAAAGACATATTTTCAACAACAATAATATTGCATTATGGGGGATAAATTACGTCATCAAATATTAATGGAAATAAATTGTTTGTAGTGTTATTAGTTTAATAGGGGCTACTTATGACGTCATAGAGTGCGGCATTGTTAGGAAGGCGCCTGTTTATTCTTTTGTGTATATTTCTGCCTTAATTTTGCTTGTATAGAAAACTGTCAAGTGTTAAGGCGATAACGTGTCTTAAATTTACGATCAATACATTGTTGTTTTTTCGCCAAGGATTGGATATTTAACATTTTTTTGCAATTGATATCTTATTTTACATTGTGATCGAGTGGATAAGATACTATATACAAAATTTTGTTTTGAGTTGGAGCGTAGCATAAACAAATAAGATTAGCTAATTTTAGCTATTGTCCGACAATAATAAAGCGAATGTATAACGCGCAATTTCTTTTAAATTCGCATTTTTTGCGATTGAATTTTTCTTCATGAATATATCGATCAAAATGATCGAAATTCGACTTTTGATATAATTGATGGAGTTTGTATTGTGCAGTTGATAAAGTGAAATTGATATTTCTGTATTTCTTTTACGATTTTGAAACTTGTAAAGAAAGTAATGGATTCGTGTGTCTAAAACATTTCGCAGAAATAAAATTGCAACCTGAACAGAAATCATTTCAAGCAATTCATACACGATATGAGTCTGGATTGTTACATTTTGAAAAATTGTTGACACGGTTGAAGTAAGTAAGTATTGTTTAACAATATTTTAGTTAGTATGGTGGCATATTTCTGCCATTAGATAACTGCTTAACCATAACTGGATAACCACTAAGTCTTATCAAGTAGGGATATTTTGAATAACTGATTTTATTTGATTTATGTGATTCAATGTAACCCTGGTCGACAGCGCAGTTGGTAGCGCGCCTAGATTTGGAATCTCGTGCCCGAGGGGGTGCGGGTTCGAATCCCACCCGGGGAGGTTATACCCTTCCATGAAAATTTGACAAAAATGTCGATTTTCCTCCATTGATTAGATAATATGGAGAAGTTTCCGGCCTTGGAAGGGTAGGTGAGTACTGGTTATAGACAAGGGTCCAGGAAAGCTAGGTTAGGTGCGCTGGACGCCGTTAAAATGACCTAAAATTGTGTTGACACGACGTTAAAATCTAATAAATAAATATGTAATTCAATATGAAGCGCAATAGAATATAAAGACTATATAAATGAACTTTGATTGGATTGATTGATTTTAAGTGATTAACTAGTTACGTAAATAGTTAACCTGTTAACACTTACCAGGTGGCACAAATATTCCATCATACGTTTTAAGTAGGGCTGCTGCGAGTACCCGAGTACTCGGATATTCGCGATCCCGACTAGAAAATCGAGTAAGAATATTCGGCACTTCCGAAATCGTCGGATCGCGATCTATTGTTACAAAAAATGAAAAAAATCAGCTAAATTACCATCGAAAATGAGCTGCGCTACTAATGAAAACATTATTTAACGGGATTTGTGCACCGCGCATATTACATATTCATTTAAAGGTAAAAACCCTTTAGTACTGTAATTCATTTTCAAATTTTCCCGCCTATTTTTGTTTATTTACGCATACATGTACTAGATTATCATAATGTATATTGAATATGTTCTCCTTACGTATGTGTGTATTATTTGTTATATATATATATATATATATATTTTTTTATTTTTTTTATTTTTTTTTACTTTATATATTTCATGTCCTTAACTTTATTGTATTGTCATTCGTAAAATATATATTTTGTATTCTTGGTTTCATTGTAATGCACTATAAATAATGCATGTAAATGTTTATTTATTGTCATGTAATTCACAAATCTACTTTTTTGTTGTTGTTGTAAACTTTGTTCTATTCTAATGTATGTAATGTATATGTAAATCCTTTGCAAAAAGGGAAATAAAATGTATATATATATATATATATATACATAATGTGTTGTATAATATATGAATTCCTTGTTTTTTTCATTAACCGGTGATTCGTGGGTCGTGGTTCGATTGGTGAATCGTTCTACATAAATCGTGGTTCGGATCGGATCGACACATGCTCAACGATCCGCAGCCCTAGTTTTAAATTAACTCGACCATTTGATGAGGCCTTTTATTTATTTCTCACCAGAACGTTTGACGGGTCCTGTATGCTTCGCAAGTATTATTTAGTGATACAAAACAGAACAGGACATTTAATTAAATAGATCACAACTGTAAACAGATTTGATATTTATTGTGTCATAATCATTAAATATTAATTAATTGCATCGTTAATTGTTAACACCCAGATAAAGCAAGCCATATTGACACGTGGTGACTGCATGATTGCATTCGGCTTACCTCGGCATTTATCGCCTCAAACTAGATTGGTCATTCGAGATCTCATATCCAACTATTTGTCCTTTCGTAATTTACTGATTTGACTTCTCGATAAAATCGATAATTAATCAGAGCCTCCGTTGTTGTGCTCGGTATTGTTCGGAAATTTCCGATATGACACCCAGTTGTGATCATAGATTGATAGAACTGATCAACCCCATCAATATATCACGTGATAGACTCTGCATGACGTCTATTACCAACATATGATATCTGTTACATTTTTATATAAACGTAAAAATAACAAATCCTGCAGTACGGCAAGAAAAAAATATATTCCATAGAGTTTTATTCACGTTTTGTTTTATGAAAAGAATTAAAATTTATGAACTATGTATCATACATATAATTAAATCTTGTATGTATTAACATTTGCAACAGCGTAAGTTAATGTACAAATTAATACCTATAATAAACATAAATAATTATTTCAATGACAATTAAAAACGTCAATCCATAGGCATATAAATTGTACACATGTTAACAGACGCTAAAACTCTGAGAGGCAAATATGAACGCAATGACTGAACATTAAAATACTGAAAATATGTTTATTTTTATAATTTCATATAAACTGTAAGAAACATCAATCCATATCAATAGATGCTTTATAAAAGTATTAATTAACACAGGCTATTTTTTAACTTCAGCGCCAAAACAGACAGAAAGCATTTCACAGATTTATTGTTTAAAAAATAAAAATCGATATCATCCTCGCTACCCTGTATATGTTTTACGACCCGGATGGTATAATAATGATTGTAGTATCCTGTTATAAAACGAGGACCCTGTTAACATAGGGTCCTTGCATAAAATGACACCCGCTTGGATGTAGATAAACGCATCAACAGGGGTCCATTTAGAAGTGTAATAAAGTTCATCAATGCGTATCAATGCGTATTAGTTCGTATCAATAAGAATGAAGAATTATAGAAAATGCATTATAACAAGTCCAAATAGTATATTGATAAAAATACTGTTAAGAAAAGACAAACGTTATAAATTGATACAGCATTAATAAACTGTATGAGTAGGCAAAAAAGACGAGAAATACATGAACAGTTATCAGGTTGTTGTTGTTTTTCTCAGCTATGCGTAGATTATTTATTTCATTTCATATAATTATATATTATTATAAGTTTAATTTGCAAAAATTCATCTGATTTTTATTACTTCTTTTGAATTCTCTAGTAATGGAAACGCAGTATAGGTATTCAATTAAAGTTAAACAGCATCGTTCTATAAATCCAAGTAATGTATTTTCCTCTTCTTAAATAATTAGTTTACAGTATAATTTGTCTAAATTGAACAAAATTTTAAGACATATAA
The DNA here is from genome assembly GCA_025267735.1 of Mactra quadrangularis. Taxonomy (NCBI): domain Eukaryota; kingdom Metazoa; phylum Mollusca; class Bivalvia; order Venerida; family Mactridae; genus Mactra; species Mactra quadrangularis. Next base: position 306,945 of record CM046310.1, read on the forward strand.
ATGAATATAGTGTGGTCTTACAATTTTAAGTACCCCACTTTTTTTAAAACATGGACACTTAAGCTAGCTCAAATTTAGAAAGCAGAATGGTTTGAACAGTTTATTTGTTTGTAAAATGCATGTTTTATTTTAATAACTTCGTGTTTGTAAAGCAGTTAGTTTTCAAGTTGACTGTTGATAAATATAACTTCGTATTTTGGCTTTGATTATAATGCTCGATAACAAATGACGTATTAGACCGCTGATAAGATCGGCAGCGATAAAGCATCGTATGCTATCGGTCTTTCGGCTATCTTCGCCAGTTTCCGTAAAGCGAAACGGAATCTCCCGAAGAAGAAAAAAAAACAATACTTACTAAACTAATTCGCTAATTCCCCCAACTAAATATTCTTCAAAAATAATAAAACCTATACCATTTATTAAAGAAAAGATTGTAGTTATTGAATCTGAATGGGATAGAAAAGATTTTTAAATAATAAAACCGACATTGGACAAAACGTTGCCAAAGTTGAGGGAAAATAATTCATTTTTGTATTGAAATGCATAGGAAATAGGGTTAACATTTTTAACTCAAAATTCCCCCAACTATTTATTTTTCAAAATTTATGAGATATATACCATAAGAAAGAGGATGAAATGAATTATATGAAACCGAATGGGATGGAATAATAAATACTTAAAAATTCGAGTTATATTAGATTAAGTACCATTGTCCTTCTTATTTCTATATAGCGCGCACTAGCTACTAGGCTTATCGACAAAGGACAAATAGTTGGATATGTCTATGAAAATATTTGGATAGAAAATCGCCGAGGATTTCCAAATGTAGATTGATTGAATTTATTCCCCATTCGGAAAACCATTCGGGCCATTCCGTAAACTGCCGATCAGTGTATGTGTAGCGCATCGTTGAAGCCAAAAATGTACTTGATCCGAAATCGCGCGTTTTGCCGAAAAAGCTTGAATTACCAATTAACGCGACTGTACTTGAGTGGATAACACTTGCTTTCTTTTGTAATATTAATAACAATAGGACTCTAAAAACGAGAATCACATTTCCAAAGCAACATAATATATACATGTATACAATTGTAATTTGGTAAGCCTATTATTCTTCGAATAAATCCGAAGTATCCCGAATATAGCGTTCTTTATTCATTTACACTTAAAGGGACACTTAAAGACTTAAGCCCTGATCGGATCTAAACACTTTAAAGTAATTCTTATTAACATGATTAATCTCCATGAAGAACGCTTATCACAATAAAGGATTTGATTCTACAGCCCTCATTAATTGATGTCTTAAATGGGGTCACAAAACAATGAACGCGCCTCAATGAGGTCGGGTCAAAATTCATGATGACTAAAATAGTTCAAAACAATTAGTGACGAATATGTACGAGTTTTGACTCATTATTCTGATGCGCAAGCATTCAGCTATTAACTCAGTTTTTGGACAACTGGCTATTTTCGAAAAAGTATGGCCTACATATTTAAATGCTTGCTTATAAAAATGACAATGGAGTTGTAATGGACAATTTTTATAAGAATAAAAGCGCAAAGCCGTGAAAGGACTTAGGTTAATTTCTACGTGAGCCTGATTTTTGTGTGGAAATATTTGCATTCCTTTTAGTACATTCGGAATTCCTCGGCAATTATCTACGCAAATATTTGCAAATCTTCGTATATGATCCATCGAAGCGTTCCGAATGGTGAGCGTAATGACCACTCGACCTAAAGCGTATATACATGTAGTCGAAAAGATGAAAAAAAAGCCCAGATAAAATTGATAATTATTAAAGGTACTAGTTCACAGATTTGGTTTATTTTTTCTATAGCTTCAAAATACCATTAAGTGTCTGTATTGTGTCAAAAATAATTCTTATTAATTTGTAAGACAAACTGACCTATATGTTGCAAGAAATATACAATATACAAAAATCCACTAAAATTGTCTATACCGTGACATACGGGGTAGATTTTTACTACATGAAACACCATTTGTAGTTGTATGCCAATTTGCACTAAAATTGTCATTATCAGAACACATCTTTCCTGCTTCCAAAAATATTTCCATACAATTTTGATAGTTTTAGAAAAAGTTGATATTTAAGTTGAAATCTGTGAATGAGTACCTTTAAAACCAGGACACGCAAAAAATAAAATATTATTAACATTGCAACGTAATTGTAATTAAGATTGCCTACATATTGTATTCGTTGTTTTTGCTAAAGTTTTTTTTGGGAATGATTGAAAATGTCAATTATTTATGGTAAATACCAAATACTGCAATCTATGTAACCGAGTTGACAGCTCGCAATAATAAAATAAGTCAACACTTAGGTTTGATATTTAGAACAAACTACAGGGCTCTACAAAAGTTCTTGATGAATGAAATTTTCAGAAAAAAAAACGGATTAAAAATGCATACCGCAAATAAATTTACTATAATTAGTTTACTTAATTTGTAAGATAATTTGAATGAGCCTGGGTTGACATAGTTATAAAAGATACGAACAGAACAGAACAGAACAGAACATAATTTTATTCGGTAAAGGTGTACTTAGTACATAATAGATAGATTGAACATATCTTAAATCCATTAGCCTGTTTAAATGACCCTCTGTGACTTCAAACTGTCTTAATTTTACTCTTTAGATTTTTATACACAGTCCCATTCAAAAGTTCTTGAACCTATATAATTTTAAAATCCTTTGAGTTTGGATCAAACCAACGACCTTTCAAATCGTAAGCAGCCTTCCTACCTCATTCCCAAAAAGCTAGTTTAAAAGGCATTAGAGTACTACTTCAAGTGCTGTATTATACCTCTGCTACAATATAATGTTATGATGATGTTCAGTGATATTAGTTTATAATATTAGTTTGGGGTTTTATCGTACATCAAGTCAGGAAAGCAATGTATCAACTTATGTATTATGATATAATACATATAAATATAAAGTACATTGTCAATGGTTCTATTTATAATCGGAAATGAACCCCTATATAAGGAAATTAACATAAATAAATGTATACAAATATATCAATTTGTGGAAAATAATTGGAAACATATAAGAATACATACACCGTGAAAAATTTACTGTTCAAAATACAAAGAAGTATTTTTATTTCTGGAAAAATTTAGCAGCCATTAAATACATTTTGCACGAAGGCCGGGACTGTAGACCTGTACTTTAATATAAGCAATGTAGAATTTGACCTCATACAATGTACAATAAGTGTTGCAATTAGTTTTCAAACTTTAATATAATAATACGAAGTTCAAGATGTCATGTTGAAAACAAACCCTTAACTTAAAACATAAACAAAAGATCTAAGCAGTCTTAAAAAGTTGAAGCCAGGCGATAAAGTTCAACGAGGCTGTCGATGCTTGTTATGTTGCCTTTCATTCAAAACTTGACTTACATTTTAGGGTTTAGGTGACCGTTCGAATTTAATGTGACATATTTTCTTATGCAGAGAATGTCAAAATACTCGATCAATCAAAATATTTAATATCCCCAGGGTTAAGACGCTTCAGAAGGAAAAGAGTATACATCTATCAAGAGACGGTCCTCGGAGCACTTCAAACTAAGTTACTATTTCACCAAAAAAACTTACGACAATAATGATCGCAAGTCAAAACAAAACCCATGTGAACAACTTGTAATAATTATTTTATTTACAAAGGCGGTCCTTTTACATAACATTGAAATACTGTCTGCAAATGTGATATTATCGTAAAATCAATTTTGATCTTAGGACATTCTGCGATAAATTTGTTTAAATTGACCTACGATTAATTTTATCGTAAGATTTTTGTTAAAGTACAAACAGGTTATACTGTAAATGTCAACAGTTAATGACTTGACTTGACTCATCGAGTCGAAAAATGCTTCATTAAAATTATTTACACATTTTTTCACACTCTATTCACATCGTTGACTTTACTGCGTACCGGTGGTTAAAGGTACATTGCCGCCATTGGTCTATTTTAGTCACGTGATATAAACAAAATGGCGGACACAAACAGCGTTCACTGTTTTTAGTCATGAATCATTTAACCCATTAAGCGCATGATGCATGTTCGACTTTAAAATTACACGGTATATAAACGGACTGTATGCAACATGGATATTGTGAGACAAAATCAAGTTTCGCGAAGTAAGCAGAAAAGTTTTTTTTTCAAAACTAAATAGAGTCTGTCATTGTTTTGTAAAAATATTCTCCATTAATTTGTCTTTATTTTCAATTTTCTTATAGATATTCTTGGACAAGCTTTCTAATCGGTTACAACGTACGGGGGCCACGTGCAGAAATTGACACATTTTTCAATCAGTTACAACGCAAGGGCGCCCTGTGCAGAAATTGACACATTTTTCAATCAGTTACAACGTACGGACGCCACGTGCAGAAATTGACACATTTTTCAATCAGTTACAACGTACGGACGCCCTGTGCAGAAATTGACTCATAGAATTGACAACTTTTTTCAATCAGTTACAACGCACGTGCGCCCTGTGCAGAAATTGACTCATGGAATTGACAACTTTTCCAATCAGTTACAGTGCACGGGAAACTATTATTATGAGTACTAATTACCTTCCCGATTGCAAGAAGTTAAGACTAACGACAAATTTTGTCACACAATCATTTGGAAAACGGGCCTAACTTCTGTATAAGTATCAAATCGATAGGAAAACAGGGTTTAACCAATACAAATATTTAGTTTTGACAAGTTGTGTTTTGTTAAACCACCCTGTGTATTTGTTTCTTCACAAATCTTGAGTTCTTGCTCGGTGTATCCGGACAGGATACATTTCGTTTGTATACGGTGAATTCATACCGTGAAGGCAAGGCTGGCGTTTCTCCTAAATTGACGAGAATTGCAATTGTCACACAATATCTATTCTTGTCGACTTCGCTTTCATCCACAAATAGTTAGTAAATTGTCAAGCGAAGTCAGTATACACGGTTGATAGACTGAACACTTGACAGAAGTGTAAAACTGTCATTCGCGAAACAAAAAAACGTTCGGGTGTTTCCGTAAACTAGTTAAGCAATGCCCGAAGTGTTCCGAATGGTAAAAATGTTTTTGATGGATATGTAGCCATGTCGTTTAAAGGTTGTAATATCACGTGGGTTAAGATACATGACTGTCAAATGTTTATACGTTCATAGTAATACTTTGTAAAACAATATTACATTTCGAGTGTTGGGGAGAAATTATTTTATTCGATTTATGAGGGAGACATTTTACGCACTTGGATTATGTATAAATATTTAAATATACACGTATAAAGGTATAGTGAATTAGTTTTTTTCTTTCATAACTTTTGTTGCTAATTTTGTGAACTTAAGACATGTGAATATTTTGACTGAACTCTTACGACAAAAAAGCGTCGTAGGGCAAGTGGACATTTTTGACAAAATTATCGTAAGTCAAGTTTGCAAAATCGTCGCAGAATTTTCCAAGCAAAGTCATAGTCAAGTCAAATTTTAATTTAGTGCATGCACAATTTCATGTACTTTAATGTCTATTTTAAGTGGACAGAAAATGTCACATTAATCAAACGAAAGTCAAATCCGCAGCAAATCGTCAAAGTTCCGAAAGCTACACAAAGACATTAAAACAAAATGTATACATGTATATACGCATGTGTACTTTTCAAGTTAATTAAAATTTATGTCGGGAATGTTTTGACATTTTACGAGAGGTGTATGTTTCTGATTTATGTTAATGTCAGTCGTACGACGTTTTATAAAATGATGACTTAATCAGTTCGTACTACAGTAAAGTTCCACTTTTTGGACCGACAAAATTGAAGATCTTAATAGCAGGGAGGTCCTAATATAATATTTAGGACTTAAAAATCGCCAAAAATTAAGTTTGTATTTTTACATAAAATCGTCAGGGTTAGGAGCATTTCGTGAATTTAGCGCAAAACGGTTGTAACTCAATATAAGAAAAGAGTGAGTTACGACCATTTTGCGCTAAACCCACGATTTGGGACTCAAAACATTGCATCATTTTGCAACATTTAAGATTGTCCTTTTATTAGAACCAATTTTGCTTTATTTAATTGCGAAACTTTACTGTAATTAAATGTTAACAAGTGATGATATTAACATGTCCAGACTGAATCATTCTTAAAAAGCGTATTATAATTCCTACGCGTTCGCGATTTACGTAGGTAGAAAAGTACATACAACTTAACTCATACTCGACACAAAAATGACTTTATTTACACTCTAAAAAAAATTCACAAATAGTATTCTATTATTTACATTGACAGAGCATTACCAATCGTCTAATATATTCATAGCGATACAGCGATCCGTATTGTCATGTAGAAACGTATAGACGTGGATTCGATCGTACAAAATAAAATATCTAAATTCTATGGTGGCTGATTTATGCCATGTCGTATTTTCGTTTCTTTGCCGTGAAGAAACGAAGAAACGAAAACACGAAGAAATAACAAATCCATAAATTGTCGTATCTTCGTCTCACACGACAAAATAAATACAACAATACGACAGATAGAATGTGTCCTGTTTTCGCCTTACATCTGTCGTATCTTCGTCTTTTCCTTTCTTCGTTTGTTCGCCACGAAGAAACTAAAACACGAAGATACGATAGATGAAGGGCGAAAACACGACAAATCCATTGTTTGTCGTGTCTTCGTGTTTTCGTTTTTTCGTTTCTTCGTTTCTTCGCCACGAAGAAACGAAAATTCGACATGGCATAAATTAGCCACCATAAAATTCTGTTCTGTTCCGTAAATACAGTAAAGTTCCACAATCAAAATCAATGGACTTAATAGCGAAATGGTCCTGATATAGCGACCATTTTCTTCTCAAATGAGTAAGCATGTTGAACATTGAAATAACCAAAAAAATCAAATGATTTTACAAAGACCACGGCGTTCTTAAAATCAGAACTTTATATTTCAAAAGGAAATTGACGAAAGAAAACTACAACATTATTTCATCGACGAATAGGGACCACAATGGAAATAAGGGCTTGCCCTTTTTTGTGCTATCCCTGGTGTTGGTGTGCTTGTCATGGTTAATTACAACATGCTGTGATATATGTTAATGTAATTATGCTATGTGTACACAATGCCAAATAATTATTATTATTATTATCATTAATAATTTTCAGCGAATTTTACCCGACCCTGTTTGTTAAAATTACTTTGTATACATTTTATAGTCGAATATTCTGCCCTGAATTCTAAAAAGACCCACTTTCAATTATTTTTGGATTACAATATTTTTGTGAAATAAGGTCAACACAATTTCAGATCGATAGCTAGCTAATTCATGTAACAAAAATATTATTTTTAAATCAGAAAGTTTAAAGTATTTGTTATTTTTGTTATCTTATTTTGGTTTATGTTTTATTTTCCACATTATTATTACGAACATTAAGATATTCAAATATTTTCCGGCTCAGTGGAGGGCAGATAGTAAAACCAGTCCCGTGTTTAGTAACTACTGTAAGCTAACGTTACGGGTACGGTAGAACTCAACCTGGAGACAACTCAACCCGTGCAAAACTCAACTCAAAGTTGGTACAACTCAATCCGTTAGTAGGGGATTGATTTGTCCCGGGTTGAGTTGTCTTTGGGTTGAGTTGTTCCGACACTTCCGTTATGGAACGTTTCGAAACGTTCAGGGTTACTGAACACGCTGCTGTTTTTAGCAGATTTGTGTCAAACGAAGAGTTCAAATGTATGGTGGCATATTTCTGCCACCAGATAACCACATAACTAAGTAATTAATTTAGTGTAAGCCGCCCGGCTAGCTCAGTTGATAGCACACAAGTATACTGATTTGGGGTCGTAGGTTCGATTCCCTAACTGGGCATACTTTCGTGTAGTTTGGTCATGAAATAATTTCTACAGCCATTCTCCCTCCTACTACTGATTCTTAATCATGTATGGGACAGTGGTCAGTCACTGACGGATGTATGCGCTTAGTAACTGGTTGACAACTAAATCCAGAGATTTAGCCTTTCCAGAAATAGTAAGTAGGTTGACTGACCGCCGTAATATGACCTATACAATGTGTTGCTAAGGCGTTAAACCCAACAAAAAAGTGAATTAAATGGTTAAATTGCTACGTTAACTAGTTACCCAATTCACCAAAATATCGCTGCTAACTGTTAAGTGATTATCTAGTTACATAACTAGTAATTCACTTAATTAACTAATTAGTTATGAGGTTATCTGATGGCAGAAATCTGCCTCCATCAATATCGTGATCGAAATGACGTACGTTCGATATCATTGTATATAACGTACACAAATTGTTACGGATCATCTGGTTTTTATCCAAGCATAAAATTATGATTTTTTGATCATTTGTAAAATATGAGCATATCTTTTTGTTTGATCCAGTCATTAATTCTAGATTTGCCATCCCACGACCGAGTTTAATTGGCTATCAAAAATTCAACCGTCATACTTAACCACGGGCAATTTATTATTTTGTATTCAAATACGGACCGGACCGTATAAAGTTTTTAGTGTGAACCGACTTTACGTCGGGTTAAAAGTATGAGTGACTTTTGAAATATTTAAGACGTATACATAGGTGTATCCAGCACGGGGAGGGGGGTCAGGGGGTCCGGACCCCCTAGAATTTGGAAAATGTTCCTGTCCATTAGTGTATTTCTTGCATGTAAGTCATTTTTAAGTAGCATGAAGCATTTTTTTCGGTGCTTAACATAGATTTAATGGTTATGTAGTTTTTATTATCAGTATGTTGCATTTTTTCTGCAAAATGTGTATAATGTGGTTGTGGTTCGAAGTTCGGATCCCCTCCCTAGAAAAGTTCGGACCCCCGTAGAAAAGTTTGGATCCCCCATAGAAAAAATCCTGGATTCGCCCCTGTTATACATGTTGCAACTTTGAAGATATGCCATCCTAAGGCAAACTTAAAATTCAAACCACAACAATGTCGGCGATCATAAACTGATAGTTGATTTCAAAACAAGCCATCGTGGCTGAGATTGAAAAGTCAAATCGCCACAAAGAAAGAGGCCATTACATTAATTGCCTTTAGTTAGTAAATCATTTCAAAATCTAAGATTACTTCTTATTTTGTCTTAATATTCCGCATTCAAGACATACAAGTTTATTGTAAGAATATCCGCTATTTTGTTGATGTTGATTTTCAGACAGATAATATTTTATTTCCGTACTCAAATATGTACATAGCCATTTACAAAATGAAATATATACACTACATGAAACTTCAATGACGGCAACAAACAATTAAATAGCATAAAGGAAAAAAAAATAACCAACCAACAAAAAACATAATGTTGATAGAAAATCTTCGTAAGTCAGTTTTATATAATTAGCACTTCAAAGTCAGACGGATAATAAGCATAACTATGATATGATATTCAAAAGGTATAAACAATTCTACACAATTCTGTAATATTTAGAATGGATAAGCCAAAAAAGTGAGCATATTATTAAGGTTTCTTGCTTTTGACTTACGAGGATTTTTATCGTAAGAATGTTTGTGAAATTTAACTAGATTAAACTGGAGGATAATTTTGATTATGGAATAAATAAATAATTATAAGTTTACAAAGGTATTTAACAATGTTTTATCTGTAATGTAATTATGTATTATGTTTATAATTTAGGATATTTTAAGTAACAAATGTTCAATAAGGGATTTTAGTCAGTTATCTTTCCCTGATAAAATCTGAAGCAATCCAATTGGTAAGTAGGTCCTATCAGTTGGAATCCTTGGATTTTATCATTCAAGTCCTATGTAAGAATAATAAAATATTTCATCTAATATATTTCTTGTTAATAAAGATATTAACAGAAGTGGTGAAGTTTAGATAGTTCTTTACCTTAAAAATACTTAGCTTGAATTTCAAACAAATTAAATGATTTACAAAAAAGTTATTTAAGATTAATTTTGGCAAATTTACATTGAAAAGTAAGGGTAAAATCCGAGTTATCCAACTTATTGGACCTACCCATTTGAAGAGTATACAAGGGGAAATAACTGACTAAGGTCCTTTATTGAGAAGAAAAATGTCCCCCTATATAAAACCATTTTGCGATTAAACAATCTATTTTGATGATGAAACTTGACTATGTATTTGATGAGTTTTAAAGGTACTCATTCACAGATTTCAACTTATATATCAGTTTTTTTCTAAAACTATCAAAATTGTATGGAAACATTTTTGGAAGTAGGAAAGTAGTGTTCTGATAATGACAATTTTAGTGCAAATTGACATACAACTACAAATGATGGTGTTTCGTGTAGTAAAAGTCTACCCCTATGTCACGGTATAGACAATTTAGTGCACTTTTCGTCTTGTGTTGTATTTTTTATACTTTTTACTCAATTGCAGACACTGAATGGTATTTTGAAATTACAGAAAAAATAAACCAAATCTGTGTGAAATTGTGTCAAAAAATTATTCTTATTATTTAGACAAACTGACCTATATGTTGCAAGAAATATACTAAAAAAAGGACTAAAAATGTCTATACCGTGATATACGGGGTAGATATTTACTACATGAAACACCATCATTTGTAGTTGTATGACAATTTGCTCTAAACTTGTCATTATCAGAACACTTCTTTCCTGCTTCCTAAAACAAATTCATATACAATTTTGATAGTTTTAGAAAAAGTTGATATTTAAGTTGAAATCTGTGAATGAGTACCTTTAAGTTTAATTTCGTATTTTTGTTTTTTGTTCATACAAAGTATCTGTATATATACAAATGTCAACTTATCGTTAGGTGACTTTTTGACCACTTCGTCTGTCATATTTATTTCACGACCTTGGTCCACTCGTCCACTCGGATACTGTCAACATAAATAAATACATACACTCATATACAATAATATACAGTGCACAACCAAAGTTTCTTGAACAAATAAAAATTTTAGAAAAAAACTGACCAATTATTTTATTTCCTCCATTGCTAAAGAGCATTAACAAATTTTTACTCTTTATATAATTATATACAAATACAGAAATAATACAATCACACATTACATATCATACATAAAATATATAATTAGGATACTAAGAATGTAATCAAAAGGCATGTTACACATGTAGTATATGAATAACAATGATCTTAAATATGTATATTTGACAACATCAAACTATATAAATAAGCTGTAGGATAATATGAACAGACCCTGGGTAGAAACTAGGGCTGCGTATCTTGGCCAAGGTCGCGATACGATACGTATCACGATATATGCCTCATGATTACGATATTAATCGCGATACGATGTAAATTGTAAATTTGGTATTTGAATGCATTGACAAATTATGATATTTTTATCAAACAATCATAAAATTAAAAAAGTTAATTATTACTCTAATTACACAAAATAAAATCAACAAAACAAATGTTATCTTTGTTTAATGACTATTGAGAATAAGAAGTAAATTTGAGTAAAGATTGCGATCGCAAGTTAAATGCTATAGATATAGTATTTTTGTTTTTAACTAATTTCTTGTAAATGGCCTTCTGAATCGCGATATTTTAGGACGCGATTCGATACACCCGTATCGGACAGTCGCGAATACGATCTCACGATGCATCGGTGAATCGTTACAGCCCTAGTAGAAACTTAACTCAAACAAGTTAAGTGTCCATGAGACATTCTCTGAGAACAAAAATCTCTTGGTCTATGATTCTTGCGGCAGCATTTTTTCTGTGGTATTGTTCGCCCTTTGTTGATAAGAACATCTTTTTCCTCTGGGCTATGATTCTTATTACAACATCTTCTGCGATGTTGTTCACCCTCTCCATTTCTTATGCGGGCTGCCATGGGATCGGCTTCGACTTGTATTTTCATGGGTAAATGTGAAATGATTCATTATTTACAGGATTTTATCGAATGACTTTTTGAAGCCACTGTAAACAGTCAACAATTTTGATTAAATGTCGGATCATTAATATAACTGTCATATTTATAGTTTTTATTTCTAATTGGTCAAGTTATGAAGGTACATGGTAAATACAGTTAACCCTGTATACGTGATCGTTTTCGGTATCTGAATTGCACAGATCATCGCTATACAAAGATGTTAGGCGTGGTAGAGTGGTTTTGATGCTGGACTGGTAATCGTTGGATAGCCAGCTTCATGTTGGTTTGAATCCCTTCCAAAACTAACCTCATGGTTTCCTTGAGCAAGAAACTTTATCCTACTAGCTCAGTTCTAGGAACCTTGAAAGCGTACTGGAAAGTGATTTAATCTAAGTTGTAAGAACTTGTTTCACAATCAAGCTAAATTAATTTAGTTTTAATTCTGGGTTTAACGCCGTTTCAACATAATTAAGGTTATTTACGGCGTCCGGCGCCCCTAACCTAGCCTTCTTGGTCTCTTGTCTATAACCAGTACTCACCTACCCTTTCACAAGGCCGGAAACTTCTCCATATACCTTATTAATGGAAGAAAATTGACATTATTGTCAATTTTTCAATAAACTAGTATGCATATAAACTACACAAAGATGGTCGTCAGGTCAGTTGTTACTGTGATGTTTTATTGCATATATTGAAGTAAATAAACGTTATAATTAAGTCGGTATAAAAACAATGCCATACTATATTTAATACAGTCAATGTATAGTCATATATGTCCAGGCTTTATTATATTTATATATTTAGTAACAAACATAACTTGTCAATTATAGTCAACAGACATGACTTTCATTATATCAAGAAATATTTTATGAACAATTGTCTAGTGGTAGGACATGCGTTTATGGTCACTGTTTACTTTTTATGTTTGTTGTTAAAGCATTGACACGGATTTTGTGCTCCTCGCCTCATCTTAGCCTTTCTATGGTGGCTGATTTACGCCATGTCGTATTTTTGTCTCTCCGCCGCGAAAATTAGAAAAAAAAGAAAAAAAAAACCAAAGGCACGATAAATCCACAGTTTGTCGTATCTTCCCATTTTCGTTTTTTTTCTAATCTATGCGGCGAAGGAACGAAATGTAACAATTCGACAGATAGAATGTATCATGTTTTCACCTTAAATCTGTCGTATCTTCATTTTTCTCGTTTCTTCGTATTTTCATTTCTTCGTGTTCCGGTTTTACAATACTTTATTACTATATATATCACTAAAATAGAATAGTAATTGCTATATTCTTCCATTGTTGTATATGTATATGTGTAGTCGATGTGCGCATACGCTTGTATAACCGGAACGCGAAGAAACGAAAAAACAAAAACAAAAGTTCCGAATGTAAACGAACTCTTTGTCATGTAATGTCCCTGACTTCAATCTGTTTCTTGTCACGACGTTCTTTCATACATAATATACAACTATGTTGTCTCGACATGTAGTAAAGCAATAAAGGTAACAGTGTTTAATGGTCAATTATTTCATGCTAAAACACGCTTATCGCCTTTACAACTGTTATCTTGGGTCATAAACTCTCTGCAGTGGTTACTTCCCCTTAGTTAATGAGTTCAAACCACAAGCGACCGGTGCAGTGCTTTTGACTCGAGACCGTGTCTACCGTCTCAGGTTCAAGTAGCAACTCGTGACGTAACCGGTGTTGGTAGAGGGTTTTGGTCATCAAGCCACAAGCGTCTTCATACACTATATTTTGGACAGTCCAGGCATTCCGGACTCAGCCACAAAACGAGCCCGCCATTTTTAAGTTCACACATTTATATAATGTATGACCAAAATGTGAAACTCTCTTCAAAAGACTAAACACAGACAATCAAACAGTTAGCATCAAATTATCCCTTTTAGACTTTACGTAATAATCTAAAATGAACGAGATAATGTTTGGAAAAAAGACAAAATTTGATAGTCGGCCATTACAGGAGTGGGTAAAGTTTACACTCCGTGCCGCTAAATACCGGAAACTGATCTTTAATCTAAACCATGATGATTATTTCCCGCCAATTTTTATCTGCTTATTTTAACGGTTATTATATTTGACTTTTTGGATGTAAATTTCCTGTGTGATATTATGTAACCTTTCATACTTTAAAATGTCAGCCAAATTTTAGAACGACATCTCAACCCTTCCAACATTTAGTGTAAGTTATTAAATGTTACTGCACATTGCACGCATCTGTCTCCCCGCCCTGTGTACTTTGCTGAAAGCGGCCACGTTTTTTTCAGTTTGGTATCAGAGACCATCGATCATTGAGTACGGGTAGCGAATTATGTCTATTGATAATTTCATAATTTTGACTTTTCCGACTGATGACTCAAGTTGAGATTGGAGATTGCTTTTTAACCATTGAGATCGATCTCAGATCTCAAAAAGTTTTAAGATCTCAGACCCGAATTTTACAATAAGTCTTTCAGTGAGAATGGTCTTATATCCTCAAATCCACAGGGATCCCTTCGATTTTCAAACATATACATGTACACATGTATACCGTTTATATACATACATGTATATACTTTTCAAACGTTATGTTTGAAAAACAAAGGGAGGTAACACGACCATTTCTTGTGCTCAAATCTGAAAACTGTCATATTCCACTGCTGTAAATTAAACATCGATCTCCAGATTCGAAGACAAGCGAACTTACTTTAAAAAAATTCATTACCTTCGCAACTTATGAAAGCGTGAGACATATTAATTAGTCTCTGGTCATTTTGAACCAGCTATGTTTAAAAGTCACACTATTAACTTGAAAATGTAAAAAAACAACCTAAAAGTGACTGAGATTTGTACGGTACTTATAAATTAGTCATAACTTAATGTTCTAATGTACTCACATCAAGTATTGTTGTTCAAGTATGGAGGTCCAAAAGGTCGATGTAACATTACATGTGATTTCATGTTGTTAAGTTTAAATGGATCAACAAGCTCAAGTTCAAAAACTGAGTTCATGATGTACAAAGTCAAATATGTCAGTGAAACTGACATTAGGGTCGTATCCAGTATGCATGTACGAGTGGTATTCCCAGTGTAGGGCGGAGCGAACTGATTGGGGGCGTGGTGGGGTATTGTGGGGCGTTGAGAGTGTCAACTTGAAATTTTATATTTGAATACATGTATAGATCTTATTAAATTTAATATTTTAAAATTTAAATATTTTCTTTGGATTTAATGTTAAAATTTCTTTCATTCGAGGAAGAACTTAAGAAAAGCACTGTCTGTAGCCATTCCCAATTTCTGCACTTTTATTCTTCTTTGTTAATGTATTTCTTTTGTATTTTCAGGTTTCAATAATCTAATGGCGAAGCTTATTCAGAGACCAAATTAGAACACCAATACAAGAATTGAAACAAGTCTTCAAATTTACTTCAAGTTGGGTTTATTCTAAAGAAAAACAAAACCAGCGAGAGTAAAAAACTACAAAATTCCAAGGCGCTGATAAACTAAAACATGACACTAAGTGATGTTCAAAGTTATTAGTTTCGTAAACATGGTTTCCAGTGATTTTCTCCTTTCTGCAAGAACACTGGTTACGTGAACATAGCTACTTTTGCGGGCAGCAAAAACACGGTGTTACGTGAACATAGCTTAAAGTGACTTTCTGCAACTTGCAAAAATTACAGGTAACGTGGACATAGCTTCCGGTTGCATACTGTGGAATGCATTAACATAATTACGTGAACATAGCCTTTTGGTGATCTGCAATAACACTAGTTACGTGAACATAGCCTTTTGGTGATCTGCAAGAACACTAGTTACGTGAACATAGCCTTTTGGTGATCTGCAAGAACACTGGTTACGTGAACATAGCCTTTTGGTGATCTGCAAGAACACTGGCTACGTGAACATAGACTTTTGGTATGCCATATAAATGACAGCTTGATAAAACCATCAATTTTAATTGACTTGTCTAAACATGGAGTCAATGAACAGTTCAGAAACCATTGATAAGTTGACGGACTTGAACAAAGCAGAAGTTCGTAAGTTAATACCGACCATAGTTTACATGTTGACGATTGCAGTGTTTGGTATCGTAGGGAACAGTTTAGTTATCCACATCTACAGGACACGGTACAAACAATCCAACTCTAAAAGTTTTATCTTATGTCTAAGCGCTGTGGATTTGTTCACATGTTGTGCTTCGATACCATTTGAAGTCTGGACCATTCATGAGCAGTTTATGTTTCAACACCTTTGGTTATGTAAGCTTTCCAGGTCCTTTAATACATTTGGAACTTGTGCATCGGCATTCATTTTGTTATTCATAGCGGTAGATCGATACAGGAAAGTATGCAGACCATTTGCCAAACAAATAAGGAACACGATTGCAAAGTTTCTGTGTTTACTTTCTATCATACTTGCAGCTTTTATGTCACTTCCGGCGGTATTCATTTACGGGAAGCATTCATTTGATATCCCAGAATTCAACATTACTGGTACCGAGTGCTCAACATCTGACGCAATGCAAGGGAAACCATTTCCTTTTATAAACTCTCTAATGTTTGGGGTACTCTTCATTACGGAGATAATGTGTATGTCAGTGTTGTACTGCTTCATTGGACACGAGGTGAAAAAACACGCGCGAAAAATGCACAAAATGAGCATTTCAATGGAAAAGGCGCCTGCATCGTCTGTCGCTGAAGCAATCGGTTCTAGAATAAGCGGTGAGATTATTCCTGAAAAGAAAAAGAGTAACAACGCTAGCTCAAAATGCAAAGAATATAAACGTAAAAGAAATGAATCACTAAATGCACTTTCTGATGAATCTTGGACGGACAAACGTGAGTTTGAATTGTCTATTGCAAGTAGGGACTACAATGAGCGCGTGAAAGTGAACCAGACTCCAAGAAAAACAAAACGAAACAACAGTGCTGAAAAAGATACTGCGGGTGAATGTGAACAAAATTTCGATTCTGATGACAGTGGTATAAAAGTGAAAGAGGACATTGAGCCTGATGTTGATCAAATAGTGAAAACTGAAGTTAATGGTGCGATTGTTAATAAAACAAATGACACCGAAATGGATACTGTTGATACTGAAAAGAGCGATAAGAAACCAAATATAACTTTGAATATTAACACTGTAGTCGTGGACGATGATTCTGAAATAAGTGGAGAACGTATAACAGAAAGTCCAGTGTTCTATAAAACTTTAAAAGAAGCCGACACGGACAAAGGACAAAATGAAAATTGTACAAAACGAGAAGGAAGTTTGTCGATGTTTGGTCGAAGAATTTCCAAAGCTTTTTCACGCCTTGCATCAGTAGTGAGCACAAACAATGACCATAACGAAAAGACAATCAGAAGAACTCAATTCTTGAAACAAGCGCGAGCCAGAAAAACTGCTTTACTTATGTTTGTAATAACAGTAGCATTTGTGATTAGTTTTCTTCCACATTTAATATTAATGATACTGCGACAAGTGAAGTCAAATTTCGTCGAGAGTTTATCTGAAGACAATATTGCTGTTTACAAATTCTTCCTACGTTCTTATTTTCTTAATTGTGCAATTAATCCAATTATTTACAGTGTCTGTGATTCTAGATTCAGATCTTGTTGTAAAAGTTTATTCCTATCATTCTGCAAATGTTTCCATAAGTAGATGAATTTTCGGATATGTCAAGATTCGGACAAATACTCTCCATTTAGTTTTTTAAGAACTCACATGGTTTTAAGTGATTTTGTTTGCCCCAAAGTGATACAGATATTCTGCATTTTTGTAAAACTAATAAAAAACCCCAAAATATTTACAATCAGCAAGAGTTTGTTTTGGCTCAAAACATAAATGCAGCTATTTGCTGACTGTTTTCTGCTGTAAGCAAGATCAGAATTAATTACTTTTTATGACAACAAAGCCTTCAAAATGTTGTCTTTTGAAGTTTGGATAACTGTCCCACAATTTTCCTCTCACAAATGTGGGAGATCATCGTGCTTATATTTGCAAATTGAATGACAGTGGCTGTGGAGAATATCTCAAAACAACACTTACTCTGTTGTAGTTTGGACTTAGTTCTCGTCGTAAATATCTAAATTTTCTGGTTTCAGATTTTTGAGTACAAAATGTACAATGTATATAACTGTTTTTGATTTTTTTGTTAATATATATATTTAAACAAATATAATATATTCTAATATAATACATGTATTCGTTTTGTTTATAATTTCTGAATAATACGCCAGTTTTCAGGTACCGCCCTTGTAACATCTCTTGAAAAAATATACGTTGCGTTTTAGAGAATAATTCACAACGTTTAAAAGAGGAATATCCAAAACACTAAACGAATAAACTTAAACTTAAAACTTAAACTTCTTTTATTTTCTTAAACGCCTATTTCTACGTTAAAAACATATTCAATGGCGTTTTACAATTACAACACATTTTAAACATAGTTACAATGTATACATGATTAACTATTGAAAATATTTTTGAAATAAATGGGTTTTTAGTCTTTTTTTGAAAACATCAATAGAATTACATTGTCTCAACCCGAGAGGTAGATCGTTCCAAAACTTGTGGACCTGCTGTCTGAAACCCTCTGTCATTAAATGTTTTTCTACTGTTACGAGGAACCTCATAGCATCCTACAGACGATGCTGAGTTCCTTAGTGTTCGTGTGGAAGTCTTAGTGGACAGGAGTTCCATCAGATACCCAGGAGCGTTTCCAACTGAGCAGTTATACATATATGTCAATATTTTAAATTCAATTCTTTGTTTTACAGGCAGCCAATGTAAATCAAACAATGCCTGTTTAGAGCTGTCACGTCTGTTACGACCAACTACTAACTTGGCACACATATTCTGAACGCGTTGCAATTTATCTAATTCACTCTGAGTTATACCATAGAGGATTGCATTACAATAATCTAAATGAGAAATTACCAATGACAGAACCAACACTTTAATTGCATCTTTTGTAAGAAATTTACGGATACTTTTAATTTTAAAATAGTTGACCATTGCCGATTTGCACTTGCGTTTCACATGCTCTCTAAAGTTCAAAGTTTGATCAAGAAACGCGCCTAAGTATCTAATGAACTCCTGCACTGAGATAGTATCTCCACAAACGTCAATTTCTTTGGTACTACATTTCTTTAATTGGTGGCGGTTACCAAACATGATAAATTCAGTTTTAGATGCATTCATCTTAAGTTTATTGCTGTTCATCCAATCATTGATATCTTGTGCACAATTTGTGAGGTTTTGAATAGCAGTAGCTTCGGCAGATGGAGTTGGCTGAAACCGGATGTTAGCTGTATGATCGTCTGCAAATCCGAAGACAGATATAGATGGAGGTACAAAGTCAAATAGAGTCCCAGCATATGTGAGGTAGAGCCAAGGGCCCAAACAACTACCTTGTGGTACACTACACTTGAGATCACGTACAGACGACAAAATGTTATCAACGCTAACTCTACAGCTACGAGGTCGAAGGTATGAATCCAACCAATCCAATGCTGAATTACAGACACCATATTGCTTACTAAGAACATCAATCAAAATATCATGGTCTACAGTGTCGAAAGCCGCACTGAGATCTATTGCTATCATTGCTGTAACCTCTTTATATTCCATGGCATCAAGTAAGTCATTCACTAGTCTGATTAAAGCTGACTCACAAGAGTGAAATTGTCGGTAAGCAGATTGATTCTTGGGGAGCAGATTGTTCACATTCACATGCTCATTGAGTCTATAAAGTGCTGACTTTTCAATTAGTTTGGAAAGGAAGGATAGGTTGCTCACTGGTCGATAGTTAGCGAAAGTCAGTTCAAGACCAGACTTTTTTAAAAGTGGTCTCACAATTGCCTGTTTCCACTTTGTCGGAAAAAACCCTTCAGACAAATAATAAAATAAACCATGATCAATTCAAAGGGAGATAACTCAATGTGTAACTTAAGTGTAATTCAAATATTCCATATTTAGTTATCTCCCTTTTTATTAAAATTGTGAACAAAGTTAATTTTTATTGGGTTAAACGCCGTGTCAATATTAATAATAAATAATTTATGGAGACCAACTCACCTAATTTAACTTTCCTGGAAATTTTTCTTTATCAGTACTCCACTGATTTTCAAACCTTGGAAACCTAGTGTGACACTGTGCCTGAGTATCTTAGAAGTTTAAGATTTAGGTCCATATTTTTCTTCATAGAATTGCAAATGACCAAACAAAGCAAAGAAACTTCTGTAGAAACTGAAATTTTAACAGCAATTTAAGAACTTATCCGTCTATGCTTTGATGATATAGCATTGCATCAAAACCCCTTCAACTCTGAATTAGGGACCAGGATAGGGGTCATGTTTCTGGTACGGTTATAATGATGTTAAATTGACAATAGAGGAAGAGATTTAAACTGCTTACCTTTTGACACATTTGCAATGAACTCCGAGCAATGAAACAACGAAAATCAACATCCTTCATAGATTCCACAACATTTCACTTTCGCTTATTTTTGTTCATGGAGTTTGACATTTTTAGGGTTAATGTATTTACCGAAAAACCCGAATATTCTTGAAAAATAACCGAAAGACACTCATTGGAGTTGTATCTTGAGCTAATAAATCACGTTTTACTTTAAAAATATGTGTTTAAATGTTTTAAAATACTTGTTGCCAATGACATTTGAACATTTTGATGTGTTAGTATCAATATTAAGTAAAAATGCAATTATTAAGATGCGACAAACAATTGTTGTTAGTACAATAGAATGATTTCATTTGTTAATAAATTTCTTCACAAAACTGTTTCAAACAAATGTCAGTAATAATAATTAATCTTACTATTGTACCTGTATACACGAAAGTATAAGTCATAAGTAATACGAGGGGTTATCGTTTCTCCGATAGCGAACAGAACCCGAATATGAAAAAGCTATATGCTATATGAATGTTTTGGGACATATCAATTAAGGTTTTTCGCCTGTGAAATTCATCCTTTGAGTTTTTTTTCTCATTTATATATTAACAACTTGTCTTGACTTTATCCATGGGTTACTCATATTAAAGCTGATATAATGTCTATATATTAGAACCAAACGAACCCCTTACATGAGCCAAAAAAGGTCCATGATTCTTAAAGACCATAAAAGAACAAGTTCAATGACTATTCTAGAATTTTCCAGGATATTTTTACACTGTTCAAGTACTTTTTATGTATCTAAAGCACTAACATGTGTTAAATGGTATAAATAAAATTGTGCAAGCAGGACTCTAAAATGACATGTAACATGTTACATGTATGAGCGGTTTAAAACCAATAAAATAAAATCTAGTTAAGTAACATCCAAGGTCAGACGTTTAACTTATAAATGTATTTCACATTAAAACTCGCGTTAAAAGCTTTTCTAAACACGGCAGAGTTGTGAGCAATGTTATCATAATACTTATTATGTCCAACATATTTCACGATGCTTATTACACATTATTTGCATATTCCAGGAGAAAAAATCGATAAAATTAAGTTCAGCATAAGGTAAGAACGTAACGTGATAGGGAGTTCGTCAACATTCCCTTCAAAATATCAAAGAATGTTGACATAACAACTCAATCGAAAGACAATTATGAAGAATTGAAATGTTAGTCGGTGTTTTTATTTGATATTTTCATAGGCCTACAGGCGGTAACGCCTCTTATCATAGTTTCTACAAATAAACATTTATCTATGGGTAAAACATTTTAATATAGAGGTTTAATTACATAACACGTTTACGATGCACACCAACTTGATCTGAAAACTGGTTAACTAAACATAGAGAATCAAGAAATGCTGTAAATTGTAATGATTGAACATAATCATTATTGGGACATGACAAATCTACACAGGTGTTTTTTTTAACAGTCGTATGAATCATATCAGTTTGTGAAAAATAGCCTGAATTTAATTTAGTCTAGGTCCAAAGAGCGTTGTTGTTTAACAAATAGGCAACTTTTTTTAACACACGCAGTACATACACAAGCATAATCATAGTTCACACATGGTGTGTATTCAGCGAGCAATCTGGATTTGCTTTTATATTACAATCAAAAGGCCTCTAAATCTCTCAATACAATCATATATATGATGATATAAGATATAAAAAAATATATACATCCGAAAAATTCATATTCTGAAAAAAAAACCTGGTCGATTACTGTTCGTTATCGGAGAAACAATTACCCCTCGTATTAATTATGACTTATACTTTCGTGTATACAGGAAAAATAGTTAGATTAATTATTATTACTGACATTTGTTTGAAACAGTTTTATGAAGACATTTATTAACAAATGAAATCTTTCTATTGTACTTACAACGATTGTTTGTCGCATCTTAATAATTGCATTTTTACTTAATATTGATACTAACACATCAAAATATTCAAATGTCATTGGCAACAAGTATTTTAAAACATTTAAACACATATTTTTAAAGTAAAACGTGATTTATAAGCTCAAGATACAACTCCAATGGGTGTTTTTCGGTTATTTCTCATGAATATTCGGGTTTTTCGGTAAATACATTAACCCTAAAAATGTCAAACTCCATGAACAAAAATAAGCGAAAGTGAAATGTTGTGGAATCTATGAAGGATGTTGATTTTCGTTGTTTCATTGCTCGGAGTTCATTGCAAATGTGTCAAAAGGTAAGCAGTTTAAATCTCTTCCTCTATTGTCAACTTAACATCATTATAACCGTACCAGAAACATGACCCCTACCCTGGTCCCTAATTCAGAATTGAAGGGGTTTCGATGCAATGCTATATCATCAAAGCATAGAGGGATAAGTTCTTAAATTGCTGTTAAAATTTCAGTTCCTACAGAAGTTTCTTTGCTTTGTTTGGTCATTTGCAATTTTATGCAGAAAAATATGGACCTAAACGTTAAATATTTTAGATCATTGTATAGTACGTACACGTTTTCTACATAGTCCTAAATATAAGACCCTTCATAACTATTTTATCATACGGACGTTCTTCTGTTATGCAGGGTCTTAACGGATTGCTTCAAAAACGCATAGCAAAATTTTTTTTTCAAAAAGTAAATGAATGTGGGTCAAATTAGCACCAATCGATAGATAAAAGTTTACTTTTATTCTTTCCATAAAGCAAAAGATAAAAATCAGTTTTTTCCCGTATGAAAACACCAATTACTTTTCCTGCTATCCAGGATTGTCGCCGCTTGCCTCCATTTTGAACTGAATTCGTGTCGGTAAATAAAGTTTCGAATCGCTTACAGTTTACTTAAACGAATTTTAATCTCTCAAGAGTAGTCGTTCTTACTGTCAACAGTCACAAGTATGCACGGAACGGTCCGGATACTGGCTTTTATACTGTACCTAATATATTCGTTCAAAATCATTTCTTACAAATGGCGTGACCAAATTTAAATTCGGATTGCTTTGGCTATTATTGCACGATTATTGTGACAAACTGAAAGTACTCGTTAATAAAGGATTTTAAATGGATTTTTCGACTGTCCAAGGTTAGCATTTGAAATTATTTTACTTTCATCATGTGTATTTTTCGTTTATCTTTCTATTGGTGTATCGTTTTATTGCAAATTTTTCGAATTAAAACGAGTAGAACGTTCAGACCTGATTCGATGTCTGTACACTAAAATTTTTGCTATGCGTTTTTGAAGCTATCCGTTAAGACCCTACGTAACAGAGAAATGTCAAAATGATAAAAAAAGTTATGTAGGGTCTTATATTTAGGACTAGTTTTCTACAGTGTCCCCAAAAAATCATGACTAAAAACAACAATCATTTGAGTTAATTTCAAAATCAGCATTAATAATGGACATTAGTCAGTTATCCCCCCTTTATACTCTTCAAATAGGTAGGTCCAATTAGTTGGATTACTCGGATTCTACCATTACTTTTAAATGTCAATGTCAAAATTAATCTTAAATAACTTTTTTAGTAAATCATTTTATTTGTTTGAAAATCAAGCTAAGTATATTTAGGGCAAAGAACTATCTAAATTTCATCACTTCTGTTAATATCTTAATCAACAAGAACAATATTAGGTGACATATTCTTTTATCCTTACATAGGACTTCAATGATAAAATCCGAGGATTCCATCTGATAGGACCTACTTAACAATTGGATTTTGATATAAACATTTTACAAATTAAATCCATGTTAGCAATTTATGTGATACAGAAAATTTGCATATAACATAGACACTCTGCTTGTAGATTTACGATGCACTACATGTATAATCAATAATATTAATAAGGCCATTATAAATTGATCATATATTTAGCGTTCCCGAGTGAATAAAGTTTGGAGCTTAATAAAGATAGAACAGAAATAAAGCCACTATATGAAGATATATTCATTAACAGCAGACACGAAAACAGTCAATTCATTAGAATATAAGAACAATCTCCGTAAACAGATATCCTGAATAGCGTTGTCGCACAGGATCTCTACTTTCTCCGTGGAAGGTCACGTCGAGATGAACTTTGTTTCGACCAATCAATGCGTAGCTTTCATCTAGACGGAAACACTATTAATCACATTTTGATTGCGTAATTTCTGTTTTTAGACCAAGTTTTGCATGCTAATTTAACAGCGGTATTATTCACAGTCTGCGATTGGGCGGCTCATTTCAAATTGCGTGGCGTAGACGATGTAAACAAGTTACGTATCATAACAATTTCGTCATGAATATTATGATGAGAAAAGGTCGCCTGAACGTGACCTTCGTTTGAAAAAGGCAAGATCTAAATTAGCGAGTATGCTAGCGGAAAATTTTAGATCGGGTTTTAATCAGATTGAATATAAGATGCACTAGAGACTAAATACATATTTTAAACCATTTTGCTTTTTAAGTTTAGGTTTGACAAAGTTACAATTTCTAAAAAAGAGGAATGGGTCGTTTTATAAACTACAAACTATCATAATATTTATTACAAATATTCGGGGTTTTTAAACGCATTCATGCAAATATATATCAATTAAATGTTTGAATTAATATTGCAGTCAATTGACATTTTTAGTCGAAAAATAGCGACTTAATCCTACTAATAAGTCTAAGTCGTATATGCAATACCAAACGAATTACAAAATTCAGTGACACTGTTTTTTCTCAACCTTTAACCTTCAGCATGAAATTTAGTTCAACATCTTGTCAAAATGCTTCGATGGTTTGAATGGAGCGAATTTTGAATGCACATATCTGTACTTAATTGAAATGATTATGATTTTCCCATTTTAACTTAATCCTTATTAAAGGTACTCATTCACAGATTACAACTTAAACATCAACTTTTTCTGAAACCATCAAAATGGTTTGGAAAGATTTTTTGAAGCAAGAAATTAGTGACTTGATAATGAAAATTTAAGTGCAAATTGACATACAACTACTAATGATGGTGTTTCAAGTAGTAAAAATCTACGCCGTATGTCACCGTATAGACACTTTTAGTGCATTTTGTGACTTTTATTGAATATTTCTTGCAATTTATAGGTCAGTTTGTCTTAAAATATTAAGTATTATTTTTTTGGACACAATAACATACACTGAATGGTATTCTGAAAATGTAGAAAAAAATCTTAACCAAATCTGTGAACTAGTACCTTTAATAAGCAAACAAATCGAACTGTGTTCTACATATTTTGACCGTCTGCATGAGAGAAATGATGCATGTTTTTATTGATATATAATATTATTCAAGCAAATTATGCTTCAGTAATTAGAATATTGCAACTTGTGTGCTCCTACGAGAACATAGTTGGACGTTATCCAAAAATGAAAGTAGGATTCGAGGGCTTGTACGGTACTAAATAAAGGACACTTTAATAAGGACCCGAGAATATTTACTAATCTTAAAAAAGGGGCTCCGCTACATAAACTCAATAAATTTGATGTTTTCTGACAAGGACGCTACCTAAAACCGATATAATTATCGCGAAATCGTATCGCATATATCGTATCGTATTGTATCGGAGCCGTACATAGGATATAAAATCGCGATATAAACTTACTAAAGGGAAACAACTCTTATATTCATAAATAATGCTAAAACCCGAGTTACGTACCTTTACCCGTAAAAATCAAAATTACATCCCTTGAGAACCCTAAAATTTATAATTAGTATTCATAAGTCGAAGCAGTAGACCAGTGGTTAGATAAGGGCTTCAAGATCAATGAATCCAGGGCTCGAACCCCCTCATCGTTGGGGAGCAATGCTAATTTCCCTGAGCAAGAAATTTATCCACGATTGCTCTACTCCCCAAGTGCAAATTGGTCCCAGCAAGAGCTGTTTAATTCCGTTGTGCCAATTTGTCGGCTGCACATAAACAGAGAAAAAGACTCCCCCAAAAAAAGAAAATATAGAAATGTCATTTCAACGGTACCTTATATTTAATACCATGTAGCGATTGTAGGTGCATGGATTGTAAGTATATCCTATATATGCATTAAAAATCATTTAGTTCAATAAACTATGTCTCAATTAAAATGATAATCCCTAGATACAAGTTGTCAATGCAATGTTTACAACATGTATTCCGAAGCATATATTTACTTGACTTTATTTTCCTTTCATTGCATATCAATAAAGATGCATCAAGCAATTCGCTAATTATGCACTATGCCTATGTATCTCTGCCAAATTAACATTGAGGCCCGGAATTGTTCATAATGTATTTATTTCCTATGATTAAAGGCACGCAGTCCCTTCCCTTAAGTAGCTTTTCAGTTTTGTTTTCCTTAATATATTTCACAAAATAATTGTATTTTACGAAAGTTATCAACATTTTTTATTCGGTTAGGCCATGCCATATCGGAATTCTGTTAAGCGTCTGCGTGCACGTAGATTTTAGAGTCCTCAATCAAAATAAAAAAACAAAATTGTTGGTAAAATTTTCTTAAATAATTCCGATGTTCCGGGATTCGATACGACAATTTAATTCAGAGAAAAGTGTGTTCGGCAACGACGTTATTCATCATAAGCAATTTATCATAACCGCACCATTAATACAATATATATTTTACGTAAAAAACCTCTTGTTATTTTATATTTGATTCAGACCATTGTTTCATATAATGAGGATGTTGTTCCATTGAAAAACTATATATACTGCATTGTTTTTATCGTAAACATATTTGTGTTTTCGTTTTCGGTTTGTGTGTTTTTGTGAATAGGTACATAGTTTTGTCCAATTTGAGTTGACGCTTCACAGAATTCCAATTTGGCATGGCCTAATGTATGGTAGCACATTCACTCAGCCAGCTTTCATAGACTTTTTAAACCATTGCTAACTTATCCTTCCACTATGAGCCGACAATTTCTCCATCTTCGGAAGGAAATCAAAAATAGATTTTTATTTTTTAGAGAATGATATCATATGCCGCAACTGGGAATCGAACCTGAGACCTCCGGTTTTGAAATCGTCCATTTTATCAATACACCACAAAAATTACTCGTTTAAGTGATAAAACCACATTTATGAGTCGTAAACACAATCGATTTTGGTGTAAAACAAGTGATAAATGAGTGATAACATAATGTTTGACTGGTACAAATTCCTTTAACGAGTGGTGAAGTCAATAATGATGTCTTGAATGGTAAAAAGACATTTGTTTGAGTGATAGACACTTGATTTAGTGGTAAATAACTCATGATTGAGTTGCAATTACCAAATCTATGAGTGGTAAAAAGCAATAAACTGACTTTCACGAGTGGTAGAGTTGCGAGTGGTAAATTCAAATGAACGTTATTGAAATACTTTTAAGGAACATGTAATTTCCTTTCAATTTTTCATAGTGAAAGGTAAAGAACTTTTCTTCCACGGTGCATGAGTTTCAAATTTAAAGTAGAATAAAAACCCAGACAGAACCTCAGTTTCAACGCGAGTGTCACTTTTCCTCTGAGCCCACTGGTGGAAACATATAAATAATGTCTGCGCAGGTAAAGTCAACATTTCGGTTGTGCAGTTTTGCTGAAACATGAATTACTGCTGGATACTAGTTGTTGCCTTTGCGCTCGCTGGTTTTAGCTCCGTGGAGCTCAGACCCCATGAGAGAAGTGAAAACTTAAAGGCTATACGATATCTGGTTGATTTGGAGCGAAGATTGCTTCCAGATGACCCTCCAGGAGGTACGGAAACATTTATTGTTTTTTTTTTAATTTATTTTTGAATCTAAAAAACACCAAATTACATGTTTGAAGCTTTTTGTTTTATGTGTTTGTGTGCTTGGCGAGCAACTCTGTCAAGTGGAGGGTGGGTTGTGTTTCACTAAGAGAATTAGTTTCTTTACCAAGAAAATTAGTTATTGTTTGTTCTAGAACTTTTTGGACTAGCGATAAGTTGGTGCACCATAGAACCTAATTTAAAGTTAACCCCACAGTGGCAGTTATATTCCCAATATCTGTTCCAAGGTGGAAATTCCTTAATTTGTATTTTAATTTTAGTAAATGGCGTCTTTTTATTATACAATGTTAAATAATTAATCAAATCCAAATCGTTTCTCCACTTTGGGTTTTGGCTGTGCTGCATGTTTGTGGTTTTGTCTGTTGCTATTTATGAAGTGTTTACCACTTTCCCTTTATTATATTTTCAGAAGCCATTGAGGACCCCGCACAACCACTGCCAGCTGACACCGATCCAGAAGAACAAGACAGCGAGCTACCAGAACAAGATAGCGAGCTACCAGAACAAGTGAATGACACACCGGAACTTTATGATTACGTCGAAGATGATGATGAAGACGAAACAACAGAAGGCAAGTTCACTTTTGTCACATTTTCAGGGTCTTTAGCTAGAACAAGGTATATGGTCACGTGATCTTTAGACTCTAACTATTCCTTGTTTTTCGCTAATCTCAGGGGCAGCCAAAACAATTTGAATTATCTGTTAAAAGTTTTTCATACTTTTCCACTAGTTAATATCACTAAATATTATCGATTGATGTTTGTTTCGTATATTTGAATGAGAATGGCCGTAACTAATTTGTAAGAACTTGTGGACAGACAGCTTTGACACTTTAAATGTACGTTCTATGTATATGGCAGTAGTACGAAATGTATAATGTCTAATAAAATATGTTTAATTGAATTGTAGGAAATGACGAGAACAGTTTAGGAGAGTCCGAAGCGGAGTTACAAGGGTCATTGAAGAGTATGTTTGATGCCCTTATAGAACCCATCAAACGCGTTCCAGAACTCATTGCGAATGGAAAAAGGGACGAAGCACATGAGCTAATGGACAGCATAGTATCAGCTATTTTGGACGACGAAAATAGTATTACGAAGAGAGAGGAACAACTGGAACGCATGCTAGATATGATTACAAAACTAAACAACGACCTCGCGTCAGCAGAAGCATCTGAAACGGCTGAAGCTACAAATGCGATTATTGAATTAATGAAAGAAATTGGTGAAGGAGACGAGGAGGAAGAAGAAGACGTGGTTGCTGATAAAAGGAACAATGCAGGTAGCGTGACAGAAACCGAGGTAGCTCCTACTGGAGAAGAAACGATTGAAGAAGTGACAGAAACCGAGGAAGAAGTTCAACCAGCAGGCACAGAATTGGCAGAAGAAGTAATAACGAAAAAGAGGGTTGCTGATAAAAGAAACAATGCAGTTAGCGTGACAGAAACTGAGATAGCTCCTTCTGGAGAAGAAACGATTGAAGAAGTGACAGAAACCGAGGAAGAAGTTCAACCAGCAGGCACAGAATTGGCAGATGAAGTAATAACGAAAAAGAGGGTTGCTGATAAAAGAAACAATGCAGTTAGCGTGACAGAAACTGAGGTAGCTCCTTCTGGAGAAGAAACGATTGAAGAAGTGATAGAAACCGAGGAAGAAGTTCAACCAGCAGGCACAGAATTGGCAGAAGAAGTTATAACGGAAGAGAGGGTTGCTGATACAAAAGATGAGACAGTAACGGAAGAAGAAGTTAAAGGCGAAGAAGAAACGGTTGAAGAAATAACGGAAGAAGTGGATGTAGGCGATGATGATGCACAAACAAGAAAGCTAGCTAGGGAACTCTACAAACTGCTACAAAAACTTAAAACTAAGGTAAGATAAAACATGTTAAGTATGTGTTCCTTGAGGCTTGGTTTTAGATACAGAATGTTTTTGAATAAAGTATGTGTCAGGAAAATGCATGCTTTATCTGATAATGTATGTTTTCGGATAAAACTTGTTTTCAGATAAAGCTTGTTTTCGGATAAAGTGTGTTTTCAGATTATGCGTGTTTTTGGATAAAGCATGTGTTTGGATACAGCATGTTTTCGGTTAAAGCATT
The DNA here is from genome assembly GCA_025267735.1 of Mactra quadrangularis. Taxonomy (NCBI): domain Eukaryota; kingdom Metazoa; phylum Mollusca; class Bivalvia; order Venerida; family Mactridae; genus Mactra; species Mactra quadrangularis. Next base: position 337,131 of record CM046310.1, read on the forward strand.
TGTCAGGAAATGTATGTTTTTGGACAAACCATGTATTTGGATATTTTGTTTTCGTAAAGCATGTCACGTCTTATTTACGGCAACGTTTTTTCATATAATTATGTCAAAGCTCATTTCATTTTAATTTTCTTTATATTTCAGAACTAATTTGAAACCTTCCACGTTATCAACCAGACCATATGTCGCAAGGCACTCACTAAACAGTTGTGACAATTTCGAGTTGATGACATCGATGAAAACACCATTCCAATCGTTCCTGTGACAAAATCAATTTTAAAACAACTTTTACAACAATTCCTAGCTCTTGAAAGAAGTGTGATCTTTTATCAAATATTAATGAAAAAAAAAACATACAACTACACTGTTTACAATTTGCTGTACATGTAATTTGCAAAAGAATTAATTTTTTATAGATAGCCACCATTTTTAATCACGTGATTACGTCAGCATGTCACGTGATGTCAAGTCACCTTGACCTTGTACCAGTGTATTTATACGCACTAAGAACTATTTATTTTTGTCTTTATTATCTAGATGTATTTATCTTTCATATATTTTTTCAACTATATTAAATGGTGGCATATTTCTGCCATCAGATAACCACATAACTAACTTGTTAATTAAAATGGCAGAAATATGCCACCATAACATTAGTATATTTATGCAATCCTTTTGTTATACGATATACCATACCATGTATATTCTGTCCTTTATGGAAGCTGAAAGTTGTATTTTGAAAATATTTTGAACATTGTCTTTTTTATTATTTTCGGGATCATTTCTTTCACTTCAAATGACTAAAGGGGCAGTTTATTTAAAAACAAACTTTTCTTTATAATTTTGTAAGATTGACTTAAATAAACGCTTCTCGTAGTAATACGTGTTCTGTTTATTTGTTCCCTCTCATTGGTCGAGTGGTTTAAGATCAACCTCATAACTTCTCGCATTCTCGTACCCCGAGGTTATCAAGATTCTCGATCTATCGAGAATCTTACTAGGCTCTGTGAACGAGAATGAAATCCTCGTTGATCTCGGTCCTTTGGATATAGTTGAGCTCTCAGCCGTGACCTTTTATACATGTTACAAGTAGGCGATCATCAGAAAGGGGTCAAGTATAGGTTCTGCACAAGAATGATGGTTTGGTGAACTGGTCGCCTCATTTGACGTCTTCTCCTGAACCAATCAGCTAACGTAAAGATACAGTTTGTTAAAGTTAAAAAGTTAAAGCAAGGGTTTTTGAAGTCCACTATTAGTATCACTATTCAGTCAACTCTTGACATTAACTTCCCCGATCATCGAGTCACACACCAACTGTTAACATACGGCGCAGATTGCAGCCACAACATACAGAGCATGACCTTAACATGTACTCATTTACACCTGGGTGAAGTGAAGCAATCGCAGGTTAACATCTTGCTCAAAGAAATAAGCAGTGCCCCTAGTGGGTTTCGAACCTAGGACCTCTTGATCCATAAGCGCACGCGCAACCACTGGACTACTGCTCCTATGTACGAATAGACATGAGGCAGATTAATACATTTCACCCTTTGGTAACTACAAATTATTTTAACTGATTAAACTACTGCAAGTGATGTTTAAATTGTATTTATTTGCTTCGAGTCAATTTTTATAAGCTATACACTTTGGAGCTCTGACAGAACATGCATTTAGGGGACAACAGGGCCCATGTTCAGAAGCACTTAAAATAAATTTCCTTTGAATTGTTTTCAATCATAAGATGTGTAAATGGGGTTCTTAGAGCATAGAATAATTTCTTTCTCGAGCCAAATGATGAATTAATTCAGTTTTGATTCAAAGGATAGTAAAACTGAAAAGGGAAGCAACTCAAAAATTTTAATATGAAAAAATACTTACAGAGTTACCTCCCTTACTTGTTTATTTTCCGTAAACTTCTTCAACGTAAATTCTACCACAACTGCATTTGATGGAAGCTACGAAAAAACACGAGAATATGGAAAATGCTGCTTAATACAGCCAACATAAACTAAATAACTTAGATTTAAAGGTCCCATCAAAGAAAAAACTCCGTGTTATTTTGTCAAATAAACACATTTTAGATACAGATTTATACTCTTTAAATTCATTAATTTCATATCTCTTTGCATTTAAAAGAAACTTAGACTATGGGGACAACAAAGCCCTTTTAAGACCTCGGGAATTCATAATTCCTTAATAATTAAAATCATGAAAGCAAGAAACAAAATTACGAAACACTCAGATTTGCTTAGTTGATTTTAATGTGAATTCAACCTAAATATTAAATATATTCCGAATCAAAAGGGTCGAAACGTCAAGTTGCTGAGAGCACCACCTGGCGTCTGTTGATATTTGTGGTTATTGTTCACTTGCACTCTAGGTGTCGAATTAGATGAAGAAAAAATATCGGTCACTTTACCATTATATGGTTGCATGAACTTAAATTTTGTGCATCTTCTGACTGAACAAAATTTGACACCTTCCATACGAAAACTGTATAGTGTCGATACGATTCTATTTCAATAATGTATTCAGTGAACATCAACGTAAAGCTATCTTTCAAATTTGATTTACTTTTCAGAATTTTGAAACGAACATAGGAACTTTGAAAATACTAAACAAAAATGTTTAAGTTTGTATCAATTAAATTGCAGTCCATTGACAGTATAAATTGAAATATAGCACCATTAACGTATTGATTTTGTCGCACGTAATACCAACCGTATTATAAATCCTGTGACGCCATTTTAACCTTTGACCATCAGCATGAAAATTAGTTCAACATCTTGACTATAATGCAGCGTTAATGCCCGTTCTGCCAAAGCTCCAACGTGTATAGCTTGTAAAAGTTGACTTGAAGCAAATAAATACAATTTTAGCATCACTTGCATGAATTCAATCAGTTAAAATAATTTGTAGTTACCAGAGCGTGAAATGTATTAATCTGCCTCATGTCATAGTAGCAGTAGTCCAGTGGTTGGACGCGCGCTTAGGGATCGAGAGGTCATGGGTTTAAATCCCACTAGGGGCATTGCTAATTTCCCTGAGCAAGAAATTTACCTGCGATTGCTTCACTTCACCTTGGTGTAAATAGGTACTTGTTAGGGTCATGCTCTGTATGCTGTGGCTGCAATCTGCGCCGTATGTAAACAGTTAATGTGTGTGATTCGATGATCGGCGAAGTTAATGTCAAGCGTCGACTGAATAGTGATACTAATAGTAGACTTAAAAAACCCTTGCTTTAACAAACTATATCTTTACGTTAGCTCATTGGTTCAGCAGAAGACGTCAAATGAGTCGAACTGATTATTGAACCATCAGTTGTATGGAGAAAACTATACTTGACCCCTATCGTACCAGACAATAGTGACTTTTCAACATGTATAAAGGGTCACAGCCGGGAGTCAAACTCTGACCAAACTCAAACAAATACAAGTTTTAGTGAGGTGAAGTTAGGGACTTTAACCACTCGACCAATGAAAAGGGTCAAATAAACAGAAGAACAAATATAACTACGAGAAGCGTTTATTTAAATAACAAAGGTACAAAGTTGGATTCCAAAGAAAATTTTGGTTTAAGATCAACAATACATTTAGTCATACATACTAAAAGGATAATTACAAAAAATAGAAAAATGCTTTTATCATATGATATTATTCTTTAAATTATTATAAATTATTGTGCAATTTCAAAAATCTGTGAGTTATTACCTCCCTTTCATATGAAAATATAGTAATTTTAAATTTGTTCATAAAAGTCCACGATGACATTATTTAAATATCAAGATTCAAGATTCAAAGATTTATTAAGTAATATACAATGTAGGCCTCTGGCCCAAATAACATATATGCATTATACAAACAATGTCAAATCATTGGATATTCTGTACAATACAGATAAACAAATGTACATAAAATTATATAGACATATTTATGAAAAAGCAAAAGTTCATGTTACTAAATGTATTAATGTTTAGTGAACAGTAAATACATGAATATAGGAGATCACAAACTAATTAATCCAGTTTTTTCTAAATAACATGGCTGAATGGATATAATTGGCAATAGCAGTATACAGTGTTAAATCAAACTTTTGCCATAAAGAGATGTATTTTAAAGAAGACGGATTGCTGTTGAGGTAGCTAGGTAAATATTGCTTCCTGATAAAATTTAATTTCGTACAAAATAAAATAAAATGAATTTCGTCATCTAGTGCAGATTTACAAAGAGGACAAAGTCTATTTTCAGGTAAGGTATTGTTAAAAAAACCAGTATTATATTCTAAGGGTAATAAACACCCTCTTAGCTTATAATAAAAACTATCGTAAATGTAATTCGAATGATAATCATCGTGTTGTTATTAGTAAACGGCGATTTTATAGAAAAGTTAAACGTAAAGCAAAATTTGATTACAGTGTAAAACAAAAGCAAGAGTTACATAATGCTGCGAAGAAACAACCAAAACAGTTTTGGAATTTTATTAAAAAGTTTAAGAAAAAATGTAAAACGAACAGTAATTTGACATTAGACGATTTTCATAATCACTTTAAAACTATGTTTTCTGATCCAAATGTCTTTTCTGATCATGACGTCGAAAATGTAATTGACGAAACCATTGCACCCAACCATGTCGAAATTTTAGATAATGATTTTACTGTTAATGATGTTTTAAAAGCAATAGATCAGCTTAAGCGTGATAAAAGCCCTGGGGTGGATCTTATATTAGCTGAAATTTTTATTGATGCTAAATTTCTTCTTGCCCCCATATTATGTAAATTGTTTAACCATGTATATAATACTGGAATCTATCCCGAAGAATGGACTAAAGGTGTGCTGGTCCCAGTCCCTAAAAAGGGAGACCCTAATAATGTGGATATTTTCAGAGGGATAATGCTTACTAGTATATTTTCAAAACTATTTTCTATACTGTTGGACGTAAGAGCCCGTTTATTTGTTGAAAACAATAATATTTTAACTGACTATCAGTTTGGATTCCGCCATAACCGCAGTACTGTAGACTGTATTTTTGTTTTACAATCTATTATTAATCGTATAGTACATCATGAAAGAAAAAGCCTCTATTGCGCTTTCGTCGACTTTAAAAAAGCTTTTGACATGGTATACAGAAATGGTATATGGTTTAAAATAATGAATTATAACATGTCCACTAAGTTTTTAACTATGTTACGTAGTATGTATCAATCTGTAAAAATATGCGTTAAACTTAACAATAACTTAACTGAATACTTTGATAGTTATATGGGGGTTAAACAGGGTGAGACATTGTCACCTCTTCTTTTTTTACTTTTTATAAATGACATGGAGTCTTGTCTTTTCGATAATGATGCAGACTTAGTCAGTTTAGACCAATTACAAATATTTATACTGCTTTTTGCTGATGATACCGTCCTTTTTTCATATTCTCTCACGGGCTTACAGTTACTGTTGAATAATTTGCACACTTATTGTTCTAAGTGGAATATTATTGTTAATACATCAAAAACTGTTGTGATGTGTTGCAAATTGGGCAATAAACGCAAAAACTTTGATATCTATTATGGAAATATCAAATTGAATATTGTTGATAAATTTTGTTACTTAGGTGTTGTACTATCATCAAATGGTAAATTATACAATACACAGAAATCATTATCTGAACAAGCATTGCGTTCTATATTTTGTATTAAATCAATTTTTCAGGTTGTCTCCCTTGGTGTACTTGAAAAAATTAAACTATTTGATAGTATGGTATTACCAATTCTTAACTACGGTTGTGAAATTTGGGGGTTTCATAAAAGTCCTGACATTGAAAAAGTATATATCAAATTTTTTAAAATATGTATTAAATGTGAGATACCAGACAACTAATGTTACTGTATTTGGCGAACTTGGTAAAGTACCCTTAGATATTGTAAGGAAAGAACGTATTTTAAAGTATTTTTTTAAAATAGTAAATGCCAAGAACTCACTTATGTATAAAACATTTATGTATGATAAAGCAAATAATGTTACAAATTCTTGGGCAGGCGATGTTAAGAACTTGTTGAACGATCTAGGATACTCATACATATGGGATACTATGGATTTTTCACGTTCCCAGTTGAACAATATTATACAATGTTTATACAGTCAATATTATCAACTATTTTTCTCCTTTTTAGACAACATGCCTAAATTGAATACCTACAAACTATTTAAAAATAATTTTGAATCTGAAAAATATTTATCTTGTATCAAAAATGATAATCATAGAATTGCTTTAACTCGTATTCGTTGCTCTGCTCATAAACTTGCCGTAGAAGAAGGGCGTTATAGAAATATTGACAGAGCCGATAGAAAATGCATTTTTTGTGATATGAACGTAATTGAAGATGAATATCATTTTATTTTAATCTGTCCTATGTACCGTAATATTCGCAAAGAATGCCTACCCAATTATTATAACCATTGGCCAACTATTCAAAAATTACGAAATTTAATGTCCTCAACAAGTACCAGTCTAATTTGTACATTAGCAAAATATATATATCTTGCTAATAAAAAACGATCTTCTTTACTAAACCAAGTGAATACATATTAAGTTTACAATTTAATTTTGTTGATATCTTGTTTTGCTTGGAGTTTTTTTTGTCTACCTTTTTGTCTAACTTTCTAACGATTCTTTGTTTTTTCAATTAAAGTACTGCTTTAAGATTCACATTCTGTACTCATACTCTTCTCAGTGATGTATCATTATTCAAATATTACTTTATTCTTATACATGTTTGTTCATATATATTCCTTATAATGTATTGTCATAAATATTAATTTACATATATGTATGTATGGTGTTGCCGCCAACTGACGGCAGAAAAGCACGTATGTGCTTAATTGCTGAAATAAATATATTTGTATTTGTATTTGTATTAGCTTAACATAGCTTATCTAACATGGTGAAGTGTCTAAAATACCGTGCACTAAGTAGTTAAATTATTTCTAGATTTTTTAGCTGTCATAAATATAGAATTTAGTTAGGCATTGAATACCTTAAAATATCGCATTGAAACCGAAGAATTGCATAGATATAATAATATAATTGAAACTATATACAAAAGATAAATCCTCTAGTTAATAAAAGCAGAAATAAAAAGTTCTTAAAGCCTTCTAACACTAATACAAGGGTCACGGTGACTTTATACATTCATCACGTGACATGCTGACGTAATCACGAGATCTTCAAAATGGTGGTTATCTATTAAATATGTTAGATAATGTCACAATACCGAGATCGTTGTATAGGTTATTAATTATATATAGCATGCGTTCTAGTTGTTTCTTTATTTTCATAAAACTATTTTCGTCCACCCAAATAGCTGATACTATGCCGTCCAAAAGCATATGTGCTTCAACCCTTTTTCCATTCGCAATTAGTTCTGGAACTCGTTTCAGTTGTTCTATAAGGGCATCAAACATACTCTTCGGAGAACCGTGTAACTCATCTTCGGACACTAAATAATCCACGTTATTTCCTACAATTCAATTAAACATATTTTATTTGACATTATACCTTTTATACAACATCCATTTACATAAAACATACATTCAAAGTGCCTAAGCGGTCTGACCACATTTATATATGTATTATAGTGCTTCTAATTCGGAACTGTGCCGGTCGCCTGTTGGTTAAACCAGGTTCTTGGCTTCAACAACCTCATCCTTGCCCAACATATGCTAATTGTCTTAGTGAAAAACATCACTCGACAATTTTGCGCGCAAAGCACATAAAAACATAAAAAAAATCTTTAAACATGAAATATGGCGTTTTGAAAATTAAAAAAGGAACATACATATATGTATAAGAAATATAAATGTTTCCCTACCACCGGACAGTCCAGATTCTTCAAGCAATCGCTTCTCCAAATCAAGCAGATATTGTAGAAACTTCTCGTCTTCAATCGTCTCATGGGGGTCTGAGCTCCATAGAGTTTAAACCAGCGAGCGCAAAGGCAACAACTAGTATCCAGCAATAATTCATGTTTAAGCAACACCGCTCTACGAAATGTTGACGTTACCCGCGCAAACATCGTTATTTATATATTTCAACGAGAGTGCTTATTGAGCGAGACGACATCCAATTTGATCTCCGAGGTTCTGTCAGGGTTTTTTTAACATAAAATTTGAAACTTAATTTACCAGTCGTGACTTAACTACTCATAAATGTCACTTCATTGTTTTTACCACTCATAAATGTGGTATTTACTACTCAATCAAGTGTTTTACCACTCAAAAATACAGGCTTACATATCAATCGAGTGTTTTACCACACATAAATAAGAGTTTACCACTCAATAAAGTAATTTACCACCAATAAATGCGGGTTTACCACTCAATCAAATGTTTTACCACTCATAAATAAGGGTTTACCACTCATTAAGTGGTTTACCACCCATAAATGCGGGTTTACCACTCAATCAAATGTTTACCGCTCATAAATAAGGGTTTACCACTCAATAAAGTGGTTTATCACCCATAAAAGCGGGTTTACTACTCAATCAAATGTTTTACCACTCATAAATGCGGGTGTCGGATTTGAAGAACGTTTATGGTCACTATTGAAGAATATAACTACTTGTCCCACAGGGACTTGTAACAAGATACAAGAAGATTATTTTAAAGTTGGTAATAACACAACATGGTAAACATTAGCTTATAAGCTATTTTGTGAGAGTAATGCGGCCTCAATGTTAATTTGGCAGAGACAAAAAGGCATAGTGTATAATTAGTGAATTGTATGTTGTATTTTAATTAATGAAACATTGTATGATAGGAAAGTGAAGTAAATATAATTATGCTCCGGCTGTTTGGAATGCATGATGTATACATTGCATTAAAAACGATAAACGTTCATTTTATTCAAAATCAGCTATTTCAAGCGTGTATCCTATACATCGCACGAATTTAATTATACGTAACCATCTCGCACGCGAAGCGTTTGAGGATTTTGAGAAGTCGAAGGCCATGTTGTTTTAACACAGAAAATCCGTAGCACGAGGTAAATATCCGACTTACACAACGATTCGAGTGATTAGTTACACGACTGGGCATGGACTTCATATTTGCAAACGAATTTGACTTGGGTGCATCTTTTCTCTTACGAGCGATTAAGTGGATCTGAAACTTTTAATGAACAGATAACGAGCGAAATTTTGAATAAATGTTTTAGAATCTGCCAGGGTAAATAATATTTGTTAATTATGATAATAATAAATTTGTTCAATAAATTAATCCAGAAACTTAATTAACAATAAATGCATAATAACAAGTTTCTGGATTCATTTATTGTTTAATTTTTTATTAAGGCTAGTATTTGTTCTTATTCAATGCCATTATCTCATTTTCGGTAAATTACGCAATTTTACGTCTTATATGGACAAAGTCATGAGCAGTGTTATTTTAATACTTATTCTCGATCATATCTAATTTGGTAGTATAATCGTAAGTAAATAAGCCAGAATTTGAAGTATCTCAGGTGGTTAACATCACTACTAACATCATTATACTTGAATACATACAACATATTCATATTTCACAACTTTTGAAGAAACCCAAAGTTCTGATTATATTTTCGAAATGATTTAAGTTTTGTAATAAACATTTCATGGAAAAACAAAAAGTTTTGTAATAAATATAATATATCAAAATTAAACAGTTCGTGTTTATTCTAAATGCTAAATTTTCACGTAGACTGCGTTCCATTTATTACACGAATTAAAATTTCACGAGGGCAGGTCTTTCTTTTTCACGTGGCCGGGTTGATATCTAAATATCAACTCGCCCACGTGAAAAAGAACAACTCGCTCACGTGAAATCTTTTGTTTTACAAGAGGGTTCCGAAATATATCAACCCATGTTAAACAATGGAAGCGGTGTGTAAGCAATTTTATTCCATGCTTGGCCACGATTTTTTTCACGATTTGACTTTTAAACTGTACCGTGTCCAGTTACCGCGAACGTTACAGAACGTTACATAACGATACATTCGGAACTCCTCGGCCATTCGCTGCGAAGTTTCCGACCTTGTGGAAGGATAGGTGAGTAATGGTTATAGACAATGGTCCAGGAAAGCTAGGTTAGGTGCGCTGGACGCCGTAAAATGACCTAAAATTGTGTTGACACGGCGTTAAATCCAGTAAAAAAATTAAATCTAGGGGGAAGGTCAATGCTTATTTCATTGAGTAAGTAGTTAACCCACTCCAGCCAGGCGTAGATAGGTCACAACCATGGTGGGTTGTATGATTCAGTTGTGTCAATGAGTCGGATGCGCATACGCCGAGTTAAAGACTCCATTAAAGTGAATATGGAAATGTCATTTCACGGTTACCTTATATTTGAAAACTTGAGGAAATTTTAGGTGCATAGTTTGTAAGTATGTCCTATGCATGAAATAACAATCATACGTTTCAATTAAAACATTTTTTAATGCAATGTATACATCATGCAATCCAAACAGCCAGAGCATAATTATATTTACTTTACTTTCCTATCATTTCAATGTTTCATTAATTAAAATACAACATACAATTCACTAATAATACACTATGCCTTTTTGTCTCTGCGAAGTTAACATTGAGGCCCAGACTTGATCATACACTTTATTAAGTGGTAAACCCGCATTTTTGTGGTAAAACACTTGATTGAGTGGTAAATCCGCATTTATGATGGTAAACACTAAATTGAGTGGTAAATCATTATTTATCAGTGGTAAACCACTTGATTGAGTGGTAAACCCGCATTTATGATGGTAAACCACTTGGTTGAGAAGTAAATCCTTATTCATGAGTGGTAAAACACTTGATTAAGTGGTAAACCCGCATTTATGGGTTGTAAACACTTGATTGAGTGGTTAACCCGCATTTATGTGTGGTAAAACACTTGATTGAGTTATAAACCACTTTATTGAGTGGTAAACCCTTATTTATGTGTGGTAAAACACTGGATTGAGTGGTAAACCCTTATTTATGTGTAGTGAAACACTTGATGGAGATGTAAGTCTGTATTTTGAGTGGTAAACCACTAAATTGAGTGGTAAATACACATTAATGAGTGGTAAACCACTAAATTGAGTAGTAAATACCACATTTATGAGTGGTAAACCACTAAATTGAGTAGTAAATACCACATTTTATGAGTGGTAAAAGCAATAAAGTGACTTTTATGAGTAGGTAAGTCACGACTGGTAAATTATATTTAAAGGAATTTCATTTGAAAACTTATTAAGTTATCTTCCTCCGATATTTTACTACGAATGATCAAGAACTTTACTTCCACGAGTCTTAAGTTTCAAATTTTAAGTTAAATAAAAAACCCTGACAGAACCTCGGAGTTCAAATTAGATGTCGTCTCGCTCACTGCGCACTCTCGTTGAAATATATAAATAACGATGTTTGCGCAGGTAACGTCACATTTCGTAGAGCGGTGTTGCTTAAACATGAATTATTGCTGGATACTAGTTGTTGCCTTTGCGCTCGCTGGTTCAAGCTCCGTGGAGCTCGGACCCCATGATTCGAATGAAGACCATAGGGTTCTAGACTATCTTCTTGATTTGGAGAAGCGATTGCTTGAAGAATCTGAACTGTCCGATGGTAGGTAAACATTTATATTTCATATACATATATGTATGTTCCTTTTTTAATTTTCAAAACGCCATATTTCATGTTTAAAGAATTTTTTTATGTTTTTATGTGCTTTGCGCGCAAAATTGACGAGTGAAGTTTTTCACCAAGACAATTAGTTATTGGTTGTCCTTGGGCATATGTTGGGCAAGGGTGAGGTTGTTGAACCCAAGAACCTGGTTTAACCCACAGGCGACCGGCACAGTTCCGAAACGACAATTGTTAACGACAATTATGAAATTTACATCTCTGATGAAGAGAAAGCCAACTGTTTGAACGATTATTTCACGTCTGTCTCTACTCTTGATGACTCTAGTTCCGAACTCCCTCAGCTTACATTGAAAACTTTATCTGTTTTTGAAAATTGCACCATACTAAAGTCCGATATTGAAAATTTAATAGGAATATTAGATACAAATAAAGCAGTTGACCCCGATTTAATATCTCACGCCGTCCTTAAACACACGCGTTTTTCTTTGTCAGAACCACTGTGTCGCTTGTTTAATAAATCTTTACGTGAAAGTGTATTTCCTTCAAAATGGAAAACTGCATCAGTAATACCAATATTTAAAAAAGGTGAAGCATCTTCTCCCAGTAATTATCGTCCCATTTCCTTACTAAGCTGTGTAGACAAACTCATGGAACGTTGTGTTTATAAATACTTATATAATTATATAATAGATAACAACTTACTATACTCCAAGCAAGCTGGTTTCCTGTCCGGTCATTCGACAGTATATCAATTAATTGACTTGTATCATCAAATTGTCCAATCATATGATCCGAAAAATCATACATGTATTGTTTTTTATGTATTGTCCAAAATTTGAAACAGAAAACACTGACTGGGTTGAACTCGTATGGGATAAGTTATAACACAAACACAATGTTGATTGATTGATAAGGGGCATTTATTCAAATGCCATAGACATAGCAAAAGACATAGATAAATACATACATTAGTTAGAACTTAGAACATATCTGGTCGGCAATCAACCGCCACATAACAAAGGACATGAATAATTATTTACACAAGTTATAACTAAAAACATAGCTGGTCGGCAAGTAACTGCCGCCATAAATTAAATAAATAATGAACCTATGTTAATGCTGAATATCGTATCGAAATGATATACTTGGACAAACGTCTTATATGAGGAGGAGGAGAGGAAGGTGGTGGTTACAAAATTGTGGAGAAAAATTTTCTCGACTGACTTGTTAGAATCAAACAAAGGAAGTGATTTTAGAGCTCCTGATTGGCTGAATTAGATCACGTGATCAAATTCTAAGCCCCCATTGGATGAGAGCCAAAAGTGTAAAAACCATTCGGCCCGTTAAGAAATTAATACGGGATATAAATCTTTGTAAGTAGGAAATAAGACGTTTGACCATCACAATTTTTATGTTGTGCATAAAATATTATTTATGTATTGTCCAAAATTTGAAACAGAAAACACTGACTGGGTTGAACTCGTATGGGATAAGTTATAACACAAACACAATGTTGATTGATTGATAAGGGGCATTTATTCAAATGCCATAGACATAGCAAAAGACATAGATAAATACATACATTAGTTAGAACTTAGAACATATCTGGTCGGCAATCAACCGCCAAAAGTAAAACGCCGCCAGAGAAACCCAGACGTGTTTTGTTAAATAGTTAATCTATTCTCTTATAATGCTGTGAATAAAACATGAAAACCTGTGATTGTTGTCACAAACAGTGTAACTTAACTAAGTTCCACCGAACTGTAGAAATATACCGCAATTTAGGTAAATTGAAATTGATAGAAAAATTGTTGTTGAAAAGAAAAATTAAATTATTTGCTACTATAATAGTAAGATAAAATATGTGTACTTGTATCCCTAAAACGTCATTGTTATCTGTAAAAATTACACTACATAGTATAAAAATAAAACAAAACAAAATGAACTAACCAACATGGCAACAAAATCAAAACATGTTTGCGGCCTCAACCGTCAAACATAAAATTTACCTATATGAAATATTTACATCATACTATATTATAAACCTGCAGCCTCAACTGGCAGATTCAGATACAAGGAATTAACAAGTTAGTTGGTGCATTTTATGTTCGTATCCCAATATAACTATAATGGAAACAAAAAGACAATAATAAAGTTTAAAAAAAAATTATATGAATATATATATTAAACACATTCCTTTCAAAAAATATTTTGACCTGCGGCCTCAAACCGTCAAGTTTTAATGTTCATAACAAATACACCAGGCATTTGACACATGATCTCCGTACCTAATGATCACATAATCCTGTCAAGCCTGCGGCCTCAACCGTCAGGTGAAATGTATCTGCGCACAATTAACAATCGTGGTATCAATAAACATTATATACATGTATTTACAACTAACACACATGTGGCCTCAACCATCAGTGTACCCGTCACATGCATCTTTAAGATACTAAAAACAAAATAATACTTATAACATTTGTCAATTACATAAATTTAAGAAATAAAATAAGATTTAAACATGAATTTTTTTTTTTTTTCTTCAACCTATTGATACATTGAGTGTAACACAGTATGTATATATAGAAATAGACCCTGCGGCCTCATACCGTCAGGACTATTACTCAAAACAATATTATTACAAGTAATATTGAAATTACCAATATCAGGCTAAAGGCTATTTATAAACGCTCTTAACAAAGCTCTACAGAAGTATGTGAAGTATAATATTGTTTTATAATAAGTACCAGGTAGTAACATACAGTAAAACATAAATAATGAATTAAATTTCATTGTATTCAATGTGTACATTAAACGCCTGGAGATTTAACAACCTATAACTTATATAAGCATTTTTGTTTGCAGTGTTAAAGAACTAACTTAGCCCATGAGAATGGGATTTGAGCGGATGTATTTCACATATGCTGAAGACTTCCAACGGCCTAATTTTTGAATTTCTTGTAATGACATGTTGTTTTCATATGCGTAAGTTGCTCCCCCTATTCTAAATGAGTGTGATGTGTAGTGAAGGGGGTTTAAGTTACATGATACTACGCATGAGCGTAGAACAGTTCTGAAATTAGATGAAGTGATACTGTGTCCATTTTTGTCTTGAAAAAGTTGACCCTCCCGGTGTTTTGATACATGTAGGTATTTAGAGAGAGCTCTTACGGGGCAAATTGTTTTACTTTGTTGTTGTTTAAATGGAATAGTTCCAGTATGACCTTGTGAATGTTTGAAACTAAGAAGAGTTATTTCAATAGATACAAGAGAATTATGTTTGTAAATGAGAGATACATTTTTCCTCTGTATAACATTATGTTTCCCTTTTTTAGATGAGGATATTTCCCCAACTCTGAATAGACCAAAAAAGGCTGTCAAAAACATAGCTTTGAATAATTTCTGATTGAAACTGTCTGAAAACTTTAATTTAACTTGAGTGGTTAATTGTAATAAATGATCTAAAGTGAATGGTTTACGCTTATCAGGAAGATTATTGCGTCTGACACTATGTAACAATTTCTTTATAATGAAAGATTCAGAAGGGCATTTGTAATTGTTAATTCTATGTACATAGTTTATGGCGGACAAGAAACTGGTAATTGTAGTTGCTTTAAGCTGATTATAATGACAGAATGCTATGAATTGAGCCAATTGTTGTGGTAGAACTGGAAATAGAGGGGTGTTAGGATAAAATGTTGAATGAAATCTATTAAATCTAGATAGTGCGTTTCTGTAAGATGAATAAGTGGAAGGAGCTAAAGAAGACTTTAGAAGATGAGTCACAGCACTGTTTAGTATAGAGTGATCAGGTCTTCCGGTACAATAGTTGGTTCTTTGTCCATTTGAGGAGCCAAAATTTTGAATTTCTGAATCTGTAAACGAGAAAGAAGGTCTGGTAACACATTTGATTTTCCTATAATATGTTCCGAGCGAAAAAGTATATTGTGTTTCATGCAAGCCAGAACTAAACGGCGAACAAGAGACATCACTTCAGGTTGTTTGCAAGTTTGTCTATTAATAATATGTACTACAGCGTCATTGTCTGTATGAAAAACTATGCAGCGATTAGCTAAAAGTCTGCCCCAGACTTCTATGGCTAGTACAATTGGGAATAATTCTTTAAAAGTAATATTGAAACTAACCCATTGTGAAGGCCAAGTACCATAAAACCAATGACATTTGTATATTGCCCCAAAACCTATTGCACCCGATGCATCAGTATAAAGGTGGAGACATTGGTTATTTATCCATCGTTTTTGAAGTAGTAACTGTTTCCCATTAAAATATTGAACAAAAAGCATCCATGCCTTGATGTCTTTACGGCTTTCACTATTTAAAGTAATTCTATGGTGAGGTTTTGAGACCTTCTTAGTTAAATCAGTTAACCTGCGTAAAAAACAACGCCCCGGAATGACAACTTGACAACAAAAATTTAGTAAACCTAAAACTGACTGTAATTCCTTTAAAGTAATTTTTCTGCGTTTAACTAAGTCTGTTAGTATAGAACGTAGTTTATCCAACTTATCAAGTGGTAGACGAGCTTGCATTTGAACTGAATCTAGTTCAATACCCATGAAGGTAATAATTGTTGTAGCGTGCACTGTTTTTTCCTGTTTAATAGGGACACCAATTGTTTTACAAAATAACAAAAATTTATCAAGATGATTTTGACAAGTATTTGAATCAGGGGGACCTAAAATAAGGAAATCATCCAGTATATGTACCATGTGGTTGATACCTAACAGGTTCTCAGAAATATATTGTAAAGCATTGCTGAAACGTTCAAAAATTGCACAAGATGAAGAGGCTCCCATGGGCAGGCATGTGTCATAAAAATAGAACCCATTGAACATAAAGCCAAGCAGATGGTGGTGATCGGGGTGTATAGGGATCAGACGAAAGGCCGAGTCAATGTCTGTTTTACTCATCAACGAATTAGGACCCAGTTGTAATAACTGATTTACTGCATCGTCAAAACTGACATATGTGACAGTGGCCAACTCAGGGGTGATGAAATCATTGATTGAAGACCCTTGGGGATAGCTAAGGTGGTGTATTAAACGGAATTGACCAGGTGCTTTCTTAGCGACTAGTCCTATAGGACTGATATGGAGAGGTGAAAAGGGGGGACTTTCAAATGGGCCTTTAACTCTGTTACAGTCTATTTCAACTTGGAGCTTAGCTGATACAACATCCAAGTTGTCATAACATGATTTTAAGTTTGAGCAATGGGTAGACACGCGGGGCCCAGTATAACCTAATCTAAAACCACTTGAAAAGCCTTGTATCAAATAATCTTTCCAAGGGTAAGATACCTTTAACTGTGCTAATGCTGATACAATGATAGGGGTAACTGGGACATTACTTGCTGGATTTTGAAGATTCAGGCCTTGATTTGGACTGGGAAGGCTGGTCGTTGTTGAAGGAGGAGGATGGGCAGTTGTATGCAGTGTGTGAGCCTTTGCAGTAGCCACATACATGGGGGAGAGAGCATCTTGGGTTGTGGCATTGGGATTTTCTATTGTAGTTCCAGCATGTTTTGGGTAAGAATCTCTTTGAGTTAGAATGGGAGCCAAATTTTTTGAACCTTCTTTGGGACTGAAAGGACTGGTTAGACTGTGTGTACGTACAAGCCATTAACCAAAATTCTGTGTGAAGTTTATCCCAAGGGTATGCAACCGTCTCCCTTAGGGTTCTAAAATGGACATCGTAGTACATAAATGCTAACCCTGGTTTCCTGTTAGCAATATCCCGTACAATCTCCATGTACTTCATCAGCTTAGGGGTCTCCAGGGGGGATCTTTCACAATAAACTGCCACAAACTTAATGAATGCGGAGGTCCATTGCTCGATGGAGGATATCTTTCTGACTTTAGACATAGGGGTCAGAGATAAATTGGATTGACCATCCATCTGCAGGGCATATTTAGGGGTACCGTGGTCAAAGATGGTAGGTAAAAGAGTGGCAAGGTCTATGAACTTATTAGACCAAATTTTGTTGCATATAGAAGATTTAACTTGATGTATTATAGGAGTGCTCACTGGCTCCTGGTACTGAATGTTACTACCTGGTAGAACGTCTTGTAAATGCCTATGCACAGCATTGTCAAATGATAAGTTCTCTGCTGACACCACAGAATCAGAATCAGAAGATTCATCTATGTTATCATTGTCTAATAAATTAACATGCTGTAAACCATTAGGCTGCTGACATCTTGGTGGAAAGTTCAAATCTGGTGATGTTGGATTAGATCTGGATGCGGATTGTATTGGTTGTAAGTTTATAGTCTGTAATGATGAGCTGTTAACCGTTGCACAAGTTGTTGTTGAAGTATACTGAGGAGAAGAAGAAAATAAACCAAGAGGCTGTGTAGAGCCGGTTAAAATCTGTGGAACATCAAGAGGGGAAGCGGAGGTGTTTGTACCCTCGTTCATTGCTGCCCGTTCAATAGACTTTTTCTTTTTTCCACCATTATCTGATGTTGTCTTACAACAAGGACATCCTGACGTAGATGTTACTTTTCTTTTAGATGGCTTCATCTACAAATATATATTATAATATGCATTAAAACACACAATGTTTATTCCGAGTCATATTGAAAGAGCCCGAAAACCACACCTGCCCATCTTTAATATATAAACCATGGTTAAAAATGCCGGTAAAGCTGACCTATTAAAGATACCAAAAAAAAAAAAAAAAAAAAAAAATGTGCCATCAACCGCAGTCAAAAAACATGACTACATAAATAATTGGTTATGCAGTGAATTATAACTATTAAAGGGTTGCGCTAACACAACCACAAATAAGTGCATCATAATAAGTTGGGAGCAAGGTGAAGTACTCATAAAATATCCTAAGGAAACCAAAAAAGTTAACCCCAGGTTGTTTATCATGGAAAAATAAAAAGACTAAAATTGTATATATAGTAATGATCCATGACAAACTGAAACAACCAGTAACTTAACACCATTCTGTCCCAAAATTAGTGGTGACCACTTGAAAAGGGGGTCACTACACAGCACTGAAAATTTGTATAATCACTGTTAAATAAACCAAGGCCATCAAAGTGGCATAAAAACCGATGGACACATACTACAGCAATCACTTCCCTCAACAAAGCAAAGCACATCAAAGTGCCCTGTCTATACTATATCATAGAGGGTTTATTTATACGCTGTTACATAGAGTATCTAAGTCAGCAGCCACCATGAAAAATGATGAGTAAAGGTGTGTATAAATACATTTCATTATAAATATAAATATTATGGCTATAAATAGAAGCTGTACTATCCAATGAATAACCCATTGGTAGATAGGTAATTAAACTGAGCATTAAAATCATAGAGCCAATGGCCCATTTAGAATAGACAGCAAACTGCTCTGATTGATCTGAATATGAAGCTCAAATCATAAATAAATGTTATAATAACAAAGTTATATGTGACCATGACAAAATTGCATGAATTTGGTAAACTGACAGACTAGTCACATTGCTCATGACAAACTTAATATATAGATGCAAAAAATAGAAATACTACATAACTGACGGATTGCAGATAGATCCGTTCAAGGCGGCGATCACTGAAGCCCTGACATTACTTATGAACCTTGCTTGACCATGCTCTGTAAGGTGGCAGCCGTCTGAATCAAAGTTTCTTTCTTTACATTGTTCTGACCAAAACCCTTTCATACGCCACAAGTGACATCTATTATGGGAAGTGTTGTTCAAACTGCGTATGAGATAATCGTTTAAATCATCAACCCTGTGGTTGTACCAAGAAATGTCAACTGGATATCTTGTGTAACTCTTCGGCTCGCATCGGTGGAGAGTTTGTAAAACTATCACCTTATCCACTCTACACATGAATAAAATAGTGTGCACAAGGTCTGTTATCTTATTCCCAACTTGCTCCGATGTTAACTGTTTGTCATAAATATCACACGTTCCTATCACTAAAATAACAACATCCGGATTAAAATCAGTAATCACATCTAAATGTCTTCTCAAATCGTCCACCGTTGCTCCAGGGAAACCAGAATACTGTATCAAATGTTTGTCCATCAAACCTAAATCGTATGCAAACTTCTCTGAAACACCGATAAATGTCTTAACACGTTTCACAAAAGAGTGTCCAAATAACTGAATTTTCTGCGTAGCCGCCATGACAGATCACGTGAGCGAGAAATCTCGTTAGAAGCCACGCGTGAATAGCGCCCTCTAGAAAAGCTATAATTAGAAAGCTCACTGCCACCTTTTAGCACATAAATTTTCGCCTTAACACAGTATCGCCGCCTTAACGAAATAGTCCTCGAGTAAGATTAAACTTAAATAAACAACGAGGAAAAGTTCAATAACCTTATAATTATGAATATCAATCCAATAATTTACAAAATTGTGGAGAAAAATTTTCTCGACTGACTTGTTAGAATCAAACAAAGGAAGTGATTTTAGAGCTCCTGATTGGCTGAATTAGATCACGTGATCAAATTCTAAGCCCCCATTGGATGAGAGCCAAAAGTGTAAAAACCATTCGGCCCGTTAAGAAATTAATACGGGATATAAATCTTTGTAAGTAGGAAATAAGACGTTTGACCATCACATAAAAATTTTTATGTTGTGCATAAAATATTATTTGTGATATTTCTAAAGCTTTTGACCGAGTATGGCATAAAGGTTTACTTTTTAAAATGCAGCAACTAGGTATTCAAGGACCTTTTTCAAATTGGTTGGCAAATTACTTAAATAATCGTTAACAACAAGTCTGTATCGGTCAAACTAAGTCTACTCTAAAATATGTTAAAGCTGGTGTTCCTCAGGGTTCCGTCCTTGGACCGCTGTTATTTCTTGTATATGTAAATGACATCACTGAGAATCTAGCTAGTGTCAGTAGGTTGTTTGCAGACGATACGTCATTATCAAGTACTACCTCATCCGTCAACGAATTAGAATATATTCTAAATCAAGATCTGAATCGAATTACACAATGGTCTAAGCAGTGGTTGGTATCATTTAACCCTGCAAAGACTGAAGTCTTATATTACGGAAACGATGAACCACCAAATCTTATTTTTGACGATACAAAACTTATTCCAGTAGAAACACATAAACATTTAGGAGTTACACTTGATTCAAATCGTAAATGGTCGACTCATATTAACAATATCATATCGTCTTCTTCTAAAATCCTTGGAGTTTTGCGCAAAATTAAATATACAGTAAGTCGAAAAGCTCTGAACCAAATCTATCTCTCATTTTTAAGACCTCAGTTAGAATATGCTTGTGTCGTTTGGGATAATTGTAACCAATTCGAAAAGGACAAATTAGAAAAAATACAAATAGAAGCTGCACGAATAGTCACTGGACTCACTCGATCAGTAAGTCTGCGAAATATATACAACGAAACAGGCTGTTTAACTTTAGCAGATAGACGATCATAAACTTGTACTCATGTATAAAATCAAAAATTTTATGGTACCAAATGATTTATTATCACTGTTCCAGAGAACTGAGGAAAATCCCCTAAACTATAACCTAAGATCAAGGAATGATTTTGTAATTCCCCAACAACGAACAGCGCTCTTCTCAAATTCTTTTATTCCTTCTGCCATTAATTCCTGGAATTCATTACCAGAAGAAGTAAGAAATAGTCAAACAATTAGTCAATGTAAACGAGATCTACTAAATTTATCATTCAAAACTAGTGAAGTACCTGCACATTATTTTATCGGATCTAGACGTACCTCTGTGATTCATACACGTCTCAGAAACAATTGTAGCGATCTTAAAAGTGATCTTCACAGAAATCATATTACTGATTCTGACAAATGTATTAATTGTAATGAAAGTGAAACTGCAGAACACTTTTCCTTTAAATGCAACCTATATGTTAACCAACGAATTTAATTGTTTACTGATACTCGGCCATTTCATCCATTAAATGTTAATACCTTACTATGTGGTGATACTTCGCTTTCTCAAGAGGAAAATGAAACTATTGTGTATGCAGTACACAAATATATAAAAAATACAAAGCGTTTTGACTAGGATGTTCCCAACAGACCCCCATTGGAAAATCTACACACCCCTTCTTCCACTTATTTCTTCTCTTTTATACTTTCACTTATAGTTATCACAACCAGTTTGTTATCTCGTTTAAATATTGTCAAATTACGATCTATTATTCACAACGTGTTAACATTTATAGTTATTATTACCACATTGTTATCTCGTCTATATATTGTCAAATATATTGTTAAATATGATCTATTATTCAGGACATGTTAATGGGGAGGACCGTAACTAAGTTAGAGAACTTGTGGTCCAACCCAATTACCTTCATTATTGAAATTTATGTGTACATTGTATTATGTAAATAGAAGTAATAAAATATGTTTCATCATCACAGTTCCGAATCAGAAGCACTATAATACATATATAAATGTGGTCAGACCGCTTAGGCACTTTGAATGTATGTTTTATGTAAATGGATGTTGTATAAAAGGTATAATGTCAAATAAAATATGTTTAATTGAATTGTAGGAAATGACGTGGAGTATTTAGAGTCCGAAGACGAAGTTTCTCCGATGAGTATGTATGATGACCTTATAGAAACACTCAAACGCGTTTCAGAACTAATTGCGAATGGAAAAATGGTTGAAGCACATATGGTTTTGGACGGCGTAGTATCAGCTATTTGGGTGGACGAAAATAGTTTTATGAAAATACAGAAACAACTGAAACACATGCTATATATAATTAATAATCTATACAACGATCTCGGTATTGTGACATATTCTAACATATTTAATTGATAACCACCATTTTAAAGATCACGTGATTACGTCAGCAAGTCACGTGATGAATGTATAAGGTCACCGTGTTAAAAGGCTTTAAGAACTTTTTATTTCTGCTTTTATTAACTAAAGGATTTGTCTTTTGTATATAGTTTCAACTGTATAAGTATATCCACGCAATTCTTCGGTTTACAATGCGATATTTTAAGGTATTCAATCCCTAACTAAATTCTATATTTATGACAGCTAAAAAATCTAGAAATAATTTTACTACTTAGTGCATAGTATTTTTAGACACTTCACCATGTTAGATATTTAATTCTAACATAGGCACGTGCGTTTTCACTCTTTATTTAATGTGACGTCATCTATGCTTTATTATTCAACAAAATATAGCTCGTGACGGCTGTTGAAATTTTACTCTCCACGTTAAATGCACAAAGACGAAAATGGCGCCCGAGTTTATAAGGGTTGACTTTTACAATTTGGTTTCTATTCTATAATTAAGATTTTAATATTTTTTGTTCGGAATAAGAAACACGTATCTGTGAGAATTGTGTAAATAAATGCTATTTTCGGCCTTTGCACTGGGGTGGATTTCAACAGCATGACGTTTCTGACAGTTAAAAATAGTTCTATAAATATATCTTTTTCTACGGATGTATTTTACGATGTTAGAATCGAAATAACTTACAGTTGTCTATATTTTGTTGTTTAATAAAATATAGGCACTCGTTTGATGCGCTTATTAAATCACTCGTGCTAAAGCACTCGTGATGTAATCATACGCGCATCACAACTCGAGCCTATATTTTATTAGACAACAAAATATAGACAACTGTAAGTTATTTCTTAAATAATGTCATCGTGGACTTTTATGAACAAATTTAAAATTACTTTATTTCCATATGAAAGGGAGGTTATAACTCACAGATTTTTGAAATTGCATAATAATTTATAATAATTTAAAGAATAACATCATATATTCTAACATAGGCACGTGCGTTTTCACTCTTTATTTAATGTGACGTCATCTATGCTTTATTATTCAACAAAATATAGCTCGTGACGGCTGTTGAACTTTTACTCCCCACGTTAAATGCACAAAGCCGAAAACGGCGCCCGAGTTTATAAGGGTTGACTTTTACAATTTGGTTTCTATTCTATGATTAAGATTTTAATATTTTTTGTTCGGAATAAGAAACACCTATCCGTGAGAATTGTGTAAATAAATGCTATTTTCGGCCTTTGAACTGGGGTGGATTTCAACAGCATGACGTTTCTGACAGTTAAAAATAGTTCTATAAATATTTCTTTTCTACGGATGTATTTTACGATGTTAGAATCGAAATAACTTACAGTTGTCAATATTTTGTTGTCTAATAAAATATAGGCACTCGTTTGATGCGCTTATTAAATCACTCGTGCTAAAGCACTCGTGATTTAATCATACGCGCATCACAACTCGTGCCTATATTTTATTAGACAACAAAATATAGACAACTGTAAGTTATTTCTTAAATAAAAGCATTTTTTTTTTACTTTTGTAATTTTGTCTTTTACTATGTATGACTAATTGTATTGTTGATCTTAAACCTAAATTTTCTTTGGAATCCAACTTTGTACCTTTGTTATTTAAATAAACGCTTCTCGTAGTTATATTTGTTCTTCTGTTTATTTGACCCTTTTCATTGGTCAAGTGATTAAAGGTCTCTCACTTTACCTCACTAAAACTTGTATTTGTTTGAGTTTGGTCAGAGTTTAGCTCCCGGCTGTGACCCTTTATACATGTTGAAAAGAGACGATTGTCTGGTACGATAGGGGTCAAGTATAGTTTTCTCCATACAAATGATGGTTCAATAATCAGTTCGACTCATTTGCTGAACAAATGTCAATGAGCTAACGTAAAGATATAGTTTGTTTAAGTTAAACAGTTAAAGCAAGGGTTTTGGAAGTGTACTATTAGTATCACTATTCAATCGACGGTTGACATTAACTTCCCCGATCATCGAATCACACGCCAACTGTTTACATACGGCACATATTGCAGCCACAGCATACAGAGCATGACATTAACAGGTACTCATTTACACCTGGGTGAAGTGAAGCAATCACAGGTAAATTTCTTGCTCAAGGAAATAAGCAGTGCCCCTAGTGGGATTTAAACCCAGAACCTCTCGATCCTTAAGCGCGCGTGCAACCACTGGACTACTGCTCCTATGTACGAATAGACATGATACAGATTAATAAATTTCACTCTCTGGTAACTACTAATTGTTTTAACTGATTAAATTCGTGCAAGTGATGTTAAATTTGTATTTATTTGTCTGGAGTCAATTTTTACAAGCTATTCACTTTGGAGCTTCGGCAGAACGTGCATTAAGGGGACAAGAGGGTCCATGTTACAAACATAGCCAACCCAAAGCACTTTAAATTTCCTTCAAAAAGAAATCGTCTTTAGATAGTTTTTTTTTAATCATTTGATGTGTAAATGGATTTCTTTGAGCATGTTAAAATTTCTTTATCGAGCCAAATGATGAATTAAATCAGTTTTGATTCAAAGGAAAGTAAAACTGCAAAGGGAAGCAACTCAAAAATTTTAATATGAAAATTTACTTACAGAGTTACCTCCCTTACTTATTTATTTTCGGTAAACTTTCTCAACGAAAACTCTACCACAACTGCATTTGATGGAAGTTACGAAAAAAACCCAGATGTTCCGGATATTATAACTTGTATGATTCAGTAGTGTCAATGAGTCGGATGCACATACGCCGAGTAAAAGACTCCATTAAAGTGAATATGGAAATGTCATTTCACGGTTACCTTATATTTGAAAACTTGAGGAAATTTTAGGTGCATAGTTTGTAAGTATGCCCTATGTATGAAACAACAATCATACGTTTCAATCAAAACAAGTTTTTAATGCAATGTATACATCATGCAATCCAAACAGCCGGAGCATAATTATATTTACTTTACTTTCCTATCATTTCAATGTTTTATTAATTAAAATACAACATACAATTCTCTAATTATACACTATTTTTTTGTGTCTCAGCAAAATTAACATTGAGGCCCAGACTTGATCATACACTTTATTAAGTGGCAAACCCGCATTTTTGGTGGTAAAACACGTGATTGAGTGGTAAATCTGAATTTATGATGGTAAACACTAAATTGAGTGGTAAATCATTATTTATCAGTGGTAAACCACTTGATTGAGTGGTAAACCCGCATTTATGATGGTAAACCACTTGGTTGAGAAGTAAATCCTTATTCATGAGTGGTAAAACACTTATTTAAGTGGTAAACCCTTATTTATGTGTGGTAAACCACTTTATTGAGTGGTAAACCACTTTATTGAGTGGTAAACCCTTATTTATGTGTGGTAAAACACTGGATTGAGTGGTAAACCCTTATTTATGTGTGGTAAAACACTTGATTGAGATGTAAGCCTGTATTTTTGAGTGGTAAACCCCTAAAATGAGTAGTGAATACCACATTTATGAGTGGTAAACCACTAAATTGAGTAGTAAATACCATATTTTATAAGTGGTAAAACAATAAAGTGATTTAATGATTAGTTAAGTCACGACTGGTAAATTTTATTTAAAGGAATTTCATTTGAATACTTATAAAGTTATCTTCCTCCGATATTTTACTACGAAAGATCCAGAACTTTACTTCCACTAGTCTTGAGTTTCAAATATTAAGTTAAATAAAAAAAACCCTGTTAGAACCTCGGAGTTCAAATTGGATGTCGTCTTGTTTACTGAGCACTCTCGTTGAAATATATAAATAACGATGTTTGCGCAGGAAACGTCAACATTTCGTAGAGCAGTGTTGCTTAAACATGAATTATTGCTGGATACTAGTTGTTGCCTTTGCGCTCGCTGGTTTTAGATCCGTGGAGCTCAGACCCCATGAGACGATTGAAGACCAGAGGGTTCTACGAGATCTGATTGATTTGGAGAAGCGATTGCTTGAAGAATCTGGACTTTCCGGCGGTAGGGAAACATTTATATTTCTTATACATATATGTATGTTCCTTTTTTAATTTTAAAACGCCATATTTCATCTTTAAAGCCTTTTTATGTTTTTGTGTGCTTTGCGCGCAAAATTGTCGAGTGAAGTTTTTCACTAAGACAAATAGTTATTGTTTGTCCTTGAGCATATTTTGGGGTGAGGTTGTTGAACCCAAGAACCTGGTTTAACCCACAGGCGACCGACACAGTTCCGATTCAGAAGCACTGTAATACATGTATAAATGTATATGTAATGTTTTTGATTCTTCACCGTGCACACCGCATGTAGTTTAACCCCTTGGAGGCAATTATTTCACACTGTCCGTTTCAAGGCGGCAATCACTTAAGTTCTAATGTTTTTTATTTGTGACTTCTCTTTTATTATAAAAGAAATTAAATGAATCAAAAAACATTTTCTACTTTACGTGTTTGACTGCGTGGTCAGACCGCTAAGGCACTTTGAATGTATGTTTTATGTATATGGATGTTGTATAAATGGGTGAGATTGTTGAACCCAAGAACCTGGTTTAACCCACAGGCGACCGGCACAGTTCCGAATCAGAAGCACTATAATACATATATAAATGTGGTCAGACCGCTTAGGGACTTTGAATGTAGGTTTTATGTATATATATGTTGTATAAATGGTATAATGTCAAATAAAATATGTTTAATTGAATTGTAGGAAATGACGTGGAGTATTTAGAGTACGAAGATGCGTTACAAGGTTCTTTGAAGAGTATGATTAATGCCCTTACAGAAGAACTCGAACTAATTGCAAATGGAAACAGGGAAGAAGCACATATCCTGGCGGGCGGCATAGTATCAGCTATTTTGGACGCCGAAAATAGTATTATGAAAATAGAGGAACAACTGAAACGCATGATTATGATTACAAAACTATTCAACGACCTCACCCCAGCGGAAGCATCTGAAACGGTTAAGGCAACAAAAGCGATTATGAAATTAATGGCCGGAGGTGATGACGATGAGGAATTTGACGTAGAAGATGGAGAATTTGACAAAGACGAAGAGGTTAAGAATAAGAAAAGGATCATTACAAAAGGCGAGACAGTAACGGAAGAAGAAGTTAAAGGCGAAGAAGAAACGGTTGAAGAAATAACTGAAGAAGTGGATGTTGGCGCTAGCTAAGGAACTCTACAAACTGCTACAAAAACATAAAACTAAGGTAAGATAAAACATGTAAGGTATATGTTCCTTGAACCATGCCGTCAGATAAAGCCTGTTATTGAATAAAGCATGTTTGCGGATAAGGCATGTGTCAGGCAAATGCATGTTTTCGGATATAATATGTTTTCAAATAATGGTTGTTAAAAAATAATGCATGTATTCGGATAATGCATGTTTTCGGATAAAGCATATTTTTGGACAAATCACGTATTTGGATATTCGTTTTTGTAAAGGATGTCACACCATATTATTACGTCACTCTTATGTCATATTATTACGTCAAAGCTCTAATTATTATTTCTCTTTTTATTTCAGAACTAATTTGAAATCTTTCACGTAATATTTTAGACCACATTTCGCAAGGCACGAATAAAACCGTCGAGCCAAATTGGAATAGCCAACATCGAGGAATAACACCATTCGAAGCGTTTGTAAGAAACAGAAACCAATTTGCAAAACTACTTTTATAATAATTTCTAGCTATTTAAGGATTTGTAACTTTTTAATATTAGTGAAAAAAGAATATACACTGTATACACACTTGAATGTGCATATTATTGGCGACAGAATAAAACTTTTTTGTAGATAACCTTCATTTTGAAGATCACGTGATTACGTCAGCATGTCACGTGATGAATGAATAAAGTCACCGTGACCTTGTACTAGTGTTAAAAGGTTTTAAGAACTTTTTATTTCTGCTTTTATTAACTAGAGACATCTATATATCTATTACTAGTATATAAATATCAACTATATCTATACAATTCTTTTGTTTAACGGTAAATCATACTACATCGAAGCTCTCTTTTATGGAAGATGAAATTATATTAAGAAAATATTTGAACATTGCTTTTCTATTATTTTAAGGATCAATTCTTTTACTCCGAATGACTAAAGGGACAGTTTATTTAAAAACAATTTTATTTCGTATTTTTGTTAGATTGACTTAAATAAACGCTTCTCGTAGTAATATGTGTTCTTTTTATTTGACCCTTCTCATTGGTCGAGTGGTTTAAAATCAACCTCATAAAACATCGTTGATCTGGGGCCTTTGAAAACAGTTTAGCTCTCAGCCATGACCCTTTATACATGTTGAAAAGAGACGATTGTCTGGTACGATAGGGGTCAAGTATAGTTTTCTCCATACAAATGATGGTTCAATAATCAGTTCGACTCATTTGCTGAACAAATGTCAATGAGCTAACGTAAAGATATAGTTTGTTTGAGTTAAACAGTTAAAGCAAGGGTTTTGGAAGTGTACTATTAGTATCACTATTCAATCGACGGTTGACATTAACTTCCCTGACGTCGAATCACTTAACAACTGTTTACATACGGCGCAGATTGCAGCCACAGCATACAGAGCATGACCTTAACAGGTACCCATTTACACCTGGGTGAAGTGAAGCTATCGCAGGTAAATTTCTTGCTCAGGGAAATTAGCAATGCCCCTAGTGGGATTTAAACCCAGGACCTCTCGATCCCTAAGCGCGCGTCCAACCACTGGACTACTGCTACTATGACATGAGGCAGATTAATACATTTCACGCTCTGGTAACTACTAATTGTTTTAACTGATTAAATTCGTGCAAGTGATGTTAAATTTGTATTTATTTGTCTGGAGTCAATTTTACAAGCTATTTACTTTGGAGCTCTGACAGAACGTGCATTTAGGGGACAAAAGGGCCCATGTTTCAGTCATAGCCAACCCAAAGCACTTTAAAGTTTCTTCATACAGAAATCTTCTTTGGACTGTTTTCAATCATAGAATGTGTAAATGGGTTACTGTGAGCATGGTATAATTTCTTTATCGAGCCAAATGATGAATTAATTCAGTTTTGATTCAAAGGACAGTAAAACTGCAAATGGGAAGCAACTCAAAAATTTTAATATGAAAATTTACTTAACCTGAGCTTGAACTTTATGTAAGAATATATTAAACTCAGTACTTACAGTCTTTTTTGGCTTCGTTTGTAAATCGCGCTTTATCGGAAGCTTTCGGCAAAATACACGTACTAAACAATTATTGTTGCTTTCATACGAATAAATACTTTAAAACTGTGCTATAATATTGCTGAATTACTTGTTTCCCCCAAAACTAGTAGTGTCAATGAGTCGAATGCATATACGCCGAGTAAAAGACTTCATTAAAGTAAATATGGAAATGTCATTTCACTGTTACCTTATATTTGAAGCCTTTGGGAAATTGTAGGTGCATAGTTTGTAAGTCGTATGTATGAAATAACAATCATACGTTTCAATTAAAACAAGGATTTTAATGCAATGTATACATCATGCATTCCAAACAGCCAGAGCATAATTATATTTACTTTAATTTTCTATCATTTCAATGTTTTATTAATTAAAATACAACATACAATTCACTAATTATACACTATGCTTTTGTGTCTCTGCAAAATTAACACTGAGGCCCAGACTTGATCATACTCTTTATTAAGTGGTAAACCCGCATTTATTGGTGGTAAAACACTTGATTGAGTGGTAAATCCGCATTTATGGATGACAACCACTTAATTGAGGGGTAAACTCTTATTTATGAGTGGTAAACACTTGATTGAGTGGTAAACTCTTATTTATGAGTGGTAAAACACGTGATTGAGAAGTAAATCATTATTTATTAGTGCTAAATCACTTGATTGAGTGGTAATTCAATATTTATTGGTGATTAACCACTTTATTGAGTGGTTAACTCTTATTTATGTGTGGTAAAATATTTGATTGAGATGTAAGCCTGTATTTTTGAGTGGTAAACCACTAAATTGAGTAGTAAATACAACATTAATGAGTGGTAAACCACTAAATTGAGTAGTAAATACCACATTTATGAGTGGTAAACCACTAAATTGAGTAGTAAATACCACATTTATGAGTGGTAAACCACTAAATTGAGTAGTAAATACCACATTTATGAGTGGTAAACCACTAAATTGAGTAGTAAATACCACATTTATGAGTGGTAAACCACTAAATTGAGTAGTAAATACAACATTAATGAGTGGTAAAAGCAATAAAGTGACTTTTAGGATTAGTTAAGTCACGACTGGTAAATTTTATTTAAAGGAATTTCATTTGAATACTTATAAAGTTATCTTCCTCCAATATTTAACTACGAATGATCAAGAACTTTACTTCCACGAGTCTTAAGTTTCAAATTTTAAGTTAAATAAAAAAACCCTGACAGAACCTCGGAGTTCAAATTAGATGTCGTCTCGATCACTGCGCACTCTCGTTGAAATATATAAATAACGATGTTTGCGCAGGTAACGTCAACATTTCGTAGAGCGGTGTTGCTTAAACATGAATTATTGCTGGATACTAGTTGTTGCCTTTGCGCTCGCTGGTTTAAGCTCCGTGGAGCTCAGACCCCATGAGACGATTGAAGACCAGAAAATTCTAGAAGATCTTTTTGATTTGGAGAAGCGATTGCTTATCGAATCTGGACGGTCCCATGGTAGGGAAACATTTATATTTCATATACATATATGTATGTTCCTTTTTTAATTTTAAAACGCCATATTTCATGTTTAAAGCCTTTTTTATGTTTTTATGTGCTTTGCGCGCAAAATTGTCGAGTGAAGTTTTTCACTAAGACAATTAGTTATTGATTGTCCTTGAGCATATTTTGGGCAAGGGTGAGGTTGTTGAACCCAAGAACCTGGTTTAACCAACAGGCGACCGGCACAGTTCCGAATCAGAAGCACTATAATACATGTATAGATAGTGTTTTTGATTCTTGCCCGTGCCGACCGCATGTAGTTTAACCCAGTGGCAATCATTTAAGTTCTAATGTTTTTAGTTGTTCGACTTTGTCGAACAATTATATATACCACTTTTGATAAATCAGTATAGCTTAACTACAAAAACTACTTTTTGAGGTACATGAAGGAACTCAATTCTTCAAGAATATGTATAACAGAGAAAAGTTTAATAAACGAATATTGTTATAATCACATACAATCAAACACTGAAATATTTACAACAGTGAAGATTCCCTGTGGTGAACCCAAACTTGAAAAGGACGTAATGCATTGATCTTTCTTCCTACACGTATACGATAAACATATTTTAGCTAAGACGCTTAACTCATCGCACAGGAAGTAGTGCGGTGTATGCATGAACATAAAATCGTTGTATGATTTTTTTTTAATTATCATGATTAAATTGTTAGAAAATAAAAGTTTCATTTAACGTGCATACTTTATTTTGAATAGTAATATCATATTGCGAAGTCACAAAAACATACTTAACTTATTTAGTACTTGTAAAATTTGTCGCGTGGTTTCGGGTATTTAGACATTTTCACTCATGATGCTCAGCGTAGTATCGTACAGACCTGTTAGTTTGTGAGCATAATGTTGAACTGTAATATAGGTCAATAGATGGGAAATTAAACAGATACTTAGGATTATTGGTCAAATAGTTACGTGTAGTATTTTTCTCATAGCTCTAATATGGTAATGAATTGAAGTAAAAGATTATGTTGCAATTAAAAAAAATCATTACTTAATAATTACTCATTATAATTATGTTTAAGATTTATGCAATAAAATATTAACACAAGTGGTAGATTTTACGCCGTGTGTGACACTATTGAATGTAAACAGATGGTTTTGTTACATTTTAGTAACATATACAATTAAGTTGTATGCACATTCAATTTGTCTTTCCCTGGTTAGTATACCTGTGCAATTACAGGAGTCTGCATTTTAATCTAATTTCTCAATTAGTTTTACCGAAACATTTGGATATCTTTTTTGATAATCCAGTGAAAATTGGATTTCCATGTACAGTTTACAAGTTCAAATGGCACCAGTTTGAAGACACATTTCATACAACGAAAGCTCTGCAGTCTATGTTTCAAGAAACAAAATTTTATTCTACATATATTCTCATATTTCTAGCACATTAAGTGACCGAATCACAACATGTTTTCTATGTCGAACAACTCCAGTGCCTTTGGCGCTTTGATTTTATTTGTGGCTTCTCTTTTATTTTAAAAGAAATTTAATGAATCTGAAAACATTTCCAACGTTACGTGTTTGACTGTGTGGTAGCTCTATTGTGCTCTAATATGTTTGCTATTAAATTTTCATCTAAAAATGTTCGCCAGTTTCATACTGTATAATTTGGCTTTAAATAACTTACGGAGTTTCTAATGATAATTTATTGTTGTAACATTGATTAAATTAGCATAACTAATGATCAAAATAAAACAAAACTGAGTTTGAGAACAAAACGTTTTCCCCCCGAATACTAGGGCCAGAGTCGTTAGTAAAAGGTATATGGTCGTGGTTTTTTTTAGAATGTAAACACACTTGGTTTTTTTTGTCAAATTCATGAGTGAAAAAAATCTCTGCCTTCTGTTAAAAGTATTTTCATACCTTTCCACTTGTTAATATCACTGAATATACACTGTGAATGCATGTGTTATGTATATGGATGTTGTATAAATGGTTAAATGTCAAATAAAATATGTTTAATTGAATTGTAGGTAATGACATGGAGTATTTAGAGTACGAAGATGCGTTACAAGGTTCTTTGAAGAGTATGATTAATGCCCTTACAGAAGAACTCGAACTAATTGCGAATGGAAACAGGGAAGAAGCACATATCCTGGCGGGCAACATAGTATCAGCTATTTTGGACGCCGAAAATAGTATTATGAAAATAGAGGAACAACTGAAACGCATGATTATGATTACAAAACTATTCAACGACCTCACGCCAGCGGAAGCATCTGAAACGGTTAAGGCAACAAAAGCGATTATGGAATTAATGGCCGGAGGTGATGACGATGAGGAATTTGACGTAGAAGATGGAGAATTTGACGAAGACGAAGAGTTTAAGGATAAGAAAAGGATCATTACAAAAGGCGAGACAGTAACGGAAGAAGAAGTTAAAGGCGAAGAAGAAACGGTTGAAGAAATAACTGAAGAAGTGGATGTTGGCGCTAGCTAAGGAACTCTACAAACTGCTACAAAAACTTAAAACTAAGGTAAGATAAAACATGTAAGGTATATATGTTCCTTGAACCATGCTTTCAGATAAAGCCTGTTTTTGAATAAAGCATGTTTGCGGATAAGGCATGTGTCAGGAAAATGCATGTTTTCGGATATAATATGTTTTCAAATAATGGTTGTTAAAAAATAATGCATGTTTTCGGATAATGCATGTTTTCGGTTAAAGCATATTTTTGGACAAATCACGTATTTGGATATTCGTTTTTGTAAAGGATGTCACACCACATTATTACGTCACTCTTATGTCATATTATTACGTCAAAGCTCTTATTATTATTTCTCTTTTTATTTCAGAACTAATTTGAAATCTTTCACGTAATATTTTAGACCACATTTCGCAAGGCACGAATAAAACCGTCGAGCCAAATTGGAATAGCCAACATCGAGGAATAACACCATTCGAAGCGTTTGTAAGAAACAGAAACCAAATTGCAAAACTACTTTTATAATAATTTCTAGCTATTTAAGGATTTGTAACTTTTTAATATTAGTGAAAAAAGAATATACACTGTATACACACTTGAATGTGCATATTATTGGCGACAGAATAAAACTTTTTTGTAGATAACCTTCATTTTGAAGATCACGTGATTACGTCAGCAAGTCACGTGATGAATGTATAAAGTCACCGTGACCTTGTACTAGTGTTAAAAGGTTTTAAGAACTTTTTATTTCTGCTTTTATTAACTAGAGACATCTATATATCTATTACTAGTATATATATTTCAATTATATCTATGCAATTTTTTTGTTTAACGGTAAACCTTACCACATCGAATCTGTCGTTCATGGAAGCTGAAATTATATTAAGAAAAATATTTGAACATTGCTTTTTTATTATTTTAGGGATCAATTCTTTTACTCCGAATGACTAAAGGGGCAGTTTATTTAAAAACAAAATTTTCTTTGTATTTTTTGATATGTTAACATAAATAAAGTCTTCTCGTAGTAATATGTGTTCTGTTTATTTGACCCTTCTCATTGGTCGAGTGGTTTAAGATCAATCTCATTTCTCCTCGCATTATCGTACCCCGAGGTCATCAAGATTCTCGATCTATTGAGAATCTTACAAGGCCCTGGGAACGAGAATGAACTTCTCGTTGATCTGAGGCCTTTGGATATAGTTTAGCTCTCAGCCGTGTCCCTTTATTCATGTAACAAGTAGGTGGTTGTCTGACAGGGGTCAAATAATAGTTTCTTCACAGGAATGATGATTTGGTGAACTGGTCGCCTCATTTGACGTCTTCTGCTGATACAAAGAGCTGATGTAAAGATATAATATGTACGAGTTGACCTGACACCGATAAATACATTTTTACGCATTGGTAATTACACAATTTTAACTGATCAATTTTATGCAAGTGATGTTTTTTAAAAAAAGGTATTTATTTGTTAATCAATTTTACAAACTACACACTAAGGAGCTCAGACAGAACATGCCCTTAGGGGACAAGAAGGTCCAAGCTCCAGACAAATTCAAACATAGGCCCTTTTAATTTTCTTAAGACAGAAATGTGTCTTGGATTGGTTTCATATGTACCTGCGAACATTGTATAATTTAAATATAATGATGAATTTCTTCTGTTATAATTTAAAGGATACTAAAGTTTCCAAGGGGAGTAACTCTTACATAATAATATGAAAATTTACTTGCAGAGTTATTTCCCTTACTTAGTCTTTTTTAGTAAACTTCCTCTACGTAAATTCTACCAGAACTGTACTTAATACTCGCTATTGAAAATGCTGAGATATTCCGGATGATGGAAACCGATGCTTACAGGATTAAAAGAAATAATTTTGAGTAAGGGAGACCATCTTAGAGAAAAGTCCGACTTATTTGAAAGGTATGTTGTAGTACGATTGCTCAATTTAACTATGATAACGGAAAAATAAAATAAAACGTCGACTAACATAAAGATAGCGGTTTATATTTAGTAATAAAATATGCTACATGTTTGAATTCTTTGGGCAGTAAAGTCGATGTACAAATTGTGTATTAAATTGTTTATGTTTCAATTTTTGCCCTTTGAAATAATTTGTATCATTTTGTGAAGAACTATTTTATCAAATAACATCAGGTATAAACTTTAAATGAATCAATATTATAAATTATTATCTCCTTGCATTAAAAAGACTTTGACTTTTGGGACAAGAAAGTCTTTTCATGAACTGGCTGTTTCATATTTCTTTAAACATTAAAACCATTAAAGC
The DNA here is from genome assembly GCA_025267735.1 of Mactra quadrangularis. Classification (NCBI taxonomy): domain Eukaryota; kingdom Metazoa; phylum Mollusca; class Bivalvia; order Venerida; family Mactridae; genus Mactra; species Mactra quadrangularis. The sequence goes on from CM046310.1 coordinate 373,041, forward strand.
AAAAAACAAATATACGAAACAGTAAGATTTGCTTAGTTGATTTTAATGTTATTTTAACGTAAATATCAAAGATATTCCGAATCAAAAGTATCGTCTGCTTGTAAATTGACGTCATCAAAGGTCACGTGGTCATCACTACGCTTTCCGGTTTGTAAAAGCATCATCCTGTTATGCAGTGACTGCTGTTCTTTTCTTCGCCGTCCTTCTACGGCCAGCATGTCAGCTAACGCCGACAAAGGACCGGAAACGGAAAGTTGCTGAGAGCGCCGCCTGGTGACTGTTGAAATTTGCGGATATTGTTCACTAGCACTAAATTTTGAATTTGATTTTGAAAAATCGTAAACCGGAAGTCCCAAACTCCTTTTTCCTAGTTGCAACAACGCTGAGTGCTGAGCGGACCTTTCACCTTGACGTCGAGCCTGATTTACCATGTCGGCTAATGAACGCAACTCTCCATTCAAAGACAAAGGCGCACGTTTATTATTTTCCTTAATGTCTAAACCATTTGCGACAAGTTTTGAAATTCGTTCATTTTGAATTTTTGAATTGACGTCAGAGATGACGTCATCGTCTAGAAATATTTTAGATGAATGACACGTGATCACTTGGTAACAGTTCACAAGGAACACAATACTGATTATTCCGGTTGTGTGCTTCATGGTTAATAAATTCTTCTGCTCGGTTCTATTCAGTTCAAATATTCTGAAAAGATAAAAAAAAAAACATTTTAAAGATGTAGGCCTAATGTCAAGGTCACTCATTCACAGATGATGACGTCAGACGGGTACGGACGAACATTGTTCGAATGATGCAGTATATTGTTTTCCTTTAATAGCTTCAAACACTAGCTTATTAACTAGGATTTGCCACGAATGCTGATAAATAGGATCCAGGATCACCAGCACATGTACAGTCTACGAAATTAGTGGGTGTCCGGTTGCCTGGAACAACCAATTTCTAGTTCGGACAACCATGAATTACTTTAGGGCCAAATATAGCGTTAGCTGCTAAAATGACCTGTTCGGGCAACCACTTTCAAAACCTTATTTCGTAGACTGCATGTATGACATATGCATGAGCCAATAGAATAATCGCACGTTTACATATCATGTTTGACGTCAAAATAAGAAAATGCCATGGTGACGTTTTCAATCAAAAGGACATCACAAGCTGTAAAAAAAACTATTAACCAAATGTTTCATGCTTCTACATATTGTGACAAACCATGACAACACAAGAACAATTCTATTACGAACTATTTCTCAATCCAAGAGACATTGCAAGAATCAAACAATAAGGCCGAACATAAACGCCAAACGCTATAAGTGATTTTTTAACTTGACGCGTCGATTTAACAAAACAATAGTACAACTGTCAAAAATATGGATGGACAAATATATTCATAAATATTCTTTTATAATCTATGTAAAAACAAGTGAGTAAAATATATACTCTTATTCACTGAGCCACATGTACTGAATAATTAATTTTGTTTTCACAAAAAATAAATACTTTGAAACTGCTACACAATAGAATGGGCTCATGTGTTACCCCCATAAACGGATGGATACAAAATTAAAATGAAAATAACACGCAATGTTTTGAAAATTGATTTATACAAACACAAATTTGTCAACAAAATTCAGACGAAAGAAGTATCGCTTTATCAATACATGTAGTATAATACACGTTCATTTTTTGCATCGTAACTTTGTAAACTTGGAAAGTCAGCATCCAGACATTAGCTCTCTCTCGCTGGAGGTAAAATAATGTTTGATACTTGCGTCTGATTTTTCATGGAAAATTAAAAACCCGGAAAAACAATCTTCACGCAATAAACAAGTCTGTCGCTAACATTCCTATCTGCAAACTTGATCTTAATGTCTCGCTTTATTCCACGCGGCAATTATTAACTTACGGGGTCAGACGATGCCAAAACATTATCGCTCCATCCGCCATTTTGAAATCACGTGATTGAATGATAAGCACGTGACTGGAATATTAATAAATATGGCGCCTGATTGGATAATGTGAATCACGTGACTCTAATGTGCCCAGGGATTGGTTGAAATTAGTTTTATGACATTTTTCTCGAGGAATAAATCCAATAATGGCGGTTTTTTATCATTTTGCTTAACATATATCGAGAGATAATGTATTTGATATGTTTACTAAACGTTTCATCAACTTCACAGACAAACACATATCATGTCGTGATACATTTGACCGTAGTAAAACATTTTGACAAATTATTATTTGCATCAAAGCTTTTAGCGACGCGTATATACATGACCAATGAGTGGTAAAAAATAATGTCCCAAGTGCAAGGATGTGATACGATTTCAAAATGCATTCAACTAAAGCGATAACAAATTGCTGTTGAAATTGCTTATTGCTATTATAGGTGACTTGTAAAAGCGACATATAACATATAAGAAATAACTAAACTCATTTACTTTACTTTAGTATGGTAGCATATTTCTGCCACCAGATAACCACATAACTAACAAGTTAATTAAGTGGTTAATTAGTTACGAAATTAGGTAACCACTTACCAGTCATCGATATTTTAGATAGGCAAATACAGGTTAACTACTTACGATAATAATTAACCACTTGGCTATTTAATTAAGTGGTTAACTAATTACATAACTAGAAAACCACTATTCCAAAGTACTGCTAATGCCGCCCGGCTAGCTCAGTTGGTGGCACGCAAGTCTACTGATCAAGGGGGCGTGGGTTCGTGGAGCTTGGTCATGAAATTATTTTTACGGCCATTCTCCCTCCTACCAATGATTTTAATTATGTAGGGCAGTTGTCATGCACTGACGAAAGTATGCGCTTAGTAGTTGGTTAACAGCTAAATCCAGAGATTAAGCATTTCCAGGAGGAGTGAGTAGGTTGAATGACGGCCATTATATGACCTATACAATGTGTTGCTACGGCGTTAAAACCAACCAACCAACAAACAAACAAAGTGCTGCTAACTGGTAAGTGGTCATCTCGTTACGTAACTAGTTAACCATTTAATTAACTAGTTAGTTGTGTGGCTGTCTGATGGCAAAAGTATGACAACACACTTTAAACATGTAAAATGTCATTTTTAAAAAGACCCACATTGTGAAGGTTACCATTTAAAATTCGATTTTAAGTTTTCTTAAAAAACATTTTATGATTGGCAGTCGTCTTTTCTCTGGCATACATTCCCTTTAACTTTCTAAAAACAAACATCGAGAGCAATAAAGTTTAGCTCATTAAAACTGAATCTTCTCGATAGTAAACAATAAAAAATGACAAGATTTATCGACTTCCGGTATAAAAGCTATCGTCTGCAATAAATCCACTTCCGATGGAAACAATGCAGCTTATTAATCCGTCATGTTTTTCCGTCTGGTGTTAAAAATGATTCTTTTTTTAAAATCCCCATCACAATATTCTCTCCTGTATAAAAGCACGTTAGAAATCTATTCCAAATGAGTTCCTTAATCACTAAAGGCAGACGACACATTGTTACGCGTGGTTAATGGACGCTTATCTCATCACTTCCGGTTTAATGAAAAGATGGCGTCGATATCACGCCATCTACTTCCGGAATATGCCTGACTTTAATTAATAGTATTGTCAACGAAATACTTCTCTAAGTAGTAAATGAAATATTTTTATTTTCAAATTATCACGTTTTGAGGAATTTTTTCTTAGAAAAAATCAGCCCACGTTTATATCAAATGAGCCCGGTTGTCACAAATACGACTGTAGGTCAACACGGGGGTTAAATTTGTGGTAAGTGAACTCAAGTCAACTTTAAAGACGGTATAATCTGATAAACTATTTTCTAGAATATTCAGTTTTAATATTTAAAGATGCTTCAGTCACATGGTAGAGTTTCGAGTCGCATTTTAAGTGCTAGCGTCGCTTATCATATTATGTAACATATTTATGGACATAAAAACCTATCATCATCATCATCATAATCATCACCATCACCATCACCACCACCACCACCACCACCATCATCATCATCATCATCATCCCTATCATCATCATCATCATTATCATTATCATCATCATCGTCATCATTTTTATCACCACAATAAGCATTATCACCCTCAACATCACTTTAATCACCGTCACAACCACCATCATTATCATAATCATCATTAAAGAATTTCATTAAATATGTCTATTGATCTGCATTGCCAATTCTCGTAACAAGTAACAAAGCGAGAATAATAGCTTTTAGTTAAACGATATTTCGTCATTATGACAAATTGAATGATGAAAGTTCACCGCAGGTTTTGTCTTTCATCAAAGCGATGGTTTAACTGGTTTACCAAACCTATTATTAATGGTCACTGCCTCATTGCAGCCGAGAAACGTTAGCGTTAATTGTTCAAGAAAAAATAAATGGGCGTAGCATGATAATTTTGTGGGAATAGGGCGGTCACAAATATGGAAAGAGGCGGTCTAACCTAGAATATTTTCAGGGTGCTGAGCCACAGTGTTTATGCTTTGTTGGTTCAATATAACAAAATTTACTTTTGTTCTAATTTTATTTGCGAGTAATTTGAAAAGTAATCTACACTGCGCAGGCTTTAGCCTCTATAACTTTTCGTCAACAGTTTTAGTAGTACCGAACTTGAAGAAAATGTAAAAAAGATAATTGTTTTCATTGAGCATTCTGATTGGCTGACGCAAACAAGATCATACACGTGTCGCGGCCATCTTGGAAAGTTAAGTAGTCATTAAATCGAATAGAAAATTTTATATTTCAAGCTAATTTATCAACCACGCTTAATAAGCAGATAAAGGATAACAGTTATTTAAAAATGGATTCAATAGAATTCAGAATGCCCGAGCTCGATCATAATTTAGAAACAGTTTGAAAGGTAAATGTTCGACAACTTCGAGTTCCATCGAGGCACGTAAACTAACGCTTCCCGAATCATAGCGTACATCGTTATTTGGAAAACATGCATCGCATCACGATAAACAACGCCGCAAAATGTTTAGATCTCAAAATTAACAGATTAGACTTTCCGTAAAGATTGACAGACAAATGTCCAGAGATAAGGCTGTTAAATATGTCAGAGTGACAACATTAAACCCAAACACTGAAGACTCATAAAACTATACCAGAAGCCCAACGACCAGGGCTAAAAGATGTATTACATTTTACTAACATCATTGAGCGTGTGACAACACGAAATCCATTGCTATACAACTTGGTTGTTATTTTCTCATTCAAACCGACACTGTCCGTAACTTCCATTTTTTATTTTATTTTTGGTGATCGTTTGGGAACAAACCTTCATTACATAATTGAAAAGAAAGCTCAAAATAACGATACAATAGTATTGTTTTCTCCGTGTTTAGATCAGGGAAAGACACCAATTCATATAAGATATTGACCCGTTTTATGTTTTTTTTTAGAACATCAGTGTGACATTATGGAGGGCATGGTCTAGAACAAGACGTCCCAAAGGACTTTGTCGCCACTATTTATTATTATCTATTAATTAAGGAATAACATACAGATACATATATTTTGTGGTAGAATCAAGCGTAGGCATGAGCTGTAATGCGCCGGAAAAAATGCTTTAGAACATTTTGGTAAAGAAAATCATGCGGCTTTCGACGATTTTTAAGTTCAAAATGCTTAGTTTGTAAAGAAAAATGTCCCTATCGCTATTAAGACCATACATTTTGATGATTCTAATTGTGGAATTTTATTATACTTCTAAAAGAATAAAAACAAAACTTGAAGGAATATAAATTCTTAATGAGAGTTGCCCCGAGACATTTTCTTTCAAACTTTATTGCAAATGTGATGAAATCAGACGAAAATATAAAAAATGAATAAAAAGTGATTTCAAGTCAGACATGTGTTTATTAAAATGACAATAAATTGCAAAAAACTGAAAAACCATAAAATAAATTGATAAAGATGTTTATACATTTTTTAACATTTTATATCCGTTTTAGCATTTTGGAAATCGTTAAAATAATAACTGCAATTAATATTTCCAACTTCCGAGACCATTAAAAAAATAGATCTGCCATTTGTTTGTTTTTGGCGTGCAATTTAAAACAAGACATCCAAAAACAGGTTTGTAATGCTTACCATTGCACAAACATTTAAATACCAAATTGAAGATTTAGCTCATTTGACTTTATATCACCACAATCTAAAGATATATGTTTTCAAATATTACTCCGCTTGTTAAAATATTATAATTTTATCAAAAGATCTAAAGAATATAAGCATAAAAACGTACTTACAAAAACGCCTTTCTGACTATAAAATAAGCCCATGATTCTGTCCTTTCGCAATAAGCATATGGCTATGTCTACATGAAATAAAAGTACCACTTCTTAAAAAAAAATAAACATATTTTATAACTCTGGTTTAAAAAAATGCAAAAATAGTAGAAACTGCAAAGAAGCATCGTTATGTAACTTTACACATAACAAGCCTTAACAAAAGAATCAACATTAAATTGGCAAGTTTAGCAATTGGTTTAAAGAAATTTCTTTTTTCCTTAATTCTGTAAACAGATTTTCGAATATGTGGAAACTTACCGTATTTAAAAACAATCTATTTTTAGTATGAGATCCACCAATTTGTTAGATAAGTATAATCAAGTTTCACAAATTTAATTTCCACGCGTGTCGAATTAGGTTTTTCACAAGTTACTGTTTCTTACGACACCGTCTCATAATGGCACGCTCTTTCTAGACTCTCTGACCAAAACACACTGTGCGATAGAATCTCACCAAAGAGCAGCGAATATCTTCACGCTAACAACTATCGGAATGTTATTCTGCTTCGGCATTGTTGACGACGCAAATATTACAATTTTCAATATACAACAGCTGTTTCATAATATAGAAATGTATTTGGCGTTTTTTTATTCTTTAATGCAGGCTAATTATCAAAACATTGTCTTTGCACAACCGATCGATTCGCATAAGCACCTTAAAACATAGTTGAAATCCCAGTGGCATTTTTCTGCCACAGTGTCTTTCAAGTCCAAAACCCCTTCTTAGCTTTTGTTTTCATTATTGTTTTGTGATGCCCTTTTTATATCAAAAGTTTAAAAATCTAAATATATATATTTCTCTTTATCTTTTGACTACGTGGCAAGTCTGTGAGCTTGTATTGTTGATATTTATGCTATGTCTGCTTACTCCTTTTTTGTATTTCAAAGCTCACAAATGACTTTAAGGAGCCAGTATATTAACCTTTATACTGCGGAAAGTCGAAATTGTTGATTAAATTTTTGGGACTTGACCAACTTGGTTTCAGAACTGTAGGGGGATACAATATACAAAATTCACCGTTGGAAAATCTCTACAAGTGAAACAGAATAAATAAATATTGTTCCAATATTCCTTAGAGACTTGTTCTAAATGTATGTCCATTTTCAACTGACAGTATCGTATGAGATGGATCTATATTTTAATATTTGGACCTTGAACAGATAAGAAGCCGATACTTCTTAAAAATTCGACTCTGAAAAATTATCTGGAAAAGCAACTGTCAAATAACACAGATCTAATAAACAGCCAAAAGCAAAGAGGGTAATGTTTTTAGATTTTTAAACTTATGTTATAAAAAGGACGCCACGGAGGAAAATCGAAAATAAGAATCCTAAAACTTCATAAACATCAAACCTAAAATAAATAATACTTTTCGAGAAAGACAAACACAATAGTGTGGAGGCACAATAGAGTCAGCAAATGACGAATGTACTATTTTTACCAATATGAAATTATTAATTTTTATGTGAATTATCTGAAACAAATTGTTTGGATTTCACAATAAACTAGTGGATTTATTCAGGTCTGCAAAATAAAACGATACAATGCGTGTTAATGGACAATGATTCAAACAATAGGAAACTTAGTGGTTTTGAACAGAGAGAAATTTCTGCCGGATTTACAAAAGCAACAGCCTTCGTGATAAATGAACAAAGATTGGTCGATTACAAAAAGAGAGAAATATTGACTCTGTCAACTTGAGACATGGTATCAATTGTTTTCAATCTATTTCCAAGTGATGTAATTTTCTTTCACGACAAGTGCCTAAGGTCAATAAAACAAATGAAACGAGCTTGTTAAATACTTTTAAATGAAAAATTATTGTCGTTTTAATACTTCCCTGTGATAACGTGTTGAATCAATCTGATTTTTTAAGTTTTTAAAAAAAAATATTTTTGTTGCTGCGGATTTTGATGAAGTAAATGAAACACTGGGTCACAAGGTGCATCTTTTTTGTGCAATTGTACTCAATAAACGTTTATAAAGCAAAAATGTCAAACTAAAATTATGTTTAGAAGCTCAACTTTCAAAGTTCAATTAACAGTCTGTTTTTATGAAAAATCTATAAAGGATTTTACGCCTTTTACAAAAATGTTTTGCTATTAGAATCATTTTATCGCAATCTGCGTAAACACATATCCAGTAGACCTCGGTCGTACTGGATCTGTACTTTTTCCCTTTGAGGTCACGTCGAGATGAACTTTGTGTCGACCAATCAATGCGTAGCTTTCATCTAGACGAAAACACTATTAATCACATTTTGATTTCGTAATTTCTATTTTTAGACCAAGTTTTGCTTGCTAATTAAACCGCGGTAATATTCACAGGCTGCGATTGGGCGGCTCATTTCAAATTTCGTGACGTAGACGATGTAAACAAGTTACGTATCATAACAATTTCGTCATGAATATTATGATGAGAATAGGTCACCTGAACGTGACCTTCGTTTGGAAAAGGCCATATCTACATTAGCGAGTATGCGAGCGGTAAAATTGTAGATCGGGTTTTAATCAGATTGCTGTTATCGTTATTTCAAATTTATGCGATGATTAACGACTCTCCTACATATGTGGAACAGTTGCCTGCTCCTTTTGAAACGAAATAATTAACTTTAACTATAAAAAATGTGTAATGAAAATTTGGTAATAATAAATAATAATTGTTCTGTTCTTGTAAACGAATGGACCGACGGAAAAGTCTAATAAAAAGTGTTAATAGAAGTCTTAAAATTCAATAAACACAAACATAATTATCGAACAATTCCGTTTGGGGTTCCATACACTCCTGACTTCCTTAAGATTTGCCAATGTATGCTTCAGTCAGATGATAAAGATTTGTCGCCTTGGGACACGTTAACCATTTGACATGTTGTGTTTCTTTAGATAATTACATTAAGGCATGGTGTTAGTGAAAACAGATACCAACAGATTAGTTACCATCAATTAGAATCTAGTTAAGTTCATTTCAAGTTCATTTCATGCATCTTCATTCTAAAGCTTAATCAAGGGTGTAGGAAAATGCCTAAAATGTTGAAAATAATTTTTTGTTTATCTTAAGGCAACACTGTGGTCTTCATTTTAGCCTAATAATTAATCATTAATGTAGACTTAAAGATTTAGTTTAAGTAAAAGCCGCTGATATGATACAAATACCGATATATAAGTTTAATTTATGGATGTGGCATATCATACATTCAAAAACACAATTACCAGTTGTCGATTGCTTGAGGTATAGTAACCAAAACTGGTTGTCAGTCACTGACAAAAGTATGCGCTTAGTAGTTAGTTAACAGCTTAATCCAGACATTTAGCCTTTCCAGGAGTGAATAGGTTGCCTGACCGCCCTTATATGACCTATACAATGTGTTGCTACGGCGTTAAACCCAACAAGGCAAAAACCAAAACTGGTAATACATTCAGGAAAGCAAGTGAGATAAAATCCAAATGCAAATGCCTGACAAATTGCTTGTATGCGGCGTAACGCACTAAACATAAAGGTTTTGCATAGTTCAAGGCAATACTGGATACGCAAGTTAAGCCTAATAAATCAACATTGGCGCAAATGAAAGATTGGAATTTAGTACTATAAGAAATCTGGGCGATTAATTTCTCCATTAATGTGTCCAAACCTACAACTCAATCTTAGATTTGCTTCTAACCACCAATTTAATCACAACTCTTTTGTACCGATATTTTTTTACTAGATTTAACGCCGTCAACACAATTTTAGGTCATTTTACGGCGTCCAGCGCATCTAACCCAGCTTTCCTGGACCATTTACTATAACCAGTACTCACCTACCCTTCCACAAGGCCGGAAACTTCTCTATATTTTCTAATCAATAGAGAAAAAATCGACATTTTTGTCAAATTTTCATGGAAGGATATAACCTCCCCGGGTGGGATTCGAACCCGCACCCTCTAGGGCACGAGATTCCAAATCCCGGCGTGCTAAAAATTGCGCTATCGACCCGGGTTTTGAAATGTTAATAAGAATACATAAAGGTAATAACGCAAAGTAAAAAATAGTCGCAGGGATAAGTCCAAATTGGATTTTTTATGTAAATACAAATAAAACAAAAGCTAAATTCTTTATTTGCTTGAGGAAGTTAAGTCACAAATTGACATTCTTACAAATATACCTAACAAGGTAAGTGACATCCTTGATGTGTCAGAAACATCCTTCGCCTAAAGTGGCAAAAACTTTTATGTGTATTCATCTGATGAATCGTGAACTTTGTATCTTATGTTTGAGAGTGTAGAATTGATTCAAGGGCTTTTATATTTCACTTGAACATTAAAGTACATTTACACACACTCTTTCTCACATAAAGTTTAAGGCGGGGTTGTCACGGGGTCATCATAAAGTTAACAAACATTTGTTTTTCGTCGAATACTTGCAACAACCAAAAAATTAAAACACTCAAATAGCCTTTGGGTTGTACTTGTTAATTTTGTATCCTATGCACAAAAAAGATTTTCAAATAACCTTGTTTACCACTTCACTTTATTTTTGCGCAGTGAATTAAGAGTTAACAATCACAATTTACAAGACCAAAAGGAAAATTTAAGTAATGTGAAGCACAATCATGTATTTTTTAAATGTTTTTAAGTACAAAATGCTTCATTTGAAATAAATGTCCGTATATTAAGACTGTTTAGCTATTGATACCATCAATTATGATGAATCTAAAAGTGGAACTCGACAATTTTCCAAAATATAATCTTTCTTATAATAAGGCATAGCATTTTATATAAGAATGACTTTGCATCAGTTGTTATTGAATGCGTCAATCAATGTTTCCTCAAGGTAATTGATATTTATTGTGGTCAGCTTTTTGCACCAATTAAATTAAATCTCTAATTAAAGAATATTATTTATAGTGTAAAACAATAGAGTTTTGTCTTATAAATTGAAACTTGATAATAAAATTTTAATTTGAAAAACGTAATTCCTTCTCAAAATAAACTTTAGGATGATGCATAAAGTAATATATTTTCATATGTTATTTTTAGGTTTTCCTAAGTATACGATATATCCTTGAATCTGTATCCAATTAATTTGGAATTGTTTTGTATAAAGTTAACTGCGGCACATACTGCTGTAGCAGGTATGAAATTGCGTTGTCCAGAGAGCCACAACAGCTCTTCATATTCCACCGACACAAAATCAGTTCTTGATTAAAAAGATGGTGACAACCTCTCGTAGCAGGAAAAGGTGAATCTGGTTAAGGACTTGTCTTATAAATTTAAACCTAATAATACAATCTAATATGAAAATACGAAGTTCTATCTCAGAATAAGCTTTAGGATACATGTTTAAAGTCATAATTTTTCATGTAATAATTTAAGGGTTATTTAAGTATACGATATTTATGTTAGTCTGTACTCCATCAAAGAGTAAATGTGTATTTTGCACTCCATAAGGTAAACTGTGGTACAAAGTCTTGTAGCATATATAAAATTTTGTTGTCCAGGGGGTCATGACTGCTCTTCATATTCCGCCAAAACTGGATTAGGTCTTGATTTAAAAGTTGACGTTGACTGCTTTTGGCATGATAAGCTAAATCTGGTAAAGGATATATTGCAAAATGCATCGAACAGAAAAGTTAAAACGCATTAGAATTTAAATCAAGTATAAATATCAATTTGACATTTTATGGCAACACTTTATGGTAACTTACAGTAATGTATGCTGTTTTGTATTATTAAACATGTAGAAGTTATTCTCATTTGGTTGGAAGGTCGTTTCGTATTTCAGAAACATGAAAACTAGATCAGCATAAACCAGCAAACCATCATAAATCGTGAATGAAGTAATACAAGTTATCAATGATATTTTGATTTATTGTTGGATTAATTAAGAAGCAGACTCTATCACACTATTAATGTCATCTATACGTAAACATAAAATATTATCAAGCAACTATTATGCAATCATGTATATAGATAATGAATGGGATTGAACTATAAGGTTAAAATATGAAAGTAGATATTGTCACGTACATTGCAAGGGGCTTATATAAGGAATACAATGTGATGATGGTCACATTGGGAAACCAGTAGTGAGATTATGAAATTGGTAAACAGTAAAAATGATGTTTCTGATTTAATGATATGTCAATAGATATTCAAATTCTATCACACTGTTTAATGTTTCCCATGCGTAGTCAAATGATTATCCTAGTACATTATAGTATAATGCAAGTTTGCTCCTAAAATGGATTGTTTTTAATATTATGTGTGATTCATTACTTCTATATCAGCTCATATAATATTAGTTATACTAGAAACCGCAATTGTAGCATCATACATTCATAATTGATGACTTGGTTGACAAATTTGATTAAACTTTAGTTCTATAATGAATGAACATACTATACATATCTGGAAATCACAAAATGATATTCAGGAAAAACAAAACCTCGTGATGTTACCAATATTTTGTTGATTTTATTTTACGGTTAAATTGCGTTATCTGTAACATTCAACATTCGATGCAAATGGAATTTCTTTCAGATAATTTTAATGACCAAATTCAAAGGAAGAATACTCTAGTATATACTTTTAATGTAATTGTTTCGTTTGTTATGAAATTGAGTGTGTTTGTATACTTAGCGTGCCATTTATGTATGAACAACAAAAATGCTGTTTGTTTGTTTTTTGTTGGGTTTAACGACGTAGCAACACTTTATATGGGTCATATAACGACGGTCAGTCAACCTACTCACTCCTCCTGGAAAGGCTAAATCTTGACTGACAACTGCCCTACATATTCAAAAATCATTGGTAAGAGGGAGAATGGCCGTGGAAATAATTTCATGACCAAGCTCCACGAAAGTATGCCCCGCTCGGGAATCGAACCCACGACCATTCGATCAGTGGACTTGCGTGTTACCGAGCTAGCCGGGCGGCACATAAAACTGCGTTCCATAGATTTATACCCATTTTTAGCAATTGACAACTTTTTCACATAATAGAGCTTATGCTGATACATGTAGTTTGTCTCGAATCATAAACCTCTATCCATTAGAGGTTACGGTTACAGTGATTCTAAGTCCACCGAGATGTTACTACTCTATTAAGTCGCAAAGTCGCATGTGACTTAAAGCATGTTTTAGCATTCGTGCTCTAGTATATTAAAACATGTTTAACACATGTCTGCCTCCTCTTATTTCCATAATATATTGTTAGAATTAATCATTATGAATGCACCACTAGTCTTGTCCATTGTTCTTTTTACCTAAGTGAGAAAAGGCATTGTACTAATCTTCCTTTCGCGTGCCTTGAGTTACAGCTAATTTTATAGTACAGATTAATAATTGAGACTATAATATACCAAGAAACCAAAGACCAAGATCGGCATGATCAACTTGTTAAAGAAATGTTTCTTTATAACTGTCAATATCTTAATCATATACTCTAAAGCCATATAAATAAATACGAGACACATTTTCACATATAAGTTCACCTATGGACAGTTTTGCTATCAACCACTCAAAAATGCATCGATTTCAAAGACTTAGACAATAATGTCAAATTTCTTCCATTGATTAGATAATATGGATAAGTTTCCGGCCTTGTGAAAGGGTAGGTGAGTACTGGTTTTAGACAAAGGTCCAGGAAAGCTAGGTTAGGTGCGCTGGACGCCGTGAAATGACCTAAAATGTGTTGATACAGCGTTAAATCCAATAAAAAAAGATTTCAAAAACATGTGGTTTAATTACGCCCATGGATATATATACATTGCATATTTATTAAAATGCTTATTGAAAGTTATAAAGAATCTTTTTACTTTTGCCAGAATCATTGTCAGCATCATATTTCGGAAGACCTTCATATTAATGTATCACCACAAAACTAGTCTACATCCTATTGTTTTTACATTTAGTTAGACCAGTTTTGCACAGGATCATCAATATTTGTTTTGGGAATAATAAACACAGAAGCTATATGCAATTACATACTTAAATATAATTTATTAGAAATAACTTCTATTACATTAATAAACGCTTTAAATAATAATTTCTAATTAGAGACTGAATTTTATTGGCGTAAAGCAATCTGATCATCTTAATTACCACAATAAATATCAATTACCTGAATGCCTATTGGGTATATTATAAAAACAATTAAGAATTAACAATGCTTTGTCATATTGATAAACAGTTTTGTGACTGTCATTCTTGTAAGGATGTTCTTTTTTTTATTGGATTTAACGCTGTGACAACACAATTTAGGTCATTTTACGGCGTCCAGCGCACCTAACCTAGCTTTCCTGGACCCTTGTCTATAACCAGTACTCACCTACCCTTCGACAAGGCCGGAAACTTCTCCATATTATCTAATCAATGGAGGAAAATTGACATGATTGTCAAATTTTCATGGAAGGGTATAACCTCCCCGAGTGGGATTTTGAACCCGTACCCCCTGGCGCGCTACCAACTGCGCTATCGACCCGGGTTGTAAGGATGTTCAACTTCTCATTGTAATTAAATGAATACACATTGGAAATAGACAGTTCTGTCGACTTTCTTTTGCATATAGATGCTTAATTGGCTCCTAGAAAGGGGTTAAAGGGAGTTCTTGTGAAGAAAAGACACTATTTTTTCATGTTGTGTTTTCGGCGGAGTTGTCCGTGTTTGATAATTGAATGATATTCCCAGACGACATAAAATTCAAAGAAACGAAGTTAAAGCAATAAATATTGAATTTAAATTGTCTGAGGGAAGTAATGCTTATAAAACATTTTAACTTTATATCATTTAGATTATATTCATTACGTAAAAGACTGTTTTGATCAAATTCATCCAGACTTGTGTCTATAAAACAGAATATTAGATAAATTAAAAAGGCGACAAAGATCATTGTAAAGAAAAGTACTTCAAGTAGAATAATTTATAAGTTAAAACCATTAACTGTTCATCTTGGTACCTCTTATTTATTGGTTAGTCTTTTGTTAATGAAAATTTAAAGTGGGACACAGAGTTGGTAGATTGCCAAAATGAAGTGTCAATTGAAATCTTTTTCTGTAACTTTTTATTTAAGATAAAGTTTGTACAACATGTTATTGATCAATATAGTATGTTTTCATAGTTTACAGAGAGTTTAAATAACATTCATTTGAAATTTTCCAAATGTATGAAGATGTGTTGAACTATAGTAAATATTTCTAAGTATATTTGAAACAGGTCAATACCAATCAAAACCTCCTGTCAATTATGAATTCAACCAAAATTTTAACTTAACTTTTTCGCATTAGTAGGTATAGTTTATCAATAAGAATCTCAATTACTACTTATCTAAACCCATCTACATGTATATGGATATACATTGTCAATAATGGATAGTTCTAGAAAATATTTGAACATTTCCACTTATATATAGAGATAATTATCTTCATTTAACTTCAAAATGATTAGTTAAGGTAGCTGACTTGTAAATACAAAAATATGGTGAACTGTCATCATATTATTGTTGTAATATTTAACGGTTTCCCTGATCAATAAGTTAGTATAGCTATCTTAAATGACTTTACCACAAGGAATCGAACCCTTATCGCCTGATAGTTAGATAGGTTAGTCCAAAGTACTGGCTTTCTAAAATTTAAGAATGTTAGTGAGTTAACAGTTTGTACGTCTAAAACTTCTCCTAAAATGTTTTCCATGATCAAACTAAGTCTCCATTTGGTAGTCGAATGGTAACGACGCTAGAATGGCAATTACTGATTATCACAAATTAAACTACCAACAATTCTATTTTCTTGAGAAATAGACTTAATCCTACTAGCTCAGTACTGGGAGTCAGGCAGTTGATTCGAGAGGGATTCATTCAAGCTGTAAGATCCTGTTTCACAAACGGGCTTAAATGAACTAGTATTAACTAATTAATTATCTATTTACAATAACAATGACTTTATCTGGTTTAATTGATAATAAATCTTGTTATATTATCCTATACATTTAAGACTTTAAGCAAATTAGGTCGGAACGTACTAAGGTGATCATCAATCTTAATACATAAAGTTTTATGACTTAAAGTGTTTTGTTCCATAGAAAGTGTCTCTAATTATCTTTCTAAAGAATCAAATTAGTTCTCTAACGAATTAATTTAGAAATACTACATCGTGTAACAACTTCTTTTAACTTATGTAAGTCTGAAGTTTGCTTTGTAGTCATTTAGTGCTAAGCAGTTATAGTGGAAAATTTTACTGAGGAAAATGCCGAGAAAGTTTGCGATTCAAACTTACAAAATACTAGTGTTTAAATAACTGCGTAGTTTGAACTAACGTAACTAATCGATAATATTTTAGAAAATATCTAAATATCTAATCGGCCTCCCAGAACTGATTGATGATATGCATTGTCAATATCAACAAGTATTACTTAAAGCTGTTATAAAACAAATCGAAAGTAGGGTAAATTCAACGCCAACAGTCTAATTCATATTACTTATTGAAGCCTTGAAAAACTATTCTTAAAGTTCACTAACAAAATATAATACATAATTTTGCTTTATTCGTTGCAAGCAGTGGCTTCATTCATTTCATTAAGGTTTAGATGCAATATATAACCAGATTTACGGTTTATATGAAACACCCATTCGACTATCGAAGTTCTCAAAATTAATGCTTAGGTTCGTTATGGCAATATAGGCACAAAATTACAATTTACAGATTTTTACATATAAAATATTGGTTATTGACACTAACGAAGTTCTTAAGTAAGTAAGAAGTACATATTAATGTCACTAAACAAATCATTAACGGAGTACTTAAGTTGAAAATGGAAAGCATACAACCACTGCTACCAATTTAACGTCAATTGCCCAACAATCTGGTAAAGTTATATGACTTAAATTGTCATCCGAGAGCGAAATGTCATTCTGAATTTGAGACGTTTACATTTGATATGGACTTAATCAAAGAAATGCAATTTTAGAAAAAAAACCACGATAAACTTGGCAAATAATTGACGAAAAGAACAGTAAAGAAAGTGATTTGTCGACATAGTGAAAATCCACGAAGCATGTTTAAGACTGACCAAGATAGGCAAACTTTGGGACGGAATGTTTCCACGATCTTTATTTGTTGTTTTGGTATCCAGGTTAAAGATGTGGAGAAAATTGTTCCCTGAATGAGCTTTAATAGTTTGACTCATACCCTCGTATTATTTGAATTGACACATCCCGTCCGGGGAGGTTATACCCTTCCATGAAAATTTGACAATAATGTCAATTTCCTCCATTGATTAGATAATATGGAGAAGTTTGTGGAAGGGTAGGAAAGAACTGGTTATAGACAAGGGTCCAGGCAAACTAGGTTAGGTGAGCTGGACGCTGTAAAATGACCTAAATTGTGTTGAAACGGTGTTAAACCCAATAAAAAACTACTAAGCCAGTGAACTATAGTTTAGTAGATATAACTATCGAGCTTATAGTACGTGACATTAAGGGCATACGTAGCTATCCATTAAACAGGATATATCGTATATAGGATACTTAGTACATGTTCTTACACAAAATTCAGGACATGTCATTACCAGATTTGGCCAGAATGTCTAGAAACACACAATTACACTATATATTGGAATCATTTTTAGCTGCAGGGAAATGATTGTTAGCATGTTGCATGGCGTCTTTGATCCATGGGAACGATGTAAGATCGGTATCGCTGTTATCGAATGCAAAATTGAATTCAGCACTTAAAGGTACCCATTCACAGATTTCAACTTAAATATCAACTTTTTCTGAAACTATCAAAATTGTATGGAAACTCTTTTGGAAACAGGATAGTGATTTTCTGGTTATGACAATTTTAGTTCAAACTGACATACACCAACAATTGATGGTGTCTCATGTAGTAAATATCTACCCCGTATGTCACGGTATAGACCATTTCAGTGCATTTTTGTGACTTTATTGTGTATTTCTTGCCCGATATAGGTCAGTTTGTCTTAAAATATTAAAACATATTTTTGACACAATTACAGACACTGAATGGTATTTTGAAAATATAGAAAATATTTAACCAAATTTGTGAAATAGTACCTTTAAACTAGTTTTAGTTACAATGTTGTTTGTGTTAATTGATACATTATACACACCATTTATTGTCTTAAATGCTACTTGTTCGCAGATTTCAACAAAAATATCATTATTTCTCTGAATTTTCAAAATTGCAAAAAAAAACATTTTGAAATTGAAAATTCATTTTCTTAACACGATTTCAGACACATAAAATTTTTATAGGCAATTTAAAAAGAAGGCTTAAACATCAGGAAAAGAAACAATCAAACAACACAGACATTGCACACAGCGTAAAGCAAAGCAAAGAGAAATGTTTTTTAGGTTTTTGTAATAAATTTGTGATAAAAAGGACATCACAAACAAAAACGAAAACGTGAACTTAAAACGGGTCTAACCGAATTTGTGAACGAGTAATTTAAAAATTAGTAGCTACAGTAAAAACACAGACATTCCACACAGCCTAAAACAAAAAAGCACACAAAAAACAAACAAACCAAAACAAGAAACTAAAGGGTTCTAACCAAATCTGTGAACAAGTTTTAGATTTTTAAATTTGTAATAAAATGGACAACAAAAACAAAATTAAAAAGAAATATTAAAACAACAGAACACAATCTGAACACATAACCAAAAACAAAAAGGGAAGCTAAAACAAAAACTGAACGCCAAAAACTTAAAAGAACGTCAAAACAAGGACGCAAAAAAACACCAAAAAACAACACCGAAAACAAAACAAAAACGGCAAGAAAGAACGTCAAAGACAAAAAAGAACGTCAAAAACAAAAATGAACGCCAAAAACAAAAAAGTACACCAAAAACTAAAACAAAAAAAACACACAAAAACAATAATAACGCCAAAAACATAAAAGTACGTCAAAAACAAAATATTAACGACAAAAAAAACAAGAAAGAGAACAATAAACCAAATGGTTCTAACCAAATCTCTGAACGAGTAGCTTAAATGTTGTATTCATATTTCTCTGGCAAGGAGATTATAAATGTAGATTGTTTTATGTAGGAGGAAGTCAACAAAACGTTTGATGCATATTGTTGATAAGAAAACCACAATGTTTTGGCTAGAGTGTTATCTGATAAAACACTTCCATGAAACAACTTTCACATAACGCAACAGATATCACATGTTCTTTAATCAATAGATTTATAACCATATTAACCAAATAGTTTTTAACAACTTTTATTTTATATGGCATTCACACTGCATTAAAAAAACTAAATCTACACCAAATCTAAATAGTACATTTACTCTGCATCAAAGAACTATTTTTACACTGCATAAAAAACTACATTTCCACTGCATCAAAACACTACAATTACACTGCACCATAAAACTACATTTTCTCTGCATCAGACCTATGATTTGCTTTAACAACCAAGACGTTGCAAAGTACAGCAATGTCCATCTCTTTAAAACAGGTTCGTAAAAATCATTTTGCACGTCATACATTTCTTCAAGCCCCTTGCTTCTACCAACTTTTTAATTCGCGTCATAGCCAGCAACAGCCAGCCTAAAAGGAGCATCATTCATTTTCTTTTGATACTAATTTCTAAGTTATTGGTCATCCGGCAAAATACCATCCTCTTGCATTTAATATTACATTACATAGTTACTTCAAATCATCTAATGATCTAATTAGTGCCTTTCATTGTCATCTCGTCATTACCTTACCGTCGCCAGACGAAATGAAAGCAGCGGAAACCTTCTAAAATCTTGTCCAAGAGTTATAAATGAAGCTAATTAGCAACATCAAATTTTGCTACATTGCCACCGTTGGGTTCCATTTCTTAAATTTTGCTTAATTTGCAGAAGCCATATAAGAGCTCTAAAATATATGTTGTAAATGTCATCGAAACATAAAAAGTTGATATTACAAGTAAAGGAATGTCCATCATTACAGTAGTTAATGTAAATATTCCCTGTTTTACTTAGACGGAAGTGTCGGCGACTAGCTGTGAACGCTGTGTCCACGTGGTTCTACAAGGTTGGTTATTGAACATATTGACGCAGATAAACGTGTTCACGCGCATGTCTACCAACAAACAAACCAGTTGATGCTTATTTAAGTGTGTTTGTGTCGTCAATTAGTTTGTTTTTAGAGTTTCTGTTATGTGCATTGACTGTTTGAACTTTCTCAAATGTACGGACTTCAGGTTTACGACCACTACAATAAGACATAGTTAGACAGTGCTACAATTAATGTTAAAAGACCACTAGCCATTTTTAGTCGTTCTAGACAACTCAAGAATTTTATGATTATTACCCATAAATACTTAAATACTCTAAACATCATGAATGTAAAAATTTCATTTTTATACACACGGGTTGCAGATTGTTGGATGGAATATTGGTACTCTTGCACCGTGTTTGGAATATCGAGTAATGCCACCCACATTAAGGCTTTCCTCTCTGATAAAAAAAGTAAAATTAGAATTTCATTCAAATGTAACGTATTTTGGATCACGTCGTCGGCAGCAGGGCCATATTAATGGAGTTTATTCGCCCTGCAAGTAAATTACCAATAACAACTCTGGGAGGAAACTATTAGCGCCAATCATGTAGTTACCAGTAATGAGTTATATCATATTTGATGTGATTAAAGATTTATCTTGCAGTGGAAAGAGTAATCAGAAATCATGACTACAAAATTATATTACTGAATTTATTAACCAATTTGATGTAGGCTGACATTTTGATAGATATACATTTTTAAATACTTTAGCGTAGACAATGTTTAGTTGTGGACTTACATGCCAATTGTCATTAAGTTTTATTCATTTATTCAATCATTCGATGGATCACAAATAAAAAACCAAGTTTCCTAGCTTATTTTCAGTTTTGGCCCTCGCCTACCCATTCGAAAGAATAAACAACTTCCATATAACCGTATATATATTACAAAAGTGTCTATGACATTGCAACACCACAAGGAATCAAACTCCTGAATCCGGGATTCGTAGTCCAAACTACTATTTAGTATTAAGCCAATTGGTTATAATAAAGACTGTCGGAATTGTTATAATGAAAATTGAAAACTGCGTATATATATTTATATATATAATATTAAAGGTCATGATTGTGAATTCGTGATGACTTAATTATTCATTCTTTTGACATCGTAGGAGATATATGAGTATGTAATCTTATTAACTAATTTGTTTCCAATTGAATATACTCAATCTATATGAAAACAACGACATTGCAGAATTGATTTCAACATTATAATTCTAAACACATTGAATTGGTATCAGTTAATATAATTATTGAAATAAAATCAGTAAATGTTTAATACGAAACCATAGATAATTTGTCTAGTGTATTTTATGTAATTACTTACTGATTCAATTATATTTTCAGAAATTTGTAATATTTGTAAACATGTTTATCTATATCGAAATTGAACAATGTTATGCCAACTGTATGCCAAGTTTCAATCAAACCAACACACAACTGAGTTTAAATCGCTTACACAATGTTTTTCGGACATTATTTGTGCGATGATGTATTCTATCACGTCACAATCATGATAAAATAAAAGATGAAAATAAAAAAACTCGAACACACGCAGAATATTTTTATTGGATTGTTTCATCTGCGAAGGATAGAATCGCATCTTTAACCCAACTTGTTGTCTTTTGGTGCCAGAAACCTTTAGCATTTGGTAAGTATTATGTGACCAAGAAATTGACTCGAAAGTTATGAAAAACATATATTCAAAATTTATGTTAACTAAGAACTCATGGTTCACAATTAAGTTGAAATCAATTTGTATGAATATAAACACACACAAAAACTAATATTTCCCTTAATTGTTCAGATTTACACATTCCACGTTTGAACTCGTTGTTTAAATCACTTGGAAACTTGTATGTATCGTATGACGCCCATTTACATTAATCAACAACATAACTAAAGTATTTTCACAAATCCGTGAAACTCAACCCACTTTTGGGACTTACACACTGTGATCAAATTTCTTCACTAATAATTCAAGTACATGTATCTAATTTATGGTTAAAGGTTTAATCTGAATTTGAAAAGTAATGTTTGGTTCTTGACGTTGCATTTCAACATTTTCTTTAGTCGTATCGCGGCAGTAAATCATCTTCCTCGCTGACAGACCTAGTTTTTTGGACCAAAGTTTTCAATCTTTGACTAAGCACATGCCCTCATCAGTGGCTGACAGAGGGAGGATATTTTTGATAACATGGTGCCTTCATTATTACGTGACACTTCATATATAAAACAAAGCAATTACTATGAGTAAAAGAACATTGTTTTAATGACTTTGTCATTTCCCAAGAGGTTGGAATTATTTTTATTTTGAAGGAGAGAATCATTTGTTTAAACTACGGGTACAGTTTGTAATGATATAATTAAGCTAATTTAACTCCAACAAGTTATTTTCTCAATAAACTGAATGAGGGAAGCAGAAGCCAGTGTGATAATTGACTTGTTAAACTGACTTTAAACGTTAAAAAACAAATTTGTTCTAATTAAGGAGTGAATAAGGAGATTGGTGTGTTTCGTCTGTTTACTCTCGAAGGAAGGATAGTCACTTGTGTAAAGGAATGAGGACTTTTTCGGTACAAGTGTATCGACTCAAAAGCAGCGGAGCGGAATTTTAACCATTTACTTCGTAAATGCATTGCTTATTTTGAAGAATTTATTGGTAAATATGACTTCTACGCCATCGTCCAAATGATCATTAGATTTTAAGAGATATTTGTTGCTTTGCATAATGCAAAACTATATGACATAATGCATGACCAATTCAAACAGAGTTTGACGGGGAGTTTGAATGCATTACTTATAGTGTATATGCATAGTATCATTAACGTTAGAAATTAGTTTTCATCCATTATTTGAAAATATATATGGGCACTATGCTAAAACACATATCGAAACAATTATTTTTCTTTTTTGGTAATTCATCGATTAAAGTATATATTCTCACTTACTGGAAACCAATTAACGGTCAGACTGTCAACTTTACTGTCAATTACGCGACATGTTATACCTAACGAAGTTCTTAAGCAGTATGCAATCACTTGTTAATGTCAATTTAGCAGCACAGTAACACTACACTGAATCCTTAAAAAGAGCCATGATCTGAAAAATTATCATATATTACCTCATTTTTGCACAATAAATGTTTTTAAAATAAGATAAGCAAAACTTTAGATGGAATTTTCATTTGACACACTTTATATCTTTGAACATATCAACTTTTATTTAACTTCGGATATAAAAGTAGGAGAAATTACATGTACTAGTCATTGATGAAATATGAGAATAATTTCATATTTGACATATTTCATTTACTAATATGTATGCAAAGGTTATGCCTTACACTGTTATTTGAATGCGAAGTCCTTTTTAACACTTCTTTAAAAAATGACAAAAAATCTTTTCCTTTGCACGTATGGTCGTGTTGTGGGAGTTCTTTGTTCCGGATATGGTCTAAAACTCTTTTTTACTATTAAGACAACCAATTCATCCTTCTTGACAGGTTTAACAATGATTTACTGCCTGGTTACGTGTTCTTAATTATCTGATTAATAATATCAAGTCAATTTGAGTAAACAAAAAGTTTAATTTACACGCAAGTTTGTTTTCTTTTCTTGCAGAGTTTCTCGCAGAGTTTCTCTCCAGTTTTAGCCTGCCTACGCAAAATTGGGATAATAACAAAAATATTTTTTACACTTTTTTACCAATTAATATAAATGAAAAATGCATTAATGTGTTATTATTAAAACTATCAAAATTGATGATCCTAATAGGAGAATGTGGATTATTTCTCCTCAAATCAAACATAGTCAAAATCAATAAACAAGGTGACCCTAATATCCAACTTTAACAGCAATTAATGTCTTGAATAAGAGCAATATCAATTTACTTAATATCATGGCATCACTTTTGGAAATAAAAGAGACCAAAAAAGGTACTATAACGTATTTGCTCATTCTGAATTGATTGTAGCGTAGGAAAGTAAGAAAAAATTTATGTTTGGTCACCGACTAGCTACGTTAAAGAAAATAAATGATGTGATTAACTGTACATTGAACTTTCAAAGAAGTTAATCTCTATAATTATTTGTTGATTGCCATGATTTAAGCAACTCAAAAATTAAAATATGAAAAAAAAGATTAAAACGAACTTTAATTTTAAGATCAAACCGATAAAAAGGGAGAAAAGGTGGAAACATTACGAAGCGATTTAGTGTTTTTGAAGGCGGGTAATTAAAGTAGGAAATCACTTCCGTTAAATCATCGAAATAACGAATATTTTTTTACAAGTCAACCGGTAAAATCCAACAATGATAATTTGCATTTTAACGCCTTCATTCTTTAAAAGCAAGTGAATGAGTTACGATAAACGCAGTAATTGGATTTTAATTGGCCATCATTTTAGAGAAAAGATTGTTTGAAATTTATAATGCGATGGTTCCAATGAATCGGGAAGTTCTTTACCTTGTTGTTTTATCAGTGAATCATATAATAGCTTTGTTTTGTTTGAATTTGACGCCTATGTACGATGCCAGGCTTATATAACCAGCTTTTGCCATGATTGTCAAACCAAACAATTTCAACTAATTCTGAAATCCACAAGGCAGCAGAAAAGTAGATCGTTTGAAAACTAATATGGTAAAGAAGTATAAATTACACATTAAAACAGCTTGAATGAAAAGGAAGACGCGGCCGTGGCGTAGTTGTTAGCATGTCTGACTTCGAATCCGGAGATCGCGGGTTCGAAACCCGGTCGCGGCAGGTCATACCCTATGCATGATTTGTCGGCCTCGTGGTAGGGTAAGTTAGTACTGGTGATAGAAAAGGGTCCAGGAAACCTATAGTAGGAAGAGCTGGTCGTCGTATATATAACCTATATATGTGTTGAATACAACGTTAAAAAATGAAAAGGAACAGTTAATGATCTACCATATCAGATAAGTGACGTTGCAGCCCTATTTTCTCTAAAGAATTAACAGTTTAAAGTCAAATTAAGCTAAGTAAATATTTTATTATGTACATTATTTATAGATTGACGAAGTCGAACATTTTCTTCATGAAAATTAACCTGAAGATAAACTCAAGCATTTTATAGATGTATTTGTACTCGTTAAGTTCTCTAAAAAATCTACATTTGTATCGTATGTCATAAATTAGCTTAACCCAATTACTACAGAAGTAACAATGTATGAGTTTTGTAAATCAAGTTTCCTTTGGGATCATGCTGCAGTAATCTGTTCTTTATTAAGTTTCACATAGAATTTAGTATAAGTATTTACACATAAAATATATTTGGTGGTTTCATAAAACCAAATATGATTGAATTCTTAAATTGTAAGATAATCACGAACAAGCCCACACATATATTTCTCCGTACGCTCGTCTACTGTATCAATCGCACCTATCGTCTACATCATTTCTTCATAATGGAACAAATTCATTTTTCAACCTTTTACGTCACTTTAACAAGTCAATTTTTGCACTTGCTGCTACTTCCCTCATTCAATTTATTGAGAAAATATCTCGGTGGAGTTAAATTAGCTTAATTATATCATTACAAACTGTACCCGTAGTTTAAACAAATAATTTCTCCTCCAAGTAAAAACAAATAATATAAAATTTCTTGGGAAATACAAAATCATTGCAACAAGTGTTATAAGTACAATTATTTTTTTAAATATTTTAAACATTTTATGCATGTATCAAGTGATAATGGTGGTGTCACGTGATATTGGTGGAGTCATGTGATATCGGTGGAGTCATATGATATTGGTGATGTCACGTGATATTGGTGGTGTTACGTGATATCGTTGGTGTCAAGTGATATTGGTGGTGTCACGTGATATTGGAGGTATCACGTGATATTGATGGAGTCACGTGAATTTTTTACAGTGTCACGTGATCAATATGCTATCTTTGTACACAAGAGTCTTACCTGCTGATTCAATTTGATAATTAGATTTTTGTGAAAGTAATAGGTTAAATTTGTGTGTATTGATAAAGGTAAATGTTCGAGAACATGCAAACTAACTTCTGTAATTGATTAAACAATGTAGTTTTCCTAATTTCTTGAAGTGTTGGCATTACCGGGTAGTTATGACGCTTAACTGGTAATCATTGGATAAACAGCTCCATGATGGTTCGAATCACAATCAAAACCTACCTTGTTGTGTCCATGAGCAAGAAATTGTATATTACTTTCTCAGTGCAAGGGAACAAAGAATAGGTACAAAAGAGTGAATAATTTAAGTTTGTAAGCTCTTGCTTTACAACCGATCTAAAATGAATTAATATATAAATGCATATTCTTATTGCATTAAACAAACTGGAGTTCAAATTGTGGGAGTCGTTGTTAGTTCCAAACATCAAAAGGTGAATGAATGACTGATCATGTGACTAAGTACAGCACTGAAATATCTTTATGCCATTAAGGAGAAAAGAAACAATTAGAATGACCTTACCAACCAAGCTCAAGTAAACATTGTCATCCACACGTAATAATTCACGGATAAGCCTCTTGCGTCACGTTGATGCAGGGATCACAGCAAATCTCAACCATTTCCGACATTTAAATGGACAATAATTCGTAAAAACATTCTAAAAAATCTATGTTTGGTTTTATTCCTTAATTATCGCGTTGCATCTTTGTTCCTTTAAGATTATCACTACGGCGTTCTACCATGTTTTATACGACTGCTTCAAATTAAGGAAAAGAAAGAAATGGAACCTCGCGGTGACATTGTTTGGTGAAAAGAAGTTGCTAATTAGCTTCATTTATGTCTTGTGGTTAGTTTTTAGAGGGTTTCCGTTGTTTTCATGCCAGTTCAGCTGAAGGCTGCAGCTTGATGAAAGAATTACCAAGAAAGACGTTAATTAAATCCGATAATGATCAAGAGACATGATAAATAAAAACAAATCAAATATCAAATGTTATTACGTAAAAAACATATTGTTGGTTAAAAAAACCAGTGGTGCATTTCACAAAAAAAATACGATTAGAATCATCGTAAGTCGAAAGCAAGAAGCATTAATAATCTTTTTTTGCCAATCAATTCCAAATATTATTGATTGATGAGGAAAAATATATAACTTGTGAATATCGTATCATAGTTATGTTAATAATCCTATTAATTTCGAACTGCAGTAGCAACTCATTGTATAGGTCATATAACGGCGATCAGTCAACCTACTCACTGTTAATGGAAAGGCTAAATTACTGGATTTAATTATTAATCAACTACTCGGCGCATACTTTCGTCAGTGACTGACAACTGCCCTACATAATTAAAAATCATTGGTAGGAGGAATAATGGCCGTAGAAATAAATTCATGACCAAGCTCCACGAAAGTATGCCCCGCCCGGGAATCGAACCTACGACCCATCGATCAGTAGACTTGCGTGCTACCAAATGAGCTAGCCGAGTAGCGAGTAGCTGCAAGTGCAGTTACAACATTTAGAAAAGAGAATCAATACATCATTATCATCATAAATTAAGAATATAATAAGTTAAATTATCCATGCTAAATGAACATACATGTATAATGTAAGCATTTTACCAGTTAATAGAATAAGATATGAGGATGAACTTATTAACTTATAACATGACTTACATATTGAATAGTATACATTATTGATGCGCAATAATTATTATATGAGCTTCAGAAACTATTTTGGTTATATAATTATAAAATCATGTTACTGCGATAGTGGATTTGTTGTGATTTATGACGTCACTTCACGTTCAAAAACGCTTCAAGACTATCATCAAAATTTTCCATAAAAGGTGTTTGTTTCAATCCCCAGGTCCCTGTAACAGTGCTCTGGTACAATTTATCCCTGTACGTAGCTAAGCCAAGTTCTTCTTTTCGTGTTCTGATCCATTCCTTGCCTTGATCTTTCATTTTAGTCAGGGAAGACCCATATTCAGCTTTGTCCACTAGTAAGTCAATATGGTCAGTTTGAAAGTTAAGCACATCCAGTTCTGACTTCAGACTTTCAGCTCGTTTTACCCATGCATGAGCATCTTCTTCCATTTCTTTCAGCGTCTTCGGTTCACCTTTAATTTTCCCCATGATGTACCTGTAAAAGAATTTCCAAGATAAAAAAATGCAATGGGACTTTATAGTCTGAGTTTCATGCTTACGCACGTTCACCCACTTTACGGCTATTACTTATGGTCATCAGGCTACTGGTATCTATCTATCAATTTTCCTGGGGAATATTTTACTCCGTGCAATTGGCGCAACGGCACTATACCGCCCTCGCAGGTACCCATTTACATCTGGGTTTAGTGAAACAATCGTAGATAAATTACTTGCTCAAGGAAATTAGTGCATCTAGTGGAATTTGAACCTAGGACCTCTCGATCCCTAGCGCGCGTCGTATCACTACCATCAACTTGAATATATTTATTTAGCAACTATCTCTTTCAAGGCAGAAACTCCTAGATTCTTGTTTTCGTAATTTGCTTGTGGCATCACTTTTACACCAAAAGTTTTAAAATCTTAGAATAACCCTCAACTACTTTTTGCATGCATGCATGCAAATTATATATTTGTCATTTTCTTCTTGTCATAGTACTGACAAATGGAAGTTTTTTTTTGTAAATTTGTTGTCAAAGATAAAACGTTTATGCTCTATTATTCTAACATTAGAATATACATACAATTTTCATGTCAGAGTATATTGTGAGAAAAAAATTGAAAAGATAAATTCTGTTTAAGCATCAAGTCTTGCAAACCGAATTTTTCGACATTTTTGAAAGGGTAAAGAAGAATGTTAGAGAAGAATATCAGTAAGCCGATTAGATGAATCTTTATAATTGATAGGAGGCAGGTTGGACTAATGGTAGTCAGGCTTAGGATAGAGTGTGGCGTTGGGCAGGGCTAGGAATCGGCGCTAAATGTGGACAGGGCAATGAAGCAGGGTGCGGCCGGGAAGTAGACGAGCATCGAGATACAGAAGGCTTAGGGTCGGGGTTATGAGACGAGGCTACCAGTTGGACAGATACTAAGATAGAGCATGGCTTTGGGACGAGTCAAGTGCACAAGGCAAGGAGGCGCGGCTGAGTTAGAATGCAGAGTGGTTTAGAGGGCGAGGGGTGCTAAGGGGCAAATAATTATAACATTATCGAAATAAATAACAAACCTGTAAGTCCAAGCAGCGAATGCCTCGATGTATGTGATATTGTAGAACTGATTTTGAACGCTGACATAGAAAAAAGTGTTGTGGCCTTCTTTTATAGAATAAGTCACCCATGTAGAGACCTGGTGGGTACAAATGCTTCTTCTCTTGAATTCGAAATCAGCTCTCCAGAAATGGAAAGTGGTTCCGGTAGCCAGTACAGAGTATGATTGAGTCAAACTCGTCCTCCGCACCATCTATGAAATAAGCTTTCTTAGTATCAGTTTGATTCACCAATGGGTTTTCTTCAATTTCTGGTGGCAAGTTGCAAGTAGCGCATTTGTGATATCTTTAAAGCTCATGCAAACCTTCTTTGCTCCAAATTTCACCAATTGTATCGATATGTCCTCCCCAGAAAAACTGGCCCCTATTACAAGAACTTTTTGTTCTTTGAATTCACCAGCGCCCCTGAAATCACGCGAATGAACTATTCTACCGTTGAACTGGTCCTTTACGGGTATAACCGGTGTAAACGGAGAACTAAATATGCCCGCTGCTATAACTAGGTACGTAAAACCCTCGTCACGTTATTTTTTGTGTCTTTATGTTGTCAACAGTGACTGTGTACCTCAGTGTGACGTCATTATATTTTACCCATCGGACGACTGTGTTAAATTGTAAATATTTCTTCAAATCTTTATCTGGCTTTCTGAGCTAACGACCTGAAATATGAAGTTAATTTTGTCTGATTGAAATTATCAAAGGAAGATCATTCAGACCAACATTATTTGTTGTCGGTAAATGATGTTAACAGAATTGCTTCCCTTTAAATACCGATTTCAACAAGGTATACATGGCTTGTTGAAATCTGTATAGACAGTCTGAACAGATTTCAACAGATTTTAAACAAGGTATGATATACAACAATTGGCTTCTCGAGATAGTTCGACAGTAGCAAAATGGATAAAAAAGCAGTTTTTGAACATTTTATCCTTAAAATATTCTGCAGGTACATTATGAAAAAGATAAAAAGTGAACCTAAGACGCTGAAAGAAATGGAAGAAGACGCTAATGCATGGGTAAAACGAGCTGAAAAACTGAAGTCAGAACTGGATGTGCTTAACTTTCCAACTGACTGTATGGACTTACTGGTCGACAAAGCTGAATATTGAGTTTTTCATATAAAGTGTTTGGATCAAAGCAAAGAACGGATTAGGGTACGAAAAGAATAGCTTGGGTTAGCTACAAACAGAGATTAACTTTTTCATAGTGGTATTACAGGCACCCAGGGACTGAAACAAACCCCTTTTATGGAAAACTTTGATGAGAGTCTTGAAGCGTTTTGGAATTTAAAGTGACGTCATTGATTATGGTATCACATGATAAACTTTGAAATGACATCAATAAACAAAATGTCACATGATTAACCAATTTGTGACGTCATATAGTTTTATGTCAAATGATATAACAAGATGTTCTTTAACTTTGTACATAGTCAAAGACATTTATAATCTAACTATATAATTCATTTTTAGTGAAAGAAATAACAATTTGATGTAATTTGTTTGCTTTGTTTTTTTATTTGGTATTTTGTTATTGTTTTTTGTCTGGAAAACTTTAATAGACATCTGGGTTTTTGTTACCAACTTTCTAGTTACAGATTTCGGACATTTACATAATAAATGTATATATATATATATAAATATATATCTCTCATGGGCTCCTAGCATGAAATTTAAAGTTCCATTTATGTGAAACTTTTAAAGAGGATTCCATACAGAACACTTTGAGAGGTCCTTTTATAGGAAACCTTTCAGAGGGCCCATACGGAGAGCTTTGAGAGATCTCTATACCGGATGTTTTAGAGGACTCTATACAAAGAACTTGGACAGGTTCCTATACAAGGAACTTTTTAGAAGGGCTCCTTACAGTGAACTTTGAAATGGCTCTATACAGGTTATTTTACGAGTGCGACGTACAGGCTGTGCTGCTTTTACCTGTATACTTCTGATGATGTTTGTCTACATTGTAAAAATTAATGGATGTCTGGTTGCCTACTGAAATAAAATCTGGGTCATCAAAACACAAAATATTTCTTCTACTTGCACAATTTATTCAAGAGTTAAGTTTTTGCTAGCCTGAATAGATTGTTTTTGATTATTTTACATCATGCCTCAGTCAGCCAGTGTGCATTTTCGAGATAAACTTGTGCTGTATAAAATAACTCGCGCTGTTATCAAGCTGAGTTTTATTTGCCAGCAATGGTAGATCGTTGTTGATTATGTCCTGTCATGCCTCAGTGAGTCAGTATACATTTCTAGGTTACTGGTGCAGTATTAAAAAACAACTTACCCTGTAGGCAGTCGGAGCAGTTTGCTAAACAAACTTCTGGTTGTTTAAAAAAGTTTAAAACTTTTAAGGATTGTTTTAAAACTTGTGAAAATGAGTGAAAAAAGAATTTGCATAATCGGGGCTGGTCCAAGTGGCATGTCCACATTGTACAACTTTGCCAAGGAACCGAATATGCCTGATGTCGTCTGCTTTGAGAAACAGAGTACGTGGGGCGGTCTATGGAACGCATCTTGGAGAACAGGTAGGATAAATTCTTTCATTATATCATACGTTTATCCCTATATGCATTAATTCTTTTGATCGTTTGTTTAATCAATCGTTCATATTTTATTTGTTCATTTTTCATTTGTTTATTTTTCATCTTTCTTTCAATCTTTCGTTTACATGTATTTATTTGATGGTTAGTTTTGATTTGTTAGCCGGTGTGAAGGACACAGGTTCCAAATGGGTAAGTAAATCATGATACAAATTCCTTCAGTAGTTGCAAAGAAAAAATCTTGCACCTAAAAACTTAACAAAGAAATTTCTAAGTATATAGAGGCCATAATTCAGTCCAAATTCATCCTAGAGTTACGATTTTGGACTGAATTATGGCCATTATATGCTAATTATATGCTAGGTGCAACATTTCATCTTTGCAACTACACAAGGGATTCACTTGAAACTTCACACATGTTTACGGGGTTACCATTGGAGGTCAAATACCATGTTACATACCTTTTGCATGGATTTGGACTGAATTATTTTATCTTTGCAACTACCAGAGGCATTCACTTGAAACCTCACACATGTCTACAGGGTTACCATTTGAGTTCAAATACCAAGTTACATAACTCTAGGATGAATTTGGACTGAATTGTGGTCCTTTTATACTTAGAAATTTCTTGGTTAAGTTTTTAGGTGCAACATTTTTTCTTTGCAACTGCTGAAGGGATTTGTAACATGATTTATATACTCATTTGAAACCCGTGTCTTTCTCACCGGGAGTAGCCAGATATATAGCGAGATATAGCCATGTTAAGAGACTGTAGGGCCTTTGTTTTTACGCCAAAGATAGTTATAAGTATTGCTAGTCCAGATGTCTCAGCAGGGTGGCGGTTTTACCAGGGGTATCGTTGGCTAAAAGTAAGGTGCCTGCAAGTCCAGGAGTTATGAAATGCTCGCTTAGTACGTGACTTTTTAATTAAACGACGCTAATGCATTGTAAAAAACTGTTGTAAATAAAATTTAATCTCGGCACGTATGCATATTTTACGACCTTGAGGTCTTATTCTCGCGTGTGCGCCGATGCATGTCTTAATTAAAGTTCATAATACAAACATCAGAATTTATTATCTACAGGTCGTATGCTAGGTCATGCGTGTTTTTGTACTTTAAACAAAAGACTAACCTACTGAATGGGTGAATCAGCTGATGCATGACCAGTATATTACTGATTTAAACAGACCACTTTGACATTTAACATTTATTTTAAACAGTGTACATGCACATTGTAAATCTACTGTAATAGTACTTTAATAAGAAGTGTAAAATAACTAAACTATAAAATTGTAAAAGTAATTCCCCCCCCCCCTTAATATTGGTGTGTAATGAAACTGGCTATGTTTATATACGCAATGTTTACGTGGACAACCTGTACGTTATGTCCACAAGTTCTTGTTTAAATGAAAGTTTGAGAAAATAATTGTCCTTTGCTTATACACTTACTGTAATTAAGGAAAATAAACTCAACATAATTTGAATTATACGTTCGAAGACTGATACTGTTTTTGATTTGATCAGTTGGGTATTTTGATCTTGGTCAATATAAATCGATTCGTTCTACGATCGGAATGGCAATAAATAAGAAATTTTAGATGGAAATTAATATGCATCAACGTTACTTATTTAGCAGGGGCTGATTACATTCATAGCTGCGGCCGTGGCGTGATGGTTAGCATGTCTGACTTCGAATCCGGAGATCGGGGGTTCGAAACCCGGTCGCGGCAGGTCATACCCTATACATGAGTTGTCGGTCTCGTGGTAGGGTAAGTTAGTACTGGTGATAGAAAAGTGTCCAGGAAATCTATAGTAGGAAGAGCTGGCCGTCGTATATATGAACTAATTATGTGTTGAATACGACGTAAAAATATTAAGGTGGATACTTTAAAGAACAATGTTTCCCCTAGTTTACTGTTTAAATAGAAAAGTCCAATCGGATGAATTTCACGGCGCTTTATCCTTATTTTTTCAATGTCAACTTGCCACAGTTATTATTAAATAACTTTTAATCAATTAATTTGTACAATGTATACTCTATTTTTTCAGGTTTAGACGAGCACGGGGAACCAAGCCCTTATGTTATGTATAAATGTCTACAGACTAATGGATTTAAAGATTTCTTCGAATTTCCTGACTATTCGTATGACGAACATTTTGGTCAGCCCACGCCATCGTTTATGCCACGAGAGGCTTTGAGAGATTATCTTGAAGGTCAGCATGACTTAATCAAA
The DNA here is from genome assembly GCA_025267735.1 of Mactra quadrangularis. NCBI lineage: Eukaryota > Metazoa > Mollusca > Bivalvia > Venerida > Mactridae > Mactra > Mactra quadrangularis. Next base: position 407,380 of record CM046310.1, read on the forward strand.
ATGCTTTTATCCAACTATCAGTGACGCATACATTAACCCTCGCTGGTTTAAATAATACTTATGTAAATTCTCTAAGTTATATTTAGACAGGCGACTTTATCACTTAAAAAATTAAATGTACTTTTTTAAAGGGACGTAATCCTGTAAACATCATTGAACGACACATTCGGAACTACCTCGGCGATATTCTACGCAGATATGATCGCCGAGGTTGTTCCGAATGTGAACGACAAAACATTGCCAGGTTATCTCTCACTACTTTCTTCATGGAAATAACTCCCCGCAGTGGTTATTTCCTTTTATTAAATCAATAACCGCTGCCACCGCAAGTAAATTCGTCTCTCAGAGAGCCGATTTTTTTCATCTTTTCTGTCATAGTTCAATATATTCAATCTACAAATTGAGTCTTCTTGTAGTAAATAGTGATGTTCAAAGTACATTAAGATAAAAAAGTAGTTTTAATTAAACAAATATTTTTAATTAATAAGGCCGCGGCCGTGGCGTAGTGGTTAGCAGGTCTGACTTCGAATCAGGAGATCGTTGGTTCGAGCCCGGTCGCGGTAGGTCATTTGTTATACATGAGTTGTCGGCCTCGTGATAGGGTAAGTTAGTACTGGTGATAGAAAAGTGTCCAGGAAACCTATAGTAGGAAGTGCTGGCAATCGTATATATAACCTTAATATATGTTGAATACGACGTTAAAAAAATTAAAATTAATGAAATAAAAAATTAATTATGATTTGTAAAAATAAGAAAGCGTGACGTCATGAGGATATTGGGCATTCTATAAATAGATTGTTTTACTATCGTCACGTGATTTACGTGTTGGCAGTGGTTAAGTAGCAAAGCGTGACGTGAGCTCTGTGAAAAGTTTGGAAATAATCTACTTCTCATTTCAGGTCGATGGAGCAGAAAGCCAAATAAAGATCTAAAGAAATACATACAATTTAACACAGTCGTTCGATGGGTAAAATATGATGACGTCACACGAAGGTACACTGTTACCGTTGACGACATGACAACACAAGTCTCACGTGACGAAGTATTCACTCACCTCATTGTAGCAGTTGGCATTTATAACTCTCCGTTTGTTCCGGAAATACCTGGAATGGATCAGTTCAACGGTAGAATAGTTCATTCACGTGATTTCAGGGACGCTGGTGAATTCAAAGGACAAAAAGTTCTTGTAATAGGGGCCAGTTTTTCTGGGGAGGACATAGCTATTCATTTGGTGAAATTTGGAGCAAAGAAGGTCTGTATGAGTTATAAAGACATCCCAAAAAGCGCTACTTGTAACTTGCCACCAGAAATTGAAGAGAAGCCATTGGTGAATAAAATTGATGCCAACAAAGCTAACTTCATAGATGGTACGGAGGACGAGTTTGACTCAATCATACTCTGTACTGGCTACCTGAACCACTTCCCATTCTTGGAAAGACGTTTTCGAATCCAAGAGAGGACCCATTTATACCCACCAGGGCTTTACTTGGGTGTCCTATTCTACAAAGAAGGCCACAACAATCTTTTTTACGTCGGCGTTGAAAATCAATTCTACACTTTAAACTACATAGAGGCATTGGCTGCTTGGGCTTGCAGGTTTGTTACTTTTATATTATATCTTCCTAGTCCCATCTTAAAGCTATCATGAGCCCGTCCGTCTGCTAAAACAGTCACTCTTCTCAACATCATTGCTATCTCCTCGTCTGGTCCTCTCGCTTCACTAAAGCACTGAGTGCCTCCGCCTTTTGTGTCGCGGACGTGATAAAATGACCAACCTGGGTCAACCCGGCCTTGTGGAAGGGTAGGTGAGTACTGGTTATAGACAATGGTCCAGGAAAGCTAGGGGAGGTGCGCTGAACGCCATAAAATGACCTAAAATTGAGTTCACACGGCCTTTAATCTAGTACAAAAGAGATTAAATGACCATCAGTTGATATCCAAACCCAAAGATTTGGCATGCTAGCTTATTGATATTCTCCTCTGAAATTGACATTTTAGGACCTCTCATTTCTAAATATATACATGTATAATCCGATCACAAAGGTTATCGTATACTTAGACAAACGAATGTCTTTTGACAAAGGATTACTTTTTTAACAAATTAGCCACTTGTCTAAGGTCATGCCTATAGTAACTTCAGTGTAATGTCAATTATTCCTTACCTTTTCAAAAGATTCTTTTTATGCAAACCTTTTTGCATAAAAATGTTTTATCTTTTTTAGATTATTTTTATCTCAAAATGTCAAATTTCCTCCATTGATTAGATAATATGGAGAAGTTTCCGGTCATATGGAAGCGTAGGTGAGTACTGGTTTTCGACCAGGGTCCGAGAAAGCCAGGTTAGGTGCGCTGGACGCCGTAAAATGACATGAAATTGTATTGACACGGCGTTTAATCAACAATGAAACAGATTGCGGCTAAGAAAAAAAAACAATTTTAGAGTATGATGTTATCTTTAAAATATTTTACAGATACATCTTGGGAAAAATTAAAGGTGAACCGAAGACGCTGAAAGAAATGGAAGTAGACGCAAATGCATGGGTAAAACGAGCTGAAAGTCTGAAAACAGAACTAAGTGTGCTTAACTTTCAAACTGATCTTATTGACTTACTAGTCGACAAAGCTGAATATGGGTCTTCCCTGACTAAAATGAAAGATCAAGGCAAAGAATGGATTAGGGCACGAAAAGCAGAACTCGGGTTAGCTACGTACAGGGATAAATTGTACCAGAGCACTGTTACAGGGACCTGGGGATTGAAACAAACACCTTTCATGGAAAATTTTAATGATAGTCTTGAAGCGTTTATGAATGTGAAGTAACGTCTTTTTTCGTGACATCACATAATTTATCTAGATTTGACGTCATTTATCATGACGTCACATGATAAACCTAGGTACGACATTTGTTTAATGACGTCACATTATACAGCTAGATGGACAATCAGTTTTTATATAATTATATAATGTTATATATAATTTAAGACTATCTACCTAATTCAGTTTTAGTGGAAAAAAATAATAAGTTGTAGCGTTTAATTTGCTTCATTTCTTGTGTTTTGTTTCTGTAATTGTTTTTTATCAATTCAAATTATATATAGAAGGTCTAGCCAACGACCTGAAATGTGAAATTGATTCACTCTGTTTTGTTTCTGTATTTGTTTTTATCAACTCGAATTACATGTACCCGGGTCGATAGCGCAGTTGGTAGCGCGCCGGGATTTGGAATCTCGTGTCCGTAGGGGGTGCGTGTTCGAATCCTACCCGGGGAGGTTATACCCTTCCATGAAAATTTGACAATAATGTCGATTGTCATCCATTGATTAGATAATATGGAGAAGTTTCCGGCCTTGTGGAAGGGTATGTGAGTACTGATTATAGACAAATGATCCAGGAAAGCTAGTTTAGGCGCGCTGTACGCCGTAAAATGACCTAAAAATTGTGTTTACACGGCGTTAAATCAAATAAAATAAAAAATAAATAAAAAAATACATGTATACATAGAAGGACTACTACTGTTAAATACATACCTTGCATTTTCAACAATTAGTTTAGTTGATAGCTCGCAAATTTACTGATTGAAGGGTCGTGGGTTCAACTCCCGGACAAATGATTTCTACGGCCATTTTCCCTTCAGAATGTAAATCATCTTGGTCAGTTGTCACTCACTGATAGTAGTATTTGCTTAGTAACTGGTTAACAAGTAAATCCAGAGATTTAGCCTTTCCATGAACAGTAAGTATGTTGACTGAACGCCAGGATTTGACATATACAATGTGTTGCTACAGCGTTAAACTCAACAAAAAATAAAACAAACGAACAAAAAAACAAATTAACAAATGATTATGGTTTTGACAGGCACGTTAGTCTTGTGAGGACATGACAATCTTACCCCATGGCCCCTTTTTGTGTCCTTAATGACAAAATGTAACATTTTTTGTAATCACTCGCTTGAATGAATTTATATTCGTATTTTACAATGACACATTTTATATACATGTATGTACAAAAACATTTCGGTTTTGATATATTACGATTATCTTATTAAAGCTGTCAAAAACATAATCATTTGGTTGTTGTTTTTGTTTGTTGTTTTTGGTTTAACAACGTAGCAACACGTTATATAGGTCATATAACGGCGGTTAGTCAACCTTCTCACCGTTCCTAGAAAGGCTAAATCTCTGGATTAAGTTGTTAACCAGTTACGAGACACATACTTTCGTTAGTGATGGACAATTGTCCTACATAATAAGGAATCAGTATGGGATTCAGAATGACCATAAAAATTACTTCATAACCAAATTCAACGGAAGATGTCAAGCCCAGAAATTAAACGCATGACTCTCCAATCAGTAGATTTTCGTGCAACAAACTAAGCTGGCAAATTAACCTCTCTGATTTAAATACTCGACATATGTTTGATGATCCCCGTACATAAATTCTGATAACTATTTTATCAAATGTGAGTACAGAAGTACTGCGAGTAGCGAGTATTTTTAAATAACCGGGGTTTATGTACGCGCCGCTGAAAGTTGAATAAAATTAAACAATTCATGTATATATAACATTCTTAGGTCTGGAAGCGAGCAGGGAACTGTTGTACATTGTATTGCTGTTTAATCTGCTTGTGTTAAAAATAACATAATAAAAAACTTTTTATACCTTTTATATCACTTTTGAAATGAAACTCGATCTTACATCGAAACAAAATATTTGCATGTATCCACTTCTAATTTACATATTGGCCAATTTTTATCATCAAGGTTACTTATATTTGCCAGCAATGATAGTGTGGTTGATTATATCCCGTCATGCCTCAGTTTATATTTCGAGGTAACTTGTGCAGAATAAAAATAACACATGCTATTTTAATATAAGTCAGACATTCGGATCAGTTTGTTGTTAAACAAACGTCTGATTGGAAAGTTTAAAACTTTTAAGGATTGTTTTCAGTTGGATGAACAAACTTCAAGTTGGAATTTATTAAAAATTGAGAGATTGTTTTCAAAATTGTGAAAATGAGTGCAAAAAGAATTTGTATAATTGGGGCTGGTCCAAGTGGCATGTCCACACTGTACAACTTTGCCAAGGAACCGAATATGCCTGATGTCGTTTGCTTTGAGAAACAGAGTACGTGGGGCGGTCTATGGAACGCATCTTGGAGAACGGGTAGGTTTAAATCCTTTAATTGTATCATTCGCTTATCCATACATTTATTTATTGTTTCGATTGTTCGTTTTATCAATCGTTTATGATTTTATTTGTTCATTTTTCATTCATACTTTTTTTCATTTATTCATTTTTCATCATTCTTGCAACTTTTCGTTTATTTGTTCGATCGTTAGTTTTGAACTTTTGATATTTTGCCATGTATCGGGATTTAAGCAGCCATTTGTAACCTGTGTCCTCCACCCAGGGGAGTTACCTGGAGATATAGCCATGCTGAGAGACTTAAGGGTCATTGTTTTAATGCCAAAAATATCTGAGAGTATTGTTATTCCGGATGTCTCGGCAGGGCGTTGATTTTACCAGAGGAATGCATGGCTCAAAACCAATGTCTCTGCAAGTCCCGGGGATATCGGATGTCCGCTTTGTACATGACAATTTCACTTGTCTTTTCAAATTTAAAGTAAAAAATCTTTACAAATAAAATTAAATCTCGGCAAGCATACATGTTTCACTGACATGATTTTTTCACATCTGCCTACGGATGCATATCTTAATTTGATATTCATAATACATAAGTCAAAATTTAATATCTATTGTGCGATTTACAAGTTTTTTGTAAACTGACGAAAGTATATGCGGATTTCATTCCTATTAGTTTTTGGTGTCTAAAATTACATTAGATATTCATTGAATTTACTATAGCAGATAGGCTGATAGCCATAAAACAAAAAGTTATGGTTGTTCACCCTACATTTTTCTATGCTATTTGTTAAACTTTTATCAATGTGAAGAGTCAAAGGCACATGAACTTAACCTAGTATCTGTATCCCAGATAAAGTGTACGTACAGTTCCGTCGAAAAGTCCGAGAACAAAATCATGTTTTAGAACAAACTGGTTCACGTTTATCCATGAGAAAAAAAACAAGTTTGTTTGTTTATTTGTTGGGTTTAACGCCGTAGCAATACATTGTGTAGGTCATATAACGGCGGTCAGTCAACCTACTCACTGTTCCTGGAAAGACTAAATCTCTGGATTTAGCTGTTAACCAACTACTAAGCGCATACTTTCGTCAGTGACTGACAACTGCCCTACATCGTTAAAAATCATTGGTAGGAGGGAGAATGGCCGTAGAAATAATTTCATGAGAAAGCTCTGCGTAAGTATGTCCCGCCCGGTATTAAAACCCACAATCCCTAGATCAGTAGACTTGCGTGCTACCAACAGAGCCAGCCATGCGGCTAAAAAAACAAAAAACAACTCATTATCATTTTTTCTCATAATTTTAATATGTACACAAACTTTTAAAAAGCACTGTACATTTTAGACAGTACTTTTTACCTTATTTAAATGGGTTGAATATCTGAAGTCCTTGAAAATAAAAAGTCACGTATGATGAAATACGATATCACTTGAAACTTGAGATATGTATACTCTGGTATATACAATAAGGGACATCTTTCAAAACACCATTCATTGAATTAGTATAAGATAATTTCAGGAAGATTCGTAAGGCTCTACCAAACGTACTCGGGTTTTATTACATACGCGCGAAGCGAATCGCATAACGGTGATGCGAAATAGTTCTAGTGAGTGTGGAATTGCTAGACAGTGTACGACTGTTTTACAAATCAAAGGGCGATAACCTATGTCGACATAGTTATATATAGTTAAATTAGTTGTTACGCTTGAACTTAGGCTTTTTATCTTAAAAGTTTGTTAAATTATTAAAGCGTGACTAAATTTTGCTTTACTTTTTCCCAGAAATGTAGTGTTTCTTTCTACAAACTTTTTACTGTGACCTAGTTTTATAAATTCTTTTTCCCAGGTTTAGACGAGCACGGGGAACCAAGTCCATATGTTATGTACAAATGTCTTTGGACCAATGGATTTAAAGATTTCTTTGAATTCCCTGATTACTCTTATGATGAACATTTTGGTCAGCCCACACCATCGTTTATGCCACGTGAAGCTATGAAAGATTATCTGGAAGGTTAGCATTATTTTTGTACTTTTTTTTGACGTCGCATTCAACACATATATAGGTCATATACACGACGGCCAGCTCTTCCTACTATAGGTTTCCTGGACATTTTTTCTATCACCAGTACTAACTTACCCTACCTAGAGGCCGACAACTCATGTATAGGGTTTGACCTGCCGCGACCGGGATTCGAACCCGTCAACCCCACAACGCCACAGCCGCGGCTGTTTGTTGGTTTTTGTTGTGTAGCAACACATTGTATAGGTCATATAACGACGGTCAGTCAACCTACTCACTGTTCCTGGATAAACTTTATCTTTGGATTTAGCTGTTTAACCAACTACTAAGCGCATACTTTCGTCAGTGATTGTCAACTGCCCTTCATAATTAAAAATCATTAAAATCGCTTTATTCTACAATCAATGACACATACATTCACCCCACTGATTTAAGTACTCGAGCATCGATGTCTTTTCGATAATCTTTTAACAAAAATACTTACTATTGTAATTTTGTACTCACAATCGAAAAACATTTCTATTACTTAAATAAATACATTAGTCGAGGAAAGTAATCCAGCAAGCATCTTTAAACGATAGCAAATTACATTGTTATTAAATATCACCCTTCATGATTTTTTAAGTAGGGTAAATTCACTTTTCATTTCAGGTCGTTGGCTAAGAAAGCCAGTTAAAGATTTAAAGAAATATATACAATTTAACACCGTCGTTAGGTGGGTAAAATATGATGACGCCACACAAAGGTACACAGTTACTGTTGACAACATGAAAACACATGAGTCGCGTGACGAGGTATTCACACACATCGTTATAGCAGTAGGCATATTTAGTTCTCCGTCCATACCTGAAATACACGGAATGGACCAGTTCAACGGTAGAATAGTTCATTCGCGTGATTTCAGGGACGCTGGTGAATTCAAAGGACAAAAAGTTCTTGTAATAGGGGCCAGTTTTTCTGGGGAGGACATATCGATACAATTGGTGAAATTTGGAGCAAAGAAGGTTTGCATGAGCTTTAAAGATATCCCAAAAAGTTCTTCTTGTAACTTGCCAACAGAAATTGAAGAAAAACCATTGGTGAATAAAATCGATGCCAAGAAAGCATATTTCATAGATGGTACGGAGGACGAGTTTGACTCAATCATATTCTGTACTGGCTACCTGAACCACTTCCCATTTCTGGAGAACCGATTTCGAATCCAAGAGAAGACCCAATTTTATCCACCAGGTCTCTACATGGGTGTTCTATTCTACAAAGAAGGCCACAACAATTTGTTCTATGTCGGCGTTGAAAATCAGTTCTACACCATCACCTACATCGAGGCATTGGCTGCATGGACTTGCAGGTTTGTTACTCATTTCTATTTTATTTTATTCTTCTTGTCCTGTATTATTTTTACCAGATTTAACGCCGTGTCAACACAATTGAGGTCATTTTACGGCGTCCAGTGCACCTAAGCTAGCTTTCCTGGACCATTTTCTATAACCAGTACTCACCTACCCTTCCACAAGGCCAGAAACTTCTCCATATTACCTAATCAATGGAGGAAAATCGACATTATTGTTATTCAATTTGAAGGGTTTACATTGTTACCTCTGCCTTACGTGGCTTATCAGCACGCTTAACAGTTGTACAGCATGGTTGGCAGAAGTGGCGAAACAAGTATCATTAGAGATAATTTTTGAACATTTTATATTTAAAATATTTTACAGGTATATCTTGGGAAAAATTAAAGGCGAACCGAAGACGCTTAAAGAAATGGAAGAAGACACTAATGCATGGGTAAAACGAGCTGAAAGTCTGAGATCAGAACTGGATGTGCTTAACTTTCAAACAGACCATATTGACTTACTAGTCGACAAAGCTGAATATGGGTCTTCTTTAACTAAAATGAAAGATCAAGGCAAAGAATGGATAAGGGCACGAAAAGAAGAACTTGGGTTAGCTACATACAGGGATAAATTGTACCAGAGCACTGTTACAGGGACATGGGGATTGAAACAAACACCTTTCATGGAAAATTTTAATGATAGTCTTGAAGCGTTTCTGAATGTGAAGTAACGTCTGTTGTCGTGACGTCTTAAAATTTGCCTACATGCGACGTCGTTTATCATGACGTCACATGATAAATCTAGATATGACACTCTTTTAATAACGTCACACTAAACAGCCAGATGGACAATAATTTTTCATATAGTTAAAGACTTTCTACCTTATTCAGTTTAAGTGGAAGAAATCAAATGTTGTAGCGTTTAATGTGCTTCATTAGTTGCGTGTTTTGTTCTGTAATTGTTTTTTTCATCAATTCGAATTACACGTATCCAGGTCGATAGCGCAGTTGGTAGCGCGCCAGGGTTTGGAATCTCGTGCCCGTCGGGGGTGCGAGTTCGAACCCCACCCGGCCAGGTCATAACTTTCCAAGAAAAATTGACAATAATGTCGCTGTTCCTCCATTGAATATATAATATGGAGAAATTTCTGGTTAACTGGAAGCAAAGATAAGCTGCGTTTGGCGCGCTGGACGCCGGAAATGACCTAAAAATTGTGTTGACACGGCGTTAAAAAATAAAAAATTTACAATGACTCAAGCTTACATGAATATAACCATGGCCATAAAAGACACAAAAATCTATCAACTAAGAGCTAAATTTGCATCTGTAAATTTTCTCTCTAAAATAAAACTTTTCTTAGTTATTTTAGCACCTTAGTCCTGTGAGGACATGGCATCCTGACCCCATGGCCCTTTTTGTGTCCTTAAAAACAAAATGTAGTCATTTTGGCAATTACTCGCTTAAATGTATTTATATTCGTATTTTACATTGCAATATTTTTTATATACATGTATGTACAAATATTGTTCTTTTTTATATAAAAATTATTTTACGATTTTCTTATTAAAGCTGTCCAAAACATAATCATTTGTTTGTTGTTTTTGTTTGTTGGTTTTGGTTTAACAACGTAGCAACACACTGTAAAGGTCAAATAACGGCGACAATTCAACCTACTCACGGTGCCTAGAAAGGCTAAATCTCAGTATTCAGCTGTTAACCAACCAATAGGCGCATACTTTCGTCAGTGACGGACAACTGCCCAACATAATTGAGTATCATTGGTGGTAGAGAGAATGGTCATTGTAATTCATAACTAAATTCAACAGAAATTTTTCAAGCCCAGAAATTAAACGCATGATTTTTCAATCAGTAGATTTACGTGCTACAAACTAAGCTGGCAAATTAACTACGCTGATTTAAAAACTATACTTTAGTTTGTATCCCCTTACAAAAACATTGATATCTATTTTTTATCAATCGTGAGTAAAGAAGTACTGCGAGTAGCGAGTATTTGAATCAGCAGGGTTAATGTACGCACCGCTGAAAGTTGAATTAAATTAAACAATTAATATAATACAGTCCAACTAATAATACATTGTATATATATATGAATTGTTTAATTTAATTCAACTTTCAGCGGCGCGTACATTAACCCTGCTGATTTAAATACTCGCTACTCGCAGTACTTCTTTACTCACGATTGATAAAAAAAGATATCAATATTTATATATATACAACATTTTTAGATCTGCAAGCAAGCAGGGAACTGTCGTACATTATATTGCTGTTTTACCTCCGTGAGTTGATGCATATAATAAAAAAACTTTATGACCTTCTGTATAACTTATGACATTAAACTCAATCTTACATCGAAAAAACATACATGTATCCACTTCTAATTTACATATTGGCCTACTCATTTCATCAATGTTAGTTTTATTTACCAGCAATGGTAGAGTGGTTGATTATGTCCAATCATGCCTCAGTAGGTCACTGAACCATTTAAAGGTTACTTGTACAGTATAAAAATAACTCACGCTGTTTTTACATCTTAGTCAGACAACCGCGTCAGTTGGATAGACGAATTTCCAGTTGGAAAGTATAAAACGTTGAGGGATTGTTTTAAAAATTGTGAAAATGAGTGAAAAAAGAATTTGTATAATTGGGGCAGGTCCAAGTGGCATGTCCACATTGTACAACTTTGCCAAAGAACCCAATATGCCTGATGTCGTCTGCTTTGAGAAACAGAGTACGTGGGGCGGTCTATGGAACGCATCTTGGAGAACAGGTAGGTTCAATTCTTTAACTATTTTATACGTTTTTCCATGCATGCATTTATTGTTTCGATTGTTCGTTTTATCAAGCGTTATTATTTATTTGTTCATTTTTCATTCGTACTTTTTCATTTGTTCATTTTTCATCATTGTTTCAACCTTTCGTATTTTTAATCGAAAGTTAATATTTTACCATGTATCAGGATTTATTCAGCAATTTGTAACCTGTATCCTCCACCCCCGGGGAGTGTCGTGGAGATATAGCCATGCTTAGACACTTAAGGGTCATTGTTTTAGTCCTAAATATAGCTGTGAGTATTGCTAATCCGGATGTATCAGCAGGGCATTGATTTTACCGAAGTTATACATGGCTCAAAACCATTGTCTATGCAAATCCCGGGGGTAGGGGATGCCCGCTCTGTACATGACAATTTCACTCGTCTTTGCAAATTTAGAGTAAAAATTTTGTTTGCAAATAAAACAAAAATTCGGCAAGTATTTATGCTTCACTGACATGATTTTTTCACATCTGCCCACAGATGCATATCTTAATTTTATAGTACCTAATTTAATAATTTCATAATTCATAAGTCAAAAATTTAACTTCTATATTGCGGTTCACAAGTCTTTTTGTAAACTAACAAAACTATATGCGGATTCCATTCCTATTAGTGTTTGGTGTCTAAAATTACATTACATATTCATTGAATTTACTGTAGTTAATAGGCTGATAGCCATTAAACAAAAAGTCAAGGTTGTTCACCCTACATTTTTCTATGCTATTTGTTAAACTTTTATCAATGCGAAGAGTCAAAAGTACATGAACTTAACCTCGTATCTGTATCCCAGATAAAGGGAACATACAGTGCCCTGAAAAAGTCCGAGAAAAAAATCATGTTTTAGAACTAACTGGTTCACGTTTATCCATGAGAAAAAACAACAACTTTGTTTGTTTGTTGGGTTTAACGCCGTAGCTACACATTGTATAGGTCATATAACGGCGGTCAGTCAACCTACTCACTCCTCCTGGAAAGGCTAAATATCTGGATTTAGCGGTAAACCAAATACTAAGGGCATACTTTCGTCACTGACAGACAGCTGCCCTGCATAATTTAAAATCATTGGTAGGAGGGAGAATGGCCGTAGAAACAATATCATCATTAAGCTATGAAAGTATGCCCCGCTCGGGAATCAAACCCTCGATTCCTCGATTAGAAGACTTGTATGCTACCAACTGAGCTAGCCGGGCGGCTAAAACACATGAACGAAAAAACAACAAAGATCAAAATGAGGATATTCCGAAATATAAATGTACATTGACTATTTTTTAAACAAACATTTCAAACAATGGTTCATGAAAACATATAACTCATAACGTTTTTTCTCATAGTTTTAATATGTACACGAAATTTTAGAAAGCACTGTAAATTTCAGACAGTAATTTATACTTTATTTGAATGGGTTAAATATAAGGAGTCCTTGAGAATAAAAGATCACGTTAGATGAAATACGAGATCCACTGAACCTTGAGAAACGTATTTATACAGGTCGTATTCTAGGTCATGCGTGTTTTGTACTTTAAATAATGGACATGTCCACTAGATAGGTGTATAAGCTAATGCATGAACAACATTTTACAGATTTAAACAGGTCATTTTTATGAGTAACGTTTATTTTAAAAAGTGTGTATGCACTTTGTAGATTTTATATGATGATATATTTGTAAAATAAGTGTAAATTAATTTAACTATAAAATTGTGAAAATAATTCACCCCTAAATATTGGTATGTAATGAAACTAGCTATGTTCATATACGCAATGTTTACGTGGACAACCTGTAATTTATTTATTTATTGGAGTTAACGCCGTGTCGACACAATTTAGGTCATTTTACGGCATTCAGCGCACCTGACCTAAATAAATAAATTGTTCTATCCATAATATAGTACATTTACTGTGATATTTTTATATTCAATATAATGTGATAATCTCAGGAAAATCGCAGGACTCTACCTTAAGTTTTGGAGTTTTATTACATACGCGAAGCGAAGCGTATACTAGTTATGCAATATAGATCCAGTGAGAGTGGTATTGCTAAACAATGTACGATTTTTACCAAACCAAAGGAGCCGCGGCCGTGGCGTAGTTGTTAGCATATGACTTCGAATCCGGAGATCGCGGAGATCATACCCTATACATAAGTTGTCGGCCTTGTGCTAGAGTAAGTTAGTACTGGTGATAGAAAAAAGTGTCCAGGAAATCTATAGTAGGAAGAGCTGGCCGTCGTATATATGACTTGCATATTTGTTGAATATGACTTAAAAAAACAAACAAACAAAAGCAAATCAAACGGCGATAACCTATGTCGACATAGTTTTAGTTAAATTATTTGTTACGCTTGAACTAAGCCTCTTTATCTTTGCTAAAATTATTAGAGCGTAACTAAAATATGCTTTACTTTTTTCCGATTACTTTGACCTAGTTTTATAAAATCTATTTTCCAGGTTTAGACGAGCATGGGGAACCAAGTCCATATGTTATGTACAAATGTCTATGGACCAATGGATTTAAAGATATCAATGAATTCCCTGACTACTCATTTGATGAACATTTTGGTCAGCCAACACCATCATATATGCCTCGTGCTGCAATGAAAGATTATCTTGAAGGTTAGCATTATCGAATTAAAATACCTTTAATCTATCATCAATGACGTATACATTTGAATAAACGATATTTATTAGATAATCTTTTTACAAAAAATACTTATTTCAGTCTGTACTCACTGTCGATAAAAATATGTATTTTAGAAAAACAATTTTTGTTACTTAACTACATTGTAAGTACTTCATTCAAGAGAAGTTATCCAGTTAGCATCAATAAACGACAGCGAATTGCATCGTTATAAATATCTCCCTTCATTATTTTTTTAAAAGCAGACTAATTCATTCTGTACACAAACGGTCTAACTGACCTTCGTACGGAGACGCCGAGCATCATGGGTAAAACTGTTTATTTAAATAAAATTTGCATGAAATCACGTGGCACTGTTTTCATTCTAATAATCGCTCCTTCAAGTATACTGAACAAATAGAGTGTGTATTTTGTGTCTACTCAATAAAATTTAATTATCAAACCAACTTTCCTCATTTAATTAAACGTTTTAACCGATAGTTAAAACTCCATTCCATGGTGTTTACATCTTAACTTCTTTCCACAGACATTTGAAATCGAAAGTAGAATACAAGGTTTAACAATGCATCTTTACCTTGAATGGTTTAAAGTATTTCGTATCTTATTTTACATTTTTACAATGATTAAAAAAAATATTAAACGATTTTGTCTTCATGCGCCGCACTATTTTCTGTTGCGTAACAAACGCAGAATTCTGGGAAGCGTTGTGCGCCTTAGTAAAGAGGTGATATCTCTTCGTCTTCTTTTTATAGGATGGAATAAATTATCTTTTCATTTCAGGACGTTGTCTGAAAAACCCAAATAAGGATTTAAAGAAATATATACAATTTAACACCGTCGTCAGGTGGGTGAAATATGATGACGTCACACAAAGGTACACAGTTACTGTTGACAACATGAAAACACAGGAGTCGCGTGAAGAGGTATTCACACACATCGTGATTGCAGCAGGCATATTTAGTTGTCCGTTTATACCGGAAATACCCGGCATGGAGCAGTTCAACGGTAGAATATTTCATTCACGTGATTTAAGAGACGCTGGTGAATTCAAAGGACAAAAAGTACTTGTAATTGGGGCTGGTTATTCAGGAGAAGACGTATCGATACAATTGGTAAAATTTGGAGCAAAGAAGGTTTGCATGAGCTTTAAAGATATCCCAAAAAGCGCTACTTGTAACTTGCCGAAGGAAATTGAAGAAAAACCATTGGTGAATAAAATTGATGCCAATAAAGCTTACTTCATAGATGGTACGGAGGCCGAGTTTGACTCAATCATACTATGTACTGGCTACCTTAACCACTTTCCATTTCTGGAGAACCGATTTCGAATCCAAGAGAAGAAGCATTTTTACCCACCAGGTCTCTACATGGGTGTTCTATTCTACAAAGAAGGCCACAACAATTTGTTCTATGTCGGTGTTGAAAATCAGTTATACACCATCACCTACATCGAGGCATTGGCTGCATGGACTTGCAGGTTTGTAACTCATTTCTATTTAAGAAATAACTTACAGTTGTCTATATTTTATTGTCTAATAAAACATAGTCACGAGTTGTGATGCGCGTATGATTAAATCACGAGTGCTTTAGCACGAGTGATTTAATTAGCGCATCAAACGAGTGCCTATGTTTTATTAGACAATAAAATATAGACAACTGTAAGTTATTTCGATTCTAACATCGCAAAATACATCCTTAGAAAAGATATTTTTATAGAACTATTTTTTACTGTCAGAAACGCCATGCTGTTGAAATCCGCCCCCCAGTGCAAAGGCCGAAAATAGCCTTTATTTACACAGATCTCATTGATAATTGATTCTAATTTCAAACAAATAATATTCAAATCTTAATTTAAAAAAAATGAACCCAAAACTAAATACGAATTGTCATAGTTTTATTTGTGTGTAAAACATCATTCTTTAAAATAAGCGCCGTGAAATAAACATTCGACCTTGCCCTTAGTGAGTGTCATTTTATATACACACGATGATGAAGCATTTAAGTTCGGTGTTTTCGGCGGAATATTGCAAATACTGCTTAAATAATGGGATGTTAACTGAATAGGAGTGTGTTATCAGACAGTTTGATGGAGATATTTGTAAGAGGTTGGATATAAATTGGATTTATGAACGTGTGTCAAGGAAGGTTAGATTTTCGGAAAATCAGCACTGCTCGTGTCAGCTTGGATGATTACGAGCTTGAAAGAATACACGTAGCCAGTTCCATTATATTATGCTATGCACAGTTTGGCTTTGAATAAATAGTCAATCTTTGTATTTTCGTATAATGGCTGGCATGATCGTCGGATGAAGGGCAGGATGAAATGAGACAGCGGAACCGGGAAATGCTGGGACTTAGAAAACGTCTTGAACTTGAAGTAGGTCATGTTTATGCTAGAATCGTTTTAAACTCAGTTTATACCATTTTTGGTCAAGTAATAAGGTTAGTACATGTTTTAAATTTACTGACATGTTCCAAGGTTCTGTTAAAGTCAACCCTTTAAACTCGGGCGCTATTTTCGGCTTTGCTCATTTGACGTGGGGAGTAAAATTTCAACAGCCGTCACCAGCTATATTTTATTGAATAATAAAGCATAGATGACGTCACATTGAATAAAGAGTGAAAGCGCACGTGCCTATGTTAGAATTTATTTTATCACCTTGTCCTGTATTATTTTTACTAGATTTAACGTCAGGTCAACACAAGTTAGGTTATTTTACGGCGTCCAGCGCACCTAGCGTAGCTTTCCTGGACCATTGTCTATAACCAGTACTCACCTTTCCTTCCACAAGGCTGGAAACCTCTCCATATTACCTAATCAATTAAGGAAATCGACATTGTTGTTAAATTTTCATGGAAGGGTGTTTAATGTAACCTCTGTCGAACGTGACTTATCAGCAAGTTGTACTGTATTGTTGGCAGAATACACAACAAATGGCTTCTCGAATTTGAACGGTCAGTGGCGAAACAAGTATCATTAGAGATAATTTTAACATTTTTGTATTTGAAATATTTTACAGGTATATCTTGGGAAAAATTAAAGGTGAACCGAAGACGCTGAAAGAAATGGAAGAAGACACTAATGCATGGGTAAAACGAGCTGAAAGTCTTAGATCAGAACTGGATGTGCTTTACTTTCAAACTGACCATATTGACTTACTAGTCGACAAAGCTGAATATGGGTCTTCTCTTACTAAAATGAAAGATCAAGGCAAGGAATGGATTAGGGTACGAAAAGAAGAACTTGGGTTAGCTACGTACAGGGATAAATTGTACCAGAGCACTGTGACTGGGACCTGGGGATTGAAACAAACACCTTTTATGGAAAATTTTGATGATAGTCTTGAAACGTTTTTGAACGTGAAATAAAGTTGGTAATCATAGCACCACGTGGTATTACAAGATGTGACGTCACTGAGTACAACATCACATCGCATGCCTTGATGTGACGTCATTGGTCATGACGACACATGATATGCCCATTCGGAACAACTTCGGCGATCATCTACGAAGATACACCTCGAATATCAATCGTAGTAGAAATACAACAAAGTTATGAGGTCAGGTGATTTACTCTACGTTAAGTAGTGCCTATGATAACAACCAACATGGCAGATCATTTTGAAGAAAGTATCGAGTACACAAAAAAAATGTTTCAGGATCAACTTTGATTTAAGTGAAAATTAGTTACAGGCATTAAAGAGCTTTAACTGCCCATCATCGTCCGTCATTTTTGGTGTGTAAACGTCGGGAACGTGGCTATATACTTTCGCTCCTCGTTATATCCGAGGTGTATTTGCGTGGAAAATCGCCGAGGTAGTTCCGAATGATGATATGCCTATTTATGACGCCATTTATCATGACGTCACATGATATGCCTAGATATGACACAATTTATCTTGACGTCACATGATACAACTACAAGGACGATAAGTTAATATGTAATCGAAGAATATATCTACCTTATTCATTTTAGTGAAAGAAATAACTAGTTTGATATGATTCAAGTTTGTTTCTTTATTTCTTGTGTTTTGTTTCTAAAATTGTGTTTTATTTATACGAATTATAAATACTACATGTATTTTTTTAATTCGGTTTAACGCCGTGTCAACACAATTTAGGTCAGTTTATGGCGTCCAGAGCACATAACTTAGCTTTTCTGGACCCTTGTCTATAACCAGTACTCACCTACCCTTCCACAAGTCCGGAAACTTCTCCATATCATCTAATCAATGGATGAAAATTGACATAATAGTCTAATTTTCATGGAAGGGTATAACCTCCCTGGGTGGGATTCGAACCCGTATCCCCTTTTGGACACGAGATTCCAAATGTGTTGCTATGGCGATTAACCCAACCAAAATAAAACAAACAAACAAAAAACAACAACAAAATGATTATGTTTTTGACAGCTTTAATAAGAAAATCGTATATAATTTTTATATCAAAACAGAACAATTTTTGTACATACATGTATATCAAAAATGTTGCATTGTAAAATACGAATATAAATACATTAAAGCGAGTGATTACAAAAAAGGGTTACATTTTGTTATTAAGGACACAAAAAGGGCCATGTGGTCAGATTGCCATGTCCTCACAAGACTAAAGTGCTATTAAAACGTAAAATGATTAAAGAAAAATGTATTTTTAGAGAGAGAAAAATATAGAAGTAAATTTTGGCTATCAGTTGATTGATTTTGAGACTTGAATAGTCTGTATGTTTTACAATATAATCTTACGATTGAACCCGTCGCAAGTCAATTTCGAATATTTTTGACGTAATGGACCGGAAAATGGCGGCAAATGCCGAAGCAGGAATAATATCTCCTAAAAGCACATGGCACAGAAAAATGTTACCAAACAGAAATAAAAAAAAATGAAAAAAATAACACAAGCAAACAGAAAAAAATAAATACAGAAAAAAGAAAATATCGAACTGAAAGACTAAAGGGTGCAAAAAGAACAATATAATCAAGGAAGGTACGTCATAACGCAATTTACGTGACGTCACACGATATCACATGATGTCACTCGAGATCATATGACGTCACACGAAAGCATTATGGGTAAATTCTACCTTCTAAAGATACATAACAATAGCAAACAAATGAAAAATCAAAAATACATCAAAATTAACAAAATAAATAGGATAATTTAATTACACGATATAGCGGCCAATAGTCACGTGATCTACGGGCCCTTAATTATATGCAAATGTAAAAAATGACCTTGACATTCAATCGTTATGGTTTTCTAAAAAAGGGGACATGCATCAACAGGGACGGAAAAAGTTCATGCAGACAGAATGCCCTTTATAGCACTGTTTTGAGTAAAAAAAAATGTTCCGAAATCCATGAGATTCAATGAAATTTGAACAAAACATGGTCGAGGAATTTTATTCAAAACTTTAATTCAATATTTGTCAATGACTTGAAAATTCTAAATTGATGGCAACTTAGAGTGTGAATGAATGATAAAAATAATCATTCTATCTATCAACATTGTCTATCAACACATAATACTACCCAATCTAAATAAATACCGAACAGAATTGTGTTTAAATTATAAATTTGTATAAAAAATATGGTTTTATTACAATATATTATAGCACAAAAATGGAAGTGAAATATAATGTTTTTATTATGCTAGCATACAAAATAAATGGATAAAATAAACAAGAATTGAAACCGATCCGAGCTCTGAGGTTACATACATTTTAAAATCATACTATGTTTAAGTTTTAATTTAGTTCTCAATTTGGGTTTTAAAACAATTAGTACAGTGTATCATTAAATAGCCTAAACGCGTTTTAGTTAAATAGAACACTGCTTTTAAAATGTAAAAGGTCCATACACAGCGTTTTCCATTTGTTTTCAAAATTTCATTAGTCAAAACCTAACGGAGAGCGCTGAATGGTCCATTATTTTAAAATGAAATACTTTTGAGAATGAAACTGAATTTCAAGCACGGAGTCTGGGCAGCATATTATCAAAAATGTTACGATAATTTAGCAATACAATATAGTGTAATTTACGACGAAAATCGGTCGTAAGACCTTTGATAGCACGAGCCCCTGATCCCTAAGTTAAAACCCCCAGACCCATGTGGTATAATAAGCATAATGCCCCAACCGATGTTAAAATACATGTGCATTACAAAAAATAAAAATGGCGGCGTGTCACACAGTGAAACTGGTGTTTGCAGTGAAATTTTCAACAAAAACAACAATAACATTATGATTATGTATATGTTATCACAAAAAAAACACCATCAAGCACAAAAACTATGAAAGACATTTTAATGACACTAAACGTTTTCAGTGAGAAAATAAATAAAAATGATGACGATATTTTGACTGATATTTCAGAAA
This sequence comes from Mactra quadrangularis, assembly GCA_025267735.1. Lineage (NCBI taxonomy): Eukaryota > Metazoa > Mollusca > Bivalvia > Venerida > Mactridae > Mactra > Mactra quadrangularis. The sequence continues at coordinate 427,721 of CM046310.1, forward strand.
CAAAATGCCCTTAACAACACAGAACATAGTGGTGCTTTTCACAAAAAATCTTACGAAAAAAAACTTCGTAAGTCAAAAGCAAGAAACATTAATAATACGCTTATCCATTCTAAATCTATACTATTAAATTTGCGAGTTTCCTGTTTTGTGGAAAAAACTGCGCAGCTTTGAATAAATCTTTTGTTTGTCGCTGGAGCACCTATATACCGGCATATCAAGTTGACAATTCTTTTTTGACAAAGCCTCTTGATATTTGCAAAAACTGCCAAAAATCAACAAAAATAGTGGGTTTTTTGTGTCTAAAAATAGTTCTAGATAAAACTAAAAATAGACCAAACTCCCCGCAGCGGTTATTTCCCTTTATTGTCATTACCTAAAGCCCGTGCTTGCACGGGCTCCCATCTAGTATTATAGAATTATGTAGAATTGTGTATACATTTTGAATATCATATCATAGTTATGCTTATTATCCGTCTGACTTTGATTTTTTTCGTAAATATTTTTGTGAAAAGCACCCCTGGTCATAAATGGCAGGTGTCTTCACCACTCGACCACAACAATTAATAATTAAAATTAAGACCAACGTAGAATAAACTAAACGACATCAAAAAGCTGTTAAAAATTTCATTTTCTGCCTAGGTCATGACTATCGACAGTTTAACATCAGCTTTAATTATAATAATAATGCCAACTGTTTTGAAAAATAAAAAATGTGATTATCAATCACACCAAATTGAAACAAAAAATAACATATCAGTGATGACAATATGCCAGCCTGAGACAGAGCTTGATGTTAGTTTGTTTTTAAACAACAATAGACATATGAGGCGCACAATTCACCTAATCACTATTCATAAGATTATCTAGTATTAAGGGTCAATCCTCCGTGAGCAAATGTCTACCCTTTCATACGCACAAATTTGAGAATAGAATTTTTGGTGGTTCGGGCCTTATCATTCTCGTTCCCAAAGGCTATCAAGATTCTCGATACTAGTTAGATCGAGAATCTTGATAACCTCGGGGTACGAGAATGAGGCCTGGTAAACTGCATCCGATTTCTCACATACAGACTCGAGGACGTAACTGGCATTAATTTCGACTTAACAGTAACATTCACTTAAGAAAACACTGGCCTGTTAACGTCACTGAAATTTTTTGGCATTTTGGTAAAAATGAACAATTGACGCAATAACACAAAAACTGAGCATTACGTATCAATCTTGAGCAACGACAAACCCTTTGCGCATGCGTTAACATAGACGCCAATCACTTTGCGCATGCGTAAGCATAGACGTCAAACAATGTCCAAACGGACACATTCTTAGTAAAATAAAAAATGCAAACTTAAAACAGTTCACTTTAAATCGTCGTTTCTAAATTGTCAGCAATTTAAAAGAAAGAAAACCATCCTCGTGTTTCAATCAACATTCGATCAGGGGAGACAACCCAGATTTCTTTCCGTAGTTCTATTTTACTCAGTTAATCTCCAAACAAAAAAAACTCAAATTTTAAAACCCCTAATATATTGAATAATTAACAATTTAAATGTTAGGTGTATAAATATTGGTTTTGTAATATAAATACAATGTAGCAAAATTTGAGTCACAAAGTTTGTAAAATTATAATAAAAAATATAATTATAACATCTTGCTAAAAAATTAACAATTTGACAAAAATGGAAATTTTGTCAGAGTTTATCACAGTTAGGCTTGTTTTGTAGAGCAAAAGTTTTCATAACACCTCTTTGAGATCCACTGGATTACCCAATACAAGCATTTCATGATTTCCGGTCAAAATGTCATCGGTTTTCGCGATGTCATCCAAACCTAAAAGAAAAGACAACAAAATACAATTTAGTTAATGCCAGATTTTAGAAAGTATGTTTAATACTGTTTTTTTATCACGGGGAATTTTCACAACGCTTGGTCTAAATGCTACATATTTCTGCTCTATAAAAAAGGCACAAAACACAGACCAGAGAATTACCGTGGAATGACTTTATTGTCGATGCTCAAATATACCCTTGTTTATTTTGTTTGTACGATAGAAATAATATGACAATTGTCTTGTTGAAAGATATGTGAGTACTGGTTATAGAAAAGGTTCCTAGAAAGATGGGTTAGGTGTGCTGGTCGCTTTAAAAATGCATAAATTGTGTTTAGGCAGCGTTAAACACAGTATGATAAACTTACCTAAATGTTTAGACAAGAAAGCTAATGAAACTCTTCTATTCAACTCCATGGCAACTTTTGGAGACAGGTCACTTCTTACTTCCATTAATTTACCAAAGGCTTTACTCGCAATAAACTGGAAATCACTAATAGCCTGATGGCAAGCACCTCTGAAAATTGATAAAAAACATAATTATTATCAATTTAGAAATTAGAATTATACAGTACAACCTCCATTGACGACACCCACTGGGAGGGACTAAAGGTGTTGCTGTTCAGAGGTTGTTGATCTGCAGAGGTTAAATTCAATTAAAATCACACCTACAAAAAATCGAAGGCTGTGCAGAGGAATTGTAATGTAGAGGGTTGCCCTGCAGAGGTTATACTGTATTTACAATAGTACAAAAGTAGTATTGTTAAATTTAATTCAATTTTCAATGTCGCATACATTAACTCCACTGATTTAAATATTCACTACAGTAATTCTGTACTTATTATTAATACAAATGTCACAGGGTAAGAAAAGTATGCAGCCTGACCGGGACTCGAACCCAGGACCTCTCGCTTACATGGCGTGTGATCTCCCGACTGAGCTATCCGACCGCTTATATATCCTTTTTCCCATAATGTGAACAGGTAAGTGCCGTGACATACTCCCCCACGAACTGGGAATTCGTCTCGAATTTCAGAATTCCATGCCGTTTAAGAAGCATTTATTTTTTACAAGCGTTTCTCAACTGACCAAGTAATAGTCACGGTCCCACGTTTGGCGCCAAATGTCACAGCACCTCGAACCCAGCACCTCGCGCTTACAGGGCGAGTGCTCTCCCGACTGAGCTATCCGGCCGCTTACATATCTTTCTTCCCATAATGTAAACAGGTAAGTGCCGTGACACAAACATTTAAATCTGAGGTAAATATGAATAACTGATCTAGTGTCTTCAACAGTTCAAGTTTTAATTAACTTCTTTTTATTTTGACCATATTTTAAATCTTAGAAAATGTTTTAGTATAAGTGACCCCATGTTTTCATGCCACATATAACTTATGCGTCGGCATGGTGGAATGTCCCTCAAGGACAGACTAATTCATAGTTTCTTACCAATTTCCGACCCTGTTTTTCAACACAAGCCTAGACTGTACAAAAAGGGTCTTATCCAAGGACATTTCGGGGTCACTATAGCTATGCAAACTCGTACAAAACAGTACAGGAGCAGTGATCCAGTGGTAAGACGCGAGAGGTCCCGGGTCCGATCCCCACTGGAAGCACTGCTAATTTCCTTGTTCATTTGAAAACAGAATTATGCGATACCTTGCACAATACATCGGGCGCCATCATTATAATGACTTACAATAGAGTGAGCACTGGACGATCAATGTCCTTTGATTGTAACCATTCCATTTGTTCCACGTTCTTTTTCCATTGGAATTTTTCATAATTAAACATTAGTATTGGTTGGGTGACTTGTGAGCAAAGTTCTTCTGTTAGTGGATGCATCCAAGCGTCCAACATCAAACCTAGCCTGAAATATACGAGGGTTGTTCAATAAATAGCTAAAACTTTGTATATTTTATGAAATGTATAAGGGTCGTTCAATAAACAGATGGCCACTGAAAAGATATTGAATAAGAGAAAGCTTGAAATTTACACGAGGGTTGTTCAATAAATACCTGTAACATTTAACCTAGCCAGACAAGGGTCGTTCAATGATTAGAAATAAATGCAAATATGCTCATTGTACTTTTTCCTATACGTTGTTTTCACAATAAATAAAGTCATTCGACAATTAATTTAATTCAAATACAAGCTTGAGGTTTTATACAAAAAATAAGTAACGTCATCAGGTCGGACAAGTTGTAAGGAATAGTTGATATAATTTTATGTTCATACGAGTATACTTACTTAAATCTTTTATCCAATGCTAATGTTGCTACACATGTTGATCCACCGAATGAATGTCCAGCAAATGACACCTTAGACATATCTAATCTACCCTGGAAATAGGAAATACTTATCTCAATTTAAAATGGTCAACTATGTGCCTACGTACAAAGTCTACACTAATAAGAAAATATACTCTTGATAGTAATTTGATATAATTTGATTTAGTGAAAAGCGTCACTACCTGTTTTAAAAGGAATTTATCAAATATCTTGTTGAGGTTACGATTTAAACTTCTAAAATGTATTTGTTTTAAAGCATATATCTTAAGTTCATAAATAAAACTCTTCTAAGGGAGGTAATCGTACATACTATCACAAATTCAATATTTGAGTGATCTCCCTTTAATCAGACAATTTTTGCATTTTTGCATGCCTAAATTGTATTGGCAATAAAAATCGGCCAATTCATTATCATCGAGCACTCATGCCAGGTCAAAGAGAAGCATTTTGAAATAGGAAAGGGATTTTTTTCTTTTGGGGAGGGAAGAGTCTATTTGTGTGGGGTGAAAAGATTTTGATGGGCAGATTTCTTCGATGGTTAAGTCTAAGTAACATTACTTCCGAACTCATCAGGAAGGTTGAGCAAAACCCCTTTTTTAAAGCTAGACAAATGTTCCTATGGACCTGTACTTGGGCCAAGTCCATAAAACTCCGCCCCTTGTTCCTAGGACACTTGTATATATTAACTTATACACACCTTGAATTGTTTAAGACTAAAATGAAAGCCCAGTGAGTTTAAAATACTTCGACCATTATTAATATCCGCCAGTAGATCCACTATACGGCTACATTCTTTAGCTCTGAATTTAACCTACAAAAACAACACAACAATGACGTCATCAATTTCGAAAACAAATGGGAAAAAAACAAACTTTTTGGCACCGAATAAAACGGATAACTCGGATAGTTATTATATTTGGATGAATAAATTCTTTCAGAATTCACAGGAATTCTTAATTCCAAAATTACCATGTTTTCAAAGCTTTGTTATATCTAATTATTGTGAAAATCGGTTTAACCAAATGACATACAGAGATTTTAATAATACCTAATCAAAGACGATTAAAAATGACACTCATGAAAGTTCCTGAGTGCATATAGAGCAAGCGAGTTTTAGATAAAGTTACTTCGAAATAATAACATTTTGAAAATTGATTCATTCGAGGTTAATGTACCGACAGTCTTACGACCGAAGTTCGTCGTAACTATCTCTATATTGTATTGATAAATTATCCTTAGATTTGTGATGATAATAATTATGCTGCTCTGGTCGCGGTTTATAAAGGTCTTACGATCAAATGTCCTCGTAAATTCCGATATTTTACAATAATGCATTAACATAAGAGGTATATGATCACATGACACCCCACGTGATAACCTTACCTGCTTATGCCGATATTCAAAATCATCCCATTGTATACCCATTGGATCTGTGTGCTCAAAGCATCTCCATTCTTCCTTGAAGCTCTGAGATCTATGCATAGAATGTTGCTTTCTTTTACCCTTTTCCTGATCTTTAATGGTTTCAACCACCGTGCGTCTCATATTGTCTTTGAGTAAATACGTCATCGACGCACTGCCGTCTCTATGTTCCGGTGCCGCCACAATAAAGCCGTGTGAAGCCAGCTCACAGCAATATGTTGTATACGTTGTACGGTTGCCCCCTATACCGTGTGACATCACGACTACTGGGAACTTCTCTTCTGTTTGTAACAACGGGGCTTGCCATAGTGCTGGCGTGTATACATCACCTGTGAAGATATGTACAATAGTTTATAATAACATAATTTAAAAAAATATAGAACGCCATAGTTGCCCTATAAAGCAAATTTTGAATAAGCTTTTGAATACATAGGCTTGCCATAGTGCTTGCGTGTATACATCACCTGTAAAAATATGAACATTCGTTTTAATGAAAATGTTAAGAAAATGAATGTCTAGTCCTAGTTTAAACCTAGTATAAAATTATATTTCAGACAAAAAACGTCTGGATTCTCTTAATGCCGAACGGTTCAAGTTGAAATGTGTGAAAAATGAAGAAAAATTGTTTTACATTGGATACAATAAATAGAGAAATATGTATAGCCTCCCTTTCATATGAAAATAGAGAAACGTAAATTATCTCCCTTTAATATAAAAAGTGTTACATTTATTATCTCCCTTTTGATATAAAAAATGTATCATTAATTATCTCCCTTTCATATGAAAAATAGTGTAACAGTTTTTACCTCCCTTTCATATGAAAATAAAAAACCAGTTATTACCTCCCTTTGATATAAAAAAAGCGTATCATTTATTACCTCCCTTTGATATAAAAATAAGTGTAACCTTATTACTTCCCCTTTATATTAATTGTGTACCGTGTGCATAACTGTTTAAAAAGTATAATTCTTTTTTATGGTGTTACTTAAGAAATAACTTACAGTTGTCTATATTTTATTGTCTAATAAAACATAGTCACGAGTTGTGATGCGCGTATGATTAAATCACGAGTGCTTTAGCACGAGTGATTTAATTAGCGCATCAAACGAGTGCCTATGTTTTATTAGACAATAAAATATAGACAACTGTAAGTTATTTCGATTCTAACATCGCAAAATACATCCTTAGAAAAGATATTTTTATAGAACTATTTTTTACTGTCAGAAACGCCATGCTGTTGAAATCCGCCCCCCAGTGCAAAGGCCGAAAATAGCCTTTATTTACACAGATCTCATTGATAATTGATTCTAATTTCAAACAAATAATATTCAAATCTTAATTTAAAAAAAATGAACCCAAAACTAAATACGAATTGTCAATAGTTTTATTTGTGTGTAAAACATCATTCTTTAAAATAAGCGCCGTGAAATAAACATTCGACCTTGCCCTTAGTGAGTGTCATTTTATATACACACGATGAAGAAGCATTTAAGTTCGGTGTTTTCGGCGGAATATTGCAGATACTGCTTAAATAATTGGATGTTAACTGAATAGGAGTGTGTTATCAGACAGTCTGATGGAGATATTTGTAAAAGGTTGGATATAAATTGGATTTATGAACGTGTGTCAAGGAAGGTTAGATTTTCGGAAAATCAGCACTGCTCGTGTCAGCTTGGATGATTACGAGCTTGAAAGAATACACGTAGCCAGTTCCATTATATTATGCTATGCACAGTTTGGCTTTGATTAAATAGTCAATCTTTGTATTTTCGTATAATGGCTGGCATGATCGTCGGATGAAGGGCAGGATGAAATGAGACAGCGGAACCGGGAAATGCTGGGACTTAGAAAACGTCTTGAACTTGAAGTAGGTCATGTTTATGCTAGAATCGTTTTAAACTCAGTTTATACCATTTTTGTTCAAGTAATAAGGTTAGTACATGTTTTAAATTTACTGACATGTTCCAAGGTTCTGTTAAAGTCAACCCTTTAAACTCGGGCGCTATTTTCGGCTTTGCTCATTTAACGTGGGGAGTAAAATTTCAACAGCCGTCACCAGCTATATTTTATTGAATAATAAAGCATAGATGACGTCACATTGAATAAAGAGTGAAAGCGCACGTGCCTATGTTAGAATAAATAATAACAGCACTTACCTCCAAGCCAATTGATAAACTTAGCAAACAGTTTCTTTCTTTTTAAGAAAATGGCGTAACCATGGGCATATTCCTTTCTTGGTAACCACAGCGGCCATTGTGTATTTCTTTTCTGAAATTAAATAATCAATAATTTGTTGCTATTTTAAAAAAATTGCTTATGCATAATTTCTGATCATAAGTCTTATATGGACACTTGTAGGCGTGGCTATAATGGTAAATTTTGTCCAATGAAAAATGGAAAATTCTAAAATAATGTTGTATCCATTTTTATGAAGAGATGGCTACTGTTGGCGTATAATCACCAATATTTACAGTTGTGAGTTTGTAACCAAACTTTACTAAACCTATATGAGACTACTGAACGTCGTCGCTTTACACTGAACAGTATTGTTAATTCATATTCAAGCAATGTTCAGTGCATGTATTTAACATAGGTAGGCTTCAAACACATTTCGACGGTATTTGAATTACTGGCAAAGAAAATTATTCAAGCAAAGTTAGTTAGGTGTATTCTACATTGCACACAACCTTATAAAAAGTGTCGAATAACGAAGTTAAATCCATTTAGAGTTCGAGGGTTGCCAGCAAGACTGTAGTAACTCGCTCTTTTACGCAGTACATTTACTACCGTCTTGCGGGCAATCCTAGATTTAAAAAATATGAGGTAGACAAAAATTCAAGTTATTTCCGGGGTGTTCTTTATGAAAGTCGTTCCGCTAGATTTAATCTGTACATGAAATTCGGATCAATGCCAAGCAGGGTGATACCTGCCAGACACACACATGTACATGGATATCGAATCATCTTTAGTTATTACAAAAATATAAAGGGGAAAAATCTCACTGTTGTGCCTAGTGGCGCGTATGGTGACTTATCCGTACTTAGATAAAGTGTATAGAATAAGTATGAAGTCGTTTCCCAGCACTTGAAATTGCAAGACAATGACATGCACATTGCACATAAGTCAACATTATATTCGAAATTCTAGTTATGCCAATATAGAAATACCGGGTCATTTTATCGTTCAATTTTATTCAACTTTCAGTGACACAATACGTGATTTAATATTCACTACAGAGGATAACATATCAATCTGGGGACTCTGTATGAACTAAAACGTTTTTAATTGGGTAGTGATTAAAAAAATAAGATAAAAGAATACTGAAATAGTCATTATTCGGCTATTTTCACGATTTGAAGCGGAAATTGCCGAAATTTTCCGATGTCTCCCGAATGCAATTTTCCTGCTAGAAACGAGTTCAAACATCTTTGATTAAAAGTTGCTATGAAAAACATAGATGTCTAAACTTAATGTACTATGTTCGTGTCTCTATTTTCTACATTTATAAATATTTTATATGCGTTCTTTCATATAATGAGTGATTTTCACGATTAGTTTTTTACACGATTCACCGATAATGTTAAATCGAATTCCCACGTGGTAATTTGTAATTAGCGATCGGTTAAATGTTATAATTAATGCAATGAAAATTTAATGAACGAGGAAATGAAGTATAACAATGTCTTTACTGGTCTTGGTTTGAGACAAACACAAATTATAGAAGAATGTTCAAAAAACTAAAGATGAAATCTTGTGACGTGATATCATGACGTCATATCATGCTGAAAGGATCCTAGAAAAGGGAGTACTTTGTTCTAGAAGGGCCAGACCCCATACTGTTTTCCCAATTTCTCTGGATTCTCTGACGATTCCCTTTTTCATAATCGAGAATGAATCGCAAAGAAATCAATATCGTTTTCTTGAAAATAATCGTTTGGGCTTTTATTGCACAAGCGCGGGACTGTCTGACCCGGAGTTCATATAAGCCAAACGTAAAATCCAATGCGTGTCCTAAACTTGTGATTCCCTGCTTGCAAGTTGGAACATAACCAATAAATGATAAAAATGATGTTAAAATATACATGTAAAAGACATTTACTATAGCAAAACTTAAAGTACAGCACCGTACGTTTACCTATCATTATCCATTCACGTTGTAAGTACGTACGTCACGTGGGAAAAACAAAGTGTCACGTGACATAGAACGTTAAAAGACGTGACTATAATACATATAGATTATAATATTCTAATTCCATAAATAGAATATCATAATTATAATATAAGTAAATCTTTGTGACTTGAATTCCCAATAATCAGTCTGGTGTCCATAGCAACCAGAAAACAGATATATCTAATATATGTTTGCTTTAAATCAATGATGTTTTATTCGACTTAAGTATATATATCTTATAATGAAATCATCAATCGTCTAGACTTTGTTAATGAAATTATGCATGATGCAACTGCACGCGTACGTATTAAAGGTACTCATTCACAGATTTCAACTTTAGCATCAACTTTTTCTGAAACTATCAAATTTGGTAGGAAACATTTTTAAGCAGAAAATTTGAGACTTGATAATGACAATTTTAGTGCAAATTGACATACAAGTACAAATGATGGTGTTTCAAGTAGTAAAAATCTACCCCGTATGTCACGGTATAGACAAATTTGGTGCATTTTTGTAATTTTTATTGTATAATTTTTGTAATCTTAAGGTCAGTTTGTCCTGAAATATTAAATCTTAATTTTTTGACACAATTACAGACACTAAATGGTATTTTGAAAATATTGAAACATCTTAACCAAATCTGTGAACTAGTACCTTTAAAGTCGTATAAATTGACATTGAATTCAAACATTGACATTATACGTGTAGACAATTTATGCTGTACATAACCTGGGTTAAATAAAGAGTATGTTCTGTTCTGTTCTGTTCTAGTTTAATTATTATGATCATACGAATTTAGAGGATTGAAAAGATAGCTGTTCTGTCCTGTATTTTTATTTCTTAAAGAATGTTTATACTTAATTGAAGTTACAATACATTTTAACCTGTGTCAAATAAAGAGTATGTGCTGTTCTGTTCTGTTGTGCACTGTTATTTCTTAAAAGTGTTTATGATTAAATGAATTTAAAATAGACATTTCATTGGCCAAAGGAGAGTCAAAATAATTTGAAATTTAAAAAAAAAGATCTATGAAAAACAATACAAAAATACACAAACACACAAAAATAACTTCAGAAAAGGACTTTCAGGCAGAGCGGTTAATCCTCATGTAGCATTATATAACATCATGTGTGATAAATTTTAATTAAGTATTGTGCAATTGTATATATTTATGGTGGAGGGTTTTTACACTACGTGTATTATTATCATTCTTTTTGTACAACGCCATTGAATATGAAATTGAAAATAGGCGTTTAATCAAATGAAGAAGTTTAAGTTGCTAGAAGTACGAGTATGTGCCTTTTAAACTTTAGATTCGTGACATTATATACATTGTATATTCTTAACAAAGTTAAAGCTTAATGTTAAAGCAAGGGTTTTGAAGTCTACCTTTAATATCACTATTCAATCGACTCTTGACATTAGCTTCCCCGATCATCGAGTCACACACTAACTGTTAACATACGGCGCAAATTGTAGTCACAGCATACATTGCATGACCCTAACATGTCAGGTACCTATTTACACCTGGATGGAGTGAAGCAATCGTAGGTAAATTGCTCAAGGAAATTAGCAGTGTCCCTAAAGGGATTTGAACCCAGGACCTTTCGATCCCAAAGCGCACGTCCCATCACTGGACTACTGCTCCTACAACAAAAATTTCAAACATGTAATATGATCCACGCCACTAAGCAGTAATATACATGTATATATATATATGTACGCATATCTATATCGTCTTTTTAATGAAAACAGGGTTCATTTCATCATATCAAATTTCAGCAATAAAATTTTCATCAGAAATTAAATGAAAAACATCTTTTGAATTTTCAATACACTTTTCATTCCCCGCAGTCAATTCAATCATAGTACAAAGGACGCAAAAACCGCATTGGATATCAAATTTGCCAAACTGAACTTTAAAATACAGTGACACTTTATCAACAGTCACACCTCTCTACCTCCCAATAACTGCAACACATGAATAGCAACAATCTTTCAATAGCAACCGTCCTGAAAGTTCTGTATTTAAAGCATTAGCCGAGATAACCCCTCTTTCTACTCATAAATTCGGCTTTCATTAAGGCGATCCTTCAAAAACAATCACCTCTAAATAAAAATAAACTCTTAATAACAGAAACCTCATATAGACTGCAAACTGTCTAAAACAATTACCTCTATTTAACAGCCATTAGAAATTCACGCTCTTATACACTTTTTCAATACAACCCCTTACGATAATACATCTCTGTAGCATTCAATTAATTATATTCCTAAAACTGGCCGCAGAAGAAAGGTCCCCCTGTATTCAATGTGACTAAATTTCAGTCAATTTTTAATTTGGAGTATTTTTATATTAATTGTTATCCACCTAAAGAAGACCTAAGTCGAAACGCATAGTGGATTTTCAATTGGAGTTTGTCTTTTTTTTCAACATATAATTTAGTCGATTTTTAACAAATCCCAGCTTACTGGCTGTTGAAAAGTGGTTAGCCTGTATTTATTGTGTGTGAGTAGATCTATTTGTTGAAAAGATAAAAAAAATGTTTTACGATCAAAAACACATAAAAAACTTGACGATGTTAACAGTTAAACATATACATGTATCAAACATTTACTTAGCGATGTTGTTTACCCTAGCAACCGTTAATAAACAAAAAACCTAAACCCAATAAATGTCACAAAAAATAATATATTAATGCTCTAATAAGCGTGGTTAGGTTTAATTGACTTTATCTCGATTGTAAAACAAATTCAACTTTATTGGGTCTGTTTCCTGATTCTACAAAACTATGTGTTAAAGAATGCTGATAAAGCTTTTAGTTTCAGAAAACAGCGAGGAAGGCATTTGTATTCAAACATAGACATATAAATATCTATGGATATGGATTCAACTCGAACCAACTCAACGCTTGCTATCTAAAGACAACAAGCCAGCCAAGAGGTGATCTATGTCTTGAGTCCAATATGTGTTTGCCTAATTTTTCAGTATTAGAATAAAGTGTTTTAAAAGAAACGACAAGGTGGATGTTAGGATTGGATTTGAACCAACTAGGGACTGGCTATCCAAATATCACCCGAGTCCATTCCAGTTTCGTTATATTTGATGTCGAATCGATTTTTAGGGACTAGAATGGTTTATTCAGAAATCCCCCCCCCCCAAAAAAAAGAAGAACAATGGGGACCCAATGTCTCTCTGAAGACAGTTGAAACGTTTCCATAGCCAATAATCTTAGAGCTGCCAATGTCGACACTGATTATTGGCAAGGTCTAAAATACTAACGACTAAGATCCGTGTACAATAATCGGAACGGTTCACAACCGGGTGGGGTAAACTTTAATCTCATTTTAATAAAATCTGTGTTGACCGCAATCTTGACCTCGGTCTCTTTTTCCTCTATAAAGGCTAGTCAGCTACAATATGCTCTTAAATACGGACCAGTACGGTCCAAACAAAACTTTAAATCACATTTTGACCTAATTTAAATAAAAAACGCCAAGGTGACGACGTATAAATATTTTGATGTAACTTTGACTATTTCGGTTAATCTGCGAACTTAATCTATGTTTGTATGAAAGAATGTATTAACTATTTTCATTCCTAAATTTTCAAAAGGTCAATACATGAAAATAAAAGTTCAATATTTATAATCCTAAATCATTTAATCCGATTTATAAGTCCATGTATGTATGTCATTTGGCATTTGGAAAACTTTTGGCGTTAACTGTGTCAGTTTACGGAAAATTACGGAAAACAAATCGGGTGATTCCGTAAACTATTGCCGAGTTGTTCCGAAAGAGTTTACGGAACCACCGGAGCAATTTTTCCGAATGGTCAATGTTTCAGACTAATAAGGGACCTTAGTCAGTTATTTCCCCTTGTATACTCTTCAAACGGGTAGGTCCAATTAGTTGGATTACTCAGATTTTACCCTTACTTTTCAATGTCAATTTGCCAAAATTAGAAATAACTTTTTTGTAAATCATTTAATTTGTTTGAAAATGAAGCTATAGTATTTTTAGGGTAAAGAACTATCTAAATTTCATCACCTCTGTAAATATCTTCGTTAACAAGAAAGATATTATATGAAATATTTTGATATCCTTACATAGGAATTCAATGATAAAATCCGAGGATTCCAACTCTAAGGACCTACTTGCCAATTGGATTGCTTCAGATTTTATCAGGGAAAGGTAACTGACTAAAGTCCCTAATTGACCGGATCATTGCTTTTAGCAGTTAATTGCATATTTTGGCCATTACAGTAAAGTTCCCATTTTAGGACTATTAGAATCGATGGTATTAATAGCGGAACGATCTTAATGAAGAGACTTTTTTTCTCAAATTAAGCATTTGGGATTTAAAAAGTTTCAAGTATCTCACAAATTTGCAATAACCTAGGTGCATGATCTTTATAGCGAAACTTTAAAGAAGTAAATTTGGCCTCTTCAATTTAGTCTGTGATCCGAATTCAAATTTCATCGTTACAGATAAAAAATATTTTTCAATAGAAATTGCACAATTATGTCGAAATCGCCTATCATGCAAAAAATCAAGCTTAACTAAGAAAAACCACACACCTCGGATATCTTGTTTATTTTCTACTATTCAAATAATCAGTTATGACGTTTGAAAGATAACCACACTCTAAGGCGTTGATAAATGATTTTCTTAGCCGGAAATTTCTTTAAGTCAAGGGCGGATATAACGAGAAGTGGGGGTGTCCGCAATGTTTCGTGTAATAGTGTTTTGTAATATTATTTTCCTAGAAACCTAACCCTCTTTAATTAATCGATCAATCTCTTACTACATCATAGTCGTTTTTTGTTCTCGATACCTCTCAAATATTTCATAAATGTGATAAGGGGTCAAGAATGGACCCTCATTAATATCAACTTGTTAAATGTGGTAAGGGGTTTAAAACCGACCCTTATTAATGACTGGTACAACCATGTATATCTCCGAAAACAAATCAACTTTTGTAAAATCAACTTATTTTGATATTTATGAAATAACCTAAGCTTTGGACCCAAAATCCCTTAAAACAATCCAAGCCCCTCGTAGATCCGTCCCTGAACCCACCCACAACCCAAAACCAGCTGACAAGATAATTCATAATGAAAGAATTTCATAAATGTGGTTTAAGGTTTTTAAGCGCAGTACAAAAACCGCGACATCGAAAATTTTAAACAACGCCTTACTTTAAATCTATTTTCCATACCGCAAGCCTTCAAGCTAAACCACTCACTTTTGTCAAAACTATGTTACTGATAACCTAGTCATTTTATTATAGGGTGAATGTTAAGAATAAATGATCGAATAATGACAGTAATTAGTTTAATGTCCAAGTTTGACCTGATAAGATTCGAAGACTTATTGATGTGACTTGACCTCTGGGGTCACACCCACACTCTAGGATAACTAAAGCCCACGCGGTATTATTTGATGCGAGAGGCGCGCGAAAAATGTCTTATGAACATTTTATAAAACTAAAATCTATCAAGTCTTACCTGAACAACATATTTAAGTCCTAACACTTCACAGTGGTTTAGTTAAGACTTCCAAATGGGGGGAGGTACAGCATCGAATCCTACCCGGGGAGGTTACATGTTTACCCTTCCATTAAAATTTGACAATAATGTCAGTTTTCCTCCATTAATTAGGTACTGGTATATGGAGAAGTTTCCGGCCTTGTGGAAGGGTAGGGTAGAGTACTGGTTGTAGAAAAAGGCCCATGAAAGCTATGTTAGGCGCGCGGGACGGCATTAAATGTGTTGCAACGGTTAAACCCAGCAAAATAAGTAATACGTTAAGACTTGCTGAAGTTAAAATTCTGCGACGAAGATCATTTTGGTTTTAGGAAAATCATGCTAGTTTTGACGATATTTAAGTTCTAAACGCTAAATTTGAGAAGAAAAATGTCCCTATATTAAGACCATTCCGCTATTAAGACCATTCCGCTATTAAGACCGTTCCGCTATTAAGACCATTCCGCTATTAAGACCGTTCCGCTATTAAGACAGACCATTCCGCCATTAAGACCATTTCGCCATTAAGACCATTCCGCTATTAAGACTATTTATTTTAATGATTCTAATAGTTGAAACTTTACTGTTGTTAGACCATTTTTACGCTGAATCATCGTGACGAAAAAAACAAGTTTTGACTAAATAGAAGTAACTGCTACATGGAGTTTGATTTTAATCCAGTTGTGGTCATTTTAAAAAAGGGTGTAAGGCAACAAAGCCACGTCTAAATGATGTACAGTACTGGATCGAGCAGTCAGTATTGAGCTTCGAAAGTCATGCTACAAAACAGACTTAATTGCAACATTAAAAATATTTGACTAAATTGTTAACCCAAAATCCATTTATAGATTTCAATCCCCGGGTACAGTGTACTTATATAATACAAATAGTTAACAATTAATACAAAAGAAAAAGTTCATAACTCAGTTTTTATTCAAATATCAAAATCGATCAATCGTTATAATTGAATTACTCTGGTATTTCAAATCATTCTGCAGAACAAGGGTTCGATATTTCATTTTAGCTGAACGTTGCAAAAAAGTGCGCACTGCCGTCAATAGCGTGAGATTTGTTGCACGGATAAAACAAGCGCTCTGACGTCAATAGCACGAGATTTGTTGCACGGATAAAACGAGCGATCTGACGTCAATATCGCGAGATTTGTTGCACGGATAAAACGAGCGCTCTGACGTCTATAGCACGAGATTTGTTGCACGGATAAAACGAGCGCTCTGACGTCAACAGCACGACATTTGTTGCACGGATAAAACGAGCGTATTGACGTAAGCAGCACGTGTTTTGATGCACGGATAAAACGAGCGATCTGACGTCAATAGCACGTGATGATTGCATGGATAAATCGAGCGCTCTGACGTCAGTAGCTTTTTGTTCGGCTTTTGGAACTTGAAAAGACGTCATGATTTTGCAATAATCAAAAAAGTCTTCATAGCAGAATATTCATGATAAAGAGACTCAAATTAAGCGTTTGGGTCTTAAAATAGTGGAAACTATCTGGATTTTTTAACAATCAAAATGGTATTTATAGCGAAATGGTCTTTATATTGGGTCATTTTTCATTCGTTTGTTTGTTTGTTTGTTTTGTTGGGTTTTACGCCGTAGCAACACATTTTATAGGTCATATAACGGCGGTCAGTCAACCTACTCACTCCTCCTGGAAAGCTAAATCTCTCGATTTACTTGTTAACCAACTTCTAAGCACATACTTGCGTTAGTGACTGATAACTGCCCTACATAATTAAAAATCATTGATAGGAGGGAGAATGGCCGTAGAAATAATTTCATGACCAAGCTCAGCGAAAGTATGCCCCGTCTGGAAATTGAACCCACGACCCTTCGATCAGTAGACTTGCGTGCCACCAACTGAGCTAGCCGAGCGGCTTTTTTCTTTCGTGACTTGAAAAGGCGTCATGATTATGCAATAACCAGGGAGGTCATCCAAGCGAAAATTTACTGTACATTGTATTACGACTCTATAAAACATAATATATAAATAAAACAGGTCGCTGTTGACATGGGAATGACTACTTATAATTTTTTCTAAGTAGTTTGAAATTGAGGCATATCGTTTGACTGAATTACTCGACGATGCAAAATGGAAATGTGAAGTCAATCATTAAAAGGTTATAACTATTATTTTTGATGACCCAATTACTGGACAGACGTTTCGAGGGTTGATGTACGCTTAATGAGAAGTTGATAGTAATGTCAATGCACTTCAGTTCACTGTTTCGAACAAGGGTCATGATACAATGATAATCATGCAAGCATTCGCTGTCTTTCAAATGTCAAATCTCAATCCTTGTCCATTTCAAAACAATCTTCTTTTAAAAAGTCCATCTTTAAAAACCCCTGTCAAAACAGACGATTTTCACGGATACCCATTTCAAAACAGCCCCTTTCGAAACAACAGCCCCTTAAAATACTCCCTTTTCTTCACAGTCACCTTCTATTCAGTCCCATTTTCATAACAGTTCCCTTTAAATCAGTCTTTTTTCAAAACCGTACCCTCTCAAAAACCCCTTTCATGATACAATGTAGTCCCCATTCGACCAGTCCCATTTTAAAACAGTACCATTTCAAAACCGAAATGAAGCCCCTCGAAAACCAACACTTTAAACCCTCACTAATATATTTTGTTTTACAGTCAATTACAATGTTCCCTAACAACAACAGCCACCTCTATTCAAAAAAGCAAATTTAAAAAAGGGTATTTTTGCAAGCTATTGAATCATCGAGGTGTCACAGTATTTAGTTAAATGGATATTTTATATCAATCATCGAAAACTGAAATATAAATGTTTATATACATTACATGTACAAGCAAACTGATTTATTAAAAATCCTATCCGCCGAATCAGCCATCAAAACTTTAAAGCATTTATTGGGGCGTAGCCCAGTTTAAAATGACATATTACTTTGGCAAAGTGATCTTGATTTTATCAAATCGAAAAATTCAAAACAAACTTTAAAAGGCGATTACTTTGGAAAAAATCAAAATCTTGAAAATCATTACAAAAGAAAATCGATTTTGTTTACAACCGTTTGTGGATCACTTTGGTGACATCGTCGTTTTTGTTCCCTGTAAATTCTGCGCTTAGATATGTAAACAAGAGCGCTGGTTCCGGATATCAACCATAACATCATATACATCGCCTTTTTGGCTTCCTGTTTACTCTGCGCCGAGATATGTAAACAAGAACGCTGGTTCCCGCTTTTTACTTATCAAAGTAATAGACCATCGATAATCGATGAATGATGAAGTGAAATTGGCCTTTACATGTTAAGAGAAATCTTAATCATGATATGAAATGCAACCACTGCGACGACTACTTAATTAGATTTCGATAAATTCAATATGAACGATTGGTGCATGAAATGATAAACTACGGAAGCCTGTTACCGACATAAGATTTATTCGATTGGTCAACTAGACTTCATTTCGTTAACTGTCTATTCTCAAACATTTCATGCCTCGGATAACCTAACAAACTAAGTATATCCAGCACAGCTTTAATGTAAAGTTTACAAGGCGTTGTGAAATGTGAATTGTGCAGACAGCAAGAAAAAACATAAATAAACACTTGAAACCCGAAACGCATGAATACATGTACAGTATAACCTCTCTACCATAGACAGTAGTAGGACTGAGTTAAATTGACTGTTTACGAGAGGTGATTATTGCAGGCTAAAGAGGGGACTTTTATGTTGGATTAAATTCGGGCCACAATTAAGGGTGTGATTGACGGGTTTAAAATTATTTTGGTTGGGGCTACTAAGTCTAAAGTGGATCCAGAGTATTGTCTGATAAGGGTTTCAGGGACCAAAGTAAGGGTCATAGAAAACTGTACAGAACAAATCCTCTGCACAACGAAAGCTTTTGTTATTCCCCTTAGGAGTAATGTCAATTGAATTTAACTTCTGCAGAGCAACAACCTCGAAACGGCAACACACTTCAGTTCCTCTCAGTATGTGTTTGTTTGTTTTTGTTGGGTTTAACGCAGTAGCAACACAATATAGGTTAAATCACGGAGGTCAGCCCTCCTACTCACTGTTCCTGGAAAGTCTAAATCTCTGGATTTAGCTGTTAACCAACTACTGAGCGCATACTTTCGTCAGTGACTGACTACTGCCCTACATGATTTAGAATCAGTGGTAGGAGGGAGAATGGCAGAAGAAATTATTTCATGACCAAGCTCCACGAAAGTATGCCCCGCTCGGGAATAGAACCCACGACCCCTCGATCAGTAGACTTGTGCGCTACCGTCCCAGTAGGTGTTGCTCAAGAAAAATTGTACTATTGTACTATTTAGGAAAAACCTCACCAACATTATTTGCTCATCGTCTTATCAATAAAGCCGAAGTATCAACGATTCAGATACAATCTTACCAGACAAGCTATAAAATGATTCTTTATCGGACTTCCGAGGTTAGCAAGTTCTGATTGGTTATCAAGATTAAGTCTAGAATCCAAGATTAAACCACTGTTTACTGGACTCTGTTCTCGAATCATATCATATGTCAAGATTTTTACACCAACTTTGTAGGCAAAAATCTTAAGATTTGATTTAAGATTGAAAATATAAATACAGTACAACCTCCTAAAGTGCGATGCTGTTCAGAGGTTGTTGCTCTACAGAGGTTGAGTTCAATTAAAATTAGGCCTAAAAGAAATATCAAAAGATGGTGTTGTGCAGAGGATTTGTTCTGTAGAGGTTATACTGTACTGTAATCAAATAACTTGTACAATAAATACATTATCAGTAGTATGTACAATTTTGAATCTAGCTTGATCTTGCACCAGAAAATGCAAATTTATGCGTTATGATTATGATTATGGGTTAGGGGTAAGAGCTATGGTTAGGGGTAAGAGTTAAGGGGCTGGTTTAATTGAAGGGATTAGGGCTTAGAATTAGGGTTGTGATACTTTTGGTTGAAATTCTTAAATTGTATATTGAATACCCGTATAAATATTGAGCTAAAATGAAGCGGAAATGAACAGTTATCCGGTTAACCAGCCCATACTTCCATCAAAGACTGACAACTGTCCTACATTATATAGAATCAGTGGTAGGAGGAAGAGTGACCATAGAAATTATTTCATGAACAAACTCCTCGAAAGTATGCCCCGCCCAGAAATCCAACCCACGACCCCTCGATCAGTAGACTTGCGTGCTACCGACTGATCTAGACAAGCGATCCCCTATAGTATTAAAAAATTACGCAAATATATGTATAAACTTACTAGAATGTCCGTCTTCTCGATGGGGTAGAATAACCGGAAGAATGAACCCTCTCCTGTCTCGTTATCCATAATGTCAACACATCCGACGGAATACTGTCCACTTCCCGGCGGCAGATGTCGTCGGATTTTGTCCGGTTGGCTGTTAAGTTCATTTTTAGTATTTTCGTCGGTTTCTTTAAGTTCAACCGGATCAAGTGTTTCGATTTCACGAAAATCGCCAACATCGTAGGCGTCGTCGTCATCGTTTGTTTTCACATTTATACATGCCGGTCGTCGGTCTGTAATATTTTTAATTCTTTTGTAAAAACTAGTCGTTCGCACAAGACCCTTTATATCAATATCCGATTCCATTAGAATTTTATATTAAATCCACCGTCGACACTTCACTCCACAAAGTATGTATTACAACTGAAATTTTCACATCGTATGCGAATCGACCGCCTACGTTTGTTAGCTTTAAACATACGCTAACCGCATACGAGGAATACCTAGTCGTTGAGTATACCGAACTAAACTAGTTTAGCAAACATAACTCGCCTTGAATGAAATATTTCTGCGCGATAAACAATATTTTCATTAACAGTATAGATTCGCACTGTCTTGTTTTAAGGCCAGTAATCCAAAAACACTGGGTTTTAATCCGAATATTTAATCCGGCTTAAATGTATCCAATAACAATGAATTTTGTGTATAATTTTTACAAACTTAAAGTTTTTATTCCATATTTTTCACAAATTTAAGGTATATTTACTTAATTCTTAAATAACAAATTTGTTTAACCTATATTCCATGTCACCCAGGCTTTCGTACGTAATTTTAAACGTTTTGTTTGACTGCACTTCAATAAAAACAATTTTTCTATCAAGGCTGTATTTCATAAATAGCTGAGGTAAAGTTAGCGACTCGTTTGTACTAGCTGGAAGGTTACTATTAAGAACGTTGAGGTTTTACCAATAAAATTAAGGTAGTCGTTCCGTCTTCAAAACTTGTCGATTTTAAGGGAAATATCAAAAGCTGTTTCTGTGCAGTGGATTTGTTCTGTAGAGAGCTACGCTGCAGAGGTTATTCTGCATATTCATAAATCTTATTCAATCGTCAGTTTGGCATACATTAACCCTACTGATTTAAATACTCGCTACAGTACTTCCGTACTCATGAACGATAAGAATATATATCTGCATTTATGTACGAGAACTATCAAACACATATTGAGTATTTAAACCAGTGGGGTTAGTGAAAGTTATGAGGTTTTAATTGATTGGAACTTTAAGGTATCGTAATAAAGGACTTTAGTCAGTTATTTCCCCTTGTATACTCTTCAAATAGGTAGGTCCTACTAGTTGCCTTACTCGGATTTTACCCTTACTTTTCTATGTCAATTTACCAAAATTGATCATAATAACTTTAATGTCAATCATTTAATTGTTTAAAAAATCAAGCTAAGCATTTTTAGCGTAAAGAACTTTTAAATTTTATCACTTCTGTTAATATAGTCATTAACAAGAAAGATATTAGATGAACTATTTTGTTATCCTTACATAGGAATTCAATGATAAAATCCGAGGATTCCAACTGTGAGTACCTACTTACCAATTGGATTGCTTCAGATTTTATCAGGGAAAGATAACTGACTAAAGTCCCTAATTATTAACCATTTTTCATACTTCTTTAAATATTTTTTTAGATGTGAATGACAAGGGGAATGACTACCTTAATGAACATTATATTTTCATATATAAATATTTCACCGACACAAACTGTTAACAACAAACTGGGCGTGGTTTTATTGACATTATTGTATTATGTTAAAGCTATTATAGTCCTTAATATTTATCACAGAAACTTTATGACAACGTTTATAGCTTAATACGCACATTTCAGAAAAATCGAGAAAAAAAACCCGACAAGATAACGATCAAAATATCTTCAATGCGAACGCAATATTGTGCAATCAAGAAACGTTAATTACAAAAACAACAATAACAATAACAAACTATGTTATGAATGAATGCACGCGCGTTGAAAACAGGTATTCATTCGAGCAAGCGTCGATGTATCTATTTTTAGTAGTATGCATTTCGTGAATAGTAAAACCTGCGTTAACGACCACCTATAAATAGCACGACCCTGTTCATTACGGTCATTTCAGGATAATGACTAACGGTTTTGTTCTAAATTGACCCTTTATATTGCTTGACCCTTTTTAAACGCGGTCAGCGGCCACTAGTTTTGGACCAATTTGCGTCAATTGACCGGAACAAGTGTTTTTCACGAATTTGTAAAAATTATGATCACCGTCTTATCTAATTTAATTACAGCTGTATGTGTAATACACATAAATGTATATGTATATTTGTTATGCGCAGCGAATTTATTCCATAAAGCATAATTACATGACAATACACTAGAACCTCGCTTAACGACCACTCCGCTTGGAAGAACACCCCGCTTGTAAGAACACCCCGCTTGTAAGAACACCCCGCTTGTAAAACCAGCCCGCTTGTAAAACCAACCCGCTTAAAAGACCGACAGCCATAAATAAATATCATCCCGTTACTTCGTGTAACGACCACTTTTTGTCGACCAAACACATAAATTTTGTTAATTAAACACACGCTAATACGACAACTTTAATCATTTTTGTATGCAGTTGAGACTCTAATTAAGCGGGGACAAAAATGGACAAAAAATTAAACTGGGGTGGGGGATAATTTGTCAACATCTATCTGTTAAGAAATTGCTTATGAGAGCATAAAATATAATGAATTCATATGGCTAAATAAATTTGATCTTCGATTTATAATTGTGCTTTTAACAGGGTTATCGGCACCTAAATGTAGAGTGTAAGGTGTTAACACAATAATGTTATGTGCCCATCGTAGTGTGTTAGGTGTTTACACACTAATCTTAGGTGCCCATCGTAGTGTGTAAGGTGTTTACACACTAATCTTAAGTGCCCATCGTAGTGTGTAAGGTGTTTACACACAAATCTTAGGTGCCCATCGTAGTGTGTAAGGTGTTTACACACTAATCTTAGGTGCCCATCGTAGTGTGTTAGGTGTTTACACACTAATCTTAGGTGCCCATCGTAGTGTGTAAGGTGTTTACTCACTAATCTTAAGTGCCCATCGTAGTGTGTTAGGTGTTTACACACTAATCTTAGGTGCCCATCGTAGTGTGTAAGGTGTTTACACACAAATCTTAAGTGCCCATCGTAGTGTGTTGGGCGTTCACACACTAATCTTAGGTGCCCATCGTAGTGTGTAAGGTGTTTACACACAAATCTTAGCAGCCCATCGCTGTGTGTTAGGTGTTTACACACAAATCTTAGGTGCCCATCGTAGTGTGTTAGGTGTAGTGTGTTAGGTGTAGTGTGTTAGGTGTTTACACACTAATCTTAGGTGCTCATCGTAGTGTGTTAGGTGTTTACACACTAATCTTAGGTGCACATCGTAGTGTGTTAGGTGTTTACACACTAATCTTAGGTGCTCGCCTATATACTCTCACCATGTACCTATCTCCTTATAATACGTAATGTGTAAGAGGTTCACACACTAATCACAGACCTGTGACCCCCGTAGTGTGTATTTAAGGGTTTATACGTGTATTATGTATTATTTCTTGTGTGTTCATTGCGCGATGGCTATAGATATGAAATCATGATTTTTTCAATATCTTCATAAAATGTGGTGAAAAATACAATCAACAAAACACGAAAACAATAGTCAGTCTACATCCCTTCTTTATTTAACTCGTCAGAAACAGAATGTTTCGCTCTTAATTTATCTCGTCAGTTAAGTGGTCAGCGTTTTAGACTTTACCCTTCTCCTCCCTGGCTCCGAATGTCAAAGAAGTTTGAGTCAATTTTCTTCATTGTATACGTCTACATCTGTAAATATGATGTCAGCATTACGACGTGGGATACACAAGGTCAGTTTTTGTAGATTTTGAAAGAGTGACATTGAGTTATAAAGTTAATTGCAGTGAAAGTGTTATAAAGTGTATATATATTCGGACATCGATTTCGGACATAATGATGCTTTTTTAACCAATGAACATGTATTGTTTTATTTCTTCATCAAGGGTCGACGTTGAAGGTCTTCCTATTGCCCCGGATAACCTTTATTTGGGTTGGGCAATCTGTTATTATTTGAGATATGGTTTGGCCAATTTAAAAATATAGCTAGCTGCCCATAAATTTATAATTTATAATAGTGTCAAGATTTGTTAATTGGACAAGTTTATTCCATAACTGATACAAAAGTTAATCAAGGGCAAGTTCAATATTGTTTACTAATACACTTAGGGCTGTGTAGAAATTATTTCATCGATATATTGAAAGGCAAGTATCAGTGATATATCGATACATCGAGTCAGACAAGGAGTGTAACAGAAGATACTAGAGCTCCAGTATATATCATGTACTACAGTTTATAATGCCCTCATGATGTTATTCATAATGTTAAATGTTGTTCCAGACATATTCACATAGAACAAACTAAAACTATATTTTCTTGTTTTAATACTTAACAGAAAACATGAAAACTCGAGAATAAAAAAGTCCTTGATCTATTCAGGTAAAAAAAAGAAAAATACAACAAAGGGAAGTTAAATAAAATGTCACCTTCATTTAGTTTACAGCTTTATAAAATGCTAGATTGTATCGAAATTTCAAATTGATATCGCATTGCCTGTCAAGAATCGGTGATACATTGATATTGCGATTTCTGATGACGGCCCTAAATACACTGGTATTGTTTTTCTTTATTTTCAGGTTTTCTTTAACTCTCAGACATTGAGAGGACTTTCTACCACAGTTTGTAAACATACAGGCAATAAAGTACAATACACAATAACTACAGAGGTTAATGGAATCAGAACTATCTGTTTAAATGATGTGAAAAAGAGGTTTGAAGTTTTTCTTTCTAATATATATACTAATTTATTTTTTTCAATTGTTAAATAAGTTCTTATAACTTAGATTTATCACTTTTGAGTCTGCTTCCTGGTCCCCAGTACTGAGCTAGCAGGATGAAGTTTATTGCTTAAGGGTAAGTTTTGGTTGGGATTCAAGTTTCATGCTTATGCGCATTCACCCACTTTTCAGCTAATACCCCTAGTCATCGGGCTACTGGTAACTATTTGTCAATCTCCCTGGAAAGTCTTTTACTCTGCTCAGTGCAGCTGACAAATAAGCGCAACAGAATTATACCACCCTTGCATTTACCCATTTACATCTGTGTGGAGTGAAGAAATTGCAGACAAATTTCTTGCTCAAGGAAATTTGCAGTGCCCCTAGTGAGGTTTGAACCCAGGAATTCACAATCACTAAGCCTGCATCCTACCACTGGAGTTATTTTTCTAATTGATACAAGTTTATATACTACTCTTTCTATCATGCTTCAAGGTGAAAGGTTATTCGATTAAAATAAACGATGAAAAAATAAATTTTATATTTTCAACATCATGACGTCATCTTGGAGTAGAAATGATGTCACATTATAATTTGTGTAAAATACATCAATTAAATCACAATTCTAAGCATGAAAGAAACAGAATATTCTTCAAATTTGGTGTAAGATCTTTTTTATTTCAACTCGTGAACTCAGAAAATAACATTTTCACTGTTGGCTATGCTACTTGTGAAAATATGTTTTCTGAGCTCACTCGGTGAAATAAAAATCGATCTTACACCAAAGTTGACGAATATCCTTTTTATATTTCAGAAATGCTCTATCATTGAACATGTTACAACAAATACAGAAAGATTTATACAAAGATTCTGAAGATCTTAGAGTTATTATTTTAACTCACAATGGTCCGGTCTTCTCTGCTGGTCATGACTTGAAAGAACTTGTAAGTATTACAGTGTTAAAAAACTGATAAAAATTATCTGCAAGTGCACTCACTTATCTTAAAATTTTGATAAGTGCAATACGGGTCATGTGAATCTGATCTTGACGTTTAAAGAATTCATATCGAAATCATTTTGTTCAGAATTTTTTTTTTTACTTGATTTAACGCTGTGTCAACACAATTTTAGGTCATTTTATGGTGTCCAGCGCACCTTACCTAGCTTTCCTGGACCATTGTCTATAACCAGTACTCACCTACCCTTCAACAAGGCCGGAAACTTCTCCAAATTATTTAATCAATGGAGGAAAATCGACATTATTGTCAAATTTTCATGGAAGGGTATAACCTCCCTGGGTGGGATTCGAACCTGCACCCCCTCGGGCACGAGATTCCAAATCCCGGCGTGCTACCAATTGGGCTATCGACCCGGGTTATTTTTGTTTAGAAACTTGTTTACATCATCTATGTCATGTAATTTGAAAAAGAGCTGTTCAATCAGAGCCTGTGAAAAATACCACTGCTCACAAACCTCCGTCAAGAAATAGAAAGAACAAATTCAAAAGTTTTGTCTAAATGAAAGCTATGCATTGATTGGTGGACACAAAAGTAATCCTGACATGGCCCCTGAGCAATGACAAGAGATCCTGTTTACGGAGATTAATTTATTTCCTTATTTGTGTGTCAATTATACCCCCGCTTCGAAGAAGAGGGGGGTATACTGTTTTACCCTTGTCCGTGCGTGCGTGCGTTCGTGCGTGCGTGCGTCCGTCCATCCGTTACAAAATTTCCGTCGCAGTTTTCTCAGCAACTATAACATGCAGCAGCCTAATACTTTGCATATTGCTTCATCCCATAGTCCCATGTGGTGTAAAGCGATTTCATGCTCCTTGCTCATCTACTTCCTGTTTGTCGCATATTTTTAGATTTCGTTAAATGAAAGTTACATTATGATAGTCATATTTCTCACTGCGGGGGTATCACTAGTGAGCATTAGCTCACAGATTTACTTGTTTTATTTGCTTATTTATTTATTTGTTTTTTTTTTGTCTACAGACATCTAAGGAAGGTAGAGAATATCATACACAAGTATTTTCTACATGTTCTACAATGATGTCTTCATTACAAGACTTACCTGTCCCTGTCATAGCTAAAGTCTCAGGTATCAGACTTTAATTACCTCCCTTTGATTTTCATTATCTCCCCTTGACAAAATTATCTCCCTTTAATATAATTATCTCCCTTTAATATAATCATCTCCCTTGTTCTTCAATGATGTTTTCTTTACAAGATTTACCTGTGCCTGTGATAGCTAAAGTCACAGATATCAGTCTTTAATTACCTCCCTTTGATGAAGTTAATTCCCTTTAAATGTTATTATCTCCCTTTGAATAGTATTACCTCCTTTGACAAAATTATCTCCCTGTAATTTAAATTATCTCCCTTGTTCATCAATGATGTCATCATTATAATATCTCCCTTTCATGTAAAGATACCATTAGGGTAATTATCTTTTTTAAATAAAGTTACCTCCCTGTGATGAAATTATCTTTCTTTAATGTATCATTTGTATAAAATTTTCGCTCTAAGATATTGTCGGTTTTTTCTCAACTGTCAAAGCTTGAATAATTTCACGGATACTGAATGCATTGTTTTTGTACTGGCAGCTTAATTGTTATTAAGAATATCTTGACTAAAACATATTATACAGCATAAGAAGCTTTACTCAATCATAATACACACTTTTGGAAACTCATGGATGTATCACGACGATAATTTTAACAAACGCATTCACTGTGAAATTATTCATGTTTTGACAGTTGAGAAAAAACGAAGTATAACAAAAAGAAATTCCAAGATTACCGAAAAACATCAAACAGAAGATTTATGTATGACCAATATTATGTTCTGTCAAGAAACATAAAATTGATCCATGATGGAAGGGAGATAATTGAATAAGAAATCAGACTATATTTTATACTGTGTTGGAGTGATTCCCCTTTGATTGATTTAATTATCCTTTGCTTGTTTTAAGGCAAAACAGATTACCGTAAACTATTTTCAAGCTAGCTAGAATTCTAGTTTAAATATTTATTTCTCTTATTGATATTTTTCAGGGGTTGCTACGGCGGCAGGTTGTCAGTTGGTTGCTAGTTGTGATATTGCCATAGTAACTGATAAATCTACCTTCGCTACACCAGGGTAAGTTAGACTATGGGACTGTTCGGCAAGGAAATCGGTACCATGGGCTTATAGAAAGCACTTCTTTGTAGCAAAGACTTGTGTGCAACAGTTTTGCTTCAAGCTAGCAAATCAAAGATGCCAGCTTTGTTGAAGGATATGTAAAAAAAAGTGTTATAGACAAGGGTCCGCAAACTAGGTTAGGTATACACTGTTTTGACACTATTGTCAATTTTCCTCCATTAATAAGATGTATGGAGAAGTTGTCAGTCTTATGGAAGAGAAGGTGAGGGTGGGTACTGGTTAAAGACAAGGGTTCAGGAAATGTAGGTTAGGTGTGCTGGTCACCATAAAATAATCTTAATTATGTTAACATGGCGTGTAAAAGGTGTTCTCTTTTGACTTGTCAGCCTTATTTGAGCAAGAAGAGTTATAACTGTGCTCTCTTTTGTTGGTAGATGACTTATCAGCCCTTTGACTCGTGTAAGGGGAGTTAACTCAAATATGTATATTATCATTGTGCTTTCTGTTTCTATTTCAGTGTCAATGTTGGTTTATTTTGTTCAACACCAGCTGTAGCTGTTGGTAGGTCAGTACCCAGGAAGGTTGCTTTGGAAATGTTATTTACTGGAAATCCTATTTCGGCTCAAGGTATTCACTTAATTATATATTGTTAAGAGCTGCTGGCCAGGTCAGTTAGTAGCCCAAAAGTTTACTGATTGAGGTGTTGTAGGTTTGATTCTCAGACAGGGCATACTTTCATAGGGCTTTGTCATGAAATGAATTCTGTGGCCATTCTTCCTCCTACCACTGATTCTAAATCATGTAGGGCAGTGCAGTCACTGACGGAAGTATGTGCCTAGTGGATGGTTAACAGTTCAATCCAGATAGTTTGCCTTTCCAGAAACTGTGAGTAGTTGGACTGACTGCCATGATACAACCTATACATTGTGTTGCTACGGTATCACAGTAGAAACTGAGAATTTTCCATGCTGTAAAATGGCCGAAATTTGTGAAACTTTAGTCTCAGAAAGTATTGCTAAGTTATATGTCACATTGAGAACAACGAACAGTTGTAAATACAATCTTGGCATTCCCCAAACTGTGTGTTATTCCCAGCATCTACTGTTTACATGTGTATACAATGTTCTCTTTGAATGTTTCTTACAGATGCACTTTTACATGGTTTAGTTAGCAAAGTTGTACCTGAAGACAAATTGGATGAGGAGGTCAGTTAAAGATATTATGATTTTTTTCTTGACTTTCATAATTTTTATGCCAATTAAAAGCTTGTAGTTGGCATTTGTTTGTGATGCATGCCCACTTAACTCTTTTTAAGTTTTATCTAATTGTATATTATAATATATTAATGTTAGTTTTTATTCAATTGCCAGTTAGTTAATGTTAGTTTTTATTCAATTGCCAGTTTTGCATACAATTAACCCTGCTGATTTAAATATTTGTTACATATTCCTCATACATGTACATTAATACAGATTCTATTTTTAGATTTTCGGCGATTTCGTTGAAAGGCTTATGTTATACAACAAAATACAACAAAAACTATCAACGCTGAAAATGCCTGACCAGTTTCACCTGCAGAGTGATACATGTTTCTCTGATTTACTATGCAGATTATTTCTAGGCGATAAAAGTAGTTCCCTCAATCAACTGACATGTATTTGTTTTAATGATCATTGACGGGTATTTACATACGCATGTGAAAGAGCCGAAATCAAATCTCGTTAATACACTAAGCAGTAGTATTTGTCAGTAATACAGGCAATACACTTCGCCCTCATTTTTGCCCTGATGGATTCGTACTTGAATTTAATGTGTAAGGAGTAATCATTAGTATGTATTTGTTAGGTTTTAATGTGCATGAAAGTCTTTCAGTATTTCAATACTTTGATTATCAATAGGTATTACAGAAGTAATGTAGTGAGTGTTTATGTACGGGACTATTGAAACAAAATCAAGTATTTAAATCAGCAGGGTTAATGTACTTTTTATATGCCCTGACAGTCAAAATTTCAGTTAACATTTCTTACCATTATGGCCTGTGACTAATTTCTTTTTTCTTTAATATATATTATAGACAATGAAAGTTGCCAACAAAATTTGTGAAACCAGTAAATCTGTGGTCGCCATGGGTAAAAGAACGTTTTATAAACAAATGGCTTTAGACAGGAAGCAAGCATATCAGTAAGTGAATAGTGTTGGTTTTTTATTAAAATCCCGTGTGTCTGGACAACATTGCGTACCAAACCAAATACAAAGTAATCATTTTAGCCGGATTTTTCAATCAATGTCTGATGTCATTAAAGTTTTTCTTTTCCTTATATTTCTGCCATTTATTGTCAGATCTTTATGAAACTTCATACAATGATAACATACCATGTGATTAACAGAATTAGGAAGTAACCACAACTCTACCTGCTTTTATAATGGATTATTTCCCTTTGCAATTCTTGTGTTAGTTTTTAAATCTGGCTTTAATGTGGTTTCCACATTACATTTCTTGTTATGATACATGTTAAAATTGAGCTTAAAGACAAAAGCAAATAGCTCTAACATTCTATTGAGAGACAATTGTGGATTATTGCCCTTTGTACACCTTTCCACAAACAATTGAATATAACTTTGATTTTCCTTCATGTTGTCTTAGCTGTAAGACCAATAGAGAACATACATGAGTTATTGGAATGTTTTTATTCTCTGGAGGGAATATAAGATTTTTTTCTATTTACTTCGTCAGATCAACATCCGTTGTTTTTTAGCCAGATTTTTCAACAACAATATTTAGGCTAATAGTTTGGCGAATCACAGGCGGGCGGGCAGGTGGGCATCCAGTGTTGTTAACAATTGTGTTAAAGTTTTCAATTTAGCATATATCTCTGTCATTTATTGTCAGATCTTTATGAAACTTCATGCAATGATAACATACCAAGTGATCAACAGAATAAGACACTAACCACAACTTTACTTTATTATGAATTATTACCCTTTGTATCTTGATTATACAAACTTCTTATTTTGCATTCTATTTACTAGGAATGTTCATTTTTTCATCCTAAACTTTCAACCAATGAAAGTAGAAGCAGTAGTCCAGTGGTAGGATGCGCGCTTAGGGATCAAGAGGTCCTGGGATCCAATCCCACTAGGGGCACTGCTAATTTCCTTGAGCAAGAAATTTACCTGTAATTGCTTCACTCCACCCAGGTGTAGATGGGTACCTGTTAAGGTCATGCACTGTATGCTGTGGCTGCTATCTGCGCCGTATGTTAACAGTTGGTGTGTGACTCAATGATCGGGGAAGTTAATGTCAAGAGTTGACTGAATAGTGATACTAAAAGTAGACTCTAAAAACCCTTGTTTTAACTTTTAACTTTAACTTTTGGTCTTCTACGCTAAATGATTGTTTTTCATTTCAGGTTGACAGAACAGGTTATGGTTGAAAATCTATCAATAACAGACGGACAAGAGGGTATCAAAGCATTTATTGAAAAAAGAAAACCAGTCTGGTCACATGATAACGAGAAAGTTCATTGAATAGAATGTGATTGTGTGTAAAATAGGGCTCGACATTTAGTCCCTATTTTCCCATACTACCTATATTTTAGTTTGGGCAACTTGTTACAGCTTGTAAACATTTGGTTTGGGCTAGTGAAATATAACGCTGTAGGGTGTTCAGTTACCGTGAACGTTACAGAACGTTACACAATGATACATTCAGGACTCTCTGGCCATTCGCTGCGAATAATCTCGGACATATGTAGACGCTATTTTGAAACTACCGGTGTTGAAGTAAACAAATATATGATCGTGTAGGCATTGAGTGATGTTTCGTTTTCATTTCGTAAATTTTGAAACATCACTCATTGCCTTAACAATCACACATTTGTGTATTAGATGAGATTATTCGCAGCGAATGGCCGAGGAGTTCCGAATGTATCGTTATGTAATGTTCTGTAACATTCGCGGTAACTGAACACGCTACTGGTTGTCCAATAAGGGACCTTTGTCAGTTATTTCCCCTTGTATACTCTTCAAATAGGTAGGTCCAATCAGTTTGATAACTCGGATTTTACCCTTACTTTTCAATGTCAATTTGCCACAATTAATCTTAAATAACTTTTTTGTAAATCATTAAATTTGTTTGAAAATCAAGCAAAGTATTGTTAGGGTAAATAACTATCTACATTTCATCACTCTTGTTAATATCTTCATGTATCCATATCCTATTGTTAAGGACTTCAAAGATAAAATCCAAGGATTCCAACTGATATGACCTACTTAACAATTGGAATGCTTCAGATTTTATCGAGGAAAAATAACTGACAAAAGTCCCTTATTGTGAAACGCACTTTGAAAATTTTTATGTCACTGTGAAGTTAAATTAACGTCAAACTAAATGACTGTAAACTGTATTGAAATAAATTATATAATCTGTACTGTTTTGTACAATATATATTTTTCTATTTATAGAAATACATAAACACTGATAAGCCGTACAGGCGAAATATGTTTGTGAATTAATAAAGAAAATAAAGAAAATAAAAATAATCTACATGTGAACTCTAGGGGTGTAACAATACGGTAAAAAACGTATTGCAATATATTGCAATATGCAAAACCCGTATTGCAATATATTGCAATACGTATCGGTTTTGGGGGTAGAATTAATGCATGTGCATCATCCTAATTGGATCAGCATAGGTGTATTTTTAAATGATCTTTATTCAAATGATTGAATTACTTGTGTAAAATGGTCTATATGTTAGAAAAATGAGTACTTTGAAACGGACTTTTGAAGATGGTTTTCTCTCATTTGACTAAATGTTTAAAGCACAGTAAGATGATTGCAAGTATTCAACACATTTTAATACTAATTAAAACATTTAACTTTTAGATTTTGTTCTAAATAAACAGTACGACACACAACTACAAAAACTGGTTCAAGGAAAATCGAACCAGTTAAAAACCGTTAGAATTCGTTTTGCAATATTAACCGGTTTATCGGTTAACCGTTACACCCCTAGTGAACACAGGCTGTCGGTATAAAATAGTCCCCTTTAAAAACATTGTACACACACACATATTTTAATACTAATTATATATATATAATATTATGTATGTATACAATATTTTTTAAGTGGGACTATTTCATGCTGGCAATCTGCGCATGTGAAGTCACTTTCACTTATTTTTCAATATTTATTTCAGGATTCGGAAACTGTTTTGGTATATTTTAGATAGTGATTAATCCAGAACTCAGAAAAGGGCAGGGAGGCAGAAAAAAGGGGCAGGGCATATCTGAGGATAAATGTCTAATATGTACTGTAACTGCATAGAAAGATGCTAAAAATGGCAAGGAGGAGAGAAAAAGGGCAGAGTGCAGCACCCTGCTATTCTGCTTTGGAATAATCACTATTTTAGATATACCTTTTTTTACTTAAAGTATATATATGAGTTTTTCTTTCTCACACTAGTCATGCATGTGTAAAATTACATGTATCATAGGAGTAAAATATGTATTAAAATTTGTATACAAATTCTTGTTTGTTCTAACATGAACCCACCCGGGCAAGTGTGGATGGTGTACCCTAGGACAGGGTTTAATCCCCCACTGGCAACTATTTTGCTACTGTCTATTCATGACAAAAACCCATTTGGTTCTTATTATACTCCCGCTTCGAAGAAGAGGGGGGTGTACTGTTTTACCCTTGTCCGTGCGTCCGTCCGTTACAAAATTTCCGTCGCAGTTTTCTCAGCAACTATAACATGCAGCAGCCTAATACTTTGCATATTGCTTCATCCCATAGTCCCATGTGGTGTAAAGCGATTTCATGCTCCTTGCTCATCTACTTCCTGTTTGTCGCATAGTTTTAGATTTTTGCGGGGGTATCACTAGTGAGCATTAGCTCACAGATTTACTTGTTTCTATTACATGTATGTTGGCATTCCACATCAATAAACAAGAGCTGTCAGAGGAGACAGCATGCTCGACTTTTCTAAGTTAATCAGTGAATGGGTTTTAATAGTAAGGAGGAAGTAGTAATGATGAATAAGTATTCCAAGTTTGAGTTGAAAATATTTGATAGTATTGAAGTTTGTAAAAACTTCAACCTTGATTTTGGATGTTTTTTAAGTAAAAAAGGGGCATAACTCCTAAGGTGAAGCCAGGGTTATGGGCCTTTATAGTAAGGTGGAAGTAGTGATGTTGGATAAGTATACCAAGTTTGTGTGGAATATTTTTGACAGTATTGAAATTATTTAAATTTGTAAAAACTTTAACCTTGATTTGCAACGCCAATGCCGAAACCCAGGTTACAGTATAAGCATCTCATTTTCCTTGAAAAGTCGAGCTAAAATGTAATTCAATATAACCGGCTTAGCGAAAACGTTCGTTACTCACTCTTTTTTACTTGAGTTATGATCGTTTTGCACTAAGCTCTCAATTTAAGAACATTCTACATTCAACAAAAATTATAAAAAATCTTCTAAAATTCTTTTTTAACTTGAGTTTCGAGTGTTTTGCACTAAGCTCTCAATTTAAGAACATTCTACATTCAACAAAAATTATAAAAAATCTTCTAAAATTCTTTTTTAACTTGAGTTTCGACTGTTTTGCACTAAGCTCTCAATTTAAGTTCTACATTCA
Organism: Mactra quadrangularis; assembly: GCA_025267735.1. Classification (NCBI taxonomy): domain Eukaryota; kingdom Metazoa; phylum Mollusca; class Bivalvia; order Venerida; family Mactridae; genus Mactra; species Mactra quadrangularis. Next base: position 462,919 of record CM046310.1, read on the forward strand.
ACAAAAATTATAAAAAATCTTCTAAAATTCTTTTTTAACTTGAGTTTCGACTGTTTTGCACTAAGCTCTCAATTTAAGAACATTCTACATTCAACAAAAATTATAAAAAATCTTCTAAAATTCTTTTTTAACTTGAGTTTCGAGTGTTTTGCACTAAGCTCTCAATTTAAGAACATTCTACATTCAACAAAAATTATAAAAAATCTTCTAAAATTCTTTTTTAACTTGAGTTTCGACTGTTTTGCACTAAGCACACAATTTAAGAACATTCTACATTCAACAAAAATTATAAAAAATTCTTCTAAAATTCTTTTTTAACTTGAGTTTCGACTGTTTTGCACTAAGCACACAATTTAAGAACATTCTACATTCAACAAAAATTATCAAAAATTCTTCTAAAATTCTTTTTTAACTTGAGTTTCGACTGTTTTGCACTAAGCACACAATTTAAGAACATTCTACATTCAACAAAAATTATAAAAAATTCTTCTAAAATTCTTTTTTAACTTGAGTTTCGACTGTTTTGCACTAAGCACACAATTTAAGAACATTCTACATTCAACAAAAATTATCAAAAATTCTTCTAAAATTCTTTTTTAACTTGAGTTTCGATCATTTTGCACTAAGCTCTCAATATAAGAACATTCAACTAAATACATCAAAAAATTTATAGAAAAAGAAATTCTTCAAAATAATCTAAAATTCAAATATTTTATTCTAGTATAAAAACAATATTACATATTTAAAATATGTGTTTATTTTTTGAAAATAAACTAAAACATGAACATATATAGTTCGATTTTTCTCAACTGTCAAAGCTTGAATAAATTCATGGTGACTGAATGTATGTTTTTGTACTGGCGAGCTAATTGTGAATAAATAATTCTTGACTAAAAATTATATTATACGGCATAAGCAGCTTTACTCGATCATAACACACACTTTCAGAAACTCATGAATGTATCAAGGCGATAAATTTAACAAACACATTCACTGTGAAATTATTCATGTTTTGACAGTTGAGAAAAAAACGAGTTATAAGATTTTTTTACAATGATTTCTTACCGATTAAAATAACATTTTGAAATCTGTCATAATTTTTTTGCTATGGTAAAAACTTGAAGTTTTATTAAATACAACATGACAAGTCCTAAATATAAGACCCTACATAACTTTTTTATCATACGGACGTTCTACGTAACAGAAAAATGCCCAAATGATAAAAAAGTTATGTAGGGTCTTATTTCTAGGACTACAACATGACCAACATTTAAATTAAAAAAACAACAACAGGAAAATGTAATTTTTACCCCTGTCTTATCTTGAATAATATGATAAAATATTTCAATTGTTTAAAATAAACTACAAGATGTCCTGTGATTGCACCAGTGTTTTACAAAGTTTCATAAGTTAAAAGCAACTACAAAAATATGTGTGCATGAACATGTAGTTTCATTTAATACAACATGTTTGATAACATGAATGAAACCCTTGTCCTATCTTGAGACAAGATAATCTTGAAATAAAACATTTCTATTGGTTTAAAATAAACTACAAGATTTCCTATGATTGCACAAGTGTTTAACAAGTTTTCAAAAGTCAAAAGCAACTACAAAATACATACACATGGGTCCGAAAGTTTCTTAACACTTGTATTTTGTTTCATATTTTTCTTTAATCTTTTTATATCAAATATTAATGCAGACACATTTGGTTTAAAATTTTAGAGTATATTTATAATAAATATATATATATGATAGAACTTAATTGACAGTTAATGATAAACTGTACAGATTCTATTAGTTGTACAACTAATAAAAACGTAGTTTGTTTAAATATACATGTATACAAAAACATACAAAATTTAACAATTTGTAAAGAAACTTTTGGACCCAGTGTATTATACAAGTACATGTAGTTAAAATCAAAGATTTTCAATGTTAAAAGCAAATACAAAATAGTTTAAAATCACTAGAAATAATACATTGCACATCGCCTCATTGAGCAATTATATTAAAAAAAATAATTTAATCATATAACATTTCAATGTGCAAAGTCAATGCAACTTGCTACATCAATTATATGTTCATTTTTTAAGTTCACTGTTTCCTAATTCACTAAACTCACTGGATTAAAGCAGGGGCGGATCCGGGATTTTTTTCTGGGGGGGATTAAAACTTTCGAACCACAAACATATACACATTTTGCAAAATAACTCGACATATTAATAATAAAAACTACATAACTATTAGATCTATGTTAAACACCAAAGCGAGCACGAGAAAATTGTTTTTGCAACTTAAAATGGCTAACAATTGAAGAATTACATTCATGGAAGGGCACATTTTAGAAATTTCAGAGGGGGGGGTCCGGACCCTCGTGCCTCCCCTCCCGCTGGATCTGCCTTTGCAAAGGATAAAAACTCACCCTCTCTACGAAGAAGTCTTGGCGAACATTTTTCAAGACCATGATACATTTTACATTGTCTCACAAAACAGCTAGTCACACTTAAGCTACACTGTAGCAATCACATGTCATTTCTGAAAACATTGTCTTCAAAAATGCTGGACCTTTTATTATTTTCACCTTTTATATACACTCAGAAACTAGGTGTCATAGTGTATAATTAAAGGCATCAAATGATATTCAGAAATATTATTGTTTTACCATCACATGGAAAGGGGACTACAATCAAAATAAATAACAAACAGTTCAAGGGTTGCCCAGAAAAAGCCAAAATGCTTTAACTTTTTCAGGAAATGCAATAACTTTCAAGTTATGTCTTGCAGACAGATTTCGTGTCAAACTTAAAATTGTTCCAAGCTTTTACGTTTCAAATTTTCAGCACGTTTTCCACAACAGCAACAACACAGCCATTTTAATTTCTCGGCACACAAAGTTCTAAACGAGGACAAGCAAACGTAATAAATAATAGGATTCGCCATGTTGTTGATCACAAATGTTCGTAGAAAAATATTGTAAACAATCACACCTGCCGGAGTTAGTTCCTTTATCATGTCCGGTTTAGTAGCGTTTATCAACATTAGGATTAGGTGCGGCAGAAACGCCAAAATAAAAACAACAGTTACAATGCATAGCATTTTAGTAATCTCCGTCGTATCGATAGCCTGTGAGTTATCAGCTTCCGACGTTTCTGGTTTCGTCTGCACACTTGTATTAAAAAGACGATTCATCGACGTCACGGAACTTGAGAAGCCGCCATTACGCGCAGATTGAAGGTTTGGATTAACTGCGCGCGCATCATTAACTACATCCGGGTGATTGAACGCTTCACCCGGATATGTTCTGTTCATATCGTTGAGTAGTAACTTCTCGTTTGTTGCGGCGGACGAATTCTTTCTGTCCGTTGGGGCTGACTTTAAAGATTGTTCTGAAAAAGACAAATGAGTAAAATTAATATTAAAGGTACTAGTTCACAGATTTGGTCATTTTTTTCCATAATTTAAAAATACCATTAAGCGTCAGTAATTGAGTCAAAAAATTAATTTCTTAATTTTTCAACACAAACTGACCTTAGTTGCATGAAAGATTCAATAAAAGTTACGAAAATGCACTAATATTGTCTATACCGTGACAAACGGGGTAGATATTTACTACTTGAAACACCATCATTTGTAGTTGTATGTGAACTTGCACTAAAATTGTCATTTATTTTATCAGAACACTACTTTCCTGCTTCTAAAAATGTTAACATAGAATTTTGGTAGTTTTAGAAAAAGTTGATTTTTAAGTTGAAATCTGTGAATGAGTACTTTTAACTTCAGTCAGACATTTTAGTCAAATCAATTTACAGCCATTAATGTATTTGAAACCCATGATGCATTACTGCACTGTGTACATAACATGACAAACCATTACGTTTTTTTGCATGGATTTAATTTGTGAAATAACACTCTGTTGCAAAATTAAAGCTAAGGACTTTTAATAAAAAAGTGCGTTTATATTCAACATCGAGCATTACATAGATAAAATACGGTAAACATGTATTTATGTGATTATTAAAGCATCTTTTGACTGTGAATGATTCGTCATTTCGCTGATCAAATAGCACAAACGTTATACCTTGTATTTTTGTATTTTCGAATTTTATAGAAATGAAAAACATGTTTATATATTCAAATATCAAAAACGAATATTCGAATATCAAAATTTGTATTAGTTCTCGGTCCTAACAAGAACCCATTGGCAGTAATACGCACTATAAACATTTGGGCATTAATTACACTAAATACGGTAATCATGCATATTAACGAATATTCAACATTCACGCGGCTGTGAGTAAATCTTTATAAGTACAAAAAAAACATTGCAGTCTCAGTGAACGACTACATAAATGTTAGAAAATGAAAACAATATATACAGTGTTTTGCATAATGAAGGAAACTTATGCTTTTGAAGTATGTTCATTAGTTCTGGCACGGTGAAGTGAGCCACTTGAAATAATAAGAGCTTGTTTATAACTTGTTTTGCATAATTTGTGCAAAATGTAAGCGATATTAGAAACATGAATATTATTATATTATAAGTACACTTCAAACTTCTTGATATACAGACTGTAAATTCAGTGAGTAGAACTCATGCTTAGCTTCCATGTATGCCAGAGTCATAAAAAACGAACAGTCAACTAAACCATCGTTGCTTAAGCCACATCCTCTGTAGACAACTAACTACATTGGAACATTAGGAGGCGTGGTTGGTAGACAGACTCGAAACCGCGACCTGTGGGGTTTAAAATAATTTAAATATTTAGGATTTCCCATTCTTAGATAGAAACAGAAACAGAGCAGAAAATGTATTAAAAGATGATAAACGTATAAATGATATTTATTCAATATATAGACCGGACACTCAATTAATTTTTGGCGCGTAAATGGCGGCCATATTGGAAAGGTACTAGAAGAGCGCGTCCATGACTACGCTATATGATGTAACGATAGTAAACCTAGTACGAATGGTTGCATCGAAATCTCCGAGGTTTGAAGTAGAATTGACTTTTGTCAGTTATCTTTTCCTGATAAAATCTGAAGCAATCCAATTGGTAAATAGGTCCTTGCAGCTGGAATCCTCGGATTTTATCATTGAATTCCTATGTAAGGATAACAAAATATTTCATCTAATATCGTTCTTGTTAATGAATATATTTACAGAAGTGCATTGTAAAATTTAAATAGTGCTTTACCCTAAATATTCTTAGCTTGAATTTCGAACAAATTAAATGATTAACAAAAAAGTTATTTATGATTAATTTTGGCAAATTGACATTCAATTTAAAAAGTAGGGGTAAAACCCGAGTAATCCAACTAATAGGACCTAACCATTTGAAGAGTATACAAAGGGTAAATAACTGACTAAAGTCCCTTATTACTCAATAAAAATGATCTAAACAATGTTTTGAAAATAAAATAAAAGCCAAGTCACCACAAATACCATTTCGAATACTCGTTTTCAATGTTTTTAATTAAACATATGGAATGATAATTTCTCGACAACAGTCTGGGACCGATTAAACAAACAATGAATGAATGTAGCATGCATGCCACAGCCGCTTTGATTAGTGTAATTGCTCTCTGTAGAATGTGTTAATTATCTCATTACAAGAAACACATAATAGATTTTATTGTACCAGACACAAAAATAACCCCGTGGGATTTCATACATGGCAATTCAAACTCCTCGCAGCGGTTATTTCCCTTTATTAAATCAAAGCGTGACGTTAGCACTGTGAGGAGATTGTCGCACGCTAGGCTTGCTTATTTATTTGCAATGCTTCCATCTTAATAACATTTAACGTTGTAACTTGTTATGACTTTTTCTAGCACCACTCTGAAAACAATTTTTATCTAATCTTTTCTGTAATGTTTTCGTAGCGGTCGCCATTTTTGTCACATGGTATTACTAGTGTCACGTGATTTACGTTTTAGCAGTGGTTAAGTAGAAAATCGTGACGTAAGCACCGAGTGAAGTTTGATCGCTATTGATGAAAACCAAAATATTTCTATTAGAATTTAGCTAACTTTAACTTATCCGAAGAAACTTAGTTCTATCCAAAGCGGTTTCAGTGTTAAGCCAATTTGAATTTCTTTCGTGGGTATCCACCGATATTAAGTTCTTAGCAAAGCATTATCCTGCTTACCGCTCGCTGGTCCATAAAATATTAAAGTACTAACAAAACAACATTCTTGAATACTTGAGAGTCTATCATAAATATTTTACTAAGTTATTTTGTTGGATATTGAAGCCTGTTTACTTTTGTAATGGATAACTTAACTAAAGTATAGTTAATGGATATTAGATACTTAAGACTCGAAAGCTTCTGTCTTAACCTGGGATATTGTTGTTATTTTACATTATAACAATTGTAAATATGGCCATTAAAAACAAGTACTTTGTTGATGTTCGGAACTATTCGTTAAATATCGCATAATACGTATTTTAACTCGTGATTGCAATAATCGTGAAAATTCGTACTTTTCCGTATCATCTATTACAAAATTAAGTATACAACAAATAAACAAATACAACAGAATCTTGATTTAATTCTTGTCGAAATGGCATATTTATATTTCTTCTCTGTTTTGATTCTGTTTTTGTTCCAGTGAAAATATTAGATTGATAATTTACATCGCAGTGAAAATACTAGATTTTTTTCATTCATACCACAGTGAAAATATCATATTTTTTATTATTTACCACATTGAAAGTATATTGTTTTAATATATTGTACACATTGCAGTGAAAATACTAACCACATTGAAAATACATGTATCATATCTCATATTTTCACCGCAGTGAAAAATATCAGAATATAAGAATATATATTTTCACTGTTTGTTTATAGCGAGTTTCATCACATCTTACCGTACGTAAAGCCTATTACATAAATATTGAATTAACCTAATGGATTTATCAATCAATACAAAATGTTTGATGCAGAGAAAATATTACTGAAGATTTGGCTCGTGTTAGCAGAAACATGTATCGTAATTGAGTCATGAAAGTTCTTACAAAACAACTTCAATCAATAAGTCTGCTAGAACGATTGTTAATCGATTGAGTGAGTAAAACAAACATATTGAACATTCAATTTATGAAAGATTTATCATATGGTTTAAATATAATGGATACAATATGCATTTTTGAAGAATTGAAACAGCAAGCGGGGCATACTTTCGTTGAGTTAGGTCATGAAATAATGTTTACGGACATTCTGCCTCCTACCAATGATTGTAAATTAGGCAGTTGTCAGTCACTGACGGAAGAATGCAGTTTTGTAACTTGTTAACATCTAAATCGAGAGATTTAGCCTTTGCAGGAACAGAGAAAGGGTTGACTGACCGCCGTTATATGACCCGTGCAATGTGTTGCTATGGCGTTAAACCCAACAAAAACAAAAGCTTAAACCATTTCCGACACTGGCAGCTTATGACGTCATATCAACAAAAATGATGTAATTGAAATCGAAATTTAATACTAATGTGCTTATCATCAAATAATACTTAAACTTGCATATGATGACGTCATAACAGAAACAACTAATTATTATGACGTAATAAAATAGAAAGGGATAAAATAATTACCTTTATTGCACGAAGTTTTCTTCTCATATCGATACTTCCTCACAAAAGATCGATGCCATTTTAATGTCCGACCAATTTTAGTATAAAATACACACATTGCACAAAAGGCCACTAAACACAGTAATAATTGAAAGAAAAAATAAATCCTTGGAAAGTTCGAATCTTTGTACTCCACGTCAATGAAACATTCAATCCCGGTGATGTTATGGACCCCGGTTTGGACTTTTGCCTCGCCGAAAATAAACAACGCCGGCATGGCAACTACCCCGGCGGACACCACCGCTCCGAGACAAATTAAATTGACCCTTTTGTTACTTAATTGATGCATTTCCATGAAACAAATTTTCTTGTAGCGTTCGTAAGAAATTGCTAAAAATATGAAAGCAGCTCCGACGCTTATAAACACGTGAAAAAAACGTGAACCCCGGCACAGTTCCTCGGACGGAAACATGTACGGATAATACATGCTGACGATCAGGCCGGGTTTTAGAAACACACATTCGATCAAATCCAACCAACCCAGCCATAAAATAAAACTTTTATAATTTGTGGATGATTTGTAGTTGGTGTAAACCCAGAGAACTAAAATGTTCCCCAGGATACCGATGACCATCAAAATCAGCATAAAAACTATGGTCGGTATATGTAGGATCACCAACGTGTCGTTCAATTCCTCTAAAGTCACATTGACGTCAAAATTGTGACGCCATGCACGTGGTATAGTCGAATACATGACGTCAGAATGTAACGTGATAATCGCCTAACCAATGAAATCGTGAGAAATATTAATATCCTTGATCAGCTGATCATTTTGAGCCAATCAAATTGCGATTTTAGTCAAAGACGTCAGACGTCAGTGGAATGTTTTTCCGCTGATTTTAATTCCATGAAAATTAACATATAAATATTTTCTTCTAATTTCCGTGTGGGTAAAACATCGAATGTAGCTTTTATATCTGTGCCGAAGGGTAAAATTCCAAGTAATTATTTTTCCAGGTTATTGAAATTTCTCGAAGTTGATTTAGCCTATTATGAAAGTGTATTCCAGTATATACACAGGTAAATTAACACGCACGCTGTTTCTAAAGTATTTGTAGCTATTTCCAAGGATAACTTCCAAATGAATTTTACACAAAACTGGTTAAGTCTATCAATTCAAAACAACACAAAACGATCTCAAAACACCACTAGGAGTCTCAAAATGTTCCAAATTCACTTTATTTTATACCACAAATGATTTTCAGTCGTTAAATTGCATTTATCAGTCTAAAATAACGATTGTGCCAAATTATCACCTTCTCAAATACACAAGCACTTAAATTCTCCTACATTTTTTTAAGCTATCAAAACCATCTGTTTCATTCTCGTGAATACTTTGCCGTCTGCTTGTTACATTTTTCCAAAGCGTTATTAGATTGGAAATCGATGAAAATACTTTCGCAACTTGTAAACACGTATCGTAGTTCCTTTTCAATAAGCCCAGCGGTGGCTTGAATCACATAATTAAGTCATCACGGCTTATAAACTCCCATAAAACTGTGTCCCGGCTTCGCATTCGTGTTTTCCATGTAGATTAAATCATTTCCATGAAACATATGCGGGATTCCGTCGACCTGAAATTTATCAGTAAAAAAGATAAGAGACGTGTATGCAATGTGTTTTAAACATCAAAAATCTCTATCGCTTAGAATAATAGTCGAAGCACAACAGTGGATTCGTGTGTTTACGCTAAATTCCATCAATGGATCAAAAAACAACATGTACGTGAGTACATTCAAGAACAAGAGCTGTCAGAGGAGACAGCATGCTCGACTTTTCCCAGTTAATCAGTGAATGGGTTTTAATAGTATTCCAAGTTTGAGTTGAAATTCTTTGGTAGTATTGAAGTTTGTAAAAACTTTAACATTGATTTTGGATGTTTTTTAAGTAAAAAAGGAAAATAACTCCTATAACAGTGAGCCAGTGTTATGGGCCTTTATAGTAAGGTGGGGGTAGCGATGAGGAATAAGTATTCCAAGTTTGAGTTGAATATCTTTGACAGTATTGAAGTTATTTAAATTTGTAAAACCTTTAACCTTGATTTGCAACGCCAACGCCAACGCCGACGCCGACGCCCGGGTGACAGTATAAGCTCTTATTTACTTCGAAAAGTCGAGCTAAAAAACTAAGATAGCGTTCCTTTGGTGATTAAGAAATTCTAGCAAATATCTTATACATAAGATTATGGGAAATTTTGACAGAATTCCAGGATAACAAATTGAGTCATAATGGATAATAACAATAATTTCATTCGTGAACGAGGCAATAATTCCGCAGAAATTTATTGTTCGTTTTTACTTAATAACATAATTAAGAACGCCGCATTCGGAATACTTTGCATAATGTCGTTAATTATTAATGATTGCCGTAAAATTACGTACGGACTAAATTGAACTCAAACAAATTTGCTGAATAAAAACAGAATCCGGAAATTCCCGAGTTGGTACGATTGTAAAAGAACGCTACTTTCGGAATATATCGCATAATGTGGTCAATTATTTATGATAGTCGTAAAATTACGAACGAACTTAATTGAACTTAAACAGGTTTGTCCAATGAAAACACAATCCTACGAATACACCCGATTAGTAACAATTTGTCCAATGAATGTATATTTTCAGATCACGGAATTTGCCGAAATGTAACGATTGCTTAAGAACGCTACTTTCGGAATACGTTGGATATTTTCGTTAATTATTTATGATTGTCGTAAATTACTAAGGCCCTACAGACGCTATGTACGGAACACTTTGCACAATATCGTTAATTACTGTTATTGTAGGCAATTAAGCTTAATAAACATAATTGCGATATCTGTAAGGGTCAGAGAGTCCGCATTCTCTCAGAATTTTCAAAATATTGACAAAACGTCGAAAACGGGACTGAAAACAAGCCCGAACCTATGGTTGCTTAACCTTGATCCGTTTGTATCCTAAAACCGTCGATGAAATCGTTAATAAAATCAAGCGAGTAATTACAGTAAAGTTCCACTATTAAGCGTCTGTGACCATCAAAATTAATGATCCCAATAACAGAAAAGTAGGGACCCTTTTCTTCTCATTTTAAGCATCCGGGACTTAAAAACCGTCAAAATTTTGCATGATTATGCAATAAGGCCAAACTAAAAAATACGTTGTTTGCCCTTTACCTACACTAAATTTATAATAAATTTAATTTTAATTTAGACCCTAAACAATATAGTCTTTATAGTCGAACTTTACTGTAGGCCTTTTTGCGTCAAATTTCAAGGAACAAAACAATCTTGTTAACAAATATGTTATCGGTCATTTAGTACACAAAACCATCTGCTTTAAAGTAGTCTGGTTTCAAATTGAACTTCCGGTGTCAAGTGTTTCTGTTAACAACACGTGATCTCTGCAAGATGGCCGCAGCTGTGGTAATTAAGATCTTATAGCTAGGGAATTTTATCAACAAACAATGCATGTTTTATCTATGGCAGCAAAGATTACAGACCACGTGATGTTATGACTTGGCAGCAACATGCAACCAAATAAACAATACTGCGCTTGTTGATTTAAAATAAGAAAATCAGACGCTCGACTGTGACCTTTCGTTTTATTGGAAACATTTTAAGAAGAACATGACGGCGTGGTTTGTTATAAATAAATGTGTTATAGTGCAAAGATTCTAAAGTCCTCACCCTTCCTATTTACATTAGTTACTATATTTAATGCATCCGTCCGCCTCTTGTTTTATTACTAACAATTCATATTGCTAACAATCTAGGATTTGCCCTACAATTGTTCTGAACAATTATTATGAATAAGTTAAACTAAAATTGTTTTTGAGGCATGATATACGCAGCTGTATCAATGCTGTTCGAGTTTTCATTGAAACTATTTTGACGCGGTTTTAGGAAATAAAGGCAGTTAAAAGGACGACTTACAAAATCTAAGATAAAAATATCCGTTATAAAAGCTACGTACATATATGATGAGTCAGTTAAGCTAAAAAATCGTTATGATTATTTTTTTAATTTTAGAAAAGTGAACAAGCAGCTATAGTATAATGCTTACGGAAAACCAACGAAATTTACCGATCAGCATTTTCTCGTAAATTTTCGTTCATTTTACTCAAACCACGGAAAATAGCGGAGTTTAGCGGAGATTGCCGATTCATATGATTCATGTCATTAATTTGCTATTATTTTTTATGATGAACTTGGGAACTATTTACAATGTAAAGCTCATCATGGGTTCTCATTTATAAGCAATCAGCAAATAAACAGCATTGTCTAGAATATGGTTTAACGTAGATACATTTTATATAACCCATGCCGGGAATTCCGGTTATAATGGTCTTTACATACTCCACATTACATTCGGTAATAATTGGATAATATCGTTGATATTTATTATCAATCAACGTAATTATCAAAAGCGTTCCGAATTTAGCGTTCTTGGTCAATCGTAAATACTCGGCTATTTCCTAGTTGCTCGGAATCAATGGAACACAAGGCGCCAAAAAATCTCGCAAAATGTGAATTTTAAGCTTGAACAAGGGGAAGTAAGAATTATCGAGGGTTCAAAATGATTTAACATTATTCATTCATTAAGTTGCAGACGCCATGAGAATTACGTGCAATTTTAGTTTATAATTAAATACATAGCCAATAAGAAATTCATTTTGATGTGAAGATTATTTAAAAGTAGCACCAAAAGACTTCGTGAACTCCATTTATCACGCGTACTGCGTTTTAGGTAAACATTGTGGTTTTTTAGATCTTCTTTGAAAGCCTACTTTTGTTGGCACCTCGTGTATTCATGCAAAGAATCGGTGTTGAAAGCTATGGGCAAGTTAGTGGGTGCTTTTAAGATTTCATTTCCTGGTTAAACGTATATCGAAATTGATTTATTTTATAATGTCAAGATGGGTGCATCTGCCAAACGTTTAATTGATCACCCACTTGCTGTTGGCATTTGGTTTTCACTTACAAAATATCAAGGCTAGATAAAAATGTAACAGAACAGAACAGAACAGAACATACGCTTCATTTAACCCAGGTTATTTAGAGCGTGGGGTTAGCAGTGGTCCAGTGAAAGGCCGGAAGCTAAGGGTCAAGGAGTCCCGGGTTTGAATCCCTCTATGAGAACTTTTCATTTCCTTATAGCAAAAAAATGATCTACAATTGTTCTACTGTACTCAGGTGTAAGTGGGAACTGCGAGGGATCACCTGTCTGAAGGGGATTACAATAACCAGAGATTATTATGCAAAAAGTTAAATCGGTTGAACATGAACAGGGAAACAGACTTTAGATCGCAATTTAGCAGAGCAGAGCAGAGCATAGCAGAGCATAGCAGAGCAGAGCATAGCAGAGCAGAGCAGAGCAGAGCAGAGCAGAGCAGAGCAGAGCAGAGCAGAGCAGAGCAGAGCAGAGCAGAGCATAGCAGAGCAGAGCAGAGCATAGCAGAGCAGAGCAGAGCATAGCAGAGCAGAGCAGAGCAGAGCAGAGCAGAGCAGAGCAGAGCAGAGCAGAGCAGAGCAGAGCAGAGCAGAGCAGAGCAGAGCAGAACAGAACAGATCAGATCAGAGCAGATCAGAGCAGAGCATAGCAGAGCAGAGCAGAGCAGAGCAGAGCAGAGCAGAGCAGAACAGAACAGATCAGATCAGAGCAGATCAGAGCAGAACGGAACACATAATTTATTTTAGCATACATATTTAAAAAGGCAAACTTTCATTCTAGGTTTCTAATTTAAAAAATAGCTATAAATAAAATTCCGACCACACATACTCAGTGGCCACGTCCAATAAATATAACACCAGTGTAGTAAATCATTTTGTGTATCAGAAATTAAGCTGTTTCCTAATTAACTGATAATTATTTCCGCCTACAGCGTATAATTACATATAAACATTGCTACAACATTGGTGTTTCTGTGTTAAACATAACGCTCACCAGACATGATTAAAATAGTGAACAGAAAGGTAACAGATGGTGGCCACTGAGTGTATTTTGTTCTAACAGGAAAACTAACTTGTCTGATTTTTGAACGATTTAAGAATTTGGTGTTACTGCTATTACAAATAGGGCTGTTACGATACGCCATGATAAGCGTATCGCGATATACTGCAATACGCTGGCACCGTATCGCGATACGTACCACGATAAATTGTGGCCTTTTAGATTCGTTGTGCCTCCGCTGTATTTAACAGAAAAAATGCAAATTATACATGCAGCTACTGATAGAATCTAGCCTCTTTAAGTAAATACGGTCATTTAGGACTTTGACGCGCTCAATTGGTTTAATTTTTGTAACTTAAGGTAAAAAATAAGGTTAAATTGAATGTACAGTGGAAAAACTGACGTTTCGCCACTTCTATTTCACGTTGGGAAGAATTTTCCAATGAAATAAAAAATATCGCCAAATACCGGTACGTTAAAATCGTACCGCGGTTCGTATTACCACAGCTGCGTATTGCAATATACCGGTATATCGTGACAGCCCTTATTACAAATATATTCATTTGAACAATTTAAACACAAATGTGCTTTTCTGCTGTCAGTTCACTATTAGGAAGACATACTCCTACCCAGAGGCTATCAAGATTTTCAAAACTGGAATCTTGATAACCCTGGGGTACGAGAATGTTTGGAAAATCGACTCCTCATTCTTGTACGTTTGTTTTTCCTCGCTTCTTTTCGCCACTTTCAATATATTGTTTATTCAGTGCTTTCAGTGCTTTGATTTAGTCTATTTATCTTTAAGGTCGTCCATAATTTTGAATGTTGGGGTACTTCGTAAAACATATAATGATTCTAAATACTACTTTCGGCAGCTGAAAAACTGTACTACTGATGGCAAAACGAACAAATGCATTGGAACACCGAAAGTTGTTTAAACAGATATCTATTGCTTATGAAAGTACTAGCAATTAAACAGAAATTATAATGTCTATTGCATAACTTCTTGGTTTGAGCAAGGACCCTATATATGATATATATAAGGTCCTTGGTTTGAGTAAATACATACAAGCAAAATATTCCCTAATATCAGGTAAAAGTGTACTTTGACTAATTTATCTGATAGCAGGAAAAGCTTATATCAAAAGTACAAAGTGCATGCGTGACTTACTAATTGAACTATAATTGTTACTGATAGCTTAAACAAGTACAAACAGCTCTATCAATTACAACAAGCGTACAGTACCCACCAAAAGTTTGGAGACATTTTCAGATAGAAAGTCTTCTGCGTAGCTTTTAACTAAAATTTGATTACTGTTTATTTTGAAATGCCTTGTAGTTTTGCAATACTTTTTGGTTAGCATTATTATTATAACTGAGACTACAAAATAGCATAAAAACTATGTTATGGAAAATAATTACAATAAACATGTTTTCGGAGGCTTTATGATGTCAGGTGCTGAATCTTATAATTGTGTTGCAATGATGAATTTGTTTTCATTTTATCCAGATAATACTTAAATATATCAAAAATAATGATTCTGCAAAAGTAATCGTTGAAATTCAAGAATTGTGGTAAATTTCTTTTGGTGGGTACTGTAAATACTATACATATAGACTAAAATAATCAATCACGAAATCGTCTGAGGGCAATATAATACAAAAATTATTCGTTTTAACAAACAGTTCATATTTACCTTAGCTTAATGACTCATAAATTCAATGATCCCAGTTTTTTATCACGTGACGTGAAATCAACTACGTGACATAAAAACATTACCCAGTCCTTAGCCTCGAATAAGTCTCATCTATGCTGAAAGAACGTCGACGTTCTTTTCATGGAGTCAAGATTCAAAATCGTATTTTCGAGAAATATTCCGAGACACAGCGAACAGATTCCAATTTCATAACCACATGATCAGCTGAATGAACAAATGATCACAGAGGCAAATTACAAAGTATTTGATTCTTGCACAAATACTGCACAGATATTTTCTGTAAGTTAATTTCGTATATCTTTCTATTTCGTGAATTCACTGCAAGCCAAACTTCGTTGATGTAGTATATATAAACACTAATTAACTAATACATACATGTAAATATATCCGTACTTTTCTTAACAAGTTTCCCCTAATCACTGAATAATGATAATCTAATTTTCAGATTAATTATAAATCCAAAGTCACACTAAACGAAAACATACGCGCTAACACGTGCATGTATTTCAAATCATGGACCCTATACAATTTAAATAAGGTCCTTGCTTAAATCTGTCGAATAAAAATGTAAAATATTTCTCCAAACCACTTGCTAAACTGCTCTCTTAACGTCCTAAACTCTCTGCCTTAAACACTGTAAAGTATTTGAACCAAAACATACATGTCTATACACTTTATCGCACTCGAAAAGAATGCATACAAACAAAAGACCTAACCATCTGCAAACGACTTAATTGAATCCCTCTCTGTCAAAATTGATATATCCTCCGGCGAAAACAATCCCTTGCGCAAACAAATACACTCGATGTCATGGTCCTTTTGTCTCTCTTAAATACACATTGCATAATTATTTTTATATACATGTATTATCCAATTAATACATAAAAAAACACAAACTTATAGATTGTTTAATTAGTCATGCGTATAATGTACTTTAAATAATGGACTCGCCCATTCAGTAGGTGAAAAATATTGATTTGCGTACTTCATTTTACTGATTAAAAAAGTCAGATTAATCCCGAATGTAGCGTCTCTTATCTCGGACTGTGATTACATGATAATATCCGAGTAACCCGAATGTAGCGTTCTTTTTATCATTATCACGGACTGTGATTGCAATGATAATATCCGAGTAACCCGAATGTAGCGTTCTTTTTATCATTATCTCGGACTGTGATTGCAATGATAATATCCGAGTAACCCGAATGTAGCGTTATTTTTCGACATGTAATTGTGAATTTTATTTGATGATATGCCAATAAGATTTGCTTAAACAAACTAAACTTTAAATTTCTAAAAATGTTTCGCCCTCAAATATTGTTTTAAATGGAACAACCCATGTTTTTAGTTTGCAATATTTACATGAACGCCCTTAAGTTCAATTTATCAAAACAAATATTTTACAAAATCGTATGAAGAATTTAAACCCTATTTGTAATGAACTTATTTGATTTAGTATTATATACGACGCTTAAGTTATGCTTAATTAAGCACACAAAAATGTTATTATTTCATTTGAATGAAATTATTCAACTTTAACCTCTTACATACTCTCACGTTTTCAATCTGATTAAAACCCGATCTAAAATTTTCCGCTCGCCTACTCGCTAATTTAGATCTGGGCGTTTTCAAACAAGGGTCACGTTCAGGCACATTTTCTCATCATAATATTAATGACGAAATTGTTATGGTAACTTGTTTTCATCGTCTACGCCACGCAATTTGAAATGAGCCGCCCAATCGCAGACTGTGAATAATACCGCTGTTAAATTAGCATGCAAAACTTGGTCTAAAAATAGAAATTACGAAATAAAAATGTTATTAATAGTGTTTCGTCTAGATAAAAGCTACGCATTGATTAGTCGACATAAAGGTCATCTCGACGTGACCCTCCATTGAGATAGTAAAGATCCTGTACGACAATGCTCTACAGGATATCTGTTTATGGAGATTGTTACGTTTTTTAATCGCAAAATTATCAGCAAAGATTTGACCTTATTTAAACTTAATGCACATAGGCCCCTCTCTATCTCTTTTTGTCGATATGCAGTGTCACGTATTTTTGGTCTGAGAAACGCCTAAAAACATTTTGTCAACAGTTTTGCCGTTTATTAACGAATGTCATATCCGTTATCAACACGTGTATGCCTCTATAATTATTATTGACAATTGGTTTTTTGTGCTTTATGGAGGTCAGCTCGCCTGACTATCTTTCCCTGTACAATTTTACTTAGTCAGTTCTCGCTTTTCCTTCTTATCTTTTTAACTGACTAATTGCTCTTTAGCAAAGGTCAGGTAGTGTACGTATATATGTTGGCCATAAAATAAAATGTATCCATCCATCATGTGTGTGTGGTTTTTTTAAAAAAAAATATTACGATCAAATCCACCGTAAGTCAATAAAGGAAATAAATGTCTACGCAATAAATAATGAAACGTCCCATATACTAATGGACGGAACCATCGCACGGTATCAAATCGAGGCTCGTACCAGCTTCATGATAACCCCTGGGTTCGAGAATGAGCCAAAACCGGGGCTAGCATTGATCTTGTATCAAAAGATAGCTAAGCACTGTATTGAATCGAAACTTGGACAAGAATGTATATCCAAACTCACTTAGTACTAAAGATGAAGTAAGGATCAGACAGCAAATATGATATTACTTGTATACGCCATTTGAGCTTGTTTCATAGTCGAGCGAAACAAAATATAACATTTGAATAAAACAAAAAAGCTTTATGATTGAAAACATGAACTGTCATATTTATAAACAAAACTTGGAGAACAATAGCGCTTTATGTTACCGACCATAAACACTAAACCAGTGGCGAAACAAACTTTTCCTTCTGAGAGGTCCAAACCCAAAAATTTAGTTGGGAGGTCGAAGACTTGAAAACAGGAAATCATTTTTAAAACACAATTCTAGCGCTGACTTTTTTGCAAGTACATTTTACGGGACAGCTCGTGGATGGCCCCGAGCCCCTCTTCCCATTTATTTCCCACTGGACCCACTATTGCAGTGAGGTGAAAAGGATAAAAACTAAAGCAACCTTGAAATAGTTCACATGCTTGTAAACTTTAGACATTTCGAGAGGTCACTTCCTTTAATAATGTATACATGTATTTTAATCTAGTTGCATGCTTGATGTTTAGTGTCATTTTCATAGTTTTAAGTGTTTACAGTAAATACTTGTCCCCGTTTAGCTCAGTAGGTAGCACATTTTTCGGTCCACGGCCGACCGGCTGAATCCAAAGATTACGCATGTCTACACAACCAGGCACTATGGGTTCGATCTTTGGCGGAGCCTACAAACCTTAGTGGAGTTTCGTCATAAAATATATCTATGGCAAATCGTTCGCCAACTTCTGTGTCGAGTTGCACAGTTGTCAGCAAACGGTGGAAGTATAATTTTTAGTACTTATTGGGTCCAAAGATCCAGGCATATTCAGAAAATCTTGATTTTCCGAAAAAGTTTTGGGGCATTATATATCTAGACCTAATGCTGAAGTGCCTACTGAATCACTGATTATTACAGCTGTGTGTGCATCTTTGTGTGCTTCAAATCTTGGACACAGCACAGACCCAATCCTATTACAGATAAATTTATTTTGGAACCGTTCTTCAATATCAATGATATAAAACTGAATATTCACCCTATCTTACTTTGATATCGACAATCTTACAGCTTTTTGGCGAAAAATAAAAAAATAAAAAACAAATCAAACTAATTTTTACAAACGCCTCACAGTGCTTACGTCACGCTTTACTATTGATTCAGCAAAAGGGAAACAACCACTGTGGGAGTTTTGTTTTTATAGTGTTATTACTAAATTTCGTGCCAAAAAACTTTATTTTTATTGTCTAGTAATGTATTGATAATATACATTGCCTCAAACCATACTTAAGAAGAACTTTTACTCGAGTATATAATTTTATTTGTTGCCAATCGTAACTAAGCGAGGCGCCAGTAAAATTGATAAGAAAATAATGATAAAATCATAAAAATAATTTTTCGTGATGTTTTTTATCAATTTTGTCCGCATCACGTGGATAGGTAAGTTAGTACTGGATAAAGAAATGTCCGGGAAGGATGGTTAAGGTAATCAGTCACCGCACCTTTCCTCATAGATAGCGTTAATAATCGACGAAAATCCAAAAACAAAAATCAACCACATGAAATGTCTTACGAAGTACAGAATCATCCGAGTTTTTAAGCATCGCATAGCATTATATAGTATTGCATCGCTTTTTGTTTTATCGTACCAGTATGTATCGAATCGCATCGAAACGTATCGAATCGTCCCAACACGTACTGTACTGTACCGTATCGCTTCACACATCATAGTATCACATTATATCACTTCGAATCGCACCTCACAAAATTGTACCTTACCGTACCGCACCGCACCGCATATCCTCACATCACAACACCGCACCGAACTGCATCGCATTGTACCGCATCGCATCGAAACACATCATACTGTATTGTATCGTTTATGTGTTAATTGTTTGACCTACTTGTCGTCGACTACTAGATACCATATACACTGTGGTACAAATTATATAAAAAAAACATATATATCGAGTTACATCATTTCAGCGATAAATAAAAAAAATACTATGTCACGTGACCTATCTGTTGAATAGAATAAAACTCATAATCAATAATTTTGATCAAAAGATATATCGATCTCGTGTTTATGGCATACTTACAAACTTGAGGTAAATTTGATATTTTGTCAAAAAAATTATACAGATGGCATTAATTCAAAACTTTAGTAATATTCATGCATTTAAATATTCAATCAGTTGAATTAAGAAAACATGGATTTTAAAATTTTGTCATCGATTTTGTTGATACTTGTAGCAGGTAAGAGTTTTAAAATAAGGGTCTAATAAATACATTTTTGGGGGGTTAGATGTGGTCACACTAACAGAGTCCATTCGCACTAACAGTGTCCATAATTTTGTGGCATAATGTTATACCCTTCAATCTTTGATATTAAAAAACAGTTTACATGTTTAGACAATTTTGTTCATAATTCCATGGTTTGATTATATGTATATATTATGTATATATTTGTTTGGATAATATTTAAACAAGAGCGAATTTTTACATTTTTCTCTCATTCATTAATTCATGGCGGTAAACTTACCTAACCAGCTTTTCCGAACAATATCAGTCAGTTTCATCAGTAGACAGTTACTCTTTATTCTCGTATCCAGAGTCTAGTAGGATTCTCAATACTAGCTAGACTCTGGGAACGAGAATGGTTACTCTTTTGCAAGGGACCGAAAACCTTCCTCATCTTAAGAATATTCGTCGACATTGGTGTTAGGTCGATTTTTATTATCCGGATTTTTCAACGAAAAAAATTCGACTTGCAGTTTGGCGAAACCCGGGCGGGGGGAATGATCGTGCGGGCGGTTGGGCGGTTTGGCTGGCGGGCGGGTGTATGGTCGGGCGTCCGGTGTCGTTAACAATTGCAAAACAAAGTTTTTCTTTACCATATATTTCTGCCATTTATTGTCAGATCTTTATGAAACTTCATATAATGATAACGTACTATGTGATGAACAGAATAAGACAGTAACCACAACTCTACCTGGCTTTATTATGGATTATATCCCTTTGTTATTTTTGCGTCAAAGTTAATAAATCCGACTTTAATGTGGGTTTTCCCATTACATTTCTTGTTTACCATATCTTCATGACTGGCATAGCTAAGAGTGAAAATATCATAACCTGAGTTATAGAAATTTCTATTATCGTAAGGTTTTACGTAAATGTCTCAGAGTTTGTCTTTTACTTCCAGGAACCACCGCAGTATGGGGTGGAAGGTCCGTTTGTATGCACTCAGAGTACTCTGAAAATCATTCTTCTCAAAAGATATTATTCTGTGACCATGGTTGTTGCGGCGAGGATGAAAACCAAGAATGCTGCGACCAACCAAAGTAAGTATTCATGCACAGCGCCCCTAAAAGTTCTCAAACAAATTTCTTATTTTAGTAAAAAATATGGTGGCGGATTTACGCCATGGCGTATTACGGGTTACACATATGTACCATGTATATTTAATTTTTATTCCTAAGAAATGTATGCTCGTATGCCTAAATAGACTTGACAACATGTTTCTTGTATTAATTTTCAGATGGAATCTCTGGTTAATTCTAGCAATATCAATTCTTGGTTTTGTTGCTGTTGTCGTCATTGCTGTCGTCATAATTGCTGTGATAAAAAACAAAAATGCTAAAAGATCTCGTGTAAACGAAGCCAATCAAACAAGTAAATATTTACTCAATCTTTTATTCAGTACAGTACCCACAAAAAGTTTGGAGACAAAGGAAATTTACTACAATTCTTGAGTTTTGATGATTTTTCTTGTTAAATCATTGTTTTAAATATTTTAAGTATGGTTTGCGATAAAATGAAAACAAATTTCAGGAATGCAACATATTCATAAACTTCAGCATCTGATATCCTAAAGTCTCCAAATCCATGATTATTGTAATTATTTTCCATTACTTACCTTTTATGCTATTTTTGTTGTCTCTAATACAATAATAATG
Source organism: Mactra quadrangularis (assembly GCA_025267735.1). Lineage (NCBI taxonomy): Eukaryota > Metazoa > Mollusca > Bivalvia > Venerida > Mactridae > Mactra > Mactra quadrangularis. The sequence continues at coordinate 484,770 of CM046310.1, forward strand.
ATAACAAAAAAAAAACAGAACTAAAAAGCATTTCAAAATAAACAGTCATCATATTTTAGATAAAAGCTATTCAGTAGGCCTACAAAGTGAAAATGTCTCCAAACTTTTGGTGGGTACTGTACAATTATGTTATAAATTTTCACCAAGGTTATTAATTTATATTTTACAATTTATTTAGCTCGATTGTGAAGTGAGTTCTTACAACTTAGATTAATTACTTTCGAGTCTATTCAGCTTTCTGACCCCCAGTACTGAGCTGGCAGGTTAGGTTTCTTTCTCAAGGATAGGTTTTGGCAGGGATTCGAACCAAATGCAAAACCATGTGACATTTCTTAAGTCAAAATTGTTTAATTGAAACATCTATTGTTCATGCCTATTTGAAGGGCTCCAGATTATTTTTGATTTACTTAAAACCTTTATAATGTAGGTATTTTTCAATTACCGTATTGGCAAAAGTTTTCAAGATGTGTTTTTGTTTCAATGTGTTGTGTTATTTTTGCAGACCGTACAAATATTGATAACATCCGACGGGAGCAACAACGTGGCGGCTCCAGAACAAATCCCCAAGCTGAACGAATAGAGATGTCCGCTTTTGATAGAATTAGTCTGCCGCCAATTCGCCAACCGTCTGGAAACCAGGACAGCGTTTTCAACAACTCGTTTCAGTCCCACCCACCTCCGAGACCGCCCACCTATACAACCATTGATCCAATGGGCGTCAACCCAAGCATTGCTAGTCCACCGCCGGCATACGCCATGTGGGAGACTGGGGGCAAGAGTGACAAGAATCATGATCAATGGGGCAAAGATATGGACCTATGAGATCAAAAAAGATAATGCGATCGTCTCTTGAAAAATTCAGGGGAGGTCACTCTGTGTTGATGAATGATTTGAGTTACTTCCCTAAACTTTAACATTTTGATCTGGGGAAGATACTCTGTATTGAGATTAAACACTATTTACCTCCCTTGTTGATTATACATTTTCTCAAAGGGAAGTCACTGAAATTTAGCATTATGATCACGGGAAATCACTCTGTTTTTGAGATTTTTTCGATTTAGCACCCCCTAAATTTTAGCGCATTTATCATTCAAGATCAGGAAAAGCTACCTTTGTACATTATGATTTTAAAACTAGTGCTCAATTGTGTTTTTGACAAAATTTGAATGCAAATCGCTAGTTTATTAATCCGCAAACATCATCATTTTGTGTGTTTCATTTATCATTCCACCAGGAAATTGCACAGTTTATCTGTAAGGGGAAGTAACTACTATACAAGGATATTGGCTAATAATACGTTTCGTCATTGTTAGTGATATTTGGTTGAGATAATATTTGTTGTTGTTATTGTTTTTTTTAAATTAATTTAAGTTTATTGAATGTAAATAAAAATATTTATGTACTTATCTTTTTTGTTAATATTATAAAATTGAGAGGCCAGAAATTTCTTGTTCACGTATGCATTCTTTAAAAACTAAGTCAGTCTTTGTTCAGTGATCAATTTTACAGTCAGAGTCAAATGTAACGGACAGATCACCTAACACTCTGTCCTGAGATCCTCAGTAATAATTCACAAAATGTAAGGGATTTCAGTAATTCAAAAACATGGAATTTTAACCGTTCGTCCGCAATTGTTGGTTTGAAAAAGGGGGTATGTATTTCTTGTATTATTTATAATTGAGATGTTTAGGTACTTTAGTCAGTTATCTTTCCCTGATAAAATCTGAAGCAATCCAAGTAAGTAGGTCCTATTAGTTGGAATCCTCGGATTTTATCATTGAAGTCCTAAGTAAGGATAACAAAATATTTCATCAAATATATTTCTTGTTAATGAAGATTTTAACAGGAGTGATGAAATTTAGATAGTTCTTTACGGCATAAAAATACTTAGCTTGAATTTCAAACAAATTAAATGGTGAACAAAAAAGTCATTAAATATTAATTTTGGCAAATTGACATTGAAAAGTAAGGGTAAAATCCGAGTAATCCAACTACATTGAAAAGTAAGGGTAAAATCCGAATAATCCAACTAATTGGACTACCTATTTGTAGAGTATACAAGGGGAAATAACTGACTCAACTCCCTTATTAATGTCATTTGGCAAACTTTTGTAAACTCGTTTAAATTAAGTGCTTATAACACCATACCGTGTTAGACAACAAATTATCAAATAGACTAAAACTGCGAAAAACTTGGACCAAAATTTTAACCAAATCATATGTTAACACTCAAATTGACACTATTTATATACATTGTTTTAGATTTTCTTGATATCTTAAATAAATCATCTGTTTGGTTAGGTGATCAGTTCTTTGGCACCGTGTCTCAGATTTTAAAGATAGCTTTGAACAACATCGTGTAGTGACGAATATTTGTTTTGATCGAAGATCAGGATAAACTTAAGGTAGGTCCGCAGTTTTACAAAGCATTTTAAACTTCCGGATTTTTTGTTATTGTGTAGCTGTGGTAAAGTTTGATCAAAATAATATTGAATATAATAGAATGATATCGATTTGTTTGATAAATGAACAATACATTTGGAATGAGCCATGGATGTTTTACATTTTATTATTGGCTATTTCAATTCGGTTTTGTAGCTTTTTTCTCAGAGTATTTTTCGATGTTATTTATGTAATTATGCTATTTTTAGTTATCTAATCTTATTTAAAAGTGGCTTAATTTATACATAAAAAAATGCAGACGTTGCTTGGAATCTTTAAGCGGGAGAGGGCGGACAAAACACAAAATAACATTTGATCCCTTCTTTGTAAATGCAACAATTTACGAATACATTTAACATTTTCTAACATCGATCCCCTATCCTGTCCCCATCTATTTATACAAGAATAACTTTGAAAATGTGTTTAATCGTCTAATTTGTCTATCCAACAGAAATTAGGTCTCATATTACCACATGGTCACGAATTTAGCTAATTTTGCAAAGGGAGTTAACCCGTACTTCACTCGCGCCAAATGTTCATTGTTATCTCCCTTGCTGCTAATCCGTGACATCTTTTAGTCATTTGATATTTTGCCCCCATCATTGCATTTTAGTCGTTTTATAAACTTAGTTGCATATTAAAACAACGAAGGTCATTGTACTGGGGATATGAAGCCGGTTTATATGTTGTTTACATTTTGAGTACAGAAGCGTTCATACATATCATGTCAAAAATTACACGCTTGTGAATTTTACAATATTTTTGAGTCATAAAATCTGCTACACATGTTTTGCTTGTTAAATAATTATGATCGCACACATAGCTTATATAATATGGAGTTATGTTTTGTGGTTCTGTACTAAGAAAGGCAGGCAGTTTCAATGGGATATGGATACGGACGTTGTTCATGTAAATTAATTGATAGCCAGCTCTGTGTTGGCTCCAAGCAAAGGCGGTCGGCTCCATTCAGAGTCAAAAACACTATTAATAAAGTATTTTTGACCCTGAATTGTGTCGGTGGGTATGGTTCCAAGCCAATTCAAGCAATATTCCTCAGTATTTTAAACGAAAGTTACGCATATGGACTACGATTGGCTACGAATTCAACGTCTTTGGATTGGCCACGATTGGAGATACATTCAATTTGTATCAATTTTCTGGACTCGGGAAAGGACAATTACACCGAAGAAAATCATACCAATTGACAAACAATTCACCCACAAAACAAAAAAGACCCAAAACTTTGACACCTAACTATTGACAGGTCGACCATTGAAATTAACACAGACGAGTTCGGTTCATGACCCTTATACGGAACTCCTCGACCTTTCACTGAATGGTTATTCGTATATGACTGAGAAGTTTCGAATACATGACCCCTATTTTATGGTCAGGATAAAAGACACATTGACCGGACTCCTCAGTAAGACGGGACAGGAGCGTTTAAATCAGCCCTCTTAGGATTTAGTTTTGGCGAGTATAATTATGTATCTACTAGCTTAATTGAATAAATTTGACTTCCGTATTCAAAAGGTTAATCAGTGAAATGCAATTTGATTAATTTAAAATTAGTACTTAGGCCAAACGAAACTAATCTAAAAGTTATATGGTCAACTAATAAATTCTTCGTAGAAAGCATTGACGGAAAATACCGAAGTGTGTTCGAACTTCTTTATACGAACAAGGTTATTCAACGACGGAAAGTCCCGAAGTGTTTCGACTTTGTACGAAGCATTCGGAACTCAAAGGACATTCAACGACGAAAAGTCCCCGAAGTGTTCTGACTTTGCACGAGCATTCGGAACTCGAAGGTTTTTATCGACGGAAAGCCCCGAACAGTTACGACTTTGTACGAAGCTTTCGGCGACCATAATCTCAATCATATTTGCGCACAATTATGTTTAAATATTTCAAAATTTGTAGTAAATTTAACACGCTTTTAAAGATTTAAAATATTTTCTTTCACAGCTTACGTTTTTTGTTAACGCTTTTAAAAATATTGCTATTGATACGATATTTAGAAATTTAATCTTTCGGGACAATAAGCTGATTTATTAGGCCACGCATGTTAGAACTTGAATTTTTAAAAAGAAAAAGATGAAATCGTAGTTTATAGTTTGAATTAATCTATTCTAGCTCGATTGTGAAACAAATTTTTATATTCTATATCAATTACTTTCGAGTTCGCTTCCTGATCGCCTAGTACTTAGCTAGCAGGATAGATTTTCTTGCATACGGGAAGAACGAGATAGGTTTTCAAGGGTAATTTGAACCGACACAGTGCTGGCTATCCAATGATTACAAGTCCAGCATCGTAACCACTCGACCCTGTTATGGCGTATCATCTTTTGTATTGAACGACTTAAGTGAATAATCTAAACTCTATACATCAATCTTGCCAAAATAATTCAACATTGCATAACGTAATTTAAAAATTCATTTGTTTTACATTTCAAAAATGAATTCATTAGTAATACTTTTAAAAATTAAATCAACTTGATTTACAAATTGGCATATACTTGCCTTTGGCACACAAATAGTGCAAACATGACATAGTTTAAGTAATACAAATACAATATAAAATCGATGAAAGATTCATAATAATTTTTAGAAATACATTATTTACAAAATAGTAGCCTATATTATTTTTGCTCGGCCTTAAGGTAACGCCGGCTATACTATATAACAAAATGGTATGCTAACAAAATAATTTAGTTTACTTTGGACTTAGCCTACTTTAGTCTCTTTATAACTGATTTTGAAGATAAACCTTAAACCAAACGCGAAAATATTTTTATCTTATGATGTGCGTTAAAACTGCGTTAGTCACAAAAATTACCACTTATGTCGCGAAAACTGGTTAAATTCCTAATCTGTGATAACTAATTAGGCTGTGTTTTTTTGTTTTGTAATTCGGATAAAAACAAAGCCATACATGTGTCTGTGCTATCTATGTTCAGGTCATTTTAAAGTTCATATTGTTTCGATGGATTTAACATTTCGAAGGGCAGACGAGAAAGTTTCAAATTGTCAACTTAAAACTTAAGTGAATGTTTATGGAGTTTAAAATCGTCGAATTATTCATTTAGAAAGAGGAATAACGAATTATTAAATTAATATTTTAGGTTTATTTAGTTGGTGAAAAGTGTGCCTCGTCTTAAAAATATGGAAATTTTGACTTAAGTCGTGTCACACGACAGGACATGTAAAATGAAGGCAACATCACGATTTATTAAATTGGATCTTTAACAAGCAAGGTTTGTTTTTAAATTTTGAAATTATAGTGCGTTTTTATAGGTCATGCACGTAGTTGCACTTTTATATAAACAATACAGCCACGTGACAAAAATATCCGTGCTAGAATAAAACTTATGACGTCATCTTAGTTCTATATATAAAAGTATAAAGTAAAATCAAATACATAAACTATGAAAGTCCTTATGGAGTGAAGTCAATTAATCGGTATTTAGTAGACAAAATTATTTGTCTCGATTTTGGAATTTTGACATTATTCTATATACATGTATACTCTCAAATGAATGAGTGACCAATTACTCATTTAAATAAGTTCACATCATATGTTGATAAAATAATTTTTCCTGATTTTGGAATTTGTTTCTATGATTCGTGGTTAATTGTGCATCCTAAAAGAAGATTTTGTCCAAGAGGGCAATGTATGAATGGGTAAAAGTCTTCAGGAATGTTCCTAAAGTTCAGGGTTTCAGGGTACTCTTAATGGCCAAAAGGGTTCTTTTCCTATGTAAAAAAGCTCCCAAATCATGAAAAATCAGGGATTTCGGGATTTTGGAAATTTTGAACTTTTACCCATGTGTATGTACGACGCCTCAACAAAAGTTAATAATTTAAAGTATTGTCAAAAGTGCATATGAACTTATGAAATATGATATTTTGGTCCTTACTGAACATTACTCAAAGTTACAAGTGTCACACTTCAAATTAATATCCTCGACTCATGCCACAATGGTTCATAATGACGTACATTTTGATTTCCTAAATTAATAACAAGTTCTAAGTCCACAGGTCCGATGTGTACTTATGTAACCTATATGAAAAAATGTTATACTAAAATTAAGCACGTTCATTTTGACCTGGGATTTTTTTACCTAAAATACGTTTTATAAATAATTCATAGCTTACTCAGATTGACCTAAGCGGGGTTCTTTAACTTTTAGTTTTCACGAATAATAAATTATTAAAATACATTAACAGTATAATTATGCAACATGTATCTTAAATTATTTATAAATAGACTGCTAGACATGTCGTGGTTTATTATACTAGTTCAAACTTTATTTATATAATAGAGACGTAAAGAGTGTATGAATAAATGGACCTACATGTCATGTCATATCGCAGTTCAAAATTTATTTATATAATAGCCGAAGGCAATTCATGTATATGGTTTACTTAAATACTAAATTAGATTTGAACTTTTTTATCTTATCAGATTTTTTAAGTTTATCGATCGTGAAAAAATGTCTATCGATCGGTGTAATGATAACCAGGGCATCATATTATCAAAAATCTTACAATAATTTAACAATACAATATAGAAGGATTTACGATTAAAATCAGTCCTAAGACGTTTGATAACCGGGTAAAGACTGAAGACACAAAACATGGCTTCTTTAAGATTAGGGCGTTTTTTTAAACTTCCGCATTTTATTAGATAGACAACTAACTAGACATCAATGGGTTTGTTTCCATGTTGCTTAAAGGTCCCCAACATGTTGTGTTGGTTCTTAAAGCCACGAAAATGGCAGGAGAGCAAGAAAAATTGGAACAGGATGCTTCATTGAAAAGCAGAGCTCAATTATACTATGCACACATTATTGCTTGAATTCTGAAATTCCCACACGAGACAGGGTGAAAAAAGGTGACATGGTCCAGGGCCCTGTCATTCTATTTTGAAATAGGCTCTTTGTTATGATGTTATTCTAGCTATGGAGACGGGAGGGGATGCGATATGTTCTTTCATAATCATCTTACGACAAGTTTCCTCGTGAGAGCATTTCATAAATTTGTTGCCATGAGTCCATTGATGATTAACTGATAAGATGTTCAGATGCCATTGTTTGAACTGCGCGAGTGATTTTAATAGAAAGGGCGAGTTGAATTTGTTTCCTTGATATTTGATGGACTATTAATGAATTGATGACGTACAAGGGGCTATTTTGATTCAGGGCGTCAATATGTTTACAAAATAAACAAAGTTACATCACTGAACTGTTGACTCGAGATTAATTTCTGTTTACAAACGATAATACGGTCATTTTAACATGATATGGTCACTTCAATTTCCATTCAATTTTTAGAAACTTTTATCACATGGGCGTTACAAATTACAAATGACGTCATTTCGTACCCGGTCGCTAAAATGTTGGATTTTATCATCAACCGTTCAAATTAATCGGGTTTTTCCGTTTTTTTATCGAATAAAAACGCAAACCAATCAAAAACGTTTCTATTGAGGTGTTTTATCAACAGCAAAACGAAATATGAACCCAACTTCCCCATCCTCGATAAACATTTAAGTAATTGAGTTTTAGTCCCCAGTGGTTCTGTGGTAGGTAGCGTGCTTAGGGATCAAGAGGTCACGATTTCGAACCCCAATAGGGGCACTACTTACTTGATTGCGCAAGAAATTTGCCTACAATTGCTCCACTCAATCCGGGACTAAAGGGTAATGTGAGGGGCCACCTGTCTGAAGGGGATTTTAATGATCAGAGGTAATCATACGAAACTGTAAAGTCGGCTGAACAAAGCAGACTTTTAAGCGTATTTAAACTTCTTAACTTTTTCCATAATAGATAGATAGCTAATTTATTCATAAGATTTGTGCGTAAGCACATCATCATAACACACAATATAAATAATATGATTTACAAAACATAAACTTAAGTGCCTTTGATTCGGGGCCATGCTGGGCACCTTTCATTTAAATAAACTGACATGATAGGATGTGCGATGGGGTTATATATCAACTATTTTAATCTGCTCAATTACACTTATTTGGGGCAAATTAGTTTTGGACGATTATAATAATTATGCATCTACTAGTACCAGTTAACAAAATTAATGTTCGCTAATTCTGACTTGCGATGATTTTAGTCGTAAAATTTCTCGTAAATAAAATAGATCAACAGTTTGATTGTACCCAAACTTTTATGTACTCGGATAGATTCATATAATCCTCATAAAAACAGTTTATTTACAAATCATTAAGTATAAAACCCCTCTTCATATAGATTTGTTTTACAATAGAATATCATCATTAGAACCGTGAAAACAACTTAAGCGAGAAATATAGATTAGCAAGATCTGCCTAAAGTATTCGTCGATATAAACCATCGCGCTTTCTTCCGCATCATTTCATACAGACACCACAGAAAAAAATGACAGACAAAATATCACTTTTAAAATATATTATGTTTGATCGGAGGCAGGGGAGACAACCCGTACCTACCATATTGAAATTAAGCATTAAATTGGCGTGATTGCCGATTGAAAATCTTTGCGTGCGAGACAAATGAAACTGTGACTGTCCCATCCCAATGAAATCGAGTTGTTGAACTCAATGTTTTAAATTGCGTTTTTATGGTGGGCTCGTATCGCTATCTATCGTACTTTTAAGTGCTAGGATGGTAGTCCTGGCTTTCATGGTACGGGTCCTCGTACTTATACTTTAAGAGACTCACAGGGAAAATTGGGCTTTGCCTCTATAAATAAAGTCTTTACTATATTATTATTATTATAACTCAAAATTGTTCAATATCCTCGATCGTAAATCTTGGTATATTATGGTACGAGAATGGTATCCTTACGACTCCATGTTAAATGCACTTCATCTATTTAAGGTCTGTCACACAGGTCACTGGTACATGTATCGTATATTGTTTTTCCGACCACGTAGTTTATAATTGTTTTTTAATTATAATATTTTAGCTGCATGTATACTACAATATCTTTCACAATCATATTGTTATCAAATGACTCAATTGTTTTAAAACACGATTCCTTTGTTCTTTATCCCAGTTTATCTGTCTTTTTAATCACGAAAAATAAACATAATTGCTTTTCAGATAATATATCTTTGCTTCATATTCATATCTTTGGGTTTAATAATGAAGATTGCTTTACGTTTTTGTCTTTGGGTTTAACAAAGATTGTTTTACATTCATATCTTTTGGACTAATTAAAGCTCATTATCAAATTACCAAAATTATCTTTCATTACATATTAGGGTAATTACGACATCACTCATGTTTTTGTTGAAATATAGTGCACACAAAATGATTACGTCATAGAAAATCACATGATGCTGCGGATCCGCGATAAAAATAACATTTCGCAAAGAATGTTGACTTGATGTCAAATGGGACCAGTAAAGAGATCGAAAAACTAAGGATTCCGATTTTAGGGGTTCAGTCTTCCTCAATTTATACAATAAAGTATACATGTTAAAGGGACTAATTCACGGATTTCAACTTAACTATCAACTTTTTCTGAAACTACCTAAATTGTATGGAAACATTTTTTGATGCAGGGAATTAGTGACCATTTTAGTGCATATGGACTGACAACTACAAATGATGGTGTTTCAAGTAGTAAAAATCTACCCCGTATGTCACGGTATAGACAATTTTAGTGTATTTTTATTACTTTTATTGTATATTTCTTGGAATCTATAGGTCAGTTTGTCTGGAAATAATAAGAACTTTTGTTTTCACACAATTACAGACACTGAATGGTATAATGAAAATACAGAAAAATCTTAACCAAATCTGTGAACTAGTACCTTTAAGCTGTCTCCTTAGGTTTGTAATGAAAAACTCGTAATTTGACTGAAACCAATGATTTACAATGGCCGGATACCAATCTGTCGGGGTCATTAGATGAAAAGTTTAATCACAAAAGTCATTTTAAGTGCTGAACGTTTGATGTCAACAAAATATATTGAAGTGTTTGTTTTGAAGAACAAACTAATAAAGATAGATCATGAATTATTTTAAGTGACAAAAATAAGTCGACATCGTGTAAGATAATGAACTTAATAAATTCAAAGCCTAAATATTTTACTCTACCGTCCAAAAGTTTCTAGGACCAATGAAATTTGGAGAAAAACTGATCATGCAATCTCGAGTAATTTTTCAATATAATGGGGGACATTAGTCAGTTATTTTCCCTTTGCATACTATTCAATTAGCTGGTTACAGACAAGAGTCCAGGAAGCTAGGTTAGGTTAGCTGGCCGATGTAAACTAACCTAGTTTATAACAAAATAATTTTTTTTTCAATTTATGGGTAATTGTGAATCACTTTATTAGAAATACAGAATTCTGTCCAAAAACTTTTGGGTGCCACGATATATAGGCATTACACCAGATAATAAATTTATAACTTTAATAATTTACAACCTTGCTATTTTTATCCCAAACCAAAAACACAGTTTTATCAACAAAACTTTCACACGAAAGACAGCTTTCTTTATACTGGCGATCTACTAATTAGGGACTTTAGTCAGTTATCTTTCCCTGATAAAATCTGAAGCAATCCAATTGGTAAGTAGGTCCTATTAGTTGGAATCCTCGGATTTTATCATTGATTTCCTATGTAAGGATAACAAAATATTTCATCTAATATCTTTCTTGTTAATAAAGACATTTATAGAAGTGATCAAGTTTAAATAGTTCTTTACCCTAAACATACTTAGCTTGAATTTCAAACAAATTAAATGATTTACAAAAAAGTTATTTAAGATTAATTTTGGCATATTTACATTGAAAAGTAATGGTGAAATCCAAGTAATCCAATTAATAGGACCTACCTATTTGATGAGTATACAAGGGGAAATAACTGACTAAAGTCCCTTATTTCGTTAACTGTAAACGTGTTTACATGTATATGTTTTAAGCCTAATTATGATAAAATTGTTAATTAATTAAAAATATGTACTTGTTAATTATGATAATTTATCTCTGCCATCTATGACCAAGTTATACTCTTAATTAATTAATACTAATTAGATTTATAAAATCTGTGTACACTGTACATATTATATAAAGCCTTCGCTAATTGCTTAGTTAACGAGTCGTGGGGCATTTAAACATATTTTAACTTTTAAGCTCAGCGTCCGTTTACTGTGCGATGTAGTCAGTTTTTGAGTGAAATTTTGAGCTTTGACAGTCATGGAACTGGGTTTTTTAAAGATTATTTTTCCGACAAACAAAATGTTACAAACACGGCTTTTTAGGCTTGGAAGCCAGAATAATATACTTGGAACTAAGTCTTTTACTCACAAGAAATGCCATCTGTCAGACCTAATAAATTCATAAAGCGCTACGCATTTTTGAAATACCCACAAGATTTGGCTTTGTAAATTCCGAAAACTGGCGGGACATTCATATTTCTTTTAAGTAAGAATTAAATCGTGCTGGGATCAGAATTATGGATTAAGAGAAGCGAATTCCTTTCTGAGGTCAACAATCTAGGCCAGACGGTTCCACGTACATTTTATCTTTTGCATAATGTACAAAATAACTTATTAACCTAACTTATTTGCTACTCCTTCAATCTTTGAACTGTTAACATTGCAAAAAGAAAATAAATTCCAATCTCGTTAGCGCTGACAGATCTCGCGTTTTCTCGCGATATTTAACCAATTAGTACGATAAATCTTTGACATTCGTCCTCAAACCAGTTCGTACATTCGTACATCAAAACTCCGGGTTAACGATCTGGAATGACTGTTAATGAAGTGCTAATTATTTGGTTATGATCTTTTCCATATAGTTAAGCACGTCTTAAGATTAGGTGCCTATCTGTAGTTCGTTTGTTTCCTTGATTTGCTTAAAAAGAAAAACTTATTTAGGTAATTTAACATTAATAAAGATTTAATACATGTAATGAATTGGAATGACTTAATCCTTTAATAATAACAGCAACAATGATTATGATTATGCTGCTGCTGCTGATGATGCTGATGATGATGATGATGATGATTGGAATGGTGAAGACTATTATGATAATGTCGATGATAAATTAATGATGATGATGACGAATAATAATAATAATAATAATAATAATAATAATAATAATGGCAATAGTAATTATGATGAAGTTGCTGATGATCATTTAATGGTTATGATAATAATGGTGGTGATGTAGGTGATGATGATGATAAATAATGATGAGGACATCTTGCTGTAGCTGTTTATGTTGATTATGATGAAAATGATGATGATAATAATGGCGATGATGCTGATAATGATGGTGTTGATGATTATCTTGTTGCTGCAGTTATTGATGGTTATGATAATGATGACGATGGACAAATGACTAAAAGTTTTTTTGTTATTGATATGTTACGGCGAGTGCATACCGGTATGTCTTTGAAGTGACACAAAGTTTTCAAACTAATTTTGTACCGTGAATGATAAACTAGCAGGGAATGTTTCCTGAGTCTTTAATCAGCAAGCCTTTGTCTTTGATGTTAATATTGTTATTTATTGCTTCGTCAGAGAAATTCCTCTGTTGATTTTGCTTCTGCCAACGGAAACTAATTTATAAATTAAAGACCCCATAACACGATGTATTCATTTATTTAATTTACCCTAAAAACGTGAGGCTATTAAAATATAGACACAAGAAAGTCAAGAAATAGTGCTTTTCAAATTTAAGTTTGCCATTAATGTCTGTTTTTAAGGGGCCTTAATTATGTATTGTCAAACCATTTCTACTTTCGGTTTTGATCTACTTTCATTTTGAAATGCACGAAATAACATATACTTACTTTGAATTTTACTGTTAAATTTACAGTTGACGAATTTATTAGAGTAAAGTCATTTGAAATTAAAGAACAAAACCAAATGCAAGTTTATTTCGTAGTCCATGGGTTGAGCTATTCTTTTAATAGGGGCTTTAATTTATGTTGTAATATATTTGCCTTTCCAGCTACCAAACAAAAATAACGAATTAGTCATTTATGATATAGCATTGTTTTATTTAAACAAGTTCAAACAATACATTCATTTTTGTTTCTATTTTCTGTTTGTTTTTAGCTTAATTTCACCCCCGTAGACATTTTATTAATCAAGTTTTTCAGGGCAGTCATTTAAATCAGCGAACATAATTTAAACAAACTAACCTTATTTATACCGCGTAAATATTTACTGATTAGTGCTTAAAGTCACACGTTCATAGATTTCAACTTAAATATTTTTCAATTTTATTCAACTGTCAGTGTTGCATACGTTAACCCTGCTGATTTAAATTCTCCATTTTTAATCAATATCTAATTTATATTTATTTATATATTTGACGTTTTCACGCTTGTTAATACCATGTGATCATTTCCGCACGGGTGTCCCGTGCACTGTAACTGATTGAAAAATGTGTCAATTTCATGTGTCAATTTCTGCACGGGGCGCCCGTGTGTTGTAACTAATTGGAAAACTTGTCAATTTCATGTGTTAATTTCTGCACGGAGTGCCCGTGCCCTGTAATATATAGGATAGAGCGTGAGTAGCGGTTTGGTTTGATATTTTTATCAATGAGCGAAACACTTTTTAATCAATTGTTTTGACTGAGAGGGTACCACTGTTGTCTAATTCATTCAAGAATATTTTATATTAAAGCATTAAAATGGAGTGCATATTTTGACAATATTGTTTTGATTCAATAAACTTTCATTCGGTCAAATAACAACTTCCATTTCGCTTGCTTCAAAACGAAATTTCGTAGAGTAATTCCATATCATAGTTGCATGTTTTTAGTTAAGCATTTCTGAAATTTAACAGAAAATGACATAGCTGCCTTTTAGCAATTATCTTAATTCGTAAATGCGTAAATATACCTGTTAAAACACCCGAAGTGCAATTGGTTTTCATTTATCATTTTGCTTAATGCATGTTGGCAATCTGCCAGACTGGTTCCAGAAATAAACTTATATTCTGCGAGCAAACAGTAGCAGAATTAACTTGCAGGAGTCTCTGGCAGTAATTGGCATTATTTATGACGTTCGCGGAGTTTGTACAAATATTTTAATGATTGAAATATGCATTTCAGATAAAACTAAAATAAAAAATATAATTTAATTATACAAACAAGATATAAAGCAGGAAATAGCCAGCAGTGTTTTAATTATTCTATGTGGGTGATTTATGTAGGGAAGCCGACACGTGCCATCATTATTTCAGTTTGCTTGCAAGTTACGGAAGCCCGACCGGCTAACACAGTTGGTAGCATGCAAGTCTATTGATTCAGAGGGTCGTGGGTTGGATTCCCGGACGGAGCATACATGTATTTTTATGGAGTTTGGTCATGAAATGATTTCTTCGACCATCACCCCTTCTATCACTGATGCTAAATCATGTAGGGCAGTTGTAAGTCACTGACGGAAGTATGCTCCTAGTAACTGGTAACAGCTAAATCCAAAGGTTTAACCTTTCAAGAAAGTGTGAGTAGGTTGACTGACCGCTGTGATATGACCTACACAATATGTTGCTACGACGTTAAATCCAACAAAAATAATTCACAGGGCTGGTTCTGGCTTTTATGCTGTATGGCGCATAGCATCGCCGAATTATAGAATTATACAAAATAGTGCAATCATGTAATGACCATTTTTGTTCAAATTTGGATTCCTTAAAATGAGGAGGGGCAACATAGCATGGACCACGGTGATTTTATCGTAAACTAATTTGTTAGGAAAATTCAGTGACGTCTTTGTAAACGTTATTATATTTATCACGTTACAAAATGATCTTTCTATTGTCTCGAGTTTTCACATAAATGAATCAAACATAAATTTCAACTTATCTTTCATTCTGGGGTAAATTATGAAACCCAAATAAATTATATTAATCTAAACAGATCAATGATAACATCTTTCAAGACCTGAGTTATTATTTGAGTTACATTGTATATACAATTCATTTTACAGTAAGCATTTAGTCAGCAGTTTTTCTTGCTCTGGTTTACGACTCGCTGCTGTGCGTGTATTAAACAGACCCTTTCTGCGTCTTATATCTAAGTGCGTTTTAATGATCCTGCGTCGTGAGATAAGATAACACGCATCTGTGTTTTTATAAATTTCTGGAAGTAAAGGAACGGTCACAATCTATAGTCGAATCGCAAAACTTCGAAGTGGTTCGGTACCAGAAAAAAACTTCGAGTTAACGACGAGTGCTATGATTGATTAATCAAAGAAAAAAAACATGTTGCGAGTAATGCAATTTTAGCATAATTTATTAGGTGGCGACAAAAGAACCGTATAGCTCGTCTTCGAATTACCGCAATTTTCAAGTGTTTACAATCGGGTTTCGAGTTAAGCGAATGACATCGCATTATTATCGTACAGTTCGAAGTAAAAAACATGATTAGTGTGTCAGGGCCTTTGTACAATTGGAGCAGAAGTCAAAGATATGATAAGTGTGACAGAGCCGGAGCAGAGGTAAAAATTTTAAATGAGCTAGTGCCTTTAAAGATTCGGAGCAAAAGTATATAAAATAAGTGTACAAGGGCCTTTATAGATTCGAAGCATCTGTCGTCATCTTTCATCCCCATATGTTGAGAGTAATGTTCGCACTGTATCCACCACACGTAATATTTTTGAAAGGCCTGTATAAACATTTTGTCTAGAATATTAAAGATCGCCAAAGATACGCAATCTTGTTCAAGGCTAATTAAGTTTGTTTCTAAACAGAATGCATCTTTTGGAAACTTGTTTACTTTGCTGCGCAAAATTTGATTTTTTTCTGGATCGAGTTACATAACAGTAAAAAAAAGACAAAAACGGGACAACTCCGCTATAAAAGCCATTTTAACTATTACAAAATAATGCCATCAGGCTCTGCTTAGCTATGCTGCCTAGTTTTAAAAAAATATGACAGTTTATAAGTAACTCCATAAAGACAATATTTGTTATTTCAAAATCATGTGATTTTGACGATTTTTAAGCCCCAAATGCTTAATTCAAGAAAAAAATCGTCCATATATTAAGACCATTTCGTTATTAAGACCATTTCGTTATTAAGACCATTTCGTTATTAAGACCATTTCGCTATTAAGACCATCTATTTTAATGCCCCTAATATCAGAACTTTATTGCTTTGCCTTTTGTTGCTCTCAACAGTGACAGACGCCTTTAGCACTACGTATTTCGTAAAATATAAAAATCACGCACTTTTATGAAAAGAACACCTATTTATACATAAGAAATACTTTGCAAATGTCATGCAATGCTTAGAGTGAAATTTTATATAGCCATGGGGAGCCTCATACGAAGAAAAGCTTTTAACAAAAAGGAAACATGCTTTAATGCTTATAATCATTCGTGACATTAAAAGAAATTAACTCTGCGTGTATTCTAGCAGTCATTGATAGAAAATAAATGGACTTTTATTCGCTTTGACTAAAACCTTTGTTTTGTGACGTCAAACCCTGAATGAGCGGTCACTTGGAAGATTGGATTTATCCAAATGTGTAGCCTCGTTAAATAGAGTCTTTATTATAATTATTATTATTAGTATAACATGTACTTGTTTAAACCAACATCTTTTACTAATGCGACCGAGACAAAATATGTAATTTTTTCCAAGATTTCTCTATCAACCAGACTTATCAATCAGCCAAATCAGCCCGCCTAATAAGCCAGTCTTACTAGCCTAATCAACCAGCCTGATCAACCAGCCAAACCAACCAGCCGAATCAGCCAGCCTAATGAACCAGCCTACTTAGTCAGCCTTACAAGCCTAATCAACCAGCCAAATCAACCAGATTAATCAACCAGCATACATTGTAATCAACCACCCTAATCAACCACCCTAATCAACCAGCCTAATCAACCAGCCTTATTAACCAGCCTAATCGGTCAGTCTAATGCGGTCGGTTTTTCAATTTTATTGACTCGCTCATAAACACAGGTTAGACTGTACTTGCATATGACATTCAATAATTGTCTTAAAATTAGTTTCTTTCTCGCGAAGACCATCTCGAGTTCAAGAGAAGGTCACAAACTATGACATTTTTGTTATTGTCACGTTTTTTTGTATTTATGTCGTACGCAGACTTCCTTAAATAGGGTCTATGGTCACGTGGTTTACAAGAATTACTGATAAAGTAAACAAACACTAAGTCCTGCTTTTTGTCAATTTCTCTTTCTATGCAAATTATCTAATGACAGAACTGTCTTATCATCATTCAATTCGGAATTGCCCGGTCATTTCCGTCAGCTGTCGTGCTATGGTCTCGGAATTCAAAAGGAAGTTTTTTAACCAGAAAATAATTCCTAGATGCGCTTTAGTTGTACACGAGTTTTGCCTTTCTGTTCCTATTGTCATCTTCCATGACATGATCACGTAGTCTTAATCTTTGTCACGTGATCTTGTTGTATAATTCTGACGTAAGCAATTATCTTATTTGCACAGTTGGTGCATGGTGATTTAGGTCAAAAACCTACATAATACGTCAATATCAGATACGACTCCAAGCTGCGTGAAATAACAATTACGTATATTTGTAAGCACAAAAAAAATCTTTTGACATTTGCTTCTAATACTGATCTAATAATTATTCATCATCAAGCGTAGATGCTATTGAACATGTATACAGTGTTTCTTCAAAACCCCGAACCCTGATAATTCAGGACCTTCTCAAATCCGAACGACTTTCTCGGATTCAATTTTAGACACCAGTATGCAATAAAAAGCGGAAATTTTCTCTTAGGGTCCGCGGATCGTAAATGCGGCAACAGGGGTAACCGAATGTTTCCGTTTACGCTTTACATAATAAAATCTAAAAAGCTCTCGGTATTGAAAATAAATTCTATGGCCCTTTCTCCCTCCTACCCATAATTCTAAATCATGCAGGACAGTTATCAGCCAATGACAGAAGTATGTGCCTAGTAGCTGAATAACAGCTAAATCCAGAGATTTAGCCTTTCTAAGAACGAGGAGTAGCGTTATCATTGAAAAGGTCATAATATTTGTTTGGTTTAACGTCGTAGCAACATTGTATAGGTCATTTAACGGTGGTCAGTCAACTTACTCACTCCTCCTGGAAAGGCTAAATCTCTGGATTTAGCTGTTAACCAACTACCAAGCGCATACTTTTGTCAGTGACTGACAGCTGCCCTTCATAATTGAAAATCATTGGTAGGAGGGATAATGGCCGAAGAAATAATTTCATTACCAAGCTCCACTAAAGTATGCCCCGACATGGAATTGACCCCACGACCCCTCGATCAGTAGATTTGCGTGCTAGCAACTGAGCTAGCCGGGCGCGCGTTAAATATACCAGGATGCATCTGTACCAAGGAAATTCTGAATGAAGCTACACATTTGCTTAGTTTCGCAAATGTGTCAGTATTTTTCTTGTATCTTTTCTACGTTTATTTATCAATAGATTTTTATAAGTTTATAATTAATGTAAACAAACCTTGTTAACTTCTGTTCAATTCTGTTGCCATGGCAACCGATTCTGGGTTTATTATAAACAGATTCTCGGAAAATGTTAAGTACGTAAGACATTGCACAAATACTCACCCCGCAGTTAATATGTTCAACTTGTGGTGAAAAAACTTACCCGTCTGAACAAAAGACGCTTTTGTTTGTTTAACAAAAAGTAGCGAAAAGAATATTTTACGGTAACAAACTTGCCCATTGTGATTCATAATAAATTACAAAAAACTGAATTCGTCCTTCCTCGACAAAAATATGGCTTCTATTTTTGTCGCATTTATGTGTGCAATTTAACAAACAATTGTCTAAATAGTTTCATTAATTTCCTCAAAAATCTCATAAAAAGTGTGCACTATGCATAAAAACTTAAATTATGGCGCCATTTGCAATTATGAAACTTGAAGTATGATGTAAAGATTAGAATTACGGTACTTTTTCCGTGCGTGACGATAAAAACCGTTATGGCCGTACTTTATCAGGGCAAATACAATTTCTCTATTAAATTATAAGATTTTCTCCGTTTTTATGAGCTAATGAAATTGATAAGCCAAAATCCCCCAAGACACAAAAAGTCTGCACTAATATCAAAGAGTTTTGATACCTGTTAACCGATAGAATCTTCAGCCGCCAAAATCATTCGCTCTTTCCCTGTAACATCTCTTTTTTCTTTAGCAGACGATAAGTTATGTTTATAAACCAAATAATCCGTATCTTCCCTGATCTCTTAAAAATATTAGTCTAGAAATTAACGCCTTTGTAAATCATTTAGATTCGGAAAAAATAAGAAAATATATTTATTTGACAGTATGACTGCGTCATTCAGAAAAGTTATGTTTATTTCTTCAAAAGTCTTTGTACTCGTGTACGCATTTACATCGTGGACCCTAAATAGGGCCCTTGTTTATATTTGTGGCTATATTTTAAGCTCGCTGTCGCTGAATCGCTGTACCCTTGCACCGAAAGAGCCGGGACCGCTGATTCGTATCCAGTCACCAACCATGTCCCTTTATTTTAGAATTGAGGGGGTTTGCTCAAAGATGATTTGAGGTTTGAACCTGTTAACAAAAATAAAAATTATGTGGTAAGGTAAACTGTCCATTACGTATGATTCTGACCCTTGAAAAGGGGGGCGTAAACCCCAAAACAAAACCTTAGCTATACAATTGTAGGGGCAAAAAATGACAAATAGCTTGGCATTAAAATCTCGTCGTAAGTTCAATCCGACGTATATGTATTAGCATCTCATAGTTTTTAGAAAAGCCTTTCCAGGAACGGTGAGTAGGTGGGCATACCGCCGTGATATGACCTATACAATGTGTTGCTAAGGCGTTAAATTCAACAAAACAAAAACCGTTTCGAGCAAAAAGCATTTGTCAGTAAATATTAAGCATGAATAACGTCTTCGTGGAATTGAAATTGTGTCAATACAGAATAGTTCCACAGAGGTATGATTCTTACAGTCGTGTAGGCCTTGAAAAAACTAACTAGGCGGTACCAAACACTCAGTATTGTCCCACGTATTGACTCACTTCCCTCTGGAATTAGGGCGATGTAATGTTATTTACTCATTCCCTAAATATGATTAATCCCAGGACAGTCATATCTCTAAGGCCACAACAAATTGATCATATGTTTTATGGATTGACTCGCACCTTAATTTTGACGGTTTTTACAACAACAAAAATAATTTCCTCGCTCGCTTATAAAAATTTGGTCAAACCCCTATATAAATCAACAGATTTTTTTTCTTCGCTCGCTCGCCCATTTTTTTTTCCAGAAAAATCCAAAGAACACATGATCAAGTTACGTCCAAAGAGGTTTCTCTGCTCTGGATCGTTTATTTATGTGATCAAAATCAGCCACCTGAAGAAGGTGACGTGATGTCACCGAAAATGTTAAGGTAAATAAATATTCGCTCTGAGTTGAAGAAAACTAACTACATGATCAAATTGTTGTGGCCTACCAGTAAAATGCATGTAAGTATTTGCTCACATGTGACTCACTGATGCTTCACAGCCCCTCCCAGACCTTTTTTGTGTCAGGCTTACATCATATCATGGAATCTCATATTTTCTCGTAGAAGCTTGCGGATTTTACGATAATGTTTTTTTTTACGTCTCCAGTCGGTATCAAATGGGATTTTAAAGTTCTTACTCAAAGTTGTTTCTTGAAATAAACAATAAATATGCTTTTATCAGATAGCCAATAAATATTATTACCATCTCAAAAAAACAAATAAGTATTTCATATAATTGAATGTACGCACGTGCGTCTCGTTAGAATTAAAAGCCAGTAGCATTTTTTACTTATATTTTATGAGATTGCATTCAAAGGCTATGACTGAAGCTTAGAATTGCATCAGTTTAGTTTCAAAGACGTTGCACGATGGTAAATACATTAAAATGCAGCCGGCGAATTGAAAACAAGGCGATAGAACTGTTATTCCAGAAAAGCACGGCTTTGACGGTTTTTATCCACAACGCACTGTAATCGAGTTTCGCGTTTGTGTGAAGCCGGTGCTAAATTCGCGTTCATTCGTTGTTATCAGTTTTTTTTATCTCGAACCGTGGAAAGAATATTATTTTACTGTTATGAATTCATTCCAGCATTTATTTTCGATAAAAAATGATATAAAAATATAAATAAAGTTTACAATTGAAAATAAACGTTTGAAAAAACTGGAAGTTATTAAGATAGGATATTTATAGTGCATAAATAACAAGGGAAAAACAAGCGAATACTTCTATAGTTGCTAGTTTTACTCATGTTTCCGTTTTTTATGGATTACAATGGGGAAAACATTATAATGAATAAAACAAGTTTATGAAAATTGGATAATTAAACCTCGGCAACGTAATTAATAGCTAATCACAAGGTAATTAACATTCATAATTAAGATATACAGTAAAATTCCACTATTTGGACCATCCTATTTAATTGTCTTAATGGCGTTGTGGCCTATATATAGGGACATTTTTCGACTTAAGTTTAGCGTTTGGGGCTTGAATAGCGGTAATTTATAGCGTAATTTATTTCAATGTATTTGAACGGCGACACTTTATAATGTTCGGTCAGTATTTTCTAAATCTTAACGTTTCTAAACATCTTAAAACTTTTCATTTTCTACGACAGATTTTCTAAATTGACTTACGATGATTTTAAGGTTTTTTTAGTTCTTTTAACCAATACAAAACTAGAGCAGAGCAGAACAGAACAGTTCAGTTCGTATAATTTATAAAATGTAAAATTATGTCCCATCATAAATACTATTATATTACTTAATAGTAACTTATACTTAATTAATTTTGTTTGTTTGTGTTTTATGTGTTTGATTTTATTATTATTATTCTATTTCATTTTATTTTAGTGTGTTTTGCGTTTTTCCTTTATCCAATCTAAATATAAATTAACGTAAGTGACTAGATAAGCCTTATTAGGCTGTGTATATTTGTTTGTTTATCTGCTGTCAAACATAACACTCAATTTGAGATATTTTTCGTAGTTTGACTGAAAAAAAAATTACATCTCTAGTAATTACATCACCTCACGTTTGAGTTCTCGTCTTTGAGTTGTGACATTGCGAGAGTAGACGCTACTTATTCAATTATCGAAATACAATTATTTTGTGACATTTTGAGACGCCCAAAAACACTAAAATGCTTTTATTAGGATCTCCACGACCGTCTTCATCAAATCGTTCCTTAATTGGACAGACTGAAGTTCTTAATGACTTTCTCATGTCAAACTAACCAAAATTCTCTCAGTAAAACCAAACTTTAATGGGGACAGACCATTAAGTTTATTCTTTGATAGTTCGGGGTTCCAGAACAAGGAAGTCATGAGTTTTAGAATGATTTACTGCCAATTACACGACGGTAGAGTTTTTCTTTTTTCTTTAATGTTCAAGTTTTACTACGTTACCGACCCTGATTAGTTTATAACAAAGTATAGTCCGACAATATTAACCTAAGCTTGACCTTAATGCCCTCAATAACTGACTTTCGTCGTCGGATTTACTGACTTTCGTCGTCGGATTTTTTGTAAGATGGTCGTATATCTACTAAAACGTGTAGTTGAGTAATTAGAGTAAATGTTTTCGCAATATTTAGCACAGAAATAATAATTAAATGTACAGTACAACCTCTCTTGAACAACACCCACTGGGAAAGACTAAAGTATGTTGCTGTTCAGAGGTTGTTGCTCTGCAGAGGTTGAATTCAGTTTAAATTTCGCCTAAGGGAAATATCAGAAGGTGTTATTGTGCAGAGGATATGTGCTGTAGAGGGCCGCATTGCAGAGGTGGTACTGTATTATGATTAAATCTTTATTCGTAAAGGAAAAATAGCTAGACAAAGTCTTATTTTCACTGTAACGTATAACTGACTGTAAAAATGACAGAATGCAGAAAAAATAGACCAATGCTCTGATAGTTCAAGTAAATAATCAGGTCGTTATAAGTCTGCTAACGTCATGATCAATTCGTCGTTAAAGGTCAATATAGCAAAATTAGTAATTGATTTCCCAGATCTTCAACGGATAATATCATTTTGTTGTCAACGTTCTCATTTGAACCGAATAACTCACAAGAATCAATGGGGCTACTTTTCCCAGTCCTAATTCAGGATATAACTATTTTTTTGTTAATTTGTATTGCACCAAAAACCCTAATTTGCCCTGTTTTATACCATAAAGGGAATTCAATATAGGAAGAATAAATTTGAGTAACTGTTGAACTATATCAGGGATTATGTATGAAATCCCTGTAATATAAAATCCCTGACTATATGCATCTAAATACGTTAGAACTATTTTTCATAGCGTATGGATACAAACTTCTTACCTTTATATTAAAGAGAACTTGTTTACCTTTTTTTTGTCGCAGCGTATGAATATACAAATGTATTCAATACAAATGCTTAATTTTACTTATTTAGAGAACTATTTTTAACAGAACAGAACAGAACTTTTAACAGCGAATGGACACAACTTAATTAAATGAAAAACAATCACAATTTGACCTACTCTTATTATATTTTCAGGTTTTGGAACTACTTCTTCATAGCGGATGAATACATCACATAGCAATGTATACAACAGTACCAAAAGCATGGCGGAGTGATCTTCCCGCCAACGTAACAGTGGAAGTTTTAAATGATATTCTCGTCCAACTACATATACCATGCATAGTGATCATAGCTATTTTAATGGTGATAGGAGTGTTTGGAAACATGCTAGTATTATATATCTACTCTACAAAGTACCATCCTTCAACTTACAGGTAAAGTTTGTAATTACCTCCCCCTTTTTAATCTGAATGAATTATCTCTCTTTTTGTATCAAGAATTACCTCCCTTTTTCCCTTTTTAATCTAATAATTAATCTCCATTTTGTTTCAAGGAATTACATCTCTTCTTTATTTTGATAAATTGTCTCCCTTTGTTCAAAATTACTGCCCAGTTTTATTTTAAGAATTACTTCCTTTTTTAATTTTAAGAAATTATCTCCCTTTTATATAAGGATATAACCTTACTTATGAATAGATTATCCTTAAAAACTAAAGACATTAATTTCTTTTAAAAAATAACTTCCTTTTTCAAGAAGTTACATACTTTGTATAGAAATTATCTCCCTTTTAACTTTAAGAATTATCTCCCTTTGATTTTATATAATTATCTTCATTTTACGTACATGCAAGACTCTGTCGATAGTAGGGTTGGGCAAATCACCAAATTTTTTTTGAAACGGGTGTTTTTTATTGCCAAATTATGCACTAAATCCAAATATGACCTTCAAAATTGTCTCCGGTGACGTTTTAGGTTCACTTTTTGCGAAAATTCAAAATGGCCGCCAAAATGGCCGATTTTGGTTATGTAAAACTATTTTATATTATCACCATAGCTTGTAATATATCATTTTGTAGGTTTTTAAGGATGATAATCACATTTTTGAGGTTAAGAATAACAAAATATGTATGGGAAGCTATATTTATTGATAATTTATATAATATTTCAGCCAAAATCACACAATTTCGTAGAATAATATCTACTTTTGCATTAAATCAATTTCCTATAAATCTTTTCATAGGCTTTTCAGCTTGCATATTACTATTGTCATACTTATTTCTACTTTTGACTATATCAATGCTACTAAGAATAAATTTTTATCACCTTTATTAAGAATACACATACTAGCTTTAATAGCAATAACCAAATTGCATTCATCAAGCTATGCCGCTCTTTCTGTTTTATTGTATAATGACTTTAAACTGTTATTAATAATTAAAAAACAAACCATCTACTGGTTTTAAATGCTTTACTGTTTATAGATTTTGATGCATTGCAGATATTGTAAATGTTTTCATTAATCATACAAATTTAATTTAGAAATTATTCTATTTAGTTGAAGATTACTCGAACAAGCTTGTACTAGCTGTATCTGTACATTTATTCATGTATATGAAGTCTTGATTTTTTATAGTTGTGTAAAAAATTATTAACCTTTAGACAAATATATTCCTTTTCCATGAATGGAAATGTGAGAAATTAATAAAGACAGAGGTGAAAATAGCATAGTTAGCATATATAACTTTGATATCGAAGCCAAACATGACCTCGAGATCTCACTTGGACTAAAAGGTTCTAAAGTAACATGATGCAAGGTCATTAGAAGGACTTCAGACATAATTCTAACTTTAATTGATAGTCTATGGAGACTTTAGGAGCACAGTTCGGGATGCTCTAATGGAGTTATCAAGACCACTCTTTCAGTACAATTTTGAATCCGTTGCAGCTTTTGATTTAATACTAATAGGCTGGTAGTACAATGTTTAAACCATGCAAAAGTCAATGTGGGAGTGGAGTGTACAAGACCATGCACAAATACTTCCATTGATTTCTGTGTCAAGTGTCTACGTTTTATAAGTCTTTAGATATGTAATTGCCTATGTGAAAGCTGATACTCCTTTGTGATATAAGGTTAAGTTGAAGTGATCTGGCCATAAGAACGCAAAGGTATTGCACATTGTTCACCTTCTTTCATGCTATATAAGGTCCATTTAGACATTGTTGTGTAGTTTTATACACAATTATTTCCTTCTTAATTAGGTTCATTTTCATCTTTAAAGTTGTCATTCAATTTAAAATATCATTAAGCATCTGTCAAGTTGTTGAGATTTGTTTTAGTTTGATGGATTCTAGCCTGTATATAGAAGATTATCCTGTTGTTGTCCGCATGGACTTATTGATATGCTTGTTATGTGTTGAGTTGATTGAGAGCTGATATGTAACATGTAAAAAGTACCGGTCCATCACAAGAGCCTTCGAACTTGCAAAGAGAGGCAATCATTATAAAAGCTTACATGATTAAGATATGTTATATGCTCACATAATTGATGGAGTGATAAAAACAAAAGAAAGATATCTATCTGCTGAATTATATTTTGAACAAACTAATATTGGTCCATATACACTGAAATCAGTTGATTTGCTAAGGATTCACAAACAGAAAAACAATTGATATGTGAAGTAAGATATCTAAGAGCCAAAACTGTGTCACATATACACCAAATGCGACACATAAAAAAAGACAGTAAACTCAAAATAGAAATACTCCCTGAAAACAAATTAAACCAAAAACATAAAACTAGAAAATGATGTTTTGCTTAATATAGACAGTGTTTTAAAGCAAACTCTTTGATCATGTAACATATTTTGTAATTGTCTTACAGAATAATCGAAAATATGTATTGTTTTGCCGAAATATTGTATAAATTATCAATAAATTAAGCTTCCACTACTTAATTTTGGTATTTTAACCTCAAAAACGTGTTTATCAACCATAAAAACCTATAAAATGATATATTACAAGCTATAGTGACAGCATTATATTGTCCCGCTGAACCGAAATCGGCCATTATGGCGGCCATTTTGAATTTTCGCAAAAAGTGAACCTAAAACGTCATCGTAGAAAATTTTAATTATGATATTCAGACTCAGCACATAATTTGGCCATAAAAAACACCCGTTTGGTTTGCACCTTTTAAAAAAAGTAAATATTTGCCCAACCCTATCGATAGGCCAGTCTCTTTATTCGTGAGACGTTGCATTGATTCAAGCTTAAATACCTTAGCCCTCCAACATCAAAAGCTAATATATCTTAAAACACCATATCTTGTTCGACACAAACAACAGCAGACTAATTTGCCTTAAATAAACAACATGATTTATGTGAAACAAACAAACAAACAAACAAACAAACAAACAAACAAACAAATTCTCTTTAAATACAAAGAACACAATGTCAAGCTGTTCCAACAATCAGTTCGTTAATTGCTAAATTCTCTAAGGAACCAAAGTTAATGAAAACTGGATTATTTCTAATGAGTCTTAAACCCTACAAGATTCCCTCACTTAAAGATTCCTAGCAGACAAATGTAGAACTAATTATAATAGTGTATATTCTATAATGAAGTAATTATAGTGTACATTTTAACCTCGGCATGTTGTCAATTGTACCCAAGTGACTTGTACGTTCTTGTACGAAATGACATTTAGCCTACTTGCTTAGAATTCTACGACCTGCGTACAAAGTGAACTACTCCAAAAGTACCTTAGACAAAATATTGTTTTCCTTAGAATGATATCCTTTGGTATTTGTACAGAAAAATCTCTCTACCAATGTCAGTATGAGAATTAGGATTGTATGGTAGCTGATTTATGCCATGTCGTTTTTTCATTTCTTCGCCGCAAAGAAACGAAATAACAAAAACACGAAGACACGACAAATCAAGACGAAGATACGACAGATGTTAGGCGAAAACACGACACATTTTATCTGTCGTATTGTTGTATTTATTTTGACGTGTGCTCGTTTCTTCGTGGTGAAACGAAGAAACGAAAAGACGAAGATACGACAAACTATGAATTTGACGTGTCGTCGTGATTTCGTTTTTTATACGACATGGCATAAATCAGCCACCATAGGATAGTGATTATTTGGATGTGAGGGTTTGGGGTTACGATAAGGGTTAGGTTACAGAATTAGGACTGTTAAGAGATGGGCATGCTCATTCCAAAGTGGGCAAGGCTTTGGTATTAAGAGATAGCTGTTGTTTAGACGTAACCGTTACAGAGAGGTAGTGTAGCCGTTGTAGAAACACTGAGGCCACTTTAAGATGAAATGCAAGATGAGCTGTCAATCTGATTAAAACCCGATCTAAAATATTCCGCTTGCCTACTCAGTAATTTAGATCTGGCCATTTTCAAACGAGGGTCACGTTCAGGTGACATTTTCTCATCATAATCTTAATGACGAAATTGTTATGATACGTAACTTGTTTACATCGTCTACGTCGCGCAATTTGTAATGAGCCGTCCAATCGCAGACTGTGAATAATATCGCTGTTAAATTAGCTCGCAAACCATGGTCTAAAAATAGAATTACGAAATCAAAATGCTTTTAATAGTGTTTCATCTAGATGAAAGCCACGCATTGATTAGTCGACATAAAGGTCATCTCGACGTGACCTTTCATTGAGATAGTAGAGATCCTGTACGACAACGCTCTAAATAAACATATTACTATGATATGATATTCAAAAGGTATTCAATTTTCTACATAATTCAATAATATTTGAAATTGATTTGCCAAAATTAACCGAGTTATGATTGTTTCTAGCTTTTCACTTACGATAATTTTTATCGTAAGATTTCTTATGAAAATCACCGAAGGATTTTTGTCGCAGAACTTTTGAATGGCACGGTATTCTGGACTTACTATAAAATATTCGTATGGCGTCGTTTCCTTTACTAATAATCTAGCTTCCCGTCGGTAATCTCTTACGACAAAATCAATCGCAAGTCAATTCTATATATTTGTTTTCATTGTTTAAGATTTCCGGTCCAGACGGAAATTTCCGCCACACACTTGGGGACAGTGACGTCATAACATCCTAGAAGTCGACAACCTTTGTTATTAGAGAAAGCAATAACGATATTTCTAAAATCATTGCATGATCCAAACTCCTCATTCGGAACATCTCGGCCATTCATTGAATAAAGTCATACTAAGTGACCGAGCAGTTCCGAACTTCCCAATGGTAAAAGAAAAGCTTCCAAATTCCAATACAGTATAATCTCTTCAGAGAGGCCCTCTACAGAACAAATTCTTTGCACAACAACAGCTTTTGATATTTCCCATAGGTGTCATTTTAATTTACTTTATCCATTGTAGAGCAACAACCTCTGAACAGCAACACACCTTTGACCTTCCCAATGGGTGTTGTTCAAGAGAGGTTTTACTGTAGACCATTACATTTTAAAGACCATCGATTTTGATGGTCATAATAGTGGAACTTTACTGTAGAAAGAGGAAACCGTCAACAGATTCCTCCTTTCTTGGAACATTCTTGAAAAAAAAACACCGACTTTAACTCACAGCCAAAAAGCAGAGATGGAGATTTTTGTATGATTAAACATTTGATATGAAAATGGACACCACAAAAAAAAAGGAACCAATACATATACAAATACATTGAATATTTATTTCAGCAATTAAGCACAAATGTGCTTTTCTGCCGTCAGAGCCAAAAGGGGTTTGCACCTTAAAACGGACAGTGGCTTATTAATTGCTACTGAGGGTTTTGAACCAGTTTATATAGTGCGTCTACCTCTTATTAGCCTCGAAAAGTTTCAAGTTATAAGATATATGAAACTCATTCTGTACTCGAACCACGTCTTAGGGTCACTGACACATTCTTGACTTGTTATTACAATAATCTAATCTTAGCTACCATACCGTGAAACAATCGTAATAACAAATAGTTTGTTGAGTTATCGCTGATGTTTTATTTCATAGCGGAACAGTTAGGGAGGTTTTTATGAGTTATTTCTAACGCTGTTTGATTCCATCCCTCATATTGTGGCAGAATAAAGCCAAGTTTATGAATCATTATGTTTGTTTCAATGAGTATATTACCGAAATGCTTCTTCTTGTAATGTATTTTCGAGACCTCGTATCTTATTTTCGCGCACCATCGCAAATTGAATGTATTTTCGCGAGCCGTCGCAATTTTTTTTGCGACCTCGCATCTTATTTTGCGAACGTCGTAAATTGAATGTATTTTCGCGAGACGACGCAATATATTTTCGCTACTCGTCGTCACATCATGTATCTTCGCAAACCATCGCAATTTATCTCCGCGAACCGTCGCAATGTATTTTTACGCGAACGTCGCAATATATTTTCGCGAACGTCGCAATGTATTTTTTTCGAATCGCCGCAATGTATTACTGCGACCTTGTCGCAATGTATTTTCGCAACCTTGTCGCAATGTATTTTCGCAACCTGGTCGCAATGTATTTTCACGAACCGTTCCAATATATTTGTAGTTATAGGGGTTTTAATGTTGTGTATGTTGACCTCAACGTTTCGTCAAAAGATGGCGTCTTATATGATTAAACAATTCTAAGTCGAGATAAGAACCCTTAAAGCCTCACTTGTAATGCGTCTTTAATTCCATCCTTAATTAAAAAACCGGACTTAAGATGTAGCGAGGTTTAATCGTAACTCCTGTCGTAATACGATTGTGGTATGGTCAGAGATGATTTTTTTCCAATATAACATTTGCCCTCAGCTGAATTATTTTGGAAAACAACATGTTCTTAACAGAATTCGTTGTAATGCGCCTGAAGTGAACAATGCCCTGTGTTTTATTCTGGTCGAATTTATTGCATAATAGATCTTCGTTTTTGTTTTGTTTGTTGGGTTTAACGGCGGTCAGTCAACCTACAAACTGTTTCTGGGGAAAGGCTAAATCCCTAGATTTAGTTCTTAACCTACTACTAAGCGCAAATTTTCGTCAGTAAGTGACTGAGAACTGTCCTACATGATTAAGAATCAGTGGTTGAAACGCGAATTGCCGTAGAAACTACATTTCATGACCAAAATCCACGAAAGTATGCCCCGCCTGGGAATCCATAAAAATACAATAAAGAAAATTAACCCAAAGGCTCTTCAATAGGTCGTAAAACAATTAGAGTCTTTTTAGATGTAGCTGGGCTAGAAAAAAACAAGCTTAGCGTATTTTACTAAACAATATTCGTTTCATTATAAACAGCTGTTCAATTACATAATACAGTTTACTGTCAATTTTATGGCATCATAAGGCATTAAAATCGTTAATGAATAAAATTACTGTTTGTAAAATCAATGGATTACATCAACATTTTAAGAATTGGAGAAATTCCACAAAATAAATTGTAAACAAGCAATAATGCATTTAGTAACTCGAACATCGCAGAAATTATACGTACAGTAAAGTTCCGCTAATAACAGACTTACGATTTTCGACGATTTTTAAGTCCCAAATGCTTAATTTAAGAAGAAATGGGTCTCAATGTTAAGATCATTCCGCTATTACGACCATCAATTTTGATATTTGTTATCCTATCAATTGAACTTTACTGCAAATCATAACCTTCTATGAAAATTTTGAAAATACTGTTATTTCCAAAATTTGTTTTTTATTCCTCTCTTAATAAGGTAAATGGAGAAGTTTCCGGCATTGTTGAAGGGTAGGTGAGTACTGGTTATAAACAAATGTCCAGGAAAGCTAGGTTAGGTGCGCTGGCCTCCGTAAAAACAAAATCGTGTTAACACGGCGTTAAAACCCATTATCTAAAATTACTACATTGTCTTTATATTGGCACCGTTTGTTTGTTTATTTTACAAGCATACGAACATGTTATTTGACTGTTCAGATGTAAAATTCAAGAGCTTCTATTAACCCCAATGTTAAGCATCTCTCAACAGCTCAGGGGTATACTCATATGCCTCGTTAAATCAGTAACAAAAAGAAACATACATTTTTCCCTGAAATGCCAATACCATAGTGATTTCCAGCAATTCAGTTATTACGCGTGATAATTTATTTACCAGATTCAATTAAGTGCCGCTGTTTGCATTCCTCTTTGAAGGGGAGATGTAAAATTGTTCGGTTAATTTGACGATTCAGCCATTTTCTCGAAAGATTTATTGAAACGATTAAGTTTATTCTCAAGTGAAAAGTACATTAGATGTAAAATAATTCTTATCAATCGGCTAGGCACATAAACTGGTAATAATTTACAAGTATCGTAAAGTTCTGCCATTAGGACTACATTAGCTATTGCGAAATAATGCAGTTTTGGACGATTTCATGGCCCCAAAAACCCTAATAATAAAACCTTAACGGTCTTACATAGCTAATGGAAACGCACTGATTAAAGTTCTGTTCTGCCGGAACAGTTTTAACCCGTGCTTGACACACTCCGTTTTTCAACGAAAAAAATCGGCTTATAGTTTGGGGAAACCCGGGCGGTGGGTGCCTGGGTTCGGTGGGTGCCCGGGCTCGGGTGGACGGGCGGGCGGGCGGACGTCCGGTTTCTTTAATAATTGCACTAAAGTTTTTTCTTGATAACATATTTCTGCAATTTATTGTCAGATCTTTATAAAACTTCATACAATGATGACATACCACATGATGAACAGAATAAGAAAGTATCCACAACTCTATCTGGCTTAATGATGTATAATTTCCATTTGTATTTTATGTGTTTTTAATTATGTTGAATATCTCTGTCATTTATGGTCAGATCTTGATGCAAATCCGGCTTTAATGTGGTTTCCACATTACATTTATTTTCTGTTCATTATTAAGATATTCTGACACAAACTTTATACTTTATGTTTTCAGATGTTTTATTCTATGGCTTGGATGGATTGACTTGATAGCCTGCACAGTGGGTATGCCATTGTTGATCGTTAGTATGCTCTATCCATACATGTTCGTCTGGGAGGAGGCCTGCAAAACTTTGAGATTCCTACATGTGTTCTTCGTCGTCAGTTCTGCGTTCATAGTCATAGCAATTGCCATAGAACGTCATCGTAGAATATGTACGCCATTTTCACAGGAAATGACGTGCCGGAAGATAAAAATCATGTGCTTAGTGGCGTCCATTTTGGGATTTTTAGTTGCAATTCCCGCCATTTTTGTTTATGGCGCGGCGGAAGTCGAAACTGGTGTGAGTAACTTAACAGGTACAGAGTGTTTCATAGACCCTAAATTTATTGACTCAAATCTACCCTATGGATATTTCTTATTTCAACTTTTGCTCAGTGTAGTATCAATGATAGTAATGGCGATTTTCTATTTCCGGATTGGTTCCCGGATTTGGGCCCATCATCATTTTATCAGAGAAAATACCTACAATAGAAAAGCTTCAACGGACGGCAATAAAGGTATTGTATGCTGTTTATTTGATTTAAAGTTAAATGAAGGTTTATGAAGTCTACTTTTAGTATCACTATTCAGTCGACTCTTGACATTAACTTCCCCGATCATCAAGTCACACACCAACTGTTTACATACGGCGCAGATTGCAGCCACAGCATACAGTGCATGACCTTAACAGGTACCCATTTACACCTGGGTTGAATGAAGCAATCGCAGGAAATTAGCAGTGCCCCTAGTGGGATTTGAACCTAGGACCCCTCTATCCCTAAGTGCGATTCCTACCACTGGACCACTGCTCCTACTTTTAATGGTGTTTTTACATTTTGTCAGCAGGTTTCATAAAATTGATTGGGGGGGGGGGGTTTCACGTGTGGTTTACTCATTTTAACCATGTAGATATAGGAATAAAATACCTATTATCGAGGCAAGTCTATTGTTTAAAGTACAAGTCACACATTTTTTACGACATGTACCAAATAGTTTCATAAACAATCATTGACCGTCTTTCTGATGTGAATTCGTAGTACTACATGTATTAGCAAAGCTTAGCAACATTGCCAGATGTTTTCAATGAAAATATTAATTAATTTACATGAATGGTCAATTAATAATCAAGACCCTGGTCTACATGTACATGTAGATTTTATTACTCTGATAGCGTCCATGTTTTCATGTAAGTAAAACAGTACGGGGTGTATGAACATGAAATTATATCTGGCATTCTTTGTCTAGAATAAGTCACGTACTCTTGAGAAAATACGGTACCTCTGAATTCAGACTGATTCTCTGAAACTTATTCAATTTCTTAGACATTTTACCAATTAAATCCAGTACCGTGTATTTATGGAAAAAACAGGATAAGCCGGTATCCAGGTTAATCCGGAAGTTAGTTTAATTCGGAAACCTGGCAATCCGGAAACGAGGCGGAAGCGGAAAAACAAAAACCGGAAACCATGGATTCTGGACAGCTTTAAATCCGGAAAACAAAAATCTGAATAATTTTCTCAGGACCAATTCAACATCAAATTCAACATTACAAAGCAATCAGTATAATTTGAACTTATTGTTCGATCTAACAGGATTATCTTTTACTAAGATCCACGTGTGTAGAATATTAACGCTAGCTTTCTAAGTTGGTGGTCAAGTATTCAAATATAAACAAATTATTTCTCGCTGACGTGTTAATTACAAACTAAAATTAATTAACAAGATAATAGTAACAAAATCTTTATACCATATGTTGGGAACTTTCTAGCTTAGTTTAATATTAGAAAAACATGCTCTTTTGCCCTAGTTCATTTTGTGTGGTCGCCGCAATAATTGCATGACAGTTTCTATGGTAGTCCTTGAGACCGGCTTTATAATTTTGTTTCCTGCCATGGCAGGTCATAATCTTACACACTTCCGCAGTGATTCTTTCTTCTAAGCTTAACAAGCTCTTGTTGAGGGCCGTCTCCTTGGGTAATGGTTTCGCCGTAGCAACACATTGCTTAAGGTCATATGACGGCGGTCAGTCAACCTACTCGCTGTTCCTAGAAAGGGTAAATCTCAGGCATAATTTAGCCTTTAACCAGTTACTTTGCACATACTGGTACTTCCGTTAATGACTGACAAATGTCCTACATGATTTAGAATCAGTTGTAGAATAAATAATGGCCGTAGAAAGTATCATTGTGCAATGCTTAAAAGCGAGTACTGTTATAGGGAAACGGCGGCCGTAAATAAATAAATAAAATGTTGAATGTTGATTAATGTTAAAAACCCAAATCGCTGCACGTAAACATAAATATCTTCCTAATATAAAAACATGTGTAAATAATGTTAAAATCATATACATTTAATAAAATATGATCTATTGTAAATGAATCATGTATAAATTTTATAATATTTTGTTTCCGTGATTATAAAATGACAGGAAATGAGTCAATTGTTTGTGAGATAAATGTAATACATTGTATAGATTATAATTATCTTATGCATGTTACATGTGCGTTAATATTCAATTTCAAATTTTGTATCAAAAATCAAAGAACTGAAATTCCCGAAAATTAACGATATGTAAAATCTTCTAGTAACCATGAAACCCCAACGTTTCCAAATCAGGAACTTGAAAATAATAAAAAGGGTCCGCTAAACCTTCAGTAAGTAATATAATATCACCATTATCATCATCAACATAATAATAATAATGGTAATAATCGCTAACATTATCATCATCATTATCATAATCACCACCGCCATCATAATCATGATCGCCTTCCCAATCATTTTCTTCATCATCATCATCATCATAACCATCATCATCATCACCATCATCATCATCACCACCATCATCATCATCACCATCATCATCATCACCACCATCATCATCATCATCATAATTATCATCATGATTATCATTAATCATCATTGTCATCCCCACTACCACCACCACCACCATCATCATCATAATCATAATCGCCCTCATTTTCATCATCATCGTCATAACCATCATCATCATCACAATCATCATCATCATTATCATTATTATCACAATCACCAGCATCACTATCGATATAGTCACCATATTCATCATCACCACCGTAACCGTCATCATCATCACTATCATCACCTAAATTTCATATCAACACGATCATTATCATCATCATTATCATTATCATCATCATCACCACTATAACACCTGATACACTTATAGTCAAGAGATTACGTCAAAACACCTGTATAAATATAACCTATCACAAGATTGAAATCTTACACAGGCCGCTATCAAACCTTTCCTTACTTAACATTAACAGACAGGATCTTGAAAAACTTGAGATATTTAATAGACAAGTCTTGAAACTTGAGATACAGTATAATGTCTGAAGAGCGGCCCTTTACAGAGTATATCCACTGCACAGCAACAGCTTATGATATTTCCCTTAGGCATAATTTTAATTAAATTTAACCTCTGCAGAGCAACAACCTCTGAACAGCAACACATTTTAGTCCCTCCCAGTGGGTGTTGTTCAAGAGAGGTTGAACTGTATTCACATAAACTATCATAGCTAGATCGGTAATTCAATTCTGATAAGTATAACAGTTTCATAACGTTAACGACATCGGCTATCAATCATATTTGGCAGCCTCACTTAAATACCTCATGATAGCTTTCTTGATAATGTTTATTTTTGAGTCTTTAGTTGCCTTTTTTCTGTATCTAAATTCGTGTTGAAATAGATTTTTTCTATGATTTTAAATATTTATTTCAATAACTTTTGTTTATTGGCTTATCTTTCGAAATTGACTGGCAATTCTGAATATTGTTTAAGAACATTGCGTTATCGAACTGAACTTGAATTCTAAGGAAAAAGGCGTCATATGAAGAAGTTAAGCGTAAAAAAATGGATTAATTTGATATTTTAAGATTTTACTCAAAGATATTTGGCACTTAGTTAAGTACATTTTTAAAGATGTTGATTTTAATATTCCATTTCGAATATGATTTTCATTTTTTATCAATACGAGCAGTTATTGGAGATAACCGCAACCATTTTATGACTGTATTCATGCCACGAATATGTATTTTATAAACATTTATATTCATTTTATGAGTATTATTTGCATTTATCTTTAAAAACTGCATACATATATACACTCTTGAGAAGTCTTGCTTGGGGCAAAGATGCATCTAAAGTATGAAAAAAATGATCGTAAAATATACATGATCTGGTGATACGATGATGTTGTTCAGAAAGGTGCACAAAGGGTGTAACCCACATTTTACAGTGTACTTACAACTTGGCTCAGTGTTTGGTTATTTAGGTAATCTTTATGATGTTTTCCAAGCAATTTTTCTACCTTTGCTTTATAGTAAGGTGAATTGAATAAAAAATCTTCGGTACATATACAATGTACATAATATAAGCTCTGATGAGCTTATAAGATACCCTGTCGTCCTCACTCACTTTTCATAGACAAGCCGTCTAATCTAGATGCCATTTTAACCATTAATTAGCACATGCTTTCATCAGTAGCTAGCAACTACCCTTAAAATTTCAACACATATTCACATCAGCATCGACAACATATATAATACAATATAGAAGCATTTACGACTAAAATATGTCGTGACCTCTGATTATAAGGGCTCCAGCTTCACAAAACAAAGGATGATAAAAGTATTAAATAAATACAGTATAACCTCTCTACAACACCCAGTTACAGTGCTACACGAAATATGTCCTTTGTAGATAGGTGACCTTTAAAGAGAAGTGACCGTTGTAGACAAGTGACCGCTATAGGAAAGAGCAGTTTTTATTTTACAAAGCACAACAAGACTGGCTATGAGGCGTTCGTTGTTGAGAGACAACTATCTATTGCAGGACGGTCGTAATATTAGATTTTACTGAAGTAATGCTAGTGTGGTTATCATTTGCTAGAGCACAACAAGGCTGGCTCCGTTGCGTTCGTTGTTGAGAAATGACTATATATTGCGAGTTTGGTCGTAATGTTGGATTTTACTATAGTATTGCTACATAAACGTTTTTTGTCTTTTGTCCTTGTATATTTGCTGATTTATAGTTAAGGAAAATAACGTGTTAAAATCTGACAGTTATTGTACGAGCTGTCTTTATACGTTTAACACTTCATTGCTGTCATTTTAAAACAAAAGGTTCCGAATCTTTAAAGCTATACGAGCACAGATTTGTTTATTTTTTATTTAAAAAAAACAACAACACATTTTTGAAACCCCTTAATTTCTTGTTTTCTTTGTTTGTTTGTGAAGTCATTCGATAACAAAAGTTATCCGCAGTTTAAATGTGACAATGTACTTGCAGACAGATTTAGTTATTTTTGATAATCGAAATCACCTGTTTTAAAAACCCCAAGGTTCTTGTGTTCGATATTTAATTGTGGAGTCCTTTTTGCAGGAAAGTTTAAAAAATCCAAAAAAAACTCTCTTTTTGCTTTCATGGCTGAGTGTTTTTACTTTCGCTGTTCCTGGTATGTTTTCGGATTCTATTTTAAGCGTCTGTATTAAATATGAATTCTAAGCACTTTAAGGCAAACTGACCTATAGATTGAGAAAAACGTAGAATAAGACACATAATTGAAATATGAGCTAAAAATCATCTTTACCGTGATTACCGTTACAAACGTGGTATGTTTTCATACATAAAATCACCATCTTATACAGTTGTATGTCAATTTGCACTAAAATTGTCATTATCAGAACAATGCTTTACTGCTTCCAAAATGTTTCTTGACAATTTTGACAGATTCAGAAAAGTTGACATTTAAGTTAAAATCTGTGAACAGACAACTTTAAACTATGAAACTAATTTACATGTCAGGCATAATTGTATTAAAATACAGATGACAAATTGAAGGGCCGGTGATTAAGCTATTATACCGTTGTAAAAATGTTATGAATAAAAAATGTACAGAATGCATTGTAATGAAGAAATGTTTAACATTTGGTCGGTGTTTTGTTGATCGTGGAATAAAATACAGGCAGGCGTTTCGATGCATATTTGAGCATTTGAGCATGTGTGCATACATTCATGAAGTACGAGTGACTTAATAAGCGCACTCAACCCAATAGTAGGGAGAGGGGTACCCTGGATCAAACTAAACTCAAAATTAGCCCAGGACGATTGTACCCTTACATTTCAATTTTCCTCATTAATAAGTTATGTAGAGAAAGTTATGTCATTTTGAAAGGGTGTGTGAGAACTGGTTATAGACAAGGTTAAAAGAAAGCAAGGTTATGTGCTCTGGTCTCTGTAATCTAACCTAAACTGTGATGACAAGGCGTTAAGCCCGGGGTAAAATATGGTCTTGGAAATTTAAAAATAACATTTGCTTTTGTCCAATTTCAGGAAAAACAAAAGAGAGCTTCGTGGAAGAGGAGGACAGGAATGGATTTTCAGACGAAGAAATAAAACAGAAGTCCGACTCACCAAGAAGAGTTGCTAAGTTTGTCCGAGGTCCTTCACCAGGAGACAAAGATTTGGACGATTTAGAATGCAAGAAAGATCCATACGGTGATCTCATGAAAAAGGCGGTAAAATTGAAATCGCGTTCCAACTCTCCCGCGACTCCACGAGACTCTCGTGAATCCACGCCAAAACGAGAGCGCACAGAACGCCAAAGGAGTCGTTTGGAATCGACTAAAAGTGAAAAGTGTGGCAACCAAGGACCTAGTCTGCGAACAAAACAAGTTACTTTTATGTTGTTCGTAATTACAGTGGTGTTCATTTTATCGTTTATACCGCATTTAGTTTTAATGGTGATAAATTCAGCCAACCGTGAATTTGCAAAAGACATGTCGCCAACCGCCATTGCTATGTACACCATATTTCTTCGTTCATTTGTTATAAACAATATGGCGAATCCGGTCATTTACGGTTTTTGTGACAAAAAATTTAGATCCGAGTGTTCCGACGTCATGTGGACTTTAGTCACGTGCTGTAGACGCTAATGGATGGTATTTCCGTACCATAGGACATTTTTTTTCATTTAACTACGCTCAAAGAGCGACTTACTAGTGATTTTATTTATAATCCTTTGTGTGTGTATGTTTTTCGTCAAAACTTTCTACAATTCTCATTGCTGTACGAGATTTTACGAGACTGAGGAAGTTTAAAATCTATATCACGTGACACAAAATGGCGACCATTCATTGAAAACTCCGTGCGCTTTTTGTGACCCCTGTTGGACTTTGAAAGCTCAATAAGTGCGATAAAAACAGAATCACAATGTGATTATGTGCGCATGGGCATGCGCAAACTGTGTGTTTTATTAGGATTTTATTTCCTGTAGTACTTATAACGAAGTCTAATTTTCCTAGTCAGGCAAGTTTCAATCATGAAGTACAGGCGAACTTTTAAGACAATCTTCTGTTTATTATTAACTGATTTCGAAGAATGGCAAAAGAAAAGCTTTAAGATTAGTAAGTAAATTCGTGGTCTGTAATTGCTTTCCAAAGACGGTGTCACGACATCGTAAACTTAGGTTTGTTAACCAGTCTACGAATATAGTTATTTTGTGTCTGCAAGGAAATGAAAACTCAGTAATTATTCCACTCCCCAAGAACAAAATGTCATCGTCATAGTCATGTAACTTAACAAGATTACTTGGAAACAAAAGAACATTTACTACATGTAATACATAAAGTACACTTTAGTACGAATGTTCGTTTCATGCACCAAATAATAAAAGTACATTTTCCGGGTACGAATATTCGTTTGATGCACCAAATAAAAAAATAATGCTATATTATATCAAAATCCTGCTCAATGAGAAACAAAAATGGCATAAATGGTCATTTTTACTTTTATCCAAAATGTGTTTGAGTCATAATTTCATACTGAATGTGCTTTTCAATGACCAGCTATTGTCAAAATGGCGGCTAACTTTTATC
Source organism: Mactra quadrangularis (assembly GCA_025267735.1). NCBI lineage: Eukaryota > Metazoa > Mollusca > Bivalvia > Venerida > Mactridae > Mactra > Mactra quadrangularis. The sequence continues at coordinate 525,372 of CM046310.1, forward strand.
GTCCATAGATTCGAATTATCACGCGACATTGATAAAATAAATAAATAACGTGTATTTATTTATAATAATGTATTTTGTACATCTAGTATTTAAAATATTGTGTTCCTTATTAAAATAAAGTATTGTACAATGTATATTATTTTGTTATGGTGACGTCACCCTTGTGCAAACTTCAACCCAAAATGGCGGCTCATTGGATCGAGCTAAAATATCAAAGTTTTGTTGGTTTGTTGGGTTTAACGCCGTAGCAACACGTTGTATAGGTGTTATGTCATATAACGGCGGTCAGTCAGCCTACTAACTCCTCCTGGAAAGGCTAAATCTCTGGATTTAGCTGTTAACCGTCTACTATGCACATACTTTCGTCAGTGACTGACAACTGTCCAACATAGGAGGGAGAATGGCCTTAGCAATAAATTCATGCCCAAGCTCCACGAAAGTATGCCCCGCCCGGGAATCGAACCCACGACCCCTCGATCAGTATAGACTTGCGTGTTACCAACTGAGCTAGCCGGGTGGCTTGAAATTTCAGAGTTATACACTCAATTTTTAAGACTCACAATTCCATTTAATTAGAATAACAACGTATGAATGTACTGAATATTTAGCGAAGTATAATCTTAGTAAGTACCGTATCGGCATAGAGACATCTCTTTGAGCATTTAGATATTCTTACAGACAATCATTCACAGGAGATATTTGTTAATTCCTGCAAATATCAGAAATAAGTTTCTATTAATGAATACCTGTTTCTCACGTGTTTATCATTAATATAAATATCTCAAAGACTTTCAGAGATTTCTACAAGAGTTTAAATGAAATATGGAACAAAATTAGGTTTGACGTATTTTGTCTGTAGAATTGGGCCTATACACAATTCAATATACAAGTACCCAGCAAAAGTTTGGAGACAAAAGAAATTAACTATAATTTTAGAATTTCGATGATTATTTTTTGCAGAATCATTATTTTTAGTATATTTAAGAATGGTTTTTGATAAAATGAAAACAAATTTCATGAATGCAACACATTTATAAGATTCAGCATCTGACATCTTAATTAAGCCACCGAAACCATATTCATTGTAATTATCTTCCATAACATAGCTGTAATTCTATTTATGTACTCTAAGTTATAATTATTAATGATAAGCAAAACATAAAGCAAAACTAAAAAGCATTTCAAAATTACCTGTTATCAAAGTTTAGCTAAAAGCTATTCAGTAGGCCTACAAAGTAAAAATGTCTTCAAACTTTTGGTGGGTACTGTACTGCGCCCTTCAAAAGTTCTTAAACTAAATCCTATTTTTAGGATAAACTGATTCACAGACATTTACCCATGAAAAAAAGAAACGAAGAATCATTTGAGCTAATTTAAAATCAATATTAGTTAGTTGTTCGTTTTTTCTCAGCTGTCAAAACATGAATGATTTCACGGTGAATGTGTTTGTTAAAATGATTGTCGTAATACAGCCATGAGTTTCCGTAAGTGTGCATTACGATCGAGTAAAGCTGTTTATGCAGTATGATATGTTTTAGTCTAGCTATATCTAATAACAATTAGGCCGCCAGTACAAAAACAATGCATTCAGTCACCGTGAAATTATTCAAGCTTTGACAGTTGAGAAAAAACGGACTAATAACATATGATTGAATTCATGCAATGTTTTTAAGTCTACTTTTATCATAGACCAACCATTGCCGGTTCCACGCCCGGTCAAGAAATGGTAGGGCCAACACTAACTGGAAACTTACCCAAGACCAGCAGAGGATTTTTTTTCCAATTTTTACATCTTACACTTAAAATTTGAAATTTAAATTCTAGCCCTGTGGTGCTTTTCACAAAAATTCTTACAAAAAAAATGTAAGTCAGTTTCATATAATTAGCACTTCAAAGTCAGACGGATAATAAGCATAGTTATGATATGATATTCAAAAGGTATACACAATTCTACACAATTTATATAATATTTAGAATTGATAAGCCAAAAAATGAGCGTATTATTAATGCTTCTTGCTTTTGACTTACGAAGATTTCTTTCGTAAGAATTTTTGTGAAAAGCGCCACTGGTCAGAACATTATGTATCCATAAGGAACGTACGGACCCCAGTAAAAACTAAACCTCAAACAGAAGAAAATTCCAATTCTTAGTCCTGATGTACTGAGCTAATAGGAATACGTAACAAGGAAATAACAAGGTAGGTTTTGGATGGGATTCGAACCAAAGTGGAGCTGGCTATCCTATATTACCTGTCAACGTTGTAACCACTTGGCCATGTCTAGTTCCGATGAACTGAACTGAAGGATAAAGTCCCTAAACAAAGGCACAGCAAGGGTCGGTTTTCAATGTGATTTGAACCAACACACAGCTGGCCACCCATTTAATTACCCGCCCAACGTCGTAAACCCCCCCCCCCCTCAGAGTTCAGGCATGTTATAGTCATGTTTATTTAACATGAAAAGAGTAAGTCTTACCTTTATTAATAAAGTTTCCTTTCGACTTGTGGAAAAAAATTCATTACGATAGATAATAAGTTGTTTGCTTTAATAAACAATTTCCACCCCTAGCTACAACTAATGCTGACTTCATTCACAGCGGGTGTACTTTTTGTTCATTAATTAAATAAATTACATACATGTAGACTTTAATTACTGACTTCCGGTTGCGTTCACGAGTACAGTTGACAGGGGCAACTTGGGGTCAATGTACTTCTTACATAAAAATCATTTTTGAGGAAATAAAAAACGAAATACAACAAAAAAAAAGAAGAAAAAACTCATAATACATATATTTACAATTGTTTAATTTCTAAAAAAAAAAACACTTAACAGCGTTTAAAAAAACAATAGGAAAATATATTTTATTGTTATTTACTTTTACGAATACATAACTCTTGAATTAAGACAGAAAATGGAATACATGTATATAGAAAAAAAACCGCTAGAACAATTGACACCAATGTAATGTTTGAAATAAATGCGATTCAACGTCATGAAATTTTATTTTGACGATCACATTCTGCTCAGGGAAGACTGGGCTTGCCTCATTGAATAAAGGATATAAATTAGGTCATTTACTCTTCATCTATATGTACCCATTCTCGTACCCAGAGGCTATCAAGATTCTCGATCTAACTATTATGGAGATCTAGATAGCCTCTGGGTATGAGAATGTTCGTACCTGGTTGTAGTCCGGAACGCAAAAATCGTTGCGCCTTCGGTTTCGGGACATGAACAAATGGCCGTATTTTGTAGTAGCAATACGGCTGCATTATCGAGACATGAGGCAATAGTAGGCCATGATGTAATTAAATGTTCATGTTATTCTATTAGATTTTGTACACCTTATATGTTATCTTCTTAAAATAAAGATACATGATCGTTACCATTCATAATTAGTGTACAAAACATCGGGATCGGGTGACTGACCGTATTATAGAAACGGTCGTACAATCGGGTTGTCCGCAGAGTGGGGCTTTGCTGTAAAAAAATATATTATAATTGTTCGTACGACAAACGGAGATTTTTTATGATACGATATAATTATAAAACGTCCAAATTATAATGTAATGTAATGACATTTTATAGCCTAAGTTTCATGCGTAGGCACGTTCACCGACTTTACAGTTATAACCCCTGGTCATTGGGCTACTTGTATCTATCTATCTCCATTGGGAGTCTTTTTACTCCGCTTATTAGTCAACCCGAAAATTGGTGCAACGGAACTATACAACCCTCGCAGGTACCCATTTACACCAGATTGGAGAGGAGTAAACGTAGGTAAATTTCTTGCTCAAGGAAATTAGCAGTGCCCCTAGTAGGATTCGATTCCTAGGACCTCTTGATCCCTAAGCGTGTGTCCTACCACTGGACTACTGCTCCATTTATTATGTATATAACCTTTGAAAATAGCTCACAAGCTAGACACAGTTAACAAGAAAGAAAAAACAATCTTAAATTTTAAATGTTTGACAAAAAATTCATGTCAACAACTGTATATAACATCATATTTACGAAACCATGTTAATGTATTAATGTGTTTTTTAGAGTAAAAAATATCCCTTTAAAATAGCTCAAGGCCTTCCTGAGTTATTTTTGTGATATTATCGTGCTTAACTGTGTTTTTTGTTGTTGTTTTAAACAAGACTCAGTTGTTTTTGTTTAGCATTAAATCACTTGCTTAACAACTCACTTTTACTTAAGACGTCTTTATATGAAATATCTGGTTGTGTTTTTTATACCAAAACTATTTTTACTGGTCCAGTAAACCAGCTAGCTAAATTACATTCAGTACTCAACTTGCTTTGATCTTAAAGCGAAAATTATTGAAGCTTACACATATGCCAGGGAAATTTCAGCCAGATAGCCTGGTCAGATGCCCAGCTTCAAATCATGGCTGCCCCATCAATACTTAACATGCATTTATACAGAGGTGAATACTATACCAGGGCTTGAATTTAAGCTCGCATACTCGCAAAATGCGAGTAGATTTTAAAAATTGCAAGTGACTATTATTTTAACTGGCAAATTTCCGCGAGTTAAATCTCAGCAAAAATATTACTGTCTAACTTACAAATCAGCATGGAAACGGCCAGATACATTGATATTACGGTGATTGATGTATTTCTGTCTATACTAATGAGGCTCAAATTAGCATTCAAACAGTCACAAAGATCGTTAGCATTAATTGAAGATTCACAGTACAAACGTGTTCGATGTTTTTTCTGTCCCACAATAATTGTTCTATCAATAGTTAATACAGCTCTATGTTGTTTTTATATTGCATATATGAATAGTTACTATGAATGCCATTAAAATTTAGAGAAAGCAATGTGAGAATCTTTTTCATTTTTGTGAGTCGAAATAAAATCAACTCGAAAAAAATCACAAGTTTAATTTTTTGTTAAATTCGAGCCCTGACTATACAGACAGTCATGTTCTTGGCCAAAAGCATAAGCCCCAGACTTTTGTTGACTGTTATCAAGAAGTAATTTCATTGAGAGGCGACTGTTGTTGTCGTGATACCTCCCTTTGATTTTCGAACTTACCGTTTATAAATATTTTTTCAACTGTCAAAGCTTGAATAATTCCACGTTGACTGAATGCATTTTTTGTACTTACTAAAGATATCTTGACTAGAACATATCATACGGCATAAGAAGCTTTACTTGATCATAATACACACTTTCGGACACTCATGGATTTATTATGACAATAATTTTAACAAACGCATTCACCACGAAATTATTCATGTTTTGACAGTTGAGAAAAAACAAACTATACATGTTTGAAAATCAAAGGGAATTGTTGTGTTTTGAAGGTAGGAAGTTATTTGGAGATTAATGTTTTGTGGGGATGGTGGCTGGGGAGAGGGGACAGTTGATTGGATGTTGTTGATAAGAGGTATGTAAAACAAAACAATATGATGCTATATAAAAAGTGTTTTTTTTATTTTGAAATGAAAGCACAAATAAACAGCACAAACATTTTATTATGAATATAACACAGAGTTGTCAAAATAGAGTTCAGAAACACCAACAGAAATGGTTAAACCACTTTTAATAAACTTGGTCCATTTGGTCCATTTTCATTCTAACAAAATGAATTTACATATTCTTTAATCAGGTAACCAAATATATTTCACATTAAAGATCCTCCAACAATGTAGTCAGTAATTTAAAAACATTTTACAGAGATAAAATACAACTGCTAAATTTGAATAGTGATTTTAATTGCCCAAAATGCGGACAGCTGATGCAATCTGAAATTGACAACCCAGTGTATACAAACATACACAAAGTATTGAAATAGTCATATAAATTGATATATTTAATGTTCAGAGAATCACTTAAAGACAACAGTATGTAACATCGCACCAAGACATTGTGTGATGTTTTCTGTCATTAAAACGTCAACATGTTCCTCTAGATGGCGCTTTGGATCCTGAAACAGAAAACATAACATTTATTAAACATGGGCTCGGCAAATTGCCCCCGACAACCTATCGTTGGGTTTCGGGCAACTTATTACTGCTAGAAACATTTGTTTCCGACAAGTAAATATAAATATAAATTAATATAAAGCTGGTTGTCTAACAGGGCAACCTAGTTTAATTACGACCCCTGTATCTTTTACGTACTTGAATCTTATTAAATTATTCTAACAACTTGAATGCAGTAGAATCAACAATTTTTTTGTTGTTGGGTTTAACACTGTAGCAACACATTGTATAGGTCATATAATGGGACTCAGTCAAACTACTCAAAATTCTGGAAAAGGCTGAATCTTTGGATTTAGCTGTTAAACAGTTACGAGGCACATACTATCATCAGTGGATGACAACTGTCCCACATGATTAAATTAGAATCAGTGGTAGATTGGAAAATGGCAGTAGAAATTGGTTTCCTGACCAAACTCCACAGAAGTAATCCCTGCTTGGGAATTGAATTCTCAACCCCTCAATCAGTAAACTTTTTCGCTACCAACTGAGATATCCAGGTGGGTCATACTTGATAAACAATAATAAAGTTTATTGCATTACCTGTTTACCAACATTCTTGATAGCTAATTGTTCTGGTGTCATAGTTTCTTCTTCTTCCAAAGCCTGAAAACAAACAACAACATTACATTAGAACATTGAAATAGGAAAAAACAGCTTCCTGAAAAAAACAGCTGAGGTCATGACTAGGAACTAGGATGTTTTCATGTTGGCCCAAAGTACCTGTATCTATGTAAGTAAGTAAGTAATTGCATTTTATAGTCTAAGTTTCATGCTTATGAATATTCACTGACTTTACAGCTATAACCCTGGTCATTGGGTTACTGGTATCTATCTATCAATCTCCCTGGGGAGTCTTTTTACTCAGCTTATTAGTGCAGCCGACAAATTGGTGCAATGGAATCATACCACCCTCACAGGTACCCATTTACACCTGGGTGAAGTGAAGCAATCGTAGGTGAATTTCTTGCTCAAGAAAATTAGCAGCACCCTGGGTGGGATTCAAAACCCGGGACCTCTCGATCCCTAAGCGCGCATCCTACCACTGGACAACTGCTCCTACTATGTCAGTTTAATAAGTCCCTTGGGATTAATGTGGCCGTCATTTTTTATATCCAAGACAATAAATTGTTACTATAGCAAATCAAAGGGAAATAACTCCAATTTTAAACTTCTTAAACAAATGGAGTTATGGTTCTTGTCCACAGCACAAAAATCCAAATACAAAAATGCTAAGTTTTAAGAATCAACTTAAGATAAAGTTATGCTTCCAACTAGAGCTGAAATTATTAACTAGCCCAATATATAACATAGATAAATAGATAGATAATACTTTATTATAGTGACATGTGCATATACATGTAAATACAATCATAGAATGAAATATAAGATAACAACCCACCCGGCCACAACGGGCCTATATGTCACTTTAAACCATCAAGTAACATATAAACAGTGTTAAGAACAAAAAAAAGACAAACAAACAAAAAAATAAAAATAAATAAACATATATACAAGTCATTTTCAAATGAATGGAGACAATACAAGATATATTACACATACAACATTGATTTTCTTTTATAGAAGGAATTCGCAATATATTTAGCGCATAATTTTGCTTCGTTATTAAGAATGTAAGTAAGTTTTTCTATACCCACTGATCTAAAAGCTTCGATTTTAGAGGATACAATTTCAAAAAATAAGTTCCTTTCAGTTGAGTAAAGGGAGCATCTGAACATAAAATGAACATAAGTAAATTTCACTGGCCTTAATAATATTTCACTCCCCCTGTGCTTCAATCTAGTGGGTTAAGACTATTGTCAACTTAAAGCCTCGTAACTTTACCTTTTGGAATTGAAGTTACGAGGGTTTGACTCGGCAAAAACGAAAATAAGTCATGTGACACATAGTACCCACCTTATGATAGTTCCTCGCTAACTCCAGCATTTCTTTAACGACAGTTTCATTAGTTGAACAATGAGTTTTATAATCCTGTAAGGTCAAACCATCAGCCCACGATTTCTTGTGTAGATTTAATAACATTTTCTGTTCTAACTCGTTCTTTCTGTAGTTTATAGCGATGGAATAATAATGACGATTTAAACCATGAATTAATGCCTGTAAAGAAAAGAATAAGCGATAATTAAGTAACCTAACATGTAACTGATTTATGAGCAAAACATACAATTTTAGAAAATAGAATATTAATAAGTCAGGGCTCAAATTTAAGCTCGCATGCTCCCAAAATGCTAGTGGATTTTAAAAATTGCAAGTAACATTAATTCTAACTCGCAAGTTTTCGGGAGTTGAAATCGCCGCAAAAATATTTCTGTCAAAAATGATGACGCTCAAATCAGCATTGAAACGGCCAGATAGATTGATAGTATAAATTAAGGATTCACAGTAGAAACATGTTCCATATTCTTTGTGTATCCTACAATAACGCTCTTGTTCTATCTATAGTTAAATATAGCAATAAGTTGTTTTATATTCATAATTGCATATATAAATAGTTACCATGTGTGCTATTGAATTTTGGGGAGGGGGGGAATTGCAAGTGATTTTTTTCATCTTGCAGGTTGAAATATAATCAACTCGGAAAAATTTGCAAGTCCATTTTTTTTGTTAAATTCGAGCCCTGTAAGTATAATATAGTTTAAACAAATTTATTGCTTATTATTACATTTATAACTTAATATATACTAACACAAAAACATATATAAAAAATTCTCCATTTTAAAGTTAAATAAAATCAATCATTATAAAACAATTAAAACAAATCACTCAAGTGTAGAGCAAATGTGACCGAGTAGTTTCTGTGTTAATTCCAATCATGTCCAAACCTACCTAGTAGTTTCTTTGAGCAAGAAACTACATCCAGCTAGCTCAGTACTAGTAGATCCGAAAGTCAACTCAAGAATGATTAATCTAAATTGCGAAAACTTTTGTTTACAATAAAAATCAAACATTCAAAAGATCCTGGTGCACTTACAACTGCACTACAGACCCAAGAAGACATACCTGTATAGAAGGTTTTTGTAAATGTCCAAGATTAGAGGTTGTTTGTCTGGGTTCTTGTCCTAGTACCATCATGTTTGGATTGATTAATCTAAATGCATCAATTACAACCTGTTAATAAAGAAATAATTAACATCTTTACTTTTATGTTTACAGTGATAATGTTAGAGTAATCGAAAGTATATCAATAAAAACATATAAAAATGAAATCTACTAAAAGAACAAAAACTCTATTGATTTAGTTGTTTGCACGTTAGGATTGATTAAAATGAAAGGCAATATAAACAAGTAAATCTGTGAGCTAATGCTCACTAGTGATACCCCCGCCAAAATCTAAAAATATGCGACAAACAGGAAGTAGATGAGCAAGGAGCATGAAATCGCTTTACACCATATGGGACTATGGGATGAAGCAATATGCAAAGTATTAGGCTGCTGCATGATATAGTTGCTGAGAAAACTGCGACGGAAATTTTGTAACGGACGGACGGACAGACGGACGGACGCACGGACAAGGGTAAAACAGTATACCCCCCTCTTCTTCGAAGCGGGTGTATAAAAATATAACATCTTGTTCCATGCTGTTAAAGGAAAGTAATTTTAGTATTTTACTGTCAACATTATTAGTTAAAAAATTACAAAATAATCAGCTTAACCCCTACTCCAATCAGGCGTGAGTGAAAATTGAAAAGGGACAATTAACCTTTAAGTTACTAAGTAGAGCTTTTTAGATGTATAATAAACTAGTATATGAGCAAAGAAGTTTAAATCAGGTTTTAATCAGATTAGGCTTAAACTAAACCTTTCCTTTGACACACTGTATAAGATATACAGAAATCTCTTTTTAAAGACAGTGAGTACAGGAGTACTGTAGTGAGTATTTAAGTCAGCAGGGTTAAAGAGAGTGCAACAAATTGAAGCTAAGACCTACCTTTCCTTTCACACTCTGTATTGGGTCAACAACTACGGCTACGGCACGTTCAGATAAAGCTTCAAAACTTTGTTGTGTGTTAATATCCACACCTGATAACCAACAACCAAACCCAGGATGTGAATGGTACCATCCTACAACCATCTCAGGTCTATAATATACATGTATCATAAATTTATCTTATCTGTTTATCTATTTTTTTATACTGGGTTTAACACTGCGTTAACATATAATGGTTTTTTTACGACATCCCCGGGTGGGATTTGAACTCATAACCACTTCAGGATGAAGATTTCAAATCCTGGTTCTCTGCTGACTGCACTACCGACCCCCATAATAGATATATCGAGGGTGAACCTCAAGGCATGGCATTCTTTTCAGTAATTGGGCAAGGGGTCAGGAGCCTTTCTTTTTAGAGAACATAAGGGGATTTTAAACCCCAACTTCATAGTAGTGGGAAGAAATGTCAAAGGTAAACTCCATATTTGGGGAAAACTGTATACTTGGAAACAAATTTCAGAAAAAGGAAAGAGTCTGTAACTGGCCCCTTCAAGATGAAATAATGCTAGCCTTTGGAGGAAAAATAACAGAATGTGCCAATGCTGTTGAATTTCAAGTTTAAAATGTACTTGTCTTAAAGCTCAATACTCAAAAAGAAATATTGAAAATATTATGTAAGTTGCATACTTTAAAAAATAATAAATGATAAAATACTATATTTGACACATACCTCCCAGTTTGTTTCAGCATATCCAACATTTTAGCTTGGAACACAGGGTCTACAGCCTCTACACTAACACCCTAGAATATCAAAAGAAAAATTTAATAATTTGCAACAAAAAAAACAGTGAAATTAAAACAATAAAGAGCTCAAATTAATCAAGTAACAAAGCACTGGAACAATATTAAAGTGTATGTTCTACACAGAGCCATTAGTCTTAATCTCTTATAGATCTGTTTTACAATTCTAGGTTTTATGCCATTAAAAATATCAGTTATAAAATGACTTTAGTTCGTCTATTCAGATGTCCCTGTAAAAAGGAAGGTAAATGAATTTTCCTTTCGAGTGGATTAGGTTCAAAATCAAACTGCAAGTAATGTAACATCTTTCATAGTCAGGCAATTTAAATAACGTTTGCAAGAATCAACAGTTCTTCTGATTGCCCACGACAACCTATATTTGGGTTCAGGCAACTTGTTACAGTTAGTAAACATTTGACTTGGGCAAGTAAATACACAACTAGTTGTCCAATTGGACAAACTACTTTAAAAATTAACGTCCAGCCTTGATTTTAGAAGCAATGTATAAACTTACAGTTCCAGACTGTGGCATAGCAAAGACATCAATCACTCTGACTGTGTAATCATCAACAAATTCTCCTAACATTAAACCCATAACTTCCATAGGTACGCCAGCTCTACCATGTTTTAACATCTAAAAATAAGAAAAGATAACTAAAAATTACAAATATTCATGGACAAATGCAACGCAAATCATAAGCGGATCTAGCGAGGGGGGTCAGGGGGGTCCGGACCCCCCTACAATTTCCAAAATGTACCTGTGCATCAATGTTTTTCTTGACTATAAGTCATTTTTAAGTAGCATGAATCAATTTTTCTTTGTGCTTGACATAGATTTAATGGTTATGTAGTTTTTAGAATTAATATGTTCCCTTTTTCTGCTAAATTTATGTGTATATGGTTCAAAAGTTCGGACCCCCCTAGAAAAAAATTCTGGATCAGCCACTGTAAATTTCTTTTCTTTTTTCTAAGTTTGTTTATTTATATTGACCAAAATATGTGAAAAATAACTTGATGCTGTTTACATATGTATATACTTATTTGTTACTTGTGCCAGAGGCCTATATTACTTAATAAAACAAAACAAAAAAACGCTATACTATAAATAAATACAGCAGTGGCTTTTTTCTTTCTGAAGTCTGAATACAATTCTCACATAGCTGAAATATTAATCACATTTTGAATGTTTTTTTACATAAACTAACAGAGACATGTATTTAGAGTCTAAGGACGTAATGTTTTACCTTTAATAAAGCTAGTGATGATATATAAACTTGTTCAGCAGTATCAACAGCCGGGGCATCTGACGGTGGAGCACCCTAAAATGTAGAAAAAATATTAAATGAGAAAGTAAAATAATAATAAAAATTTGAACATGTGTGTAGCAGAGGTAAAACACGGCACTTGTACTCCCTTACCTTCAAGCTAGCTTTTATGGCGACATGGTTGAGTGTCCGCTTACGGCGCAAGAGGTCATGGGTTCGAATCTCAGTTCTTAGTGAGACCCACTCTTTGGCATCATTTAAGAGTGGGCTCAGAGACCTAACATTTTAAGGGGATATCTTCCCAGTTATGCAGTAGCTTCAAATGATGTGAAAGTAACTGGGTGAATTTCTGTTTACTTTATTTATTTTATTATGCTTTTTATATCTTGATCGTTCTATTCTCTTTCCTTTTCTATAATTTTCTCTTTGTACTTTTGATCTTGCCCTTCATCAAAGAAATGTCAACTTTCTGACAGCTTGACATCTATATGTATATCATGTAGAATGATAAAGAAACAGTTAAACTGTGGTTATCAACTCTAGCCAAATAGTTTCTTAAGAAGTCAACAAAACGTAAAAGGAAATTCCAAGTCTTACCTGGCCAAGGCCATGCATACCTCCACCAAGACGTAATAATCTATCCATTATATCACAATATATCTATTTGTCTGAAAGAGAAAGACCATAAATTATTGGAAATGTATTGAATTGATATGAGGATCTAGACAAAAATGAGGATACAGACCGTACCAACTACCATACAAGTTAGCAAGAGTTCTGAAGTACATTTGAAGAATAAAAATTATAAGCGCTCCATAAACATGACTTCAACAGAACCTCAAGTGTTACTGATATGCTCTCTTCACTAGAGTGGAGACGCCTTGACCTTCGTCGCATTGACCAACGACTCATCATGGTCCATAATATTGTAAACAATAAAGTTGCCATCCCACTTCCCCCCTATGTCAAACCCCTAGAATGGACCTCAAGAAAATCTCACCCAAATGCTTTCCAAAATATAGCAACAAAAACCGATTATCACAAATACTCCTTTCCAAGAACAATCTCCCATTGGAACAACCTACCCCCTGATGTTGTCACCTTACCAGGTCCCAGGTTCAGTCTGGCTGTTAGCCAGATTGAACATGTCTCCCCATAATTATGCCTGCCCTGTTTTTAAACTGTTTTTAACCTTACTTATTTACTTCATATTTTATCATCTTTTACTCATTTCTTACTAATATTCTTGTTGGTTGACGCGCCAAAAGTCTGAGTCCCCAATAGGGGTTTGACTTAATGGAAGATAGATAGATAGCGCTGACTGGGAATCAAACCTGGTTCTCCGCCCTGTGGTAAGCGAGACACTTGATCAATCAGCTAAAGGGTTAACCCAACAACACAGCTGTCCGAATATAGTCACAATAGATCATCAAAGTTCTCTTCCAGTTTCGTTCTGGAGCTAGACTGTCTACAGTGTCACAGACCGACAGAGCTTGACACTTATTTCTGAAATAGGTTGCCCTGTAAGACAACCAGCTACACTTTTCACTTGCCAGAACTAAATATTCATCAGCAGTTATAAGTTGCCTGAACCCAAAAATAAGTCGCCTGGGGCAATGGAAAAACCTTTAACGTTGAGCCCCGAAACAACAGTCAACATTTCATTTTCACGGAATGACAGGACATGCAAGAACTGATGAAAAGTAATTTAAGTGGGTAGGTATGAGAGACTTGAGTCGTTTATGGTAACCCCTTCACATTAAATAACAGGAAATATAAACATTAAAGATAAAATTAATGAGTGAAAACAATTTAAACAAACAGTAAACATAAATAAAGACAAAAACAATCACAATTACCGGCACTGACAATGCAAATCAATTCCGGAACCGGAAATAAGTATAAAGTTTAATCCAGCCGGACCAATAATAATAAATTCAAGGGAGTTAACTGTAATTGACCAATTACAGAAAAAAATGTCAACAATGACAACAAACTGTGACTGCGCCTCAAATATCCCGAATTTTTGTCTCTTACAAGGAAAGGCGTTTGGTGACACCCCTAAAGACAAAGACGGGGCCATCGAGGTTTATACTTACTGCATAAATGAGACGAAAAAATGTCTAAGTTTTACTGAAAATCCAGTTGCAAAGGAAAAACTGTGAGTGACAGATTCATTTCTTTATATAAGTTTATTATGTAATTTTTTGTCCTGAATTATTTTTCATTACTCAAGATTAAATAACAGCAACAACAGCTGACATCGGCATCTGGTTAGGTAGGAGTGCTGGGTCCGCCCACGTCAAGCACCCTATGTATGAAGGGGTCCTTGGTCAGGAGTACACAACTCAAATTGGGGACTTCTCAACCCCAAATAGTTGTCTCTTACTGCCGGGTTGTGTTGTCTATATAGTCCTAAATATAAGACCCTACATAAATTTTTTATCATACGGACGTTCTTCTGTTATGTAGGTAACAGAAAAATGTCCAAATGATAAAAAAGTTACATAGGGTCTTATATTTAGGACCATTGTCTGTACTGACAGGTTGTGCTGACTCGGGTTTACAGTTGTAGAATGTGCCCTTACAGATTAAGAGGTCTTGTGTTCACTAGAGATGAATGGTTTCGCAGACCATATTTAGAAATCGTTATTTTATAAAATAAATTATGTACAAAATCATATTTGTCTTTTCATTTGTCGTTTGTATGCCATGTGTCGTCATTGTTACAGAAATAAAATTAGAAATAATTATAATTATTATTATGTTTTGGTTTATTATATTTTCTTTATATATGTATTTATTAATATTTATTTTTCAGATGTAAACAGATAGCTATAGGTTACAATGAGCGTGGGTTCATGAAGTATCAGAAAGTAGACTTTGACGAGGCCATAGCTGACTATAGTAAAGCTTTGTCCTACGATGCTAGTCTCTATTTTACTTTTTATAACCGAGGATTAATTCATTATAGATTAGGTTAGTGGCATTTTGTGTCTATCACCTTAGGCCATGCCATACCGGAATTTTGTTAAGCGTCCGCATGCGCGTAGGTTTTAGAGTCCTCAATCCAAAAAAGAAACAGTTTCATTTTGACAAATTTTCTTAAATAATTCTGTTGTTCTGGGAATCGATAACTGATTTTTCTCAGGAAATACTGAAAGTTCCTTGTTTCTGTGTATTTGATAAATGAAAATGTACATGTATACATATATACATGTATGTGGTATATACTTTTTATAGGATTATTTTAATCACACAATAATTTCATAAACATTCATGTACTACCAAGTACTTATTTGTGTGAATACTAGCTAGAATGGACATGTGTTTTCGCTTTCGGTTTGTGTGTTTTTGTGAATAGGTACCTAGGTTTGTCAAACTTGAGTTGACGCTAAACAGAATTCCGATTTGGCATGGCCTTACTAAACTAGAATCGTATTCTCATTTATCATTGTTGTTGAGTCAAAACTTTTGTAATTCTTACATTCCAAAAAGTAAAGTTATGAGGATTTGATTCGACAGCAATGCTATTATTTTGTTTGGTTTAACTTTATTGCCAAACATTGTATAGGTCATATCATGATGGTCAGTCAATTTACTGTCACAGTTCCTGGGTATGACATATCTCTAGATTTAGAGCTATCCAGTTATTTGGCACTAATTCTATCTGTGACTGACAACTGTCCTACATGATTAAGAATCAGTGGTGGGAGGAAGAATGGCAGTAGAAATTATTTCATGACCTAACTCCACAAACCAACAACCCCTCTATCATTAAATCTGATTGAGACCCAATCTAGAATTCAAGGGTCATGGTTCAGTAGACCTTTGCTTTCATGGTATGCATGGCACAACTCAAAATGAATCGTCCAATCACAGTGAGTGAGTAATAGATAAATGAGGTTGCATTATATTTGTGTAAAATTGAACTGAATATAGAAAAAGTAAGAAAACAAACTCAGAATATTCATCGACTTTGGAATAAGCTCTTTTTATTTCAGCACATAAGCTCAGAAAATGATATTTTAACAAATGATATTTTTAGCTGGATTTTTCAACAAAAAATTGGCTAATAGTTTGGTGAAACACGGGCTGGCAGTTGGGCAGGCAGGCGTCTGTTGTCGTTTACAAGTGCGTTAAAGTTTTCAATTCAGCATATATCTCTGCCATTTATTGTCAGATCTTTATGAAACTTCATACAATGATAACATACCATGTGATGAACAGAATTAGAAAGGAACCACAACTCTACTTGGCTTTATTATGGATTATTTCCCTTTGTAAATTTTGTGTTTAAGTTTTTAAATCCAGTTTTAATGTGGTTTTCACATTACATTTTTTGTCTCTTGTAGCTTGATGTTTTTCTGAACTCTGGTGAAATAAAAATCGATCTTACAGTTATATCAAAATCAACCATTTTATTTCCTCTTCTAGGTAGATTCAATGAAGCCATTGAGGACATGAAAGAAGCTCTCAGTTTACATCCTGATTTTGAACCAGCCAAACAATGCCTAGCTCAGGCTAGTATTGATAAATCTCGTCCTCAACATTCCGATACAGCCAACGCCTCATCTAGCCAGAATATCCAGCCTCATACATCACTGCCAGAAACTTCTAGAATGTCAGAAACTGTTTCCAAGGAGAAGATGAAAGCTGAAAGCCACAAAGATGTTTCATAGTTTTTTCATAATTCTAGAAAAAAATTAATTTATTTTTTTCGAGAATATTTGTTTTGTCTTATTTGTTGTTTTAAAAGTTTTAAAAATTTGCTATCATTTTCAAATTGAGGTAAAGAAATTGACTTTTTAGCCAGATTGTTCAACTAAAACGGGCAGCATCCGGTGTTGGTAACAGTTGCAGTAAAGTCTTCAATTTAGCATATATTTCTGCCATTTATTGTCAGATCTTTATGAAACTTCATACAATGATAACACACCATGTGTTGAACAGAATTAGAAAGTAACCACAACTCTGCCTGGCTTTATCATGAATTATTTCCCTTTGTAATTTTTTGCATTAAAGATTTTAAATCCAGCTTTAATGTGGTTTCCACATTACATTTCTTGTTTGTACCTGTTTTACTTTGTAATAATTTATCATTACGCATTTCAATGCTGCTAAGTCGCCATATCTTTAAATGTTGTTTTTTCATGTTTTTTTTTTGTGTGCTGGCACTCATGCTTTGAAATTTTATATATGTCTATATGTCTATAACTCACAGATAATGATTAAGTCACATTTTATTTCAAAAAGTATATTTTTTTATTGAACATGCATTCAAATGTCCACATTACAGTCAGATCTCGTTACAACAACATCGTTCGTTCCCAGGAAAAGTGTCGTTATAACGCATATGTCAGTGTAATGAATTGTTCCGACAATGTACATGTTGGTATCGGTTCCCATAAAATTTGTCAGTATAACGAGAATGTCGTTGTAACGGATGTCGTTGTATCGGGATCTGACTGTACAAAGAAAAAGTGTAAAAATACCTGTCTGTAAATTATTACAAATAGTTGATCTTCATATCCCTGTTAATAGTTGGCCAACCGAAAATTAATCTGTTATCTGAAGCAAACTGTGATGGTGCAGTTCTAGTATATTGCAGACTTAGCGCTAAACGGTCATAACTTACTATTTTTTTAATTAAGTAACAACCGTTTTGTGCTAAGCCCACGATATATACATGTATGCAGGACTCAAATTTAAGCTGGCATACTCGCAAAATACAAGTATATTTTGAAAATTGCAAGAAGCTTGAATTCTAACTCGCAAATTTTCGCGAGTTGAAATCTATGCAAAACTATTAATGTTCAAACTAATGAGGCCCAAATCAGCATTGAAATGGCCAGATAGATGATCGATAGTATCAATCAAAGATTCACCATAAAACATGTTTAATATTCCACAATAATGCCGTTGTAAAATATAGTGCTATTTGTTTTTATATTACATACATGAATAATAACTATGTATGCTATTGAAAGTTTGAGAAAAAATGCAAGTGATTTTTTTCATTTTGCAAGTTGAAATAAAATTAACTCGCAAAAATTTGCTAGTCCAATCTTTTGTTAAATTCGAGTCCTGTGTATGTACAAATATCAAAACAAAATATTGCCTACATGTACTTGTATGCTCTAAAAATTCTGGGTTGGTCAACTGCGAGCAAACATTTTTTTTAAAGGCTGTCCTACGGTAGCATAGAGGTGACATGGAGAAATATTTAATTTTTTACGTTGCCACGTAAAAGCTAAGTAGCTATTACGTGCGCACGCAATAACGTTTACGTGGCCACGTAATGTGCGCACGCAATAACGTTTACATGGCCACGTTATAGCTTTACGTGACCACGCAATAGCTTTACGTGGCCATGCAATAGCTTTACGTGCCCACGTAATAATTGACCAATGAGAGTTGTCGCAAATGGCCGCCCATTTCGACAACTCTCGTTGGTCAATGGTAAAAAATTAAATATATCTCCATGTCACCTCTATGCCACCGTACTGTCCTCCTGAACTGAGCATTATTTATTTATAATTGAATTTTATGACTATATTTATATGTTGTATTTTTTATGTGTTACATACTGCCTCCATTAATAAGATACATGGAGAAGTTTCCGGTCTTGTTGTAGGATAGGTGAGTACTGGTTATAGACAAGGGTCCAGGAAAGCTAGGTTAGGTGCGCTGGTCGTTGTAAAATAACCTAAACAATTGTGTTGACATGGCATTAAACTTAGTGTAAATAAATACCTACATGTACAGGTCGTCCACGTAAACATTGCATATATAAACATAGCCAGTTTCATTACACACCAATATTTAGGGGTGAATTATTTTTATAATTTTATAGTTAAATTAGTTTACACTTATTTTATAAACATATCATTATATAAAATTGACAATGTGCTTACACACTATTTTTTATAAATGATACATAAAAATGGTCTGTTTAAATCAGTAAAATGCTGTTCATGCATTGGCTTATTCACCTATTTAGTGGGCAAGGCCATTGTTTAAAGTACAAAAACATGCATGACCCAGAATACAACCTGTAGCTAATAATTCTGGGTTGGCAAACAAACAGTTTTTAAAGGCTGGCCTTATTGAACTGGGGCATTGTTTAATATTTAAATTTTATTATTATTTTATATATTGTGCTGTTGATGTGCTATATAGTGCCTTTTTTGCTTGCCTTTATCATTGTTTTGTAATGTTAATCTTTAAATTAGCCGGAGGAACAAATCCATCAAAATCGCCTTTGGTCCAGCAAAGACCCTATACAGGCCTTTTTTTCCTTATGTAACAGGGGCCGTTAATAGGCGTCTTACCCTCTTGAAATTTCTTGAAAACCATGCAGTTTTCCCCAAAGGTAGTACAAGTGCCGTATTATACCTCTGCTACATATTGTTTAATTTAATTTTGATAAAAATTGGTCTCATTATTGATAAAAGTAATTTTATGCCGACTCATCATATTGTTTTTGTCTGAATTGTTGATATATTTTTGTCTTTAAATATTTATATTTATTACTTCTATTAATAAATTTATAAAAATCTGAAGACTTGATTTTTTGTTAAAAGTTGTTATTAGTCGATAAACCATAACTTAGCTTGCAGAATTCTATTCAGAAATAGAAATTACAAAATTCTATTGTTCGTGTCTTGATGAAATCTACACATTTAACCATGACCCCTATTTTATGTTGAGAGATCCTTTGACCGCTGATTGATATCGTCCTTGTAATATTCATCCGGAGGGAAGAAAGATCGTATACATATATTTAGTAAAATACTCTTTATTGTTTTCAATTCAAAGTCCATTTATATTGCACAAAAATTTATATAGACTATATATTCAATTGCGCTTCACAATTAATCACATATAGATTATATTTAATCAAATAAAATGTTTATTTAAGAAATTTATCTAGAAAATAAATAAGTTCTAAGTTTTTTTCAGAATTTATTTTTTTTACGGAGATTTCGGTCATATTTAAAGAGATATTAAAATTTAATACATTGATATGACCTTAAATTTGATTACAGGGGCGGGTCAAGTATTTTTTTCTTGGGGGGTCCAAATTTTCAAACCTCAACCACTTTATACATATTGTTTGCAGAATAATGCAACATATTAATAAAAAAATCTACTTAACAATTAGATCTATGTTTAACACAAAGCAAGCTCAGAAAAATTGCTTCATGCTGCTTAAAATGGCTTATAGTTAAAAAATATACATTCATGGTTGGCATTGGTTGGATATATTTTGGAAATTTTAGGACCCCCCCCCTGAACGCCCCCCCGCTAGATCTGCCTATGGATTAATCTATCTATGGTCAACTTTATTTCCATATAAACTAAAAGTATCTGTGTCCACAAACTAGGTCAGTGTAGGAAAATTTATGAACATTCCTCTTGTAAACAGTAACCAAAATATTACTAAATCCTCCAATCCATTTTTTGTCAACAAATACCAAAATTTATTATAAATAAATATGCAAGTAGGTCGATCACGGGCGTAAAAAGGGCTAGTTTTGGGGAGACTTATCCCTTACTTTAGAATTTTGGCAACTAATGCACCAGCACGAAACTTGTCTGCATCCTTCTTTATTTAAATCCAAACTCCCCGCAGCAGTTATTTCCCTAAAGCGTGACGTAAGCACTGTGAGGAGTTTGATTTAAATCTCTTTAGACTGGTTTTGCACTGAGACATTGATATGATCTGACGTTCCTCATCTTGAAGTAAATCAGATTTTTTGAGCCCCTGATTTTAAATAAGAAGTTTATGAATCCACCCTATTCTTACTCTTTATTGATAAGATAGCTAGGTTTCTGTCCTGAAAGTTTGAGGTATTGAAAAGGGAGCTGACACGTAGCTCATATAAATTATTTTTGATTTGCTGATTGTACAACAAAACTTTGTAATTAACTGTTCATAAGTGTATAGCCTAGTTATTTCAACTGTGCGCTACTTGCCTAAAAATCGATGTCTTCAGTCATTATGGGAGGATTATCATTTAGTATTGTGTTGATTGTATTCACTTCTGTAAGTCATGGATTCCTAGCAGATGGCAATGGACTAACTGTGGTGAGTATAATTCCTAATATTTTGAAAACTCTTTTAATTTGCATTCAAAACACTTTGGCCCAGTATATTTGCATATAAAATTAATTTAATGCCCAGCTTACTTTTGTTATTATAATATTCATGACACATAGCAGAGGTTTTACTTTAATTTACTTTAATTACAAATTTGTCAGAACATGTATGTTTAAAATCAGTGTTGCAACATTCATTGCATTAATTGACTGAATTGTGACCCTCTTATATTTAGAAAAATTTCATCAGCAAGTTATGTCTGAAAATTATAAAACTAATTGATATTGTGTACACACAATCCACGATAAAAAGAGCTCGCTGACCATGAATTGCTTTTGTTATATTCACATTATCAAAGCAAGGAAACAAAATTAAAACAAACAGAACTGTCACTGGTGCTTTTCACAAAAAATCTTACGAAAAAAATCTTCGCAAGTCAAAAGCAAGAAACATTAATAATACGCTCATTTTTTGTCTTATCAATTCTAAATATTATACAAATTATGTAGAATTGTGTATACCTTTTGAATATCATATCATAGTTATGCTTATTATCCGTCTGACTTTGAAGTGCTAATAATATAAAACTGACTTACGAAGATTTTTTTCGTAAGAATTTTTGTGAAAAGCATCATCTATTTTTATTTTATTTTACAGGAAGAAAGACTAATACGTTTAGAATCCGAGCTGGCGGTTGTTCGTAATGAATTGTTAACAGTACAGAGCTGTACCTCGGAATTTTGTGGTAATAAATTTTAGTATTCTTAACATAGGTTGAAATTTAAAAGGGTTGAACTTTCTATAACTTGCATTAAGCCTAAAATAATCTCTGCGGTTACCCATCGAACTACTAACCTTGACGTCTATTGCTTAACTACACATGTTCAACCTAGCGGTTTCACTGTTCCTTGAAAGGCTAAATCAAATTCATGACCCCATAATCAGTTTTCTAATGTGCTACCAGGCCTTTTTTCCCTTATATAACAGCGACCGTTAATAGGCGTCTTCACCTCTTGAAATTTCTTTAAAACCATGCAGTTTTCCCCAAATTTGGAGTTTACCTTTGATATTTCGTTCCCTTTTCTATGAAATTGCGATAAAATTTACCCAAATGTTTCATATATAAAAAGGCCACAGGCCCCTTCCCCCATATATTTAAAAGGGCTCAGGCTACAGACTGAGCTATCTAGACATCTTTTTCAGGTTTCTAAAACTTTAAATTATAAATATTTTGTATTTCAGAGGTACATTGGTCCACCTGGTCAGCATGGAGCTCTTGGACACCATGTACAGGCAACTGTGGAACTTCACCTGCCTTGAAGACACATGAACAAACACGTGCTCGTACCCGTCAATGTAACATTCAAGATCCAACGTTACAGGGAGTTCAATGTCTAGGGGACACATCCCAGTCTGAGAGCCGGCCTTGTAATGCTGTTGAATTGTATGGTGAGCTTTTTTTCAATGTTTAATTATAAAACCAGCGACAGCTTGTTATGTTTTTCAATCTATTTCTTCTTCACACACAAATGGGGGTAAAACATTTTCTAGTCCCCACATTTAAATGTACAAGTTGAAAAGTCGAGCATATGAAATTCCAGGAACCGGTTTAACTCAAAGTTATGACAAATTAAACAGCATGTAGAGTTCACACAACCCTAGGACAACTCAACTTGAGGACATCTTTAACTATGGACAACTCAAACCTATGGACAACTCAAACTTAATAAATACATTTTGTAATTAGTTTTTTGGGAGAAAATGTATTTTTTAACAATTAAAATTGATCTTAAATATAGTTAACTGCGAATGAAAAATAATTTGTCAACAGGTTGTGTAGTCTCTACCTGCAGATTGAGTTGTGTATATATGTATATTTTTTCTCTTTTACAGGTTGTCTAAATGCAAACACAAATTATTCCAACAATCAATTCAACTATGTCTACAACTTCTTTGACGAGCTTGCACAAAGTGCCTGTGTGGCTGCCGTGACTTCAGCGTCTCACGTTTCTGCCGTAAGAAGAAATTGTTATTCAGGGAAAGCTCCACAATGCTCTCAGATTTGTGCAAACTTGAAGTGAGGTTTTTTTCCTATTTTTTTCCCTCAATTATTTCTTAGTAATGGTTTCTTGACCGATTCTATATCTCTTTCTTTCTCATTATCTTTATATTTTTATTTGCACACCGTTAAACGTACCGTATAATTGAAGAAGTGGATAGAATCCATTTTAGCGGACCCCAGATGTTTACCACATGCTAAGGCTATTACACATTAGGATGTTGCTATGCAGAACATCGTTTACAATTTTGGACGTCATTTTGTTTCTTAAATAAATTATTTTTAATTACTCTTAAGGTTTTTTGTGTAATTCATCCATTATATCTGTATCTGAAAATTTACAATGTATTTTGTAGCTCAACATGTTTTGATGAATTACACGTCTACCAACCAAGTAAAACGTTAAGTGGAAATGTTGCTGACAACGAGGGAGAACGAGGTCTGATGATGTACAGATATTTCTCATGTACTTGGGAAAATGGAAGTTGCGGACCTAATTTCTGTTGCTGCAAGCATTAACATCATAGGACAGACAAATGTCCAATGCACCAATTGCAGAAACTGTTGAGATCCTGTGACATAAATTGTCTCTTATATACAGTACCCACCAAAAGTTTGGAGACAATAGAAATTTAATGATTTTTTTTAATTTCATTGCTTGTTTTTGGTAGAACTATTATTTATAATATACAATGTATATTTAATATTTTGATGATTAAATGAAAACAAAGTTCTTGAATGCATCACATTTATAAAATTCAGAATCTTATAAACCAAAGCATCTAAAACCAAATTCAATGTTATTCTTTTCTATAACATAGATTTTAAGGTACTTTGGTTGTCTCAACTACAAATAGCAACATAACGAAAAAATTAAGCAAATCCAAATAAATAAAAGTTGTAATCAAATTTATAGAAAAGCTGTGTAATAGGCTTACAAAGTGAAATTGTCTCCAAACTGTTGGTGGGTACTGTATTTGCTCCATTGTTTTGTTATAACAATCTGCCAATTAATGATTCTTATAAAGTTATGTATGTCAGTGTCAATAAAATTGATTGCAGGGGCAAAATGAGTATTTTTTCTAGGGAGGTCCAAACTTTCAAACCTCAACCACTCTATACATTGTTAGCAGAATAATGCAACATATTAATAGAAATAAACCATTAGATCTATGTTTAACACAAAGGCGAGGGAAGCAAGCCCGAAAAAAGCTTCATGCTGCTTAAAATGGCTTACAGTTAAAAAATATACATTCAGGGTTGGCATTGGTTGGGTATATTTTGGAAATTTTAGGACCCCCCTGAACCCCCCCCCGCTAGATCTGCCTATGGATTAATCTATCTATGATCAACTTTTTTCCATATAAACTAAAATTATCTGTGTCCATAAACCAGGACAGTGTAGGAAAATTTATGAACATTCCTCTAGTAAACAGTAACCAAAATATTACTAAATACTCCGATCCATTTTTTGTCAATAGATACCAAAATTTATCATAAATAAATACGCAAGTAGGTCAAGGGGGTAAAAAGGGCTAGTATATGGGAGATTGTTCAGGAATTTCAGTGACAAATGCATAGACATCACCAGCAAAGTGGGGGTTGGGAAATTCCTCCTATTTAGAAATAGATCGTAAATAAAAACAATGTATCAGTGCTAAACTTGTTAAATCCTTCTTTTTTAGAATTTATTTAGACTGATATTGCACTAACACTTCGATATGCTTGGATGTTCTTCAGGTTTGAGTAAATCGGATTTTTTGAGCCCCTGATTTTAAAAAAGAAGTTTATGAATCCACCCTATTATTACTCTTTATTGATAAGACAGCTAGGTTTCTGTCCTGAAAGTTTGAGGTATTTAAAAGGGAGCCTACACGCAGCTCATATTAATTATTTTTGATTTGCTGATTGCACAAGCAAAACTTAGTATTATACTGTTCGTAAGTTAATAGCGTAGTTATTTCAAGTGTGTGCTACTTGCCTGAAAATCAAAGTCTTCAGTCATGATGGGAGGATTATCATTAAGTATTGTGTTGATTGTATTCACCTCTATAAGTCATGGATTCCTTGCAGATGGCAATGGGCAACTAACTGCTGTGAGTATATTCTAAAAACTCTTTTAATTTGCATTCAAAACACTACGGCCCAGTAAATTTGCATATAAAATTAATTTAATGCCCCGCTTACTTTTGTTATTATAATATTCATAACACATAGCAGAGGTTTTGAATATCTACTTTAATTTAATTACAAGTTTGTCAAAAACATGTATGTTTAAATTCAAATAAATTTTAAAGACCAGCAAGTGTTGCAAAATTCTACATCCCATTGCATTAATTTTGACTGAATTGTGACTCTCTTATATTAGGAAAAATTTAATCAGCAAGTTTTGTCCACAAATTATGAAACTAACTTATTGATATTGTGTACACTCACACCACAAAAATGAGTTTACAAATGAACTGCTTTTGTTGTATTTATCAAAGCAAGGAAACAAAATTAAAACAAACAGAACTGTCACTGGTGCTTTTCACAAAAATTCGTAGGTCAAAAGCATCAAATCATTTATACAACGTAATGTATTCATTTTAGGCTGATAAATTCTAAATACATTTCATGTATTATTCAAATTATCCGTATGACTTTGAAGTGCTAATTATATGAAAGTGTCATCCGAAGATTTTTTTAAAAGAATGTTTATGAAAAGCACCACATATTTTTTATTTTACAGGAAGAAAGACTAATACGTTTGGAGTCGGAGCTGTCAGTTATTCGTAATGAATTGTTGACATTACAGAGCTGTACTTCGGAATTTTGTGGTAATAAATTTAAGTATTCTTAACATAGGTTAAATTTTAAAAGAGTTGTTCACTGTTCCTAGAAAGGCTAAATCTCTGGATTTAACTGTTCACAGTTACTAGGTGCATACTTTGGTCAGTGACAACTGTCCTAAATGATTTAGAATCAGTGGTAGGAAGGAGAATGACCGTAGAAATTATTTCATGAACAAACTGTATCAATGTACGTGTATACCCTGCCAGGGAATCAAATTCATGACCCTTAAACAGGTAACTAGTCTGCTACGAACTGAGCTATCTAGACAGCTTTTTCGGGTTTCTAAAACTTGGAATTAAATTATAAACATTTTGCTTTTCAGAGGCTTGACTTAAGCTTAGACAATGTGAACAAATAACTAAACATAACAATTGCGTCATGTATACTATAATGAGAAAATGTCACCTGAATGTGACCCTTGTATGAAAACGGCCAGATTTAAATTAGCGAGTAGGTAAGCAGAAAATTTTAGAAAGGATTTAATTAGATTGCTAAAACTTGGAATAAACATTTTGTATTTCAGAGGTACATTGGTCCACCTGGTCAACATGGAGCTCTTGGACACCATGTACAGGCAACTGTGGTACTTCACCAGCCTTGAAGACACATGAACAAACACGTGCTCGTACCCGGCAATGTAACATTCAAGATCCAACGTTACAGGGAGTTCAATGTCTAGGGGACACATCCCAGTCTGAGAGCCGGCCTTGTAATGCTGTCGAATTGTATGGTGAGTTTTTTTTTCAATGTCTAATTATAATACCAGCGACAGGGAATAAATCTTTGTTATTTTTTTCGATCTATTTCTTGTTCACACACAAATGGGAGTACAAACATTTTCTAGTCCCCACATATAAATGTACAAGTTGAAAAGTCAAGCATATTAAATTCCAGGAACCGGCTTAACTCAAAGTTAGGACAAATTAAACAGCATGTAGAGTTCACACAACCCGAGGACAACTCAACATGAGAACATCTTGAACTATGGACAACTCAAACAGTGGACAACACAAACCTAATAAATACATTTTGTAATTAGTTTTTTGAGAGAAAATGTATTTTAACAATTAAAATTGATCTTCAATGTAGTTTACTGCATATGGAAGATAATTTGTCAACGGGTTCTGTAGTCTCTACCTGCAGATTGAGTTGTGTATATATGTGTATTTTTCTCTTTTACAGGTTGCTTAAATGCAAACACAAATTATTCCAACAATCAATTTAACTATGTTTACAATTTCTTTGACGAGCTCGCACAGAGTGCCTGTGTGGCAGCCGTGACTTCAGCGTCTCACGTTTCTGCCGTAAGAAGAAATTGTAATTCAGGGAAAGCTCCACAATGCTCTCAGATTTGTGCAAACTTAAAGTGAGTTTTTCCTAGTTTTTTCCCTCATTTATTTCTTAGTAATGGTTTCCTGACCGATTCTATATCTCTTTCTTTCCAATCAATTTTCTCAATATCTTTATATTTTTATTTGCACACCGTTAAACGTACCGTATAATTGAAGAAGTGGATAGAATCCATTTTAGCGGACCCCAGATGTTTACCACATTCTAAGGCTATCGCACATTCTCGGACGTTGCTATGCAGAACATCGTTTACAATTTTTGACGCCATTTTGTTTCTTCGTTTCTTAAGTAAATTATTTTTAATTATTAAGGGTTTTTTTTGTAATTTATTTATTATACATGTATCTGTTTCTCAAAAACTGACAATGTATTTTATTTTTAATTACTCTTAAGGCAACAACAAGTTGATCACATGCTCTATAGATTAGCTTGCACCTTAATTTTGACGATTTTTACACACACAAAAAATTATTTCCTCGCTCGCTCATAAAAATTTGGTCAAATCGCTATATAAAGCAAGTGATGAAAGACTTTTTAAAAAAAATTTCTTTCTCGCACCATTTTTTTCCCAGAAAATCCATAGAACACATGATCAACTTGTTGTGGCCTAAGGTTTTTTGTGTAATTTATATATGTATTATATCTGTATCTAAAAAAAACTGACAATGTATTTTTTAGATCAACATGTTTTGATGAATTACACGTCTACCAACCAAGTAAAACTTTAAGTGGAAATGTTGCCGACAACGAGGGAGAACGTGGTCTGATGATGTACAGATATTTCTCATGTACTTGGGAAAATGGAAGTTGCGGACCCAATTTCTGTTGCTGCAAACATTAACATCATAGGACAGACTAATGTTCAATGCACCAATTGCAGAAACAGTTGGGATCCTGTGACATAAATTGTCTCTAATATACAGAACCCGCCAAAAGTTTGGAGACAAAGGAAATTTAAAATTAAATGATTTCTTAAATTTCATCGATTGTTTTTGGTAGAATCGTTATTTATGATATCTATACTATTAAATTTGCGAGTTTCCTGTTTTGTGGAAGAAACTGCGCAGCTTTGAATAAATCTTTTGTTTGTCGCTGGAGCTCCTATATACCGGCATTGCAAGTTGACAATTCTTTTTTGACAAAGCCTCTTGATATTTGCAAAAACTGCCAAAAATCAACAAAAATAGTGGGTTTTTTTGTGTCTAAAAATAGTTCTAGATAAAACTAAAAATAGACCAAACTCCCCGCAGCGGTTATTTCCCTTTATTAAATCAATAACCATGCCTGTTTCGAGGAACAGTTTCAAGAACTGTCATTACCTAAAGCCCGTGCTTGCACGGGCTCCCATCTAGTATATTTAATACATTGTAGTTTGATGACTAAATGAAAACCAATTTCTTGAATGCATCACATTTATAAAATTTAGCATCTGATAAGCCAAAGAATCCAAAACCAAATTCAATGTTATTCTTTTCTATAACATAGATTTTAAGGTACTTTGGTAGTCTCAATTACAAATAGCACCATAACGAAAAAAATAAGCAAATCAAAATAAATAAAAGTAGTAATCAAATTTATAGAAAAGCTGAGTAATAGGCTTACAAAGTGAAATTGTCTCCAAACTGTTGGTGGGTACTGTATTTGCTCCATTGTTTTGTTATTAAAATCTGCCAATTAATGATCCTTATAAAGTTATGTATGGCAGTTGCACGCTCAAGTAAATGAGTAACTCAAAGTTTGTTACAATGTCTAAAAATTTGTGTTGTTCTTTCAGGAAATAGAACTGCTAATACAAAAATAAATACTAGAACTTTTATATAGCTATTTTTTTTTAATTTTTTCATAATTACATACATTAAAGTAAACATTAAAAGAAATCAATTAATACAAAAATTTACTCAGTATATACAGGTATTTATGAAATGATATATAAGACTTTTCAGAGTTATTTATTAAGCCTAGGTTACACAATCCAGTGGTGCTTTTTACAAAAATTCTTACGAAAAAAAATCTTCGTAAGTCAAAAGCAAGAAACATTAATAAAACTCTCATTTTTTGGCTTATCAATTCTAAATATTATACAAATTATGTAGAATTGTGTATACCTTTTGAATATGATATCATAGTTATGCTTATTATCTGTCTGACTTAGAAGTGCTTATTATATGAAACTGACAAAGATTTTTTTCTTAACAATTTTTGTGAAAAGCACCTCTGGTTGATCATCACAGACCTTGATTTTCAATCAAGTAGCATTGTAGCAACCTGTAGCAAATCTGTGAGTATCTGTACCTATTGTTTCACACCTTTTTGCTTATTGGAACATGTTTGCTGAAATAGTCACCTGATGTCTGGCAACATCCATACTGAAGATAAGGGCTGTCATTGAAAGAAAATTTTGTATCGATATATTGAAAGGCAAGTTATGGTGATATATCGAGTTAGACAAGGAGTGTTATGGAAGCCGCTAGAACTCCAGTATATATATACTATATAATGCCCTCATGATGTTATGCATAATGTTAAAAGTTGTTTCAGAATAAAACAAACTGTACTTTCTTACTTTTACCACTTATCAGAAAACAAGAAAGCTCAGAAATATAAGAGTCCTTGATCTATTCAGGTAAAAAAAGATGAATACAATACAGGGATGTTAAATGAAATGTCATCTTCATTAGTTTATAAAATGCAAAAAATGTATCGATCTTCCAAATTTTGAATCAGTATCGGATCATCCGTCATGAATGGATGATACATCGATATCGGGATTTCCGATGTGGGCCCTACTGTTGATGTCCATACCCACTCTGTTTCACTATTCCTCCATGTGTGACCTAAACATATCTTGCATCAAACAAGGCATGAGATAAAAAACCCTATATCTTATCTCAACTCTAGACTAGGCTCAGACAGAAGTCAAAATCTACCAGAGCTTGATTCTTTCATTATTTTTGTTGGTCTCCATTTACTCCTTTAATGGCACCACAAGTGTTCATAGTCTAACTCAAGTATTAAATATTCCTTTCCACTATTTTAAGTGTCAATTGTTAACATAATTCAAATTTGAACAATAAGACTTCTTAAAATTTAAATTGTCCAATCAGAATACTTTATTTAAATTGTCCAATCAAACAGAATAGTCTAATTGTCAAACCAGAAAACCTGATTTATTTCGTCCAATCAGAACACTTTATTTAAATTGTCCAATCAAACTCTTCATTCAAATTGTCCTATCAGAAGATGCCATACGAATATTGTCCAATCAGATCATTAAGTTATTTCATTCAATTTCTCCAAGAAATATTTTCTTGTCACTGCCACATGATGCAACTGAAAAAAGTAACAATATAACTCTTTTAAAACACATCAGATTAAGTATAAATTAATTTTTTAACTTGGCGAATCAATTTAACAAAAGAATAGCAGGGGCGGATCCAGGATTTTTTTCGGGGTGGGTGGGGATCCGAACATTTTCTAGGTGATGGGGGGAAGGTCCAATCTTTCGAACCCCAATCACATTATACACATTTTGCAAAATATCAATAATAAAAACTACATAACCATTAAATCTGTTTACCACCGAGAAAAATTGCTTCACATAGTTAGAAATGACTTACAGTCAAGAAAAACACCAATGGACAGGTACATTTTGGAAATTCTAGAGGGGGGTCAAGACCCCCTGACACCCCCACCCCCTGCTAGACCCACCTATGAATAGTCTAACTGTCAGGGAAGGTTGAATATATTCAGAAATATTCATCAATATAAAAAACAAGAAACTGTCACCTGCCACACATGTCTTGTAAGTTTATTTTGATGACGATTGAATATAAATGACGCACTCTTATGATAAAATAGAAGCAAGCTAAATGTGCAAAAGGTAAGTGAAGACAAGAACATATTCAGGTTAATTTGAAGTGGCTGAGACACAAAATGCAGTTGACAAGCATTTATTGTTTTATGACCATGACCTAGGAGCTACAAGCAAGGGTATTCCTGCATCGTTCAGAAACTTGTAGCCAAAGTTTTATAAGAATAAGTCATTTATAAATTATTTTATTTCTAATCATGGAGGATTGCTCAAATAAAAACTAATCATCATTTATGGCACAAGTCAAGCTTTTATTGGTAAAAAAAAATGGATGTACGATAAAATCAAAATGTTAAATACAGATTTTTTATCAAAATTTAATGAAACTAAAGTTTACCAATGGGTTCTTCTGGATGGAAATCCACTTCGTTGACGGACCCAGCATGCCCGGGTAGTTTATATAATATTCTACGAGTCGTTGTATCCCAGATGTAAACAAATCTATCACCTGATCCTGCCGCTACTTTACTACCGTCTGGTGCCCATGCACAACGTAATAAATTCTGAAATATTGTCAAATATATAATGGTAATATATGATGATTTAACAAATATATTGTGGTAATTAATGCTACTTTAATGAATAAATTTTGGTAATTTATGGTAGTTTACAGATTAGTATTGCACAGGTCAGTCGACTTACGCCCTGTCCCTGGACAGATTCAGAGACCATCTGCATCCCGTGCAAACATGAATAAATTCTGCAATTATCAATTAATAATTTTAGTATTTAAGGCTGCTTTAAGCATTTTTACTGTAAAATCATTTGGGAAAATGGGTACAATCCCATTTATGGTAATTTATGCTACTTTTAAACTGGTAATTTCCATTAACCCACAAGCTTAAAGCCCAGGACAAATGAAAATTGATTTTGGTTACATAAAATAATTTACTTCACATAGTGTGGCTAGTTGATAATTTTGCCAAATTACTTTAAAACATGATCAATTGGGCTAGAGCCAAAATAAGGCAATGACAGCATATTTAGATTAAAAGATCTTATTTATTTATTTACTTTATTTATCTATTGGAGTTAACACCGTGTCAACACAATTTAGGTCATTTTACGGCGTTCAGCGCACCTAACCTAGCTTTCCTGGACCATTGTCTATAACCAGTACTCACCTGCCCTTCCACAAGGCCGGAAACTTCTCCATATTATCTTATCAATGGAGGAAAATCGACATTATTGTCAAATTTTCATGGAAGGGTATAACCTCCCCGGGTGGGATTCGAACCAGCACCCCCTCGGGCACAAGATTCCAAATCCCGGCGCGCTACCAACTGCGCTATCGACCCGGGTTAGGTTTATCAATCAGTCTATGAAATTAGATATGAAAGTGGTTGCAGGAACAGCTTGACAGTACCTCTTGTATGTAGATTTTGGTAGCCCAAAAGAAATTTTTGGTTGCCCAAGCTAAAAAGTGGTTGTTCCAGGCAACCAGCCATCCAGCTTATTTCTTAGACTGATTAATACTTACTTTTTCAA
Source organism: Mactra quadrangularis (assembly GCA_025267735.1). Lineage (NCBI taxonomy): Eukaryota > Metazoa > Mollusca > Bivalvia > Venerida > Mactridae > Mactra > Mactra quadrangularis. The sequence goes on from CM046310.1 coordinate 558,094, forward strand.
AGGTATGTTGGTGTCCCTGCATTATTTTAACACATCTTTCCTGAGGAGCAAATGGTCGTACATCCCAGATTCTTACTGTAACAGATAATAATATAAAATGCCATAGGATTTATGGTACAGTCTTTGAATTTAGCCAGGTGACCGTGGACCGAGTACACCAAGATCGCCGTCAGCCCAGTGACTTTTAGATTGTGTGTGGTCTGAAGGTCCACAAACTTTTTACAGCCACAGTTTACCATATTCAATATCAAATCATTATTTGTTGGTATATACATGTAGTTTAATTGATTATAGGAAATATTATGCTACATCATTAAAATGGACTGAATACTTAAACATATCACCTAGAATTTTGTTGGTCAGGTAAACTTTCATTTGGTCCATTAAAAAAGTTCATTTTGCGAAACCGAATATCCAGTGCTAATGAAAAGTTCGTCTAAAATTACACTTTTTTAACCTAATAGTTAATTTTAGTTAACTCTTTGTGGTGCATACATTAACCCGGCTGATTTAGATACTTAATAATTGATAGTGTGTGCAGAAATACTGAAGTGAGTATTTAAATCAGTGGGGTTAATGTATGTGCCACTGACAGGTGAATGAAATGTATCAATATCAGTGACCTACCTGTGTTGTCCATTGAGTTTGTAAGTAAGTAAGAGCCATCAGGTGATAAATGCATTCCTGTAGCCGTGTCTGAATGACCTCTCATTCTATATAAAACATCATTCTTTCTTAAATCCCATACCTATAATGTACAGAATTTTTTTTTCGATGCAGTTGTCTAAGGGCGCATTGCCTAACGATTTCGCTACGTATCGCTATGAAAAAGCGCTTTCTTGTAGCTCTTCTTCTTAGGAAACGGCTTGTTATTTACGTCACAAACCAAGATGGCGGCCTGTGCCGAGTAACACTTTTGCACTTATTGCAATTGCATGTTTTCAGGGCGATTTCCAACTAAATAAGTCTTTAACATGTATAAAATCATTGCAAAAACATATGTTTATATGAACAATTACTAATATTTATTAATTTCAATTTATCTATAGTCAGTCAAACATAAAAACCAAATTGTCGGCAAACAGAAGTCACATTACTGTGGAGGCAGCCATTTTGATTTGTTAAAGCGCTCTCGGGTAGCGAAGATTTTTTTCGCTAGCTTTTGCTACGTAGCGAAATGAAGCGATATCTTGTAGCAAGTCATTTCCTATGATTTTGCTACAAAGCGATACCTAGCGAAATGCTTAGGCAACACGCCCTAAGCCAGTCTTTGACCAAAATTTTAACCATTTCAATTTGTTCTACCATACCTGTGGTGCTTTTCACAAAAATTCTTACAAAAAAAATCTTAGTAAGTCAAAAGCAAGAAACATTAATAATACACTAATGTTTGGCTTATCAATTTTAAATATTATACAAATTGTGTAGAATTGTGTTTACCTATATATCATAGTTATGCTTATTATCAAACTGACTTTGAAGTAATAATTATATGAAACTGAATGATGAAGATTTTTTGTAAGAATTTTGGTGAAAAGTACCACTGTTTGTTGAATGAAATTCTCTTCCGGTTTAGAGAAATGGTTCTCCTATCTCGATGCACTAAGAACTTGGCAAACCAGTGTAAGGGATTAATAACAGGGCTCAACATTAAAGGTCCTCATGTTGCCCCTGACAACCCATATTTGGGTTCAGGTAACTTGTTACTGCAAGTAAGCATTTCGTTTAGGCAAAGGAAATATACAGAAGGTTGTCCAAATGAGTGACTACTTTTAAAAGTAATGCCAAGCCCTCGATGACCCTTTCTAGGGAGAAATTTACCCTTGAGGGGCGTATAAAAAGTTAGAATACCTTGATATCGTTATCAATTCCACCAGAGAAGATTTGTTCAGCTGTATCGGAGAATGTTATGGATGTCACTTGGTAAGTATTCTGAAATGTTTGTTGTACACCACGTTTTCTACTGTCCCATAACTGAAATATATAACATTCATGTTTCAGAGCTTTTTTTCAGAACTTGGGGAAGGGGCCTGGGGCCTTTATATATATATAACTTTTTGGGAAATTTTATCACAATTTCATAGAAAAGAAAACAATATATCCAAGTTAAACTCCAAATTTGGGGAAAACTGCATGATTTTAAAGAAATTTCAAGACGGGAAGAACTGCCCCTGTTATATAAGGAAAAAAAGGCCTGTGTTTTAAACAGATATCCGACAGGATATTTTTCAGTAAGTGAAGGATATTTGTTATTTATCTATTCTAAAATAAGTCTGAAGCAATCAAATTGGCAAGTAGGTTTTATCATTGAAGTTCTATAAAAAGATAACTAAACTTATCACTGAATGTGATAAAATACCCCCAACTAGTCTTTGTCAAGAAATTGGATGCTGCAAAAATGTGCAGACAAAATTTTTCATCAAAGGGCTATAACTCTGTAAAAATTGATAGACTAACCAAATTGGGATATGCATAATGTCTGCCTGATATCTGGTATGTTTGTAAAGTTTGAATTAAGTTGGTAAAATAGGTCAATCCCTGTAAACTGATCAATCCTTATTTATAAATTTCTGCCGGAGCCTTTATCAAGAAATCTTTACATTTACTTTCTCTCAATTTACATGTAGACATATTTTTTTAATTAAATTAATTTGTGATGTGATCATTTGAATGCATGACCAATAAATAATTTTATTTTTTAATTAAGGGACTTAATCAGTCAATATACAATACAGTTATACTTAACTTTCTTGATTTCAAACAAATTAAAGTATTTACATAAAAGTAATTTAAAACTGACTTCGGCAAATTGGCAATGGAAAGTAAGGGTAAAATCAGAGTAATCCAAATGAGCGGACAAGACTATCTTTAAAGTATGCAAAGGGAAATAACTGACTAGTGTTCGTTATTACCTTGATTGTACCATCATCGCTACCACTACATACTAACTGTGGACCTCTCCTGGCTATATTACAACAATTTACAAAACTATTATGTCCTTTGAACTTTTTTATTCTTACACCCACATCAACGTCCCATAAAGACAAGGTTTTATCTGTGGCTGCTGTCACTAATGCACTGAAAATAAATTAAACAAATTTTACTAACAGTAACTATTATGTGACTATAGATCAATTTTGTAACAAGAAACGTAATGTGGAAACCACATAAAAGCTGGATTTAAAATCTGTTACGCAAAAATTACAAAGGGAAATAATCCATAATTAAGCCAGGTAGAGTAGTGGTAACTGTCTTATTCTGTTCATCCCATGGTATGCTATCATTGTAAGAAGTTTCATAAAGATCTGACAATAACTGGCATAGATATATGCTAAATTGAAAACTTTAACACAATTGTTAACGACACCAGACTCCCGCCCCCCGAACACCCATGTTTCGCCAAACTATAAGCTGAATTTTTTAATTGAAAAATCTGGCTAAAATGGCATGTGATTGTACTTTTCATTTTAGACACATTCATCTATGGGGAAACAGTCTGAAAAACATGTAAGCCTCTTACTTTGTGGCACAGTTTCATGGTATTTATTCTTGTATTTTGCCGAAAGCTTCCAATAAAGAGCAATTTGCGAACAAGACAAAAATAGACTGTAAATACTAAGTTATACAGAAATATATTTCTGCATAAAGGTCAGACTATACCAAAACCCACCTTCCATCTGTAGAAAATTGTATTTCCATTATTGCACCAGTGTGTCCTTTTAATACTGCAAAGTTCTCACAATCACCGTACACATTCCAAAAATCTATAAAATAAATAGAAAACATAAACAAACAATCATATTTGCTGTAACTGAGTAGTACAGTCCTCTGTCAATCAGTTCTCCAGTTGACTGGAGCTGAGAGACTTTTATTCAAGCAATAAAATAGATTGTTTCCTGCAAGTATTGACAAAAGTAGGAAACAGATTGACACGTTTATTATGAGTCGATGGAGTCGTGGCTTAGTGCACAGCACTAGTTGAAGTATTAGTTTTGAGATTGCAAGATTTTTGGTTTGAATCTTTCAAAGAGCAATGTTAATATCTTCGGCTATTTGCTGAAAGCATTAGACATAAATACTATCCTAATGATAACCAGGCTATTCTAAATCCAGAAAAGGGTGTGAAGGCAGAAAAATGGACAGAGTTGATGTTTCAAAGCAATGATTTCTGCATAGGATTCCAAGGATCACAAAATACTTGGGAGGAATCCCATTGATGCTTAACTAGGGATTCCATCAGATCCCCTTCATATTGTCCAGTTCTTACATGAATTTGAGTTCCCATGAACTGATTGTCACAATTTTGTGACAGCTAATCTGTGTCAAAAATATTGGTCTTTTATTGGAGGAACCCCTAAAATTAAGGAGGAATCTCTGAATAGCTGAAAAGGGATTCTTAAACAATAACTGTAAGAGCAGGGCTTTTTCAGCCTATCTCACGGGGCCGAATATGGGCCCCATTCCCAATGCCAAATAATGACCATTTTTCCCAATTTCAAGAAAAAAAATCCCAATCTTGTGAAATAATTCCCTTTGAACAGGATGTCTTTTGCCTTCACAAAAGAAACCCCGAGATTTCATGTAAAATAATAATTACATGAGAATTTGCATTGAATGCCTCACTGAACTGTCAGAACGAGCACTGCAACACTTTCAGAGACACCAAAGCAAAGCATACAAATATTTAATGCAGAAAGATAATAATGAAATCTCCCAAATCAGACTATTTACAGCGTTAAAAATTCCCAATTGAGGCAGGGGCCTTTATCCCAAAACCCCCTGAAAAAGCCCTGAAGGCTGAAGAGTTAAACAGAGTAAAGGGTGGAAGTCGTGAACATCCAACCCATCCAGTAGCCAACCAGGCTGTATGCATTGTAAATAGTTTTAACATTTTAACCAGTTGTTTTGTTGGGCATCACAGTTTTCATTCACAGGGTACTAGACAATCCAGTAGGATTGCTACCCTTACATTAGAAGAAGAAGAACCCTGATAACAATCAGATACAAAAATTTCTATACAATAAGTAACTAACTATTACTAATGAACTATACACATGTACTTACTTACTAACCATAACACATTACTGTTTCAGGTTAGCAGTCATCCTTTGATAATAAACAGAGAAATCTAGGAAAATGTTGATGTTCATTTATGACTGCTAACTTACTACCTCTGAATTAACCCAACGTGCAACATGCCAACCCTACAGTGCCCGGTTGAGGGATGCGAGTGGATGTCTCAGGATCTTGGCGCTGAGTTTGCAGCCGCCTTAACTGCCGCCCTGCAGATCCATGACAGAACTGCCCACCCCGCCCAGAACCCTCAAGCACCACCACCAAAACTCAAATTGGACTCACCAAAAATTGGTGCCGGTTGTGACCCTGATCAGTGGTCGGCATTTAAACGACAGTGGGACATGTATAAAGTAGGCATGTCAATTGCCAACAGTGTGCTACCAACCGCTTTATTCTATTGCTGTGACACTGACCTACGTACAAACTTAATGCGCGATCTTCAAGGTGATGTGGCCAACATGGTCGAGGCTGATCTGCTTGCTGCAATCAAACGACTTGCTGTTAGGGACGAAAGCACCCTTGTTCATCGCATCAAACTTAACAGGATGACCCAATCTCCAGGAACAGGCATTAGGACATTTCTAGCTAGCCTCAGAGGTCAAGCAGCCCTCTGTCAGTATAAGGCATCATGCAAAGAGCCAGAGTGCGCCCACGTGTTTGACTATAGTGACGAGATAATAAAGGACAACCTGGTTCGGGGCATAGCCGACCCAGAAATTTTGTCTGACTTACTCGGTGACCCCAAAACGGATAGGACACTAGAAGAAACTGTGTCATTTATTGCACAGAAAGAGCAGAGCAAGGTGACTAAAAGTGCTGTTGGAGACTCTGTAGGTGCAGTAAGTGCTAGTACTGCTCGCACTCCCCAAAAACCACCTCATCCACGTGGGACTAAGTGCTGGGCATGCGGTGGCGCTGCTCATGCTAACAGGAATGATCGTAAGGCGAGGGCCCGGCTATGTGAAGCCTGGACATTCAAATGTGCTAAATGTTTGGTGAAAGGACACTACACATCATCATGTAGTAAGTGTGTAATTTGTGGCACCTGGGGCCACCGTGACGCGTCATCTCGAAGCTGCCCCCAGAACACGATCCGCACACAACCACAGACAGTTTGTGCTCCTGGCACTTCAACAAACAACGTAGAAAGCAACTCGACTGGTTTTGTATTCGACCAATTGTGTACAACAACAGAGCCATCATACCAATTGCCTGATTCACGCATCTCGCATCATGTGTTTGATGGCCGATGGATTGCCCGACCCTCTAAACCCCACCCCATGATATCAGTTCATGTAACACCACTGTGTCAGGATCACGCATTGTTAGGGCACCCTATACAGGACACTTCCAAAATCAAATCAGTTACTATGTCCATGGTGGCTGACACTGGATGCCAAAGTACAGTTATGCCCTTGCAATCTGTCGTAAACCTTGGATTGAAAGTGCAGGACCTCATCCCAGTCAAACTTGTGATGCGTGGGGCTATAAAGGAAGACCTAGGGGTCATTGGAGCTGTCGTCGCCAAAGTCGCAACACCAACATCTGACAAATCAACCAGGCTACTCTGTTATGTCTCTGATACTATGGACAAAGCCTTTTTATGCAGGGAAGCTCTGGTCTCGCTTGGCATCATCCACCCTACTTTCCCAAACTGCAGCGTTGAGTCGGTTTCGACAGTCGCATCCTCTACGGACAATTCAGCTGGAATACTTTGTTCATGCCCCAGGCGTCAGAAGGAACCACCCCCAATACCCACTACCCTACCGGTCGGATTGAAGGCCACAGAGGAGCATGTCGAATCCCTGAAGGACTGGCTTCTAGACTATTATGGTGCTACGGTATTCAATGTTTGTGAGCATCAACCATTACCCCTGATGGCTGGTGAACCCCTTCAACTCCATGTCGACCCTAATGCAACGCCTGTCGCGATACACAAGCCAGCCCTAGTCCCGATCCACTGGCAGGAACAAGTTTATGCTGACCTTGAGAGGGACGTTCGAATAGGTGTCCTAGAGCGTGTCAGTCCTAACACGCCAACAACATGGTGTTCCAGGATGGTGGTTACCAGCAAGGCTGATGGCACCCCTAGACGTACCGTAGACTTGCAACCTCTCAACCGATGCTCAGTCCGTCAAACCCACCATGTACCCAGCCCCTTCCACCTCGCTGATCGTGTCCCCCAGGGCACAAAGAAGACTGTGACAGATGCCTGGAACGGCTACCACTCTGTACCTATTCGTGAGGAAGATAGACACTTCACAACATTCATCACACCTTGGGGGCGTTACAGGTACAAGGTGGCCCCGCAGGGATTTTTGGCCAGCGGTGATGCGTACAATCAGCGCTTCGATGCCATTATTACAAACTTCCCCAACAAGGTGAAATGCGTTGATGACACCTGCATGTGGGAGAACTCCATTGAGGCGGCATTCTTTCAGGCTTGTACGTGGTTTGACACGTGCGTCCGCAATGGAATCACGCTTAATCCAAAAAAATTTCAGTTTGCCTTGGACACTGTGAACTTTGCTGGACTGGAAATCACTCAAACAAACATTCGACCCAGTGCCAAATTCCTTGATGCCATACGTAACTTCCCAGTTCCCACAGACATCACTGGTGCCAGAGCCTGGTTTGGACTCATCAATCAGGGTGCATATGCATTTGCCATGACAAAGCAGATGAAGCCTTTCCGTGCTCTCCTCAAACCCTCCACCCAATTCCACTGGACTGAGGAGCTTACCAGTGTTTTTCACCAGTCCAAGGAGGTCATCATACAAGAAATGAGAGATGGTGTGCGCCTATTTGACCCTACTCGACTGACCTGCCTTGCGACAGATTGGTCCGTTGATGGTATTGGATTTCTCTTAATGCAGAAGTACTGTCAGTGCCTGTTGAGAACTCCCGCTTGCTGCCCTGATGGCTGGAAGTTATGCCTTGTCGGCAGCAGATTCACACACGCAGCTGAAAGCAGATATGCTCCCATCGAAGGTGAGGCTCTGGCAGTTGTGTATGCCCTCCACCAAACTCGGTACTATGTGCTGGGCTGTAAAGATCTGATTGTAGCCACCGACCACAAGCCACTCCTTCAAATACTCAATGACAGGTCCCTAGCAGAGATTGACAACAGGAGGCTGCTGAATCTCAAGGAGAAATCTCTTGGTTACAGGTTTACCATCGTTCATGTGCCTGGCAAGAAGAACCTTGGTCCTGACGCCGCATCCAGATACCCTGCTGGTCAGCCTGATCGTCTATCCTTACCAGGGGAACCACCAGAGCTAGACTCTCTTACAAGCAGAGCTGTACCTCGTCATGACATGTTGGCAAGTTTATGTCAGCACACAGAGGACGACGACACGGCTGACGACACTGCCACAGTAGCAGCTGCTTCCAGCACCTTAAACACGGTCACAAATGTTATCACATGGGACATGGTCCGTGAGGCGACAACATCTGACCCAACATTCCTCAAACTCACCCAGCACCTAATGACAGGGTTCCCCAAAGATTCCAGAGAACTACCAACAGAGCTGCGTCCCTACCATCGCTATGCCGACAGTCTTTGCATTGTGGATGGTGTAATACTCCTTGGTCAGCGAATTGTGATACCACCTGTGCTCCGCAAGCCGGTACTCAATGCCTTGCACGCAGCTCATCAAGGTGTTAGCGCCATGCGTGCACGAGCCTTGGACTCAGTATATTGGCCGGACATAACAGTCGACATTACCAAGGTCAGAGAACAGTGCTTACAGTGTCACCAGATGGCTAAGTCAAACCCAATGCAACCGCCCTCTGACATCACTCCTCCAGATTATCCATTTCAGATGATCTGTGCTGATTACTTCACTTACAACAACACAGACTATGTTGTGATTGTCGACAGATACTCAAACTGGCCCATGGTGTATCGGTCAGAGTCCGGTGCAGAAGGACTAGTTAAACGTCTGCGTGAGACATTTGTGACATTTGGCATCCCCGAAGAGTTGACATCTGATGGAGGTCCACAGTTCACCGCCGGGAAAACACAAGAGTTTTTAAGGGCTTGGGGTGTTCGACACAGGCTCTCTTCAGTTGCAAATCCACATGCCAACTGTAGGGCTGAGCTCGCCGTCAAAACAGTGAAACGTATGCTTGTGGACAACACATCGCCCACTGGATCTTTGGATGTCGACAGGTTTCAGAAAGCCATGCTGATATATAGAAATTCTATTGACCCAGAAACAAAAGCATCACCAGCATTAATCCTCTTTGGAAGGCCAATCCGTGACGCCATACCTATTCTGATGGGTAGATACAGCCCACATGAGACATGGAACGAGTTGATGTCACATCGAGAAATGACACTCGCACGGCGGCACACAAGAGAACATGAAAAGTGGAATGAACATACTCGGAAATTACCACCATTACAGATTGGAGACCATGTCTTCATCCAGAATTTGACTGGAAACCAACCCAGAAGATGGGAGCGCACCGGAACTGTGGTGGAGGTTCGACAGTATCACCAGTATGTGGTTCGAGTTGATGGAACTGGTCGGGTCACACTTCGCAACCGTCAGCACCTACGCAAATTTACACCCTTCTACACCAAACCCACAGTTGGTACGATTGTGCCCCCTCAAACTGCGGCCCCACCTCCAGTTGTGCCACGAGTCCCTAATACTGTGGCCCCTGTTCTCCAGTCTACCAGTACTCCTGTTCGCGTGCTAAGCAGACTCCCTGCTGTCACAGGACAGACTCCAGATGGCTCCCTTGCTAAGTCGACCACAGGGGTCCCTCCGGCACCTTATGACCTGCCCTCAGACCCACCTGATGTTCCCCTGAGCCAACCAGACCTGCAAGACATGCCTGCTCCAGGAGAGACAACCCCAGCACCGACTCCAGACTCGCCCACCTCAACCGGGCTTCCCCGTGCTCTCAGTCGTCTCCAGCCTTATAACAAACCTGGGGCTAAGGAACTTTTAACTTCGCGCAGGACCAGCCGCAACTCGTCTGAGGTCTCAGACTCAAATAAGACCTAACTTTAACCAAGACATTTCCGTGATTTATATACACTTGTTTTAAAAATGTTTCAGTTATTTCTTTTTAAATTTAAAAAAAAAATCTTGTTGACTTTTCATACGCCAGGAGCTTCAGCAAAAAGACTTGTATTAATCATGTCAGTTTTCTTCGTTACCTCAAAAACTTGTCCCTAGGGAGGGAGATAACTAACTATTACTAATGAACTATACACATGTACTTACTTACTAACCATAACACATTACTGTTTCAGGTTAGCAGTCATCCTTTTCCATACTCCTCCATATAATTATCATGTAAAATCTCTCAAGCATAGGGGGGGAGAGGATTCCTTAATTTGTTAAACTTCATATTTTGTCTTATAAATATTTTGCTTTGAAATATTTTTGTAAACATGTATTCAAATTGTTATGTCGTCATGATGGAAAAGTATTTCATCCTTTGATAATAAACAGAGAAATCTAGGAAAATGTTGATGTTCATTTAATAAGGTTAGAAGATCTGTCATACTTACATATTAATCTATCGAATCCAGCAGATGCTAACATTTTACCATCCGGTGAAAATTTACAACAAAATATGTCTCCATCATGACCTGTTAGTAACATGATTGGTGCTTGAAGATTTGATAGTCTTGGTATACCCTGTCATTGTAAAAGGCAAATTAACTACATTATTCAGTTTATAACTACACATGTATAGACTTTAATATATAAGCAGGTCCTGGCACTTACCTGTTCACTTTATGGGAAGAAGGATAAGTAAGCGGCCGGATAGCTCAGTCGGGAGAGCACTTGCCCTGTAAGCGAGAGGTCCTGGGTTCGAGTCCCGGTCAGGCTCCATATTTTTCTTTCCCTGTGACAAGCATTTGTTGATACTTTTTGACTATGAAATCCATTAAAGGTACAAGCCTTGCTGGTAGGGTATCTGTAATCAAAGTCACAGTCACCACAAAACTCAAGAGTAGGTCTTGTGAAGAGGGTACATGTATTTACCGAAATACACCTGATTTCCCAATATACACTGTGACCAGAAATACAGCGGGTTTTTACATTTACAGAACCAAACCAAGTCTTGCAAGACCAAGGGCATTTTGTATATTTCGATTATTTGAAACTGTGTGAATGAGATCTAATTAGTTGCAGGCAGTCGGTCCTGGAAACCTGCAGATCTAGACGGACCTTTTTCTTACAGGATTGATCTGTAGGTCTTTCAGTTTTATTGCAGGTTCGCGTCTGTGTGAGAAAAATGAAAGAATTAAGATCTAACCACAAAAAGGAATCCTTAATAACAAGACTGTGGCAACTTTACTTTTCTGCTGTTATATTTAAATAAACAAATACGGAACAATGACAAAGAATAAAAGTCACTACAAACACTTGAAAACATAAATTCAAGAAAACCAACTTACGCCGGTTGTCATCAAGGCATTTTGATTTTCTTTGTTACCCATCGATACAAGTTCATTTCTGGGACGTTTTGCCGGAACAAGGGCGCCTTCCATTGCTTTCCGTTTAATGTCCATCTTTATAGTTCAAGAGATCGATAATTATCAGTGAAAACAAAGTTAAACTACAAAATTATTTATTTTTATTTCCACGCCGAAATCGTCATAATCACGTAGACGCTTAGTAGAGATAAAACCCACATCGTTCCGTACTTTACCGGTCATGCAAGTCGATTTCGTACCCCGATAATTTCGAACCAGACTTCAGGGCCAATTGCGAATACTTATTTTGAATGTGCACCTTTTTTGAAAATCATTTTCTGTATCTCATCCTAAAATTTGATTTTCTGATGTGTTTTCTAGCTTTAAATTGTCATTATCCGAGGGGGAGGAATTCTCGTCCCCAGAGTCTAGCAGGATTCTCAATACCGGTACATGTACTAGCTAGTATTGAGAATCCTACTAGACTCTGGGAACGAGAATGAGAGGGAGGGGGCATCGGCGTGTTTTAAAACTGGAACAACTCTATCAGCCAACCTCCAGAGGTTCTCAAGATTGCCGATCTTACCCCTGGCACCTCACTACGAAAAATGAGTATGCTAGCAGCGAGAATCCTGATAGCTCCTGGATACGAGTATGCAACCCTTTGGCTGTATGAGGACTGCTTTCTTTCATTCTTTGATATATCAAAATGTTTTAGTACTTTTCTGAGGCTTTGGGATCTTAACTGAGGGCGTTACAGGAAATAATATTTCTTTGTCAATTTATCGTAACAATTTATTATTATTGTATGTTTGGAGCTTACATCTGTTCTTTTAATCTGATAACTAACGTTGGAAGACCTCATTTTCTTAAAAAAAATGAGGGTATGATAGGCCTTTGTATAGCATAGGCGAATCTAGCAGGGGAGGGGTCAGGAGGGGGGTCCGGATCCCCCTAGAATTTCCAAAATGTACATGTACCTGTCCATTAGTGTATTTCTTGACTGTAAGTCATTTTTAAGTAGCATGAAGCAATTTTTCTCGGTGCTTAACATAGATTTAATGGTTATGTAGTTTTTATTATTATGTTGCATTATTCTGCAAAATGTGTATAATGTGGTTGTGGTTCGACAGTTTGAACCCTCCCCCCTAGAAAAAGTTTGGGCCCCCTAGAAAAATCCTGGATCCGCCCATGTAAAGTTGCCTTAATGCGTATTAAATTCTAGTGGCTCTTCTCTGGTTATGTATTCAAAAGCCCTATTTTCGTTTAGGTAACTAGGATTGCTGAACTTCTATATCGTACCCAACCTTTAGACCCATCAAGATTTTCACTGTTTGATACAGCCATATAGCATTGATCGTAGATACATCAGTATTGCGATTCTACAATCTACAAGCCATGACCCCATGTTGTGATGTTAAACCAATTTAGTTAGAATCGCGAGATCTGAGTAATTGGAGTACTCCGATCACTGAAAAATCGAACGAAACGTTTCAGATCACATGCGCTCGGAGTACTCCTTTGCCTTTTAGGAGGTGTAAGCGGAGTATAACGTAATTAAGATGGTGGAAAAGAGACCCATGTTTGAATGAGAGGATTGCAAATGTTGTTTATGACCATATTTTAACATATCGTGTGTCAGATCCTCATCATACTCTTTTGATGTAATGCTGTCAACTAATAAAAAGCATCCTGTAACCTTTTCCACCAATCTTGTGTTTTGCTACAAAATTTGGACATTTGATTCATCGGTGCTTGCAGAGTAGACCAGAGTCCTCGGAGTAGACTGAATCAAACACGCCCTTGGACATATTTTAATTGATAATCAACAAGTGTATATACCTACATGTATATGCATTATCTATAGTAGATGTGGTCTGTTAAAGGAACGCTTATTTTTTCTATAAGTTTAAGATATGCCATTCAGTGTCTGTAATTGTGTCAAAAAATAATTTTTATCATTTTAAGACAAACTGACCTATATGTTGCAATATAAATACCGTGAAAGTTACAAAATGCACTAAAATAGTCTATACCGTGACATTCGGTGTAGATTTTTACTACTTGAAACACCATCATTTGTATTTTTATGTCAATTTGCACTTAAATTGTCATTATCAATCACTAATTTCCTGCTTCCAAAAATATTTCTATACAATTTTAATACATGTAGTTTCAGAAAAAGTTGATGTTTAAGTTGAAATCTGTGAATGAGTGCCTTTAAGCCAATTTAGTTAGATATATGCTTTAACTAAAGTAGATGTGGTCCATTAAAATGATGTACGTGTGACACCTTATCCACGTATTGAGTGACGAGGCTCATTATTTAAAGTATTGAATTTTTACGCATGGTCCTGAGTTACAAGTGCGACATGTATATCATGTGTTTGTTATTATTTCCTATTCATGTGTGAGACATATACTTACTAAATAAGATTCAATAGTTTATACTAATTTATTTTACCTCGAGTCTGCTTCCTGGTCCCCAGTACTGAGATAGAAGAATAAAGTTTTCTTGCTCATGGAAACAACATTTTAGGTTTCGGATGTGATAAGTACCAACGTAGGTTTGGCAATTCAATAATTAGGGACTTTAGTCAGTTATCTTTCCCTGATAAAATCTGAAGCAATCCTATTGGTAAGAAGGTCCTTACAGTTGGATTCCTCGTATTTTATCATTGAATTTCTATGTAAGGATAACAAAAATATTTCACCTAATATAATTCTTGTTAATTAAGATATTAACAGAAGTGATGAAATTTAGATAGTTCTCTACCCTAAAATAATGTAGCTAGCATTTCAAAGAAATTAAATGATTTAGAAATAAGTTATTTAATGCTAATATAGGCAAATTGACATTACCAAGTAAGGGTAATATCTGAGTAATCCAACTAATAGGACCTACCCATTTGCACAGTATACAAGGGGAAATAACTGACTAAAGTCCCTTAATATCAGTGCAACGTCGTAACCACTCGACCACTCTCATAGATTGATATGTAACCTAGGGAGTGCTGATTGTAAGCTTTTCTTGTACACAGCTTGCAATGGTTTGTGATCCGTTTGACATCTAATACCAAAACCACAAGACCCCTTTATGTAAGGGTGGTACAACAAAAAATAAGTCACTCCAAATAAAACAAAACAAAATAATGTAAACTTTTAACTTGTCTTATCAAAATATAACTTTAATAAATATCTATTTGAAACAAACAATTATTTTTTAAAACAAATATACGTTGTGTACTATACATGTAAGAGTTGAGAAACATATGTACAGTCCTAGTGCAGTAAACTCTTAGTTATATTTAATAGAGCAGAAAAAAATAGATGTCCTTAAAGCGTCTATATACACGGAAACATGATCACGTGAGTTGATACAATTATCACGTGACTTAGTTGTATCACAATATGGTCTTTCCAAGATGGCGGACATATGTCAAAACAGTTTGAAATTGTAATTTGTGCAATTTTTTATCTATAGTGTTAGATGAGTTGAAAATGCCAATAACCACTCTACACACGAATGGTAAACGTAAAATCGAACTGGTATGGCTTTAAATTGATGTTTCAAATTGTCATTGAAGCACATTGATGTCTCGAATTGTCATTGAAGCACAAAGCCGTCGTGTCTCAATAATTCTTTCTATGTAAATGTATACATGTTGTTGTAAATTTCTGACAGATTTTCTAGATGAAGGTAAATAAAATTATTTCTATCTATTTGGTTTTAGTTCAATTGTTGAATGGGATCATTGCGTCTTGTTTTCTTCAAGATGGTGTTTGGTCTTCAATTTCATGTCTGAAATGAAAAAAATCAGCAATCGTTACTTAAGGCAGATTTTTTCTTATGTCGATTTACACTCTTGAATAAACTCAAAAACAAAGACAAATAATTTAGAAACAATATTTTTTCGCTTATTATACTTCTTAACCGTCATTTACCATTGATTAGATTTATAAAACAAAATTCTGTTGCAAAATTATTAATGATAACTTAAAATGAAAGCGAGAAATTATCTCCCTTTAATTGCAAAAGATACTTGGTCATATTTCTCTTGTATGTTATATTCCAACCTATAAAAAGTTAAATCGTTTCACTTCGGAATGCATTCTTCGAGTAAAAACATTAATTCGTGGAGTTTGGTCACAAAAATTGTCTACGACCATTACCACGACTACTTCTATATCAAGTACAGGGCCATTGTCTGCCACAAGTGTAGGATATTTGCTTACTCATAGGAATATGTATTTTTCACATTTCAATCGTATAGTTTCTTCGAATATCGCCAAATGTCCCTGTAAAGCATAAAATCATAAAATGCAGTCATCTTACCTAATGTTTAAGTTCTCGTAAAAGTTTCATAAGCTCCATGGTCAGTTTGGCCCTTTTTGCTTCTTCACTGCCTCCTGATGGTTCTTCTTCATCGCTTTTGGGCCCAGGTCCTTTGCCTGGCTTTTGTCCCGGTCTTGGTCCCGGTCTGCCGATAAGTGGTCTTTCATTATCAGATTGTTTGCTGCTCTCAACTGCATCAATTTCTTCATCGTCAATTGGCTTAGGGAGTTCTTCCTCTACATTTTGTTGGGCATTTTGTTCGGCTTGATGTAACGCATTGTTTACCATTTCCTGTGTTTCTTTCAACTGTTTATCCAGGTTATCATGAATCTCATCCAATGTATCAAACATGTCATCAGCCATTGCTTTGGCTCCTTCTAAACTTTCTCTAAATACTTTAATTTCTTCTTCAATTGCCACAATCAAATCGTCGGCTTCCTGGATTTGGCCTGCTGCTATCAGTTCTCTCACAATTCTTAAACGTGCGAATGTTTCTTTCATGATGCTGCTAATGTCAAACTCTAATTTTTCTTCGTTTTCGCTCACCTCTGTCTCTCCGTGGACAGCTCCTGCAGTGAAGAAATTAAAGACTTTTGTCAGTTATATTTCCCAGATAAAATCAAAAGCAATCCAATTAGTAAGTATATGTAGGTCCTTACAGATGGAATCCTCAGATTTTATCATTTAATTCCTATATAAGGATAACAAAATATTTCATCTTATATCTTTCTTGTTAATGAAATAAACAAAAAGTAAATAATAAACTATAGATAGTTCTTTACCGTACAAATACTTAGCTTGAATTTTAATCAAATTAAAAGATTTACAAAAAGTTGTTAAAGATTATTTTTGGCATATTGACATTGAAAAGTAAGGGTAAAATCCGAGTAGTCCAATTAATTGGACCTACCTATTTGAAGAGTATACAAGGGGAAATATCTGACTAAATCCCCTTTTAAAACACAATTAATACAAAGTAAAGTGCCCCCAAAAATCAAATTGATGAATTCCTGCTTTTAGGAAAGATTGTACTCGTAGATCAATAGTATTCTAACCAGAAGATAAAAAGTCTTCTGAGCTAACATTCGGAACAACCTCGGCGATCATCTACAAAGATATACCACGGAAATCGGACGTAGTAGGAATACAACCAGGTTATAAGGTCCGGCGACTGTCATTTTCATGTCAACATTTAATAATGACATTGTTACACGCTTTATCAAATAATTTCATCAGAAGAATGCCTCACACGTCGTACTTCTGTGTAGTTCAGACTATATTTCCACAGAAACCAAAATTCCTAGATCTACTTTTTTCACTAAATGATAACCGAGGTTTATCTGCGTAGGAGATCGCCGAGGTAGTTCCGATTGCTGAGCTAATACTAAAACTAGTTTATCAGCATATATGTACCATCCATTCTCGTACCTCGAGGCTATCAAGATTTTCAATCAAGCTTTGATAACCTTGAGGTACGAGAAATTACAATAATAGTCACAATTATGAGCTTTAATTATAAAACTAAGCAGATTGTAAATTGCATAAAATTTTGAATACTTTATTCAAATATGTACGATTCTTTGGTTTTCTTAATAACTTTATGTGATTCATAAATAATTTGCATTAACTTGCCTCCATTTCCATGTGTCCCCTCCATTTGATCATGGTCACCCCCATGTGGCCCCTGCATACCGTCACCTTCGTCGGTGCCTGGTACGTGATCAGATCCAGATTCATCTGACCCCAGTTGTGGTGGCGGGGGTCCTTCAGAGTCTAGGCCTGTTTCTTGATGGCCTTCCCCGTCGGTTCCGTCAGCAGGGGCTGACCCATCTGACCCGTCTTGCTGTGGTGGTGGTTGTGGCCCTTGTTCGCCATCAGAGTCTGGACCAGATCCTTGATCGCTTTCCCCGTCAGTTTCGCCAGCAGAAGCTGACCCATCGGGCCCCTCTTGCTGTGGTGGTGGTGGTGGTGGTGGCACTTGTTCGTCTTCAGAGCCTGTGCCTGTATCTTGATTGCCTTCCTCGTTGGGGCCTGATCCGTCAGCAGGGGCTGACTCATCGGACCCCTCTTGCTGTGGTGGTGGTGGTGGTGGTGGCACTGGTTCGTCTTCAGAGCCTGTGCCTGTATCTTGATTGCCTTCCTCGTTGGGGCCTGATCCGTCAGCAGGGGCTGACTCATCGGACCCCTCTTGCTGTGGTGGTGGTGGTGGCACTAGTTCGTCTTCAGAGTCTGTGCCTGTCTCTTGATTGCCTTCCTCGTTGTGGCCTGGTCCGCCAGCAGGGGCTGACCCATCTGACTCCTCTTGCTGTGGTGGTTGTGGTGGTCCGCCATCAGAGTCATCATTGGGGTCTGGTCCTGATTCGTCTTGAGCGTCAGGGTTTGGTCCCGGTCCTAATTCGTCTTGAGAGTCAGGGTTTGGTCCCGGTCCTTGGGCTGCAGGTGGACCTTGATCTGTTGACAAAAAATACAAGAAAATTTTACAAAGCCACTACGAATAAAATGTTTGTTTCAAGTTCCAAAGAGAGATAATAACACAATTTTACGTCAAAGTGAGGTAATAACACAATTTTACGTCAAAGGGAGGTAATAACACAATTTTACGTCAAAGGGAGGTAATAACACAATTTTACGTCAAAGGGAGGTAATAACACAATTTTACGTCAAAGGGAGGTAATAACACACTTTCACGTCAAAGGAAGATTATCGCACTTTTATATATCCAAGATAGAATATTTAGTAATTACACAATTTCATTCTTGACAGTTATAATTTGTATAAAGACTTGAGTTTTTAAACGATTCTTATCTATGAAAAAAGATTTATCAAAATGCTGATGAGTGGCCAGTTCGTAAAAATCTATTTTTCGAAATGGTTAATATAAGAATCGAAAAGACGTGCTACTCTTCAAAAATGAATCCTATGTGAATATTTACAAGAAATACTGTCATCTATTCAGTACATCCACAGGTCATTTGAAGACAAAAAAGCTGAATTAAAGTTGAATTATAAAATCATAGACGTTTTCATACACATTGTATTGCGAATTAGGGACTTTAGTCAGTTATCTTTCCTTGATAAAATCTGAAGCAATCCAATTGGTAAGTAGGTCCTTACAGTTAGAATCCTCGGATTTTATCATTGAAGTCCTATGTAAGAATAACGAAATATTTCATCTAATATCTTTTCTGTTAATGAAGATATTTACAAAAGTATTAAAACGTAGACAGTTCTTTACGCTAAAAAAAACTTAGCTTGAATTTCAAACAAATTAAATGATTTACAAAAAAGTTTTTAAGATTAATTTCGGCAAATTGACATTGAAAAGTAAGTGAAAAATCCGAGTAATCCAATTAATTGGACCTACCTATTTGAAGAGTATACAAGGGGAACTGACTAAAGTCCCTTAGTAGGAATGAAGAGCCGTTTAAAGGTAGTTTTTTTTTGGGGGGGGGGGTTGTTGGGTTTAACGCCGTAGCAACACATTGTATAGGTTATATCACGGCGGTCAGTCCATCTACTCACTGTTCCTCGAAAGGCTAAATCTCTGGATTTAGCTGTTAACCAACTACTAAGTGTGTACTTCTGTCAGTGACTGACAACTGCCCTACATAATTAAGAATCATTGGTAGGAGGGAGAATGGCCGTAGAAATAATTTCATGACGAAGCCCCACGAAAGTATAACCCGCCCGGAAATCGAACCCATGACCCCTCGATCTGTAGACTTGCGTGCTACCAAATGAGCTAGCCGGGCGAAAAAGTAGAACTCGCTTGGTGCCCATTTACAGAATTCTCGTTCCCAGAGTCTAGTATAGGATTCTAAATACTCCTACTAGACTCTGGGAACGAAAATGATTACAGACATTCACATAAAATTATTTATATTTTTACTCCATGATAAATTATTACAAAACATAATTTTTTTATTCATTGCATACACCATTGTCATCATTTTGCGTGTATAAATGTATAAGATTTATAAAACAAAATTCTTCGTGAAATTATAAATGAATGTTTTAATAAATGTTATTATCTCCCTTTGGTATGACAATCGTATAAATTTTAATTTGTTCGTAAAAAATATAGTTAAAATAATTTAAAGGTACTAGTTCACAGATTTGGTTGAGATTTTTCTATATTTTCAAAATACCATTCAGTGTCTGTAATTGTGTCAAAACAAAAATACTTATTATTTCAAGACAAACTGATCCATAGATTCCAAGAAATATATAACTAAAGTCACAAAAAAGCACTAAAATTGTCTATACCGTGAAATACGGGATAGATTTGTACTACTTAAAACACCATCATTAGTAGTTGTAAGTCCATTTGCACTAAAATTTTCAATATCAAAACCCTAATTTCCTGCATCAAAAATGCTTCCATACACTTTTTGTTGCATCAGGAAAAAATATATTTAAGTTGAAATCTGTGAATGAGTACCTTTAAAGATCTGACAACGGTTTGAATTTTGTTTCTTTGATTTAAAAATAGAGAAAAGGATACATCGTGTGAGAAATTTAAAATAGAAAAAAATATGAAATACAGTAAAGTTCCGATATTAAGACCAGCAAAATCGATTATCGTTACAGCGAAACGGTCTTGTTATAGAGACCATTTTGTTCACAAATTAAGCATTTGGGTTCTTAATAATTGTCAAAAATCGCTTGATTTTGATAATTTGAAATAACAGAAGTGGTCTTAATATTGGAACTTCACTGTACCTATACCTAAGAAACGTACTCATCAAATTAGAAATTTAATTTACAAGAAAAAATATATAAAGAATATAGACTTACTCTCAGAATTTTGGGCGTCTTCTTCCCTTTTTAATAATTCTTCTTCCAGTCTTACCAAGTCCTCCAACACTCGTAACTCTTTCAAGGGGCTAAGCTCCACGGAGCTAAAACCAACGAGCACAAATGCAACAACTGTTATCCAAACGTAATTCATTTTTTCAGCCAGTCAGTGTGTGAAGTGAGTCAGTCAACACCACCGATCTATTAAATAACGTTTTGCGCAAGCTTGATTATTTATACGTATCCAGCAATGTATACATGGGTATTTAATGAATAGTCGAACGCCCACTGAAAGCGATTTAAAATACCCGAGGTTATGAACAGGGTTTCGTGTTGTTTATGTAAATTTGAGAATAAATTTATGAAAATTTTCTTTTTTGTTCGATATATCTTGCATATAAAATGATATATACTTGCACAAAATGACTTTATGAAAATGCATGCGCAATCATGCAAAATACAGTTTTTTGAAAGATTTTACTTTGCTCAAGGTAGGTATATTTTGAAGAAAATCGTTTGCTAACAAATTGTGAAACAGGTTGTCTCAAGATTTATCACTTTCGAGCCCGCTTCCTGGTCCCCAAATACTGTGACTGTAAGATAAGATTTCTTGCTCAAGAAAAACAGAAGGTTGTCCCAAATACTGACCTTGTGGAATAAACTTTAAATTTCTTGCTCAGGGAAAACGGAATGTAGGTTTATTTTGTGACTTTAACCAGTCCAACGTCGCAACCACTCGACCACGCCCATTTCTTTAATATTTTTTATACATTGTAGTAAATTTATTTAGCCTTAAAGTCGGCATCTTTAAATACATTCACAATACAATTGCTATAGCGTTAAAATTAATAGATACTAAAAATCATGTAAAAACAAAAAATGGCTTACAAGGTAAAACGTTTAAAACATTAAAAATACTAGTTTTTAAAATCAATGAGGGTTTTTTGTTTTATGGCCGATTATATTGTGCTTTTTTTCGTGATTATTCAAATTGCACCAGTTTGTGAAAATATTTATTTGATACTTTTAAGTCACAAAATCAAACTCAAATATATATCTAACTTATTTCACAATCCATTAAATTTTTGCTCTAAAAATTAAACTTAAACTGCGGCTGTGGGCGTAGAGGATTGGTGGGACGCAATGAATTCGACGAGCTTACGGGTACGATTACCGACTGTGCATCCGCCATTCGGAATTACCTCGACGATCTTCTACGCAGATAAACTTCGTTGATGATCGCCGAGGTTGTTCAGAATATGCATCCACACGATTCAATCTGAACATCAGCCGCTTTTTAATGTCTGTGGTATGGCCACAACAAATTGGAAAATCCTTGAAAATGTCTACTTAATGTTTTATCATCGAAGACGGGCCTCAATGTTGATTCCCACAGATAAAATCCAACCCTGTGAATATATCGAAGCTTTATATCTTTAAGTGAACAAGTAATGAATAGTTATAGCACTACCTACAGACGAGATGCGATTTGTACCCCGTACTGTGTGGTCAAGGGTAGTATATTATCAAAAATCTTACGATTTTTTAGCGATACAGTATAGAAGGACTTACGACCAAAATTAGTCGTAAGTTGCTTGATAATACGGAGCCCAGACGAACTGGGGCCGTCATAAAATGATTTAGTGTCTCTAAGCAATATATAAAAAATCATTTCGCCACCTTTTGATATCATTTTAGGTACTTTTGCTTATTTTGAAATTCATTTAATATTTAGTTTAAAAGTCTGTGGAATTCAACTCGATTAAAAAGTGGCATAAATATTGAACCGAGGTTGCAATCAAAACGAGTCTGCAACCAGAACGAGGCTTGCGCACGATCCACCATCTTGGAAAGCACATGTTTATAAAATTATCGATGTCTGCATGACACATACGTGTTACATTGAAACATAAACAAGACAAGGCCATACATTTAAAGTACTTTCTGTATTGGGTGTATATGTATATGTTTTCGTATAAATAATTGCAAAATATAAACCTTGTCGTCAAGGCTTACAGTTTCAAAAGATATATAAATAATATAAAGACGTTTTAATCCGTTTTGATGGGATTTTGATGTATGAATATACGTACCCAATTTCGTGATGCGGTTTCAATGCCCACTAATGAAGCGTGCTAAAACTTTTCCTTACAAAAATCGTGGTTGGACTTACGACCTTTTCTGACTTAGTGTTGAAAACGGTCTGGAGGAGGGCTTTTTATTGAAAGATTAGATAGTATATGAATACTTATACTTATGCATTAGAAATTGAAAATGATAAATCGTGAAAGCAAGCTCGGTGTATCTTCATTGATCAATACTCTTGAATACATAAGTTCTTTATAATTAGAATTATGTAAATTAGTTTCTATTTCTATTTTATTGATATGCATGACCTGGGTTGGGAAAAGAAATTGGGACTTTAAACATCTTGAATACATGTACTTCTTTTCTAATATGTTCTTTTCCCAATTTTATCATATTTGTTTGTTCAATTCATTAGATCATGCGAAATAAAAGACCCTCTGCAGGAAGTCCCTGCATAAAAAAGGTCTCTACGTTTCAAATGGTCCCAATAGTGGCAATTTTCATCCATTAAAAGGTGTATGGAGAAGTTTCCGGCCTTGTGGAAGGGTAGATGGGTACTGGTTATAAACACGTTTCCAGGAAAACCAGATTAGGTTAGCTGGCCACCGTAAAATAACCATAATTTGTATTGACATAGCGTTACACCCACTGAAACATGAATAGTGTTTTTTTTTTAATTTTAACCTAGCCTGCTGCATAATAAAATTATTATTTGTTTAAAATGATTCTGCTTCAAAGTCGTTGTTTATGGTGTATATTTTTATCTCAACTTGGGCTTAATATTTATTGTCATTATACGACAGAAAATTCCAGAAATAAATAGTTTTATTCTCTTTAAAACGTCTATATACCAGTCAAGCGATGCGGACATAAATACAGCAAAATTTGTTCAAAATTTAAAGCGCTTTTCTTTTCTACTTAAATTACAGAACTAAATTTTAAACAAGAGCAGTCCTCGGACAGCACGCTCGACTATTCAGGATATTCTTCTAAAAAACATCAGTAGCCTGTTCAATTACACAAAACGTTACAGAACGTTCCGTAACGATACATTCGGAACTCCTCGGCCATTCACTGCGATTAATCTCGGACATATTTGGACGCTATTTTTAAAATACCGGTGTTGAAGTAAACAAATATATGATCGTTTAAGCAATTAGTGATGTTTCGTTTTTAGTCCGTAAAATTTGAAACATCACTCATTGCCTTGACGATCGCATATTTGTGTATTAGATGAGATTATTTGCAGTGAACGGCCGAGGAGTTCCGAATGTATCGTTATGGAACGTTCTGTAACGTTTTGTGTAATTGAACAGGCTATTGTAGTTGCAAAGATAAACTGTTGCACCTCACAAATTAACCAAGAAATTGGTTAGTATAAAAGGGCCATAATCCAGTCAAAATTAATGCTAGAGTTATTCAACTTGGTATTTGACCTCCAATGGTATACATGTTTTAAAACATGTGTGAAGTTAAAAATAAATTACTCCAATAGTTCCTAATAAATAAAAAATAAAATTATAAAAATGTTAATGTAAAACCTAAACACTTAACCAAGAAGTGTTATGTCGACACCGACGCAATACTGAGTGGGATAGCCTCACTTTTTTCAGAATAGTAGAGCTAAAAATCTCAAATCTGGAACGATGATGGAAAGGTC
The DNA here is from genome assembly GCA_025267735.1 of Mactra quadrangularis. NCBI lineage: Eukaryota > Metazoa > Mollusca > Bivalvia > Venerida > Mactridae > Mactra > Mactra quadrangularis. The sequence continues at coordinate 582,499 of CM046310.1, forward strand.
ACCTAAAGGATGTCACAAATATTAACCCTAATTTGGTATAAGCCATCGTTTTATCCCATGCCGAAGTTTTTATTTCATTATACCGTAGAACGTCGATAGTTGAAGCACACACTGAGGCTCTGCGCTTCTTTTCTCAAAAATTCTTACGAAAAAAATTATCGTAAGTCAATTTCATATAATTAGCAGTTCAAAGTCAAATGGATAATACGCATAACTATGATATTCAAAAGGTATACACTATTCTACACAATTCTATAATATCTAGAATTGGTAAGAAAAAAAATGAGCATATTATTAATGCTTCTTGCTTTTGACTTACAAAGATTTTTTTCGTAAGAACTTTTGTGAAAAGCACCACTGTTTACAATGGTCGCGCTCAGGAGAATTTAAGGCAGAACTCTCATAACACCAAATCATTTTTTAAATATATTTGAAAACCATGATGTTATGATGCAAAAAAATAACATTTTTTCATTCATTGCAACAGGCTAATTAATTTTGGATAAAATTAATTGAACAACACTCAGTTGCAAATTTATTGATTATTTTTACGAAAGAGAGATGTTATTATCTCCCTTCGATATGAAAAAGTGTACTTTTTAATTTATCCTTGAAAAATAAATAGTTATTATGATTTAAAAAAATACATTTAACATACCATAGGTAATTAGATATTTTCTCTGAAGTCTTTTTAGGAATTGTACCATAACGTTAATTATTGCTTCGCTAGTTTTTTTATTTAAAAAAAAATATTTTTTACGCCCCATTTATTTCCCCGGTTCATTAAGATTGGAGGATTTCATATACATGTCATTTACAGTTACAAAACTCCCCCACAGTGGTTAAAAAACTGGTTACGTCACGCGTTGCTCTTTAATTAACTATGATTCATCCAAAAAAGGGAAATAACCGCTGCCGGAAGTTTGGTATTGTTAAGCCATTCGGAGCTACCTCGGCGATCTTTTACCCAGAAGATCGAATACGATCGCAGTGGTTGTTCCGAAAGCATTTGAGCGTTCATTCGCATTCGACGACGTTATGACATCACGGTGTGGCAATACCACGTGACTATGACGTCACAAATGCTAAGGTTTCAAGAAGGAAACAGTAAAACAATTCGTCTGGACTCAGAGCTTTAAAGAGGTTCTCTAAAAAAAATCAATTTCCTATTTTTGATATATACAAATGTACTCGTTTTTTGTTTATTAATTTGAATTATAAAAATTTGTGCACATATCTTTGATGTATCAAATTTTTGACAAAAATTATGAATTTTTAAACTCCAAAAAAGCTCAAATGTTTGGTGATTTTGAATTTTAAAACTTGAAGTGAGTTTGCGCAACATGGTTTTAATTAGTTTTTTTATCAACTTTGGAAACTGTGTATTATCAATTCCCTGCATCAATGATATTTATAATGATTTTAAATTTTTAAAACTTGGTGTGAAGATGAAAAGTTTTAAATTAAATTTCATCACGATATTCAACTCATATGAAATAGATAATAGATTGAATAGCATAATGTTTATAAAATTATATTATAAAGTATACAGACGAATGAGCTCTTTATGGTGGCATAGAGGTGACATATAGTTATATTTAAAATTTACGTGCGCACGCAATAACGTTTACGTGGCCACGCAGTATCTTTTACGTGCGCACGCAATAACGTTTACGTGGCCACGCAATAGCTTTACGTTTGCACGTTATAATTGACCAATGAGAGTTGTCGAAATTGGCGGCCATTTTGTTGGGTGTGCGCAAGTACAGCTATTGCGTGGCCACGTAAACGTTATTGCGTGCGCACGTAATAGCTACTGCGTGGCCACGTAAACGTTATTGCGTGCGCACGTAAATTTTAAATATATCTCCATGTCACCTCTATGTCACCGTAGCTCTTAACTAGTCTACATCATTCTTTATTTACGATGATGTTAAACTAGTTTTGCGCGGACCGATCGCCACAGATTGCTTTGTAAGCATAAATTCAATACAATTTTGTTTTTAAAATATATTTTCTAAAAAGTAACACCAAAATCATTGAAAACATATTTCGCCCCAGTGCATTTCGCAATAACATATCATCATGGGTCACCAAACAAGACTGAACTCCGGTTCAGTATTTCACTGTCATGCACAACAACTTTGATATTAGTTTTTGTTAACCTCTACAGAGGGCGTATTGCTATGTACCTATGCTCCTTTTCACACAAAAATCTTACGAAAAAAGTTGTCGTAAGTCAATTTCATATAATTAGAAGTTCAAAGTCAGATGGATAATAAGAATAACTATGAAATGATATTCAAAAGGTATACAATAATATTCTACACAATTCTGTAATATTTGGAATTGATAAGCCAAAAAATGAGTGTATTATTAGTGCTTCTTGCTTTTGGCTTTCGAAGATTTTTTTCGTTAGAATTTTTGTGAAAAGCACCCCTAGCCTTTTAATTCGGATTCCTCGGTGAATGGCTCAATGGACTTACAATTGACGTTGTCAAATTATATACAATTGTGTACACTTAAAACAAATAAAATCGGGCGGGGCTGAGTGAATACGACGTTGGACTGGTACATAGTAATCAGTGGAAAGCTAGCTCCTCATTGGTTCGAATCTTATCTGAAATTTACCCAATTGTGTCCTTGAGCAAGAAACTTTACTTACAAACTCAGAACTGGGAGACCAGGAAGCGGACTGGAAAGTGAATAAACTACGTAAGACTGTTGCAAGAAAGTGTTTCACATTCGAGCAAACATAAATTTATTCGTTTAGTATAAACTACCTACTTGTAGTTGTATTTGTATTTGCAGTATAAACTACCAAATAAAGTACACATATTTAACTGTGTATTTATTCATGTATTTATTTGCTATGCATGATTTTGTTTGTTATCAAAATTTGTTATTTTATATATACTATTTGAATGGATAACTGAACACACGTACCTTCCTCCCATAAAAATAAAAAAATAAATTTAGATATTAATAGACTTGCATACTATAGAAATAAAATTTATTTTGACATGAAAGTTGTTTATAGGTGTTTGTGCAGCCAACCGTTAAATGGCAACTTAATACAGTCAAAGTAAGATTGCATCTTTTAAAGCTACATGCCCGCAGGTTTCAATTTAAATATCAACTTTTCTAAAACTTCAAAATTGTATAGAAACATTTTGGAAAACAGTAAAGCAGTGTTCTGACAATGACAATAAGGGACATTAGCCAGTTATTTCCCTTTGCATACTCTTCAAATGGGTAGGTTCAATCAGTTGGATTACTCGGATTTTACCCTTATTTTTTATGTCAATTTGACACAATCAATCTTAAATACCTTTTTAGTAAATCATTTAATTTGTATGAAAATTAAGCAAGTATTGTTTTGTTTAAGAACTATCTAAATTTTATCACTCTTGTTAATATCTTAATCAACAAGAAAGATATTAGATGAAATATTTTATTATCCTCACATAAGACTTCAATGATAAAATCCAAGGACTCCAACTGATAGGACCTACTTGCCAATTGGATCGCTTCTGACTTTATCAGGAAAGGATAAATGACTAATATCCCTCGATTTCAATGCAAATTTACATACAACTGTAAAAGATGGTGATCTTAAGTATGTATAAAAAAACTACCCTCGCTATTACAGTATAACTTCTGCAGAGAGGCCATTTACTGAACAAATCATCTACACATCAGCGTTTGATGTTTCCCTTATGTGTAATTTTGATTGAACTTTTCCTCTACAGAGCACCAACCTCTAAACAGCGACACACTTTAGTCCCACCCAGGGGGTGTTGTTCAAGAGAGGTTGTACTGTAACGGGATACGAAGATGATTTAGTGACTTTTTTTCTGTGATTTTTTTATATTACTCACAGTTACTTCGTCAAATACCCTTGAAATATTTTTTTTTAAAAATCCCTTTCTAGGCATATTTACGAACAATGACAGTTAAATTCAAATTAAATATGTGTGCGAATAGCTTTAATAGTACGTTTGCACAATTTGAACGTGATTGCTACCCACGTATATAGCTTACAAATTTGTGCATATTTGTGAAGATATCCTAATAAAACTCAAGGTTGAATATAAACTTTTCGGCGGTCAAAATTGTTATTTTTTTAATGAGGCGTAGCAAAAAATTTAACTGCAGTTGCTTCACTTCACTCAGGTGTAAATAGGTATCTGTGAGGATTGTAAAATTTCGTAAGGCCAATTTGAGGGTGCTCTAAACACTAAAAGACTATGTAGGGAGATTGATAGATAGATACTAGTAGCCCAATGACCAGGGGTAACCGTAATAGCTGAACAGTCGGTGAACGTGCATAAGCATGAAAGTTAAACAATAAAAATGAAATTACTTTTACTTTTTATTTTGAATTTATGGTTGTGGTTAGTTATGTAGGCATAGAATTCATGTATAGATTGAGGATATACCCGGATATGTGGCACAGTAAGCTTCGCCCAGGATCTCGAATCTAGTGTCCTTAAGGGGTTGTTGGTACGAGACTGACCCAGACAAGTGCCCTTCTATTAAAACTCGACAGTATTTTCGATTTTTATCCATTCATAAGATGGTTAGGTGAGCTGTCCACCATAAAATGCAAACAATTTGTGTTTTCAATGTGTTAAACGAAATAAATAGAAATAGGCCTGCATGCGTGAGATAATGACAACCAGGAACAGTAACTCTTGCTTGAAGTTTATTTCGACCTTGACCTTAGCCCGTCCGGAACGGAGTTTAGCCTCGACTTAAAATTGAAAACAAAATGGCAGCTGTCAGACGTGCTCTACTTTATTCCTCTGTTATTTTGTATACGTTCCGTGAACTAACCGTTTGAATTTTGTCCGACAGTGACAGTTTGATAAAATGGTGAGTTAACTTTCATATAGCGCCATTGTCACGTGCTGTTAAATGCGCGAAAAGATATTTTTTGCAATTCGCTTCCTGCTATGATTTTGTCTTTCGTGTTGACGATTATGAAACATGAAACCCGACTCTTTCTTGATTAACTGCCAAATGTCCCAGCAACAGCTTGGTCTGTGCTAATTATAGTAAATAAGTTATAAAAAATAAAATACATTATCTGTGCATGAAGTATCTCGTCAAAACAGTTTGCTTGATAAGGGGAGATCACTGCATAGGCTATTGCTTTCATTCAACTTTCGATTTGACCTATTTCAATTCTAACCTGGTCTTGGAGTTTGTTCATGGAATAGTTTCTATGTCCTTTCTTCCTCCTACCACTAATTCTTAATCTTTTAGGACAGTTGTCAGTTAAGTGACTGGTGATTTAGCCTCTCCAGGAACAGTGACTGAGTGAGTAAGTTGACTGACTGCATGAATGTAACCTATACAATGTGTTGCTATGGCTTAAAGCCAATCCTGCCTAAAAATATTGTAATAAGTTAACAATTGATATTTTACTACAGGAAGTATCCGCTGATACTGAAGAAGGGTTGCCAAGTTTGTTACAAGATGAGGAGGAGGCGGAGAGTGTTGACGAGAAAATCTCGTACTCGGATGACAATGGACCACATGATGTACAGAGTAAGTTATGTTTGGCTTAGAACTCTGATAGTCAGAAAATGAGGAGTGGGTGAGAGGGATGGAGTAAGAGAGAGGGGGCAAGAAAGGAGGGAGGGAGAGAAAGAGTGGGGGAGGGTGGAAGATAGTAAAAAAAATGAGAGAGAAATGCACTCAGTATAAAAAGCTCATCAGAGTTTAAGATGTTATGTTTAATTGTTATATGTATCTGACTTATAAATAAAACTTACTTGATTTACTTGACTTGAAATGGCTAAGTAAAAAGGAAAAGTGTAAAATGATAAAAACCATGGTCTTAGGAAGGATTGAACACACTGCATTTCTTCGTTAGAGGACACTCAACCACATTGTCAATTATGCTGCATTTTCAAGATCTGATTCTTGAATTACTTAATTTACCAATCCATTTATAAAAATCTATTTCTATTTTGATTGTTCATTTTGGTACACCAGTAACTTATGGATAAAAGTTCTTGCTCAAGGAAACAATAAGATGTGTTCTAAATATGATTTGAACCAACATTGGAATGACTATCCAATACTTACCAGTCTAAATTAATGTTTTAACTTATCAGCAATACAGAGTTAGAAACTTATTGTTTTTACCAGGGATCCAAAAGGAATCCCTAATCAGTTAATCAGCGATTCTTCCTTATCTTTAGAGATTTCTCCAATAATAGACTACAAATAAAGATACAGATTTAAGTCACAAATTGTGTTAAACAATTCATGGGAACTCAAATTCACGACAGAGTAGGGCATTTTAGGGATCCAGGAGGAATCCAGTGCTAAGCATCACTGGGTTTCCTCTGAAGTTTTTGGGGTCCTTGGAATTCCGGGACTTTGTTAGTGCCGAACCCTGCAATATATGCCATCGCTTAACTCTGTCTTATTAAAACAGGTCAGTTAGAATTGTTCAGGCAACAATGGGAAGCTGAATTGAAAGTGAGCAGCTCCAGTAAAGTCAATCAAGCAGAACAGGATGAAAATGATGTTGAAAAGGAGGTAAATCTAATGTCCTATAAGTCACATGACCTTGGATGAGTAGTTAAATTTAGCTGTAAATGTATGGACAGTCTTTTCTTACATATTTTATGTAAAAGAGATTAGTTAAGTGTAAGATAGATAAAAGGTTAATAATTAGACCTAACTCAGAACTCTTATTATACCCCCGCTTCTAAGAAGAGGGGGGTATACTGTTTTACCCTTGTCCGTGCGTGCGTGCGTGCGTCCGTCCGTTACAAAATTTCCGTCGCAGTTTTCTCAGCAACTATAACATGCAGCAGCCTAATACTTTGCATATTGCTTCATCCCATAGTCCCATGTGGTGTAAAGCGATTTCATGCTCCTTGCTCATCTACTTCCTGTTTGTCGCATATTTTTAGATTTTTACGGGGGTATCACTAGTGAGCATTAGCTCACAGATTTACTTGTTTTTTCTGTCCATGCATATGCAGTGTATTGTCAGTGATGCATTCATTAACCCTGCTGATTTAAATACTTTTTACAATAATTCTGTACTCACTATTGATTTAAATCAGCGGGGGACAATTTTTGTGCCTCTAGCAATTGAATAAAATCTAAAAATGTGAACAGGAAGTCCAATGTAAATTTTGTTTTCAAGATTTCAGTATAAATGATAAGTCTTATGTAATAATTATCCAGAGCTTTTTTTTAGTACTTGGGGAAGGGGCCTGGGGCCTTTTTATATATATAGAACATTTAGGGAAATTTTATCGCAATTTCGTTGAAAGAGGAACAAAATATCTAAGGTAAACTCCAAACTTGGTGAAAACTGCATGCTTTAAAGAAATTTCAAGAGGGAAGGTGCCTGTTAATGGCCTCTTGTTATATAAGGGAAAAAAGGCCTGTTATCTATCTTTAAAATTAATAAATACTCTCCTCTTTTACCAGGCTGCAGCTTTATTCTTGATGGGGTCAAAACTAGAACAGGAGGGTTCCCTGTATGAAGGTAGGTTGGAATTTCTTTGCTAGAGTTTAAAAATCTTGTTGCCTTACCCATGTGTTAGTCTTGTTGGGGCATATTATTTCTCTCTAAAGCTTCCATATCACTGTGACATTGGACATTAAGACTTTAAGTGAGTCTTAGTTTGTTGTGAAGTTTATCATCAATATAATATAATACAAGGATACCAGAGTTATGACTTTGGCCCGGTGTGACATTCATATTTTGTATTGTTATTTTATTGTTATATAGGATTTAGCTGTGTCAACACATTTAGGTTATTTTACGGTGTCCAGCGCACAAAACCTACCTTTCCTGGGCCCTTGATTATAACCAGTACTCACCTACTCTTTTGCAAGGCTGGAAACTTCTCAATGTACCTTACAAATGGAGGAAAAGAGACAATTATGTCAAATTTTCATGGGTATGATATCCCCGGGTGGGATTCGAAACAGTACTCCCTTCAGAACACTAGATTCGAAATCCCGGTGTGCTACCGACTGGGCTACTTACCCAGATTTTAACATTATTTGTAATGCTCTGATTAAAACATGTTTATATGAAATATTATAAAACAATTTCAGCTGTAAATTTCTACCGTCGTGCTATGCAACTTGTACCTGATATAGAGATGAAGATAGAATATCCAGGAAGATCTCCAAGAGAGAGACAAGAAAGTGAAAGTTCTATAGAAAGGTAATATCTTCTAGAATGTCAGTTTTAGCCAGATTTTTTTCACATACCATGTGATGAACAGAATAAGACAGTAACCACAACTCTACCTGACTTTATTATGGATTATTTCCCTTGTATTTTTGCGCTTAAGTTTTTAATATGTTGGATATTTCTGTCATTTATGGTCAGATCTTGATAAAAATCCAGCTTTAATGTGGTTATCCACATTGTATTTCTTGTTTGTGATAAAATCAATGGTATGAGTAGTTCTGTCAGTTGCCACCCAACTAGCTCAGTTGGTAGCAAGAAAGTCTACTGATTGAAGGGTCAAATGATTGATCCTCAGCAGTGCAAACTTTCATGGAGCTTGATCATGAAATAATTTCTGTGGTCAATAAAATGTCAACTTCTGTCACAGACTGACAAATGCCCTACATAATTAAAAATCAGTGGTAAGAGGTAGATTGGCCTCAGAATTTTTATTACCAAACTCCACAAAAGTATGCTGCCCCTGAGAATTGAACCTTATGATCAGTAGACTTGTGTGCCACCAATCTGTCTAATGGGGATGGCCTCATAAGTGTTTCCATCAGTTAATAGGTTTGAGAGTGAATAGCATATTGAGACATAATAACATTTGCGAGGTATCATTCTGTTGATGGGGGAGGGATATCTTTTAGAGGACAAAGGTCTGTGAACTAGTTTTATATTTTGTTTCTTGTTTGTTATTTATTGAAGAACTTTCCAACCAAATATGAGATTTTGTTTCTTTTTTTTCAGTTATGATGGGGAAGAATTAGAATCAGATCTGATTACAAGATTTAATAATTTACAAGTTGAAGAAAAGAGAATTTGTTCTCCTGAGTTTCATCAAAGGGTAAGTATTTAATTTCATTACATTTCTTCAGCTTTTGGGGATGGGGCCCAGGGCCCATTTAGTGTTATCCTTGGTGTTGGTGTGCTTGTCATAGCAAATTACCATGTATACTGTGATAAAATACATGCAATTTTGCTATGTGTACATCATGCCAATTATCATTTTTATTATTATTATAATTATCTTCATTTTTCATTATTACTCATTATTATTCATTATTGATTATAATTATCATTATTATTATAATCATCCCATCATTATCATTATTATTATCATTGTTATTACTGAAAAGTGCACAAGAAATACAAAAACTTTTTTCCAGTGTGTATTTACCAAACACATGATTATATTAAGATATGTACATTTTTCTTCCAGGTATGTCACATATCTTCCCTACCTGTGGAAGTTTTAATCTATATATTTAAATGGGTAGTATCCTCACAGCTTGATATGAAATCTTTGGAGAACATTTCTGAGGTAAATACTTGAATTTATTGATGTACATATTCAAATATTGTCTTGTATGCCCTACACTGTATTCTTGATCTATATAATCAAACCATTTATTTGTTTTGGAAAATAAACTATCTTTCTATGTATTCAAGTTTTTGATTGAAGCGTTTTGAAGTGCAATGGTCCAAAATTGTCTTATCAAATACTTTCTCTAAATTTTACTCTGAATTTCTATGAGTGTGTATTCATATATATTTTAAGTTTATATTTTTAGTTACTATTAGCTGTATTTTTCAACGAAAAAATTCGGCTTATAGTTTGGAGAAACATGGGCCGGCGGGTGTCCGGTGTCGTTGAATATTGCGTTTAAGTTTTCAATTTACCATATATTTCTGCCATTTATTGTAAGATCTTTATGAAACTTCATTCAATGATAACTTACCATGTGATGAACAGAATTAGAAAGTAACCACAACTCTATCTGGCTTTATGATGGATTATTTCCCTTTGAATTTTTTGTGTGTAAGTTTTTATATCAGGCTTTAATGTGATTTCCACATTACATTTCTTGTATTATGCATTAAATGTGTCTTTATCATGTATATTCACATTTGTGACTTGTCAATTTTGTATATATTTGCCCCTTGGACTTATAGTCTTCCAGTTTTGATTGGAATTACCTTTAAAAATTTTATTTTTAAGGTTTGTCGTGGATTCTATTTGTGTGCTAGGGATGAAGAAATATGGAGATTGGCTTGTTTAAGGTAAAGATTAAATAGAGATTGGTCTGATACAGAATAGTAGGGTACTGCTCCCAGCCCCTTTGTGCTCCCAATTGCGCCTCATTATACAGAAATAGTCATTTTGAAACATGAACAATCTCAATCTCCCTGTCACTTTCAACTGCCTCTGCCCTTTATCTGAGTTCAGTAGATCACTAAAAGTAAAAAGTAATTGCATTTTATAGTCTTTCATGCTTAAGCACGTTCACCGACTTTACAGCTATTACCCTTGGTCATTTGGCTACTGGTATCTATCTATCAATCTCCCTGGGGAGTCTTTTTACCCGCTTATTAGTGCAGCCGACAAATTGGCACAACAGAATTATACCACCCTCGCAGGTACCTCTTTACACCTGGTTGGAGTGAAGCAATGGCAGGTAAATTTCTTGCTCAAGGAAATTAGTAGTGCCCCTAGTGGGATTCGAACCCAGGACCTCTCGATCCCTAAGCGCGCGTCCTACCACTGGACTACTGCTCGATCAGAATATAAAAGGTTTTCTAAAGTAAAAATATAATTTGCTTTAATCCAATTTTCTTCTAGATGACCTGTCTTTGAGCATTTACTCTGTATAATTATTCAGGTTACATGAGAACTTTTTGTTAAATCTAACTGGTTAGGATTAAATTTTAAACATTCATTTTACAAATAAGATTCAAGCTTAATTCTCCCCTCAAAACTTAAGAGTTTTGGGCCTCTAACTGGTACTAGTTTTTTTTGGCACTCTTTGACTCTGTCTACCTTCTTTTTTGAAGAGTTTGGGGATCTTCGACTGGTAAGGTAAAAAAGTTTGGTACATGGAGAAATATGTACATAGAGAGACCTCATCTACAATTTGTGGGTAAGATATTGTTCGTTTTTTCTCAACTGTCCAAACATGAATAATTTCACGGTGAATGCATTTGTTAATTGTCGTAATACACCCATGAGTTTCCGAAAGTGTGTAATATCATTGAGTAAAGCTTCTTATGCCGTATTATAAGTTTTAGTCAAGATATTTTTAATAAAAATTAGACCGCCAGTATAAAAACTATGTATTCAGTCACCGTGAAATTATTCAAGCTTTGACAGTTGAGAAAAAACAGACAATAGTAAATGCTTCGTGTACTAAATAAATTTTTCGTTAAACTCAACATATTTAAGTTAGCTTCCCAAACATTTGTTGAGCCCTGATATATTATAGCAATTATAGGATTAATTGGGAGATTCACATCAAGATTAGGGGCCAGGGATTGAATAAAAACCTGTGCTCTACCTCTGTAGCTCTGTAGATTTAATTCAATTGTGGTACAAACATTAACCCCACTGATTTAATAGTTGTTGGATAAATAGTTTTATCTATTTTTATCTATTTTTTAACTCGACTTTTCGAAGTAAATGAGAGCTTATACTGTCACCCTGGCATCGGCGTTGGCGTTGCAAATCAAGGTGTAAGTTTTTACAAATTTAAATAACTTCAATACTGTCAAAGATATTCAACTCAAACATTGAATACTTATTCATCATCACTACATCCACCTTACTATAAAGGCCCATAACCCTGGCACACTGTTTTAGGAGTTATTCTCCTTTTTTACGTAGAAAACATTCAAAATCAAGGTTAAAGTTTTTTACAAACTTCAATACTATCAAAGATTTTCAACTCAAATTTGGAATACTTATTCATCATTACTACTTCCTCCTTACAACTAAAACCTATTCACTGATTAACTGAGAAAAGTCAAGCATGCTGTCTCCTCTGACAGCTCTTTTTATCAATCATGAATACAGAAGTACTATAGTGAGTATTTAAATCAGTGGAGTTAATGTATGCAATATTAACAATATTTGATTTCAATGTGATATTATTTCCGTAGGTTGTTATATAAGTAAGATGTCCTATACAAGACAGGGTGAGAAAAGTTTGGATGGATTTTATAGCCCATGGCATCATGTGGAATATTATAGATATATAAGATTCTTTTCTGAAGGTAAGATTTACTTGGATGGACATTTATTGTTTTTTATCGTCTCCCTTGGTTTATGTAGGGGAGAGAACTCTAAATGGATTTATAGATTACAGTATCTGTGTTTTTGTTTTTTATCTCCCTTGGGTCTATGGAGGATAGAGAAATCGAAAGGATTTTCTGTTGTTTTGTTCAGTTTAGTTTAATATTTAATACTTACCATGCGTGACAAACGAGTGTTTGAAAATCCTAGTCATACAACAAATGTTTATTTATTCTGTAAACTTGTTTTGGTTATTTTACGGCGTCCAGCGCACCTAACCGTACTTTCTTAGATCCTTGTCTATAACCAGTACTCACCTTCCCTTCCACAAGGTTGGCAGCATCTCCATGTACCTTATAAATGATGGAAAATTGACATAGTCAAATTTTCATGAAACTTGAAAGTGTAGAACCTCCTGGGGTTGGATTCAAACCTATACCCCCCTCGGGACGCTAGAATTGAAATCCTGATGTGCTACCAACTGCTCTACCATCAGGGTTAAATAAATCACTAAAATGAAATAATGGAGAATTTTTATCACACTGTGTACTGTTTAGGGAGGGCTGTTAAAAAATATTTGAAATTTTAGGTGTTATCAAATGGAATTGTTTTTTAATTGTAGGTAAAGTACTAATGATGACAAGTCCGGAGGATCCATTCATCACATTACCAAAGTTTAGGGTATCTCAATCCAGAGTATCAGGAATGATGGTTGGAGCTTATAAAATCTCAGGAAATAGGGTAGGTACAATGTACTGTTTTTGTGAGGGCTGTTCATTAAACTTTTACTGCTATTGCATGGGTGTTCAAAAAATATATTTTGTGCTGTTGAATTAACAAAGTTTGTTTAAGTTATGAACTTTCGATAGAAGGGTTGGCCAGTACTTGTTTTAAAAAAAGCATTCAGGAATGATTATAAGGCTAGTCTGACCTAAGTTACCTAAATAAGCATTGTTTAATGATGTAAAATCAAAATAGATCAACAGACAGAAAAATATCTAAAATTTAATGTTGTATTAAAAGTTAACAACTTTGCTAGCTCAGTTGGTTGCATGCATGCTTGTCTATTGATTGAGGGATTGTTGGTATGATTCCCATGGCAGGGCATTCTTTTATGAAGTTTGGTCATGAAATGAATTATACAGCCATTCTCCCTCCTACCAATGATTCTTGATTATGTAGGACAATTGTCAATAACTGACAAACATATGCGCTTAGTAGTTTGTTAACAGCTAAATCCAGAGATTTAGCCTTTCCAAGAACAGTGAGTAGGTTGACAGACCGCCATTATATAACCTATACAATATGTTGCTACTGCATTAAACCCAACAAAAATACAATAATCTTTGTCTATATATTTAAGGTAACAGCTGTATTGAAAAGAAATCAAACCTCTGACACTACAGACAAATATAAATATAAGCGTAATAAAAACCAGATTACAAAGAATGACTGTAAACAAACCTATCATATGGTAAGTTTTTATTATCTCCCTTGTTAAGATATGTAAAGTACAAATTACTTCCCTTGTTAAGTGATTATAAGTCTTGATTATCTCCCTTGTTAAGTGATTATAAGTCTTGATTATCTCCCTTGTTAAGTGATTATAAGTCTTGATTATCTCCCTTGTTTAGTAATTTTCAGATTTGATTATCTCCCTTGTGAGATATTTTTTATTTTGATTATCTCCCTTGTTAAGTGATTTTTCATCTCAATTATCTCCCTTGTTCAGTGATTTTTAATTGATTTCCTTTTGAGGGGTTCTGTTTATCTTTTTTTGAGGAAATTTTAAACTTTGATTACTTTCTCTTTTTAAGGGAAGTTTGATTATCTCCCTTATTAATTCTTACTTTTGGTTATCTACCTTTTGGGGGATTTCTAGTATTGATTAACTCTTGTGTATTTTATTTTTATTTCTTGTGAAGTTAAATATGTTTTATTTCTATTCTAGGAGTTAGAAATTCAGAATGTTGGAAAAAGAAATGGTCATAAATTATCCTGGGTACATTATTCTGTGCGTCACTTTTACAAGTAAGTTATAACATGTAGACCTTTCAACTTTTGACTTAAAATTAAACATATTACTATTAAAGATATCTGGATGAAAATTTACTAGTGTTATGAACATATGTAGATCTACATTTATTGAAAATTTGAAACTAATTAGGGACTTTAGTCAGTTATCTTTCCCTGATAAAATCTGAAGCAATCCAATTGGTAAGTAGGTCCTTACAGTTGGAATCCTCAGATTTTATCATTGAAGTCCTATGTAAAGATAACAAAATATTTCATCTAATATCTTTCTTGTTAATTAAGATATTAAAAGAAGTGATTAAATTTAGATAGTTCTTTACCCTTAAAATACTTGGGTTAAATTTCAAACAAATTAAAGGAATTACAAAAAAGTTATTTAAGATTAATTTTGGCAAATTTACATTAAAAAGTAAGGGTAAAATCTGAGTAATCCAATTAATAGGACCTACCTATTTGAAGTGTATACTAGGGGAAATAACTGACTAAAGTCTCTTATTAGATTATAGATAAAAAAGTAAGTTCGCTAGATTTAGGGATTCGAGAACGTATTCTGAACTGTGTAAGTTATTAGTCTAAATCCTGTATGATTTGCGTTTGCTAACTGAATGGTATTTCTTATATAAAGTCAAGCTTCCATGTATTAAATGAATATTTTCTGCCTATATGATGGGAAATTAAAATAAAATTCTTTTTATTATTATTATATTGACTCTTAATTCATATTGTTATATTGAAGAGATATGTGCTGTATGACCTGATATTAAGAAATCTTATTTAATGACCTAAAAATGTTTTATTTTATTTCCAGATCTACTGGTGAAGAAAATGAAGCAGACTTTGAGCTAACCAGCAAATCTTACCCACCTTTATTGTTTTCTAGAGTGAAGAGTTTCTGTACTGGTACAGATTCTTGCCTTCAATTGTGAAGAGTACTATGAGATTTTACTGAAAATCACATGAGATTTTTTTCTGAAGATCATGCAGGATTTTGCTGAAGATCACATCTGATTTTGCTGAAGTCACAATCATAAAATTTAGCTTAAAAACACATGGTTTTTGCTAAAAATCTTACTTAATGTGTTTGCTGTATATCACATGAGAAATTTGCTGAAATTGTTTGCTTAAAAATCATATAGACATTTTGCTGAAAATAACATGGGATTGTGGACAACCATATGTGACTTAGCTGAAAAATATCTGCTTTGCTGAAGATTGCTTGTATTCTGCTGAAGATCATCTTACGTTTTGCTGAAATATTCATGAGATTTTAGTTTTTTGTTTAGAATTCATCATACTGCTTAGTTTTTTACTGAACATATTGTTGCATTGTGGTGTCATTGTGTTTTTTATGCATTGAAAATGTATATTTTATTTTTGTGTGTTTTTTAAAAACTTTTATATGTTTGAGAATTTTGTTCGATCATCAAATATAACATTTGTTATGACTTTATATTCTTTTTAGTTGATATTTCATAACAATTTACTGTGCAAATTATGTACTTGTATACTTTTATAAAGCCCTGCTGTAAGTCAAAGCTTATACATTGTGGGTTATCCCACGATATAATACTCCGCTATGCTGTGTTATAAATGAATATAGTGTAACGGAAGAAAGTACTGTGGTTGCCGACGATGCTGTTATAAAGACATGCTTAAGGTCATAGCCTCTTTTATAAAGTTCTTATGTAGGTCACAGGCGTTTTATATATTTTATTGGTGATTATACAGAAATGTCCCCATCTGTATTTAGAGATCGAAAACTCTTCTATTGTGCCATGTGTCTTCTCTGTCCGCTACCTACCAATATTTATTAAATAAGTATATTTAGTTGAAGGTCATTGCCAGTTTTATACAGTACCCACCAAAAGTTTGGAGACAAAAGAAATTTACTACAGTTCTTGAATTTTTATGATTATTTTTGTATAAACATTATTTTTAATGTATTTAAGTGTGTTTTGTTATAAAATGACAACTAATTTCATGAATGCAACACTTTATAAGATTCAGCATCTGACGTCATAAAGCGTCCAAAACCATGGTTATTGTAATAATTTTCCAGAACAAAGTTTTTATGCTATTTTTGTTGTCTCTGTTATCATAATAATGATCACCAAAAAATAATGCGAAAATGCAAAGCGTTTAAATATAAACCGTTATCAAATGTTAGCTAAAAGCTATTTAATAGGCCTACAATCTGAAAATGTCTCCAAACTTTTGTTGGGTACTGTATATCCTTATTTGAAGTCTTAGCCACATGTGGTTGTCTGTTACTATAAAAATTTCACCCTCATTTATCATTTCCATTCTATAGACCTTTTACACAAAAATATTGGAGACAATGAGCATTGATTTTTATTTTTTAACCTTTGACCTTCTTTAAATTCATTATCTTGACATTATTTTAACCTCTGACCTTGACATTCTTTAACCCCTGACCTTGACATTCTTTAACTTCTGACCTTTTCATTCTTTAACCTCTGACCTTGACATTATTTTAACCTTTGACATTCTTTAACCTCTTGACCTTGAACTTTTTAACCTCTGATCTTGACATTACTTGATCTCTGACCTTGACATTTTTAAACTTTGACCTCGACATTCTTAATTTACTGCTGCAGGTGTATTGCTTTTAGTAGGTTAATGTTCTTAGGCAAACCACCTACAAAGCCATTTGTCCGTAATGTTTTCAATAGATTGCTAGCTTCTAGCACAGTCCTATCATCAATCAGAAATATATATTGTTGCCCATTGTGTGAGGGTTTTGTATTCATTTAAGGGCCATCTGGGGGCACATCTTATTTGTTAAGTTCATTTTTTATATGTTATGTAAAGATTATTTTTTATTATGTACAGTAATTTAGTTTTGGGTTTTTATTTATATTGTTAGTACAATGTATACAGGTTTGAATCAAATCTTTTAGTTTATGAAATGTTTTTCAAAGTATTATTTTTTCATATTTTATCTTTTTTGATTTGTACTGGACTGTTTTTATTCATTCATTGTTTCATACGACTGATTGACATACATGTATACGTATCGATTATTCTAGAATTAAAAAAAGGAGGACAAGGGGGAGGGGGCAGAAAAAAAGGGACAGGAAGCTTAAGAGTGTTGATATTGCAAAGTAGCTATGTCTGCATGTGGAGGAAAAAGGGAGCAGGGAGGAGAGAAAAGGGGCAGGATGTAGTACCCTGCTATTATGCGTTAGAATAATCACTTTATAATTTACTCAACTAGCATCAGGGGCTGTGGACCCTTTTTGCTTGGAAAAGGGTATAATCATGTCAATCGAAGTTTGAATGACTCAACACTTGGTATGCATGTTTATTTCTATGATTCACTATGTTTGGAAATCTGTTCTGCGAAATACAACTTTTCTGTGTTGTGTGCTGTAAAACCCAAACAAACAGAAATCTGTATTTTGATATTGTGCGATGATGTAAATAACCCTGACAGATTGATTTCTAGTGCCAGGGCACCTTATTTAATTGTATTATTATTGGGCATATGTGCAGGTTATTTTTTATCTCATTTGTGTATAATTTTATCACATCATAATAATCATGTTTTATCATTATGATTTTTTTTCATCATTTCATCATTCCATTTTGCCATCAACTTGGTCATTATATTTTAATTATTTAGTTAGCTCAGTGTGTAACATTTCTATGTTTCAACAGAGTGTAGCAATTCTGGGTTTCAATCATATTGTTGAGTGTTTCATTCCCAGATAGGATTTACATACTTATTAGAAATGGCTGCAGGGACAATGAATAGGTCGATTGAATGCCACAATTTGACTGAAAAATTGTTGTGTGGTTTAAGCACTATTAAAAAACAAACTGAACCCAGCGTTTCCTCTGTGAGGGATGAAAAGGAAAGGAAAACATTTTGTCATGGTTCATAGTTTTCAAAGCACACAGCATTGCACCCCATATCATGTAGAATTGTGGCTTTTAAGCCCTTTTACTCGTAGTTATATGTTTTATTATGTTCATAAATATGCTTGAATGAGATTTGTTCTTGTATTTTTTTTGAAATCCTATTATTTGTTGGTGTGCCGTACATTGTCTGCCAAACTATTTAGTCAGAAATAAATAGTGCTAACCTTTTATTATGGATGAATTGAGAGGGTCCTGGGTTTGATTCCTGGGTGGGGCATACTTTTATTGAGTTAGGTCATTAAATGATTTCTATGGCCATTCTTTCTCTTACCACTGATTCTTAATCATTTAGGGCAGGTGTCAGTCAATGATGGAAGTATGCATATAGTAACTGGTTCACAGCTAAATCCAGAGATTTAGTCTTTCCAGGAGGAGTGAGTAGGTTGACTGAACGCTGTTATATGACCATACAATGTGTTGCTATTGTTGTTAAACCCAACATAGAATATAGAAGTCAACTTCAATGTGATGTCAATGGTCAATGTTTAGTTTTATATTTACTTGTATAATATTCAGGGTATATGGTCATGTGATGTACAGAATGTATCGTACAAGATTGTAAAGTCAGCTGAATGTGTATTTGGAAGTAGACTTTAAACCACACTGAAACTTTTTTACCTTTTTAATAAAATACTCATTTGGATTTTTTAGGAAAATAATGGAGAAGTTATTTTACACTCTAATTGAAGTCGTTTTATTATTTTTCTGGAAATAGAAATCGGCTAAA
Source organism: Mactra quadrangularis (assembly GCA_025267735.1). Taxonomy (NCBI): domain Eukaryota; kingdom Metazoa; phylum Mollusca; class Bivalvia; order Venerida; family Mactridae; genus Mactra; species Mactra quadrangularis. Next base: position 601,498 of record CM046310.1, read on the forward strand.
AAAACAAATTTTTGTAAACCTTATAAGTTATTGTTGTAGATCACATGACTCTAGACCCTGATATTTATTGTTAATGATTTGCCCCATTGTTGTAAAATTTATATAAAAAAATAAATTATTTGCTGCTTTTAAATATTTTGTTGTGTTTTTTATTGAAAACAAAATGTATTAAGCTCTATCTAACATTGTCTCTTTAGGTGGTTAGGTGAGTTGGCACATGCCGACTGACCTGGCTCTTTGCTGTTGGCTGCTCAAGGCCAATTTTTATCCTGAAATCACTAGAATGACAATGGATAGGTCTAAGAATTGAAGACAGACAAGTCCATTGTGGAAATACATGTTTAGCATTGAAAAGGTTAGTTCAAATTTTGAAAATACTGAAAATCTAGTTTCAACCAACTGAAATTGGCAGATTTTGTATTAATTACACAGAAAAATTTATTTTCAAATTACTGAAATCAGTATTTCACCCATGTTTTTTTTAATTCAAAAGAACAATGTTCAATCAAACAGCGTAGCAGGTTTAACTTTTCTTCAAAGTTTTAACATAGTCATTCAAAGCTGCATACACTTCTTTCTTCAGGCCGATGTATCTAGGGTCGTCACCAAAACCATATACAGATATATGATTAGTTAGGTAGGCAATACTTAGTTTATTCTTTAAGTCAGCGTAGGAATTGCTAAATCAAATGTTTTGGTAATTGGTCGACGTTTTCTAATTGCTAAATCAAATGTTTTGGTAATTGGTTGATGTTTTCCAATTGCTAAATCAAATGTTTGTGAAATCGGTCAACGTTTTTCAATTGCAAAATCAAATGTTTATATAATTGGTCGACGTTTTCCAATTGCTAAATCAAATGTTTGTAGAATTAATCGACGTTTTCCAATTGCTAAATCAAATGTTTGTAGAATTAATCGACGTTTTCCAATTGCTAAATCAAATGTTTGTGTAATTGGTCAACGTTTTCCAATTGCTAAATCAAATATTAATAGAATTGGTTGACGTTTTCCAATTGCTAAATCAAATGTTTCTATAATTGGTCGACGTTTTTTAATGCTAAATCAAATGTTTATAGAATTGGTCAACGTTTTGTAATTGCTAAATCAAATGTTTATAGAATTGGTCGACGTTTTCCAATTGCTAAATCGAATGTTTAAAGAATTGGTCGACGTTTTCCAATTGCTAAATTAAATCTTTGTAGAATTAGTTGACGTTTTTCAATTGTAAATTAAATGTTTGTAGCACTGCTCGATGTTTTCCAATTGCTAAATCAAATGTTTATAGAATTGGTCGACGTTTTCTAATTGCTAAATCAAATTGTTGTAGAATTGGTCGACGTTTTCCAATTGCTAAATCAAATGTTTGTGGAAATGGTCGACGTTTTCCAATTGCTAAATCAAATGTTTGTAAAATTAGTCGACGTTTTCCAATTGCTAAATCAAATGTTTGCTTAATTGGCCAACGTTTTCCAATAGCTAAATCAAAAGTTTGCTTAATTGGCAAACGTTTTGCAATTGCCAAATCAAATGTTTGTGTAATTGGTCGACATTTTCCAATTGCTAAATCAAATGTTTATAGAATTGTTCGACATTTTCCAATTGCTTAATCAAATGTTTGTAGAATTGATCGACGTTTTCTAATTGCTAAATCAAATGTTTTGGTAATTGGCCAACGTTTTCCAACTGCTAAATCAAATGTTTGTAAATTGGCCAACGTTTTCCAATTGCTAAATCAAATATTTGTGTAATTGGCCAACGTTTTCCAATTGATAAATCAAATGTATTTGAAGCAAACTACATACGTAAAAAATAACAGACAAAGAAATACAATCTTTATTGTTTCTTTTTATTTGTGTTTTACATTCAAATATCATATTCTATGAATAATCATCTTTAACTGAACTAATGATTTAATGTGCATCATAATGAAAAACTTACATCCCTTTTCAGTCACTCAGGTACATATTAGGGGCTCATGGCCCTTTGAGTTAATTCTTAATACAAAAAGCTCAAGTGGCTCTCCATTCCTTAAGAATGAAGACCCAGAAAAAGCCACATGGGCAATATCAACAAGTCATAATATCAAAATTGAATTTACACATAACTTTTTAGTCAGTTATAATTAAAACAGCTTTTATTTAATTAAAACTACAGTAAAATTTGAGTCCAGCTTTAAAATTAAACACAGCAATTAAAAAAATTAATTTTGAACACATTTAAATATCTGTCTTACAAAATAAAATTGTCGTGAGATTTTTTTTGTTAAAAAGGCCAATTCATGTATGAGGATGCTTTTTTCATAAAATGTATGAATAGTGATAAAATGCTATGCATTTGAATGAAATATGAGAAGTCATGAGCAAACAAAAGAATACATATAATGAACAATTCATGGGAACTCAAAGTTATGCCAGAACAGAGCAATTTTTCCGAGATGCTGACAGAATCCTTAGCCAAAATCCCTAGGAATCCAAGAAACCAGTTCGTCGAACACTGTATTGTGCCTGTCAGTGAAAATACTCACTGTACCTGGAGAAGTTATGATCTCCATGTCAAACCTTTTGACCAGTACAGAGCATAAACTCTCATCAGTGGGTGACAAGTGTTCTACCTGGCATCCACACGACCGGCCAATTTTACATAACTTTTTTTGTTTAACGTCGTATTCAACATATATCTAGGTCGTATAAAAGACTGCCAGCTCTTCCTACTATAGGTTTCCTGGACACTTTTCTATCACCAGTACTAAATTACCCTACTACGAGGCCAACAACTCACGTATAGGGTATGACCTACCGGGACTGTGCTCGGACCCACGATCTCCAGATTCGAAGTCAGACATGCAAACCACTATGCCACGACTCACAATTTTACATGATACATGATTTTTACATATGTCTTTGACAACAATACAATAACCTTTAAAGTAATTAATTATTTACAATATACACATCAACAAAGTAACAATCTCTACATACAAATTTGAGCATAGTATCGTCTAACAATATTAACTTGAGCTTGATGAGTGTACTATCACATTGCGAAACAGCTGAAAACTTTGCCGCCTGACATAGGTCAGACAAACTTTGAATTCTTGTCCAAGAAAGCTATTTTGTCTGGCAAATTTTTTCTCTTCAAATACATGAATACCTTTGTTGTTTCAATTTTTAATTAAAGACACATTATTCAGTAAATAAACAACTAAACTGTGTTGGACATATGGTTCGGACCTCTGAATAATACATCTGACCTGTTCAATTTTTGTCGGACATGTCACAAAGCATGATATACTTTAATAATAATGACAAGTATCGTTGTACATATTTTATCAGAAACTTACGATTTAGTGCAAGTATAGGTAATTTTATAAATTTAAATTAACAGTGGTACATACATTAACCCCACTGATTTAAATACTCAATGTTTGTTAAAAAATTCGCTAACCTAAATATTATATGTATAACTATTTAAATGACAGTGGGTACGTAAGTACTGTAGAGAGTATGTTAGGGATTTATCAATCAAATATTGAGTATTTAAATCAGCAGGGTTAATGTAAGTGCCACTGACAGTTGAATAAAATTTACTGTCACCAATATCAAGGAAGTTCAAGCTCAGGTTAACATTGTTGGACAATACTTTTACATAATTAGGCCTTCATAAATAAATTGCATACTTCTTTGGGCTCAGACTATTTGCAGAGCTACGAGAATAACCCTTTAAAATCTAAAGGTACTGCAAGTAAACTGGGATGAAATTATAATCCATTTTCTACCTTTTTTTCAGTATTTTTTTTTTATTTATTACACAAAAAGGTCACCAGCCTTTAAAATATAGACTTTTCTATCTCTATGATACATTGAGATCAAATCGTGGAATGCCCGCAAGACTGTAGAAAAAGCATTTCGTAAGGGCAAGTTACTACAGTCTTTTGGGCAACCCTCGAAATATAAACAAGAAATGTAATGTGGAAACCACATTAAAGCCGGATTTAAAAACTTTAACACAAAAATTACAAGGGAAAATAATCCTGCCCAGCCCATCCCCCTGTCTGTGTTTCACCAAACTATAAGCTAATTTTTTTCATTGAAAAATCCTGCTAAAATTTAAAAAACTTGTCATACAAAATAAACAACTTTCAATCTAATATTTTGACACTTAGACATGATCTTATTTCATTTTACATGGAAATGCTATATTGTTTTTTGTATTTTCCACAAAAAAGATTCAATATGAAGCTGTCAAGTAAAATACTTCATGTCAAAGTTTTTCCTGTTAAAGACTTATGAAGAGTCAAAATAAAAGATGTCTATCTTATATGAAACTTGCATATTCCCTTATGGGACAAAATTGGAAAAACAATTTAAAATCTTATTAATTTTGTAAAAAAAGGGCCAAATTTTAAAGGGTCAGTCAGAGCCCTACATGAAATATCATTTTTCATTACTTTCATACTTCTGATTATTTTGCCATTCACTTTCACATTATCACTTTTTACAGTTCTTATCTATGTCACTTCAACTTGTACTTCAAGTTTCAGGTTTTCCTCCTCCTTTTTAATGTCCATTTTCTCTTTTTCAATTGCTTCATGACTCTTTCTGCGATCTGACGACTCTTTTTGGTCATTTGTATTCTTTTCACCACTTGATGAAACTTTTTGTTCATCTTTTTTCTTTTCGCCACTTGATGACTCTTTGTGGTCATCTCTTTTCTTGTCCCTACTTGATCCTTTGTCATCACTCCTTCTCTTTTCCCTACTCAAAGACTCCTTTCTGCTACTAGAGGACTCCTTTCTGCCACTAGATGACTCCTTTCTGGTACTTGAGAACTCTTTTCTGCTACTTAAAGACTCCTTTCTGCTACTTGAGGACTCCTTTCTGCTACTGGACGACTCCTTTCTGTTACTTCTATCTCTATGGCTATCGGTTCTATCTCTGTTGCTATCGGAGACACGTCTGATCGTCTGACTACCTACTCTTCGGTCACTATTATCGTCGGCTTTCACGTCAGTTTTTGTTTCAGTATTATCATCGTTGGATTGTTCGTTGTCGTTATTTTCAATTTCATCAAACTTGTCGTGTTTCCAAACATCAACGCTTTCACCAAAAGATCGTTTCGGTAGACCTAAAATAGTACATGTAAAAATCATTCAGAAGACATTTCATCAAGTTTTTTTTCAAAATATATTTGTCAATTGGTGTATTTTTTAACTTTGAACCATTTTTAAGTAGCAAGAAGCAATTTTTCTAGTGCTCGCTTCACTTGTGTTTGTGTTTATTTGTTTTTGTTGGGTTTAACACCATAGCAACACTTTGTATCGGTCATATAACAGCGGTCAGTCAACCTACTCACTCCTCCTGGAAAGGCAAAATCTCTGGATTTAGCTGTAAACCAACTACTAATTGCATACTTTTGTCAGTGACTAACAATTGCCCTACATAATTAAAAATCATTGGTAGGAGGGAAAATGGCCGTAGAAATGACCAAGCTCCATGAAAGTATGCCCTGCCCGGGAATCTAACCCTCGACCCCCTTGATCAGTAGACTTGCCTGCTACCAACTGAGCTAGCCGGGAGGCAGGGTGTAAGTGTTTAACATAGATCTAATAGTTATGTAGTTTTTATTTTCAATATGTTATGTTGTTCTGCAAACAGTACTGACTGTATTTGTGGTTCAAAAGTTTGGACCTCAGCAAAAAATAATCCTGGATCCGCCCCTGAGGACCGTCACTCAGTAGATTAACCCGATTGTTCAACTCGTTCATGCTTTTTTAGTTCTTTGTAAACTGAAAGAAAATTCTTGAACCTAGAGGGCAGATATACCAATTGTCAGCATGTAACCATACCGCAACCAATTTATTTATTGGATTTTACGCCATATTAACACATTTAATTGAATTTCAAGGCTTCCAGCGCACATAACGTAGTTTTTCTGGACTTTTGTCAATAACCAGTACACACCGACCTTCCACAAGGCCTGAAACTTCTCCATATACCTTATCAATGGAGGAAAATTGACATTATTGTCAATTTTCATGGCAGGGTATAACCTCCCCGGGTGGGATTCAAACCCGTATCCCCTCGGGACACAAGATTCCAAATCCTGGCATGCTACCGATTGCGCTATTGACCTGGGCTACCACAACCAAAGTGAGACAACTAAAGATACAATACCCATCCTTACCTCGGCCACGTGGCTCTCTAAAAACTCCTCTACCTCGACCACGAAATCTTCCACCACGACTAAAACGTCTTCTTTCAGCAAATGACATATCTTCTCTAGATCTGTTGTCATGCTGAAATAATACATAAAATCAAAGTACTGAAAGTACTGATAGTACAGTGCTCCTTGTCATGCTGAAATAATACATAAAATCAAAGTACTGAAAGTACTGATAATACAGTGCTCCTTAAGTAAAATCAAAGTACTGATAGGGTTGATGCTAGTTAAATTGTTAAAAAGCTAATCTTGAGGATATACTGCTGTTAAAACTTGAAGTGTTATTAATGAGAGTGCAATGGTCACTTTCCTAAGGATATCACAACCTAGCACTTAGTCCCCTGATACCAATCTTACAAAAAAAACCCATTAAGCTTGTGAAATCAAATCCAGGGAACCAGGAGGCAACGCTGTAGCAAGCAATATGCTTAGGAAATGGGCTACAGATCTCAAAGACTCGTACGGTAAACGGTGTATCAATAATTGCCAGTTGACGATAAAAATATATTATAGTTTTCATAGACTATCTTCAAAACTGTTAATTCAAACATAATCATGCCGAGGGTGCTTATGATTTGATCTAGAAGCGGTCAACAAATGATTGCCTAAAAGTGAGGTGATTGGTGGCCCCTAGTAAATTTTCAATCCAACATTTTAATGGCCAAAGTCAAAATGTTAGGTTGTTCCAAAACAACAGCACTAACTGCTAATTAACCAGACTGTGTAAAACACCGTGACTAATAAGATAAGATAGTAACCTCATAATAACTTTGTCCTTTGGGTGTGACCGTTGGATTCAGTTTCCATTCTGGTTCCGGCTTCAACTTTTCTGAAATTACACAAAGGGAAAAGACAATTAAGTATAATTTTCAAATAAAATGCAACAAAAATTTATTTTTTGTGTCAAATTTAGTCATGCCATCCAAACATTAGTGGCTCAAATGTTACAAGATATTATGTGATGCTGTGGGCTTAGTGTAACCATCTGCAAATGTATTAATATCAATATGCGGGGAATATAAAAAAATAATCAGTTGGGTTAATGTTAAAATAAAATTTACCATGTGGTCAATTATTTATAGACACAATGGTCATTCAGTCCAAGTGATTTATCGTCATGAAAATTATCTTGATGGATAAAACAGGAGGCACATATTTTGGTCATACATGTACAAGTTAAAATATGTAAAATTTAACCACTGTCCTATACTCACCTGTTTAAATAAAATTATTGTCATTTCCTGGCTCCCATGTTAATATGATGTTTTGTTATAATTAGGTGTATGCCCTATGTTTTTCCATCTGACAAAGTTTTATTTATTTGTACTGAGTCACCACAATCTTTTAGAGTTATTTTACAGAGTACAGCACACCTAACCCAGCTTTCCTGGACCCTTGTATATAACCAGTACTCACCTTCCCTTCCACGAGGCCGGAAACTTCTCCATACACATTATTAATGGAGGAAAATTGACATTATTGTCTAATACTCAAGGAAGGGTATAACCTCCTTGGGTGGGATTTGATCTCATACCCCTTTTGGGACACTAAAACAAATTTTTAATTTTTTAAATAGATACCATAGACTATTATAGCCTGCAAGTGTGGAAAGCATAGAGTAGACAACCACGCTTCAGTCAAAACTTTGCCAGGATACCACATTTTAAATAAATGTAGACACTTGGCACTTCATTAGATTTTCCTTAATTCACTCAAGCTTTCAATACCCTGTGTTGTTATAATTACAATTTTCCATCCTTGATCATATCTGATTCAATTGTGAAGAGCAAACATTCTGATGTTAAATGTTAGACAAGAACTTCAACAGTTTTTGTATCATGATTTTAATATTTTAACTATTTTCTAACAAATACAACAAAAAATGAAAAATGAACAGTGGATTTTATAACATGATTTTCAACTAATACTGAACCAAGAAAAGTTCAATGCTTTAAGCATTGAATCAATAGAATTATCAACAAAATTATGAATTGTCACTTATCAACCTTTCTCACACTAATCTAAACAAAGGCTAAATCCATTCAAACATTCAATTTCCCTCTCATAGAAGGCAACTAAAAATACTCTACCCCCGACCCCTTGACAAAATTTAAAACTGAATTTAAATAGTCAAACACATTCTTGAAATAAAAAATGAATTCCCTCACATTTTATCTCAACCCTAATATGCCCCCTTCTTTAAATTTTGACTATGTACTGCCTTCCAAAGAAAGCAACACATCGCAGGCTTAGCACAAAAACTCACTCTCTTTCTAAATTGAGTTATGACTGTTTTGCGCTAAGCATGCGACATGTTTAAAAGGAAAAAGGCCCTGGAACACACTTGGACAGCAACTCTTATCAACTACAAAGAACTGTCGAAACATGAACATATTTTTTTCATTGCATAATTTAGCTAAAAAGTTTTAAAATGCAGTTAACAATTTAAGAAGAAACCTTAGCAAGAATCAAAACACATTGTAGTATAAAAAATTCACATGAATCACTAAAACATATATTATTGTTTATAATGTTTTTATATGGCCAAAGTCAAAGGATCTGCATGCATACAATGTACTTAAGTCAAGTTGGAAATACTCCAACCATTAGCTTTTTCTATCATTATATGATCAATTGAAGTTATATGAATTTAACAGACTATATAAAAATGAGAACAAAACCTAGTGTATTTTTGACATTTTACAGAAAAAGAAAATATACATTAATGCAAAATAATAATCTTCTTTTTTAATGAAGCAAAAAGTCTCATTTTGTAAAAAATTAAAAGAAGGTATTTATTCAAGTTATAACTGAAATATCACTATTAAAAAAGAGCATGCCTAATTCAAATCAAGAAAAAAATAAAACAAAGAAAAAAAGATTTCTTAATTGTAACTTTTGACATCATAGAATTTGCCAAGGGGGACAACTGAGACTTACAAGTATGAAATAATATAATTAAACAAACATCTAACAATGGAATAACCAAATGATTTATATAATAGTTTTTAAAATGATTTTAACATTTAAAAGAAATACTAATGCAATGTCAATAAAAGTCAAAAGTTCAATGATAGAGCTAATAATGAAAATTACTAAATTTACAAAATTTTCAAAAAAGTAAAAACATCCGACACATTCTGGTTTTAAAAAAATATCTAATTATTATTAACAAACAACTCGGGTCTATTCAAAATCAACAAGTAAATCTGTGAGCTAATGCTCACTAGTGATATCCCCGCAAAAATCTAAAAATATGCGACAAACAGGAAGTAGATGAGCAAGGAGCATGAAATCGCTTTACACCACATGGGACTATGGGATGAAGCAATATGCAAAGTATTAGGCTGCTGCATGATATAGTTGCTGAAGCGGGGGTATAACAATTACATGATCTCCAGTCAACATAGCTTCATTTTCCAGAACGTTCCCAGTACATCTACCAACAAGGAGATAAATAAACATTTTATAAAAAATGCACTTGTTGCAAATTTCAATCCTTTGATATAAATTTTCTACATACATATAAGTGCTAGCTCACCAAAAAACACAAATCACTTATAAACTTCAGTTCTTCAGGAAAAATCAATTTTCAAAGAAGTGCAAAATAACATAAACCAAATAAGTATTTAGTAGGCTTGTATTCATATATACTTATCAATTGTTTTAAGAACATGCAACAAAGGTGGATAGACTAGGTACCTCACCAGGGTAGTATTAATCCACTTGCCCCCCTCTCCCTTTCAGCAAATGTCCTATTTTTTGTCTTTAGTGTAAGACATATTCAAATGTTGTCCCCTTCTGTCTTTAGTGTAGGACATATTCAAATTTAAGGAATTTTACAGCCCAGCTTTGTTTTAAAAACTCATCTGTCCCTATAATCCTAAATTCTTTAAAGTAACCGAGCCTTATTAAGTGATCTTTACTTTTCCCCTCGGATGAATAATCCACTATAAGCATGTTTTTATAACCTTCAACCTTCTTCAACAGTATAAGATCTAAACAAAATTTTCAACCAAACATCAATTAGCTGTTTAACCACATCACCACCGTCCACTCAATCTTTCTAACTTTGTCTCCGGTCACTCCATTCATATAAAAGACTACGGCCAATATACATGTAAGCCATGCGTATTATATTTCTTCCAGTTGCATCATAAACCGAGAATCTAAGATTGTTTAAGCTACAATTCAAATATGCACTAAATAACATAAATCATTAATTTCACTGTTTGATTTGCTTTTTACTCTAATTCCTTTGTGCTTAAATTCTCAACGCTTTAACTTGCAATTTAAATTTTGGGTCTTAATCTGGGGTCCATGTAAAATCTCACTTTAATTAATACACATTGCCTACACCTCTGTCTCTTACAATTTTCAGTCTATGAGAAATTCAATCAGCAATCATATTACATAGCACTTCAATCACATACAGTCTAAACCTCTGTCTTTTTACATATGCCCGATGTAATATCCATGCACCAATCAATTTACTTTAATTTCTCAACGTCTAAACCTGCGTCTTTTAGTCGCCTGATTATGTGAAAATCTTGCTGGTATTATGTTACTCAGAATGTACTTATTGACCAGATTGCCAACTCCTTGCAGTATGGGTACGATCGTAATTTTACGTATCACGATTGAAGCGATACCTCCTTTTATAATGGTAAGAACTTTCTCAAGGCCGTGAACAGTGAGGTGTAGCGACCCGTCTTCCGCCTCGGTGAAAAATCGTCTATCCACGATTTCGACTTTGGGATAGAACATGTAACATCCGCCTGCTTCGAGACAATGCAACGCTAGAACATCGTCAATGGATTTCCTCTTCGGGTTCGTTCCCCTTGACGACGGCATCAACTGACTCCAGACTAATTTTGCGTTTTTATACTTATGAATTATTTTACTTATCATGTCCTTGCCTAACTTAATGAATTCCAATTGTGATAAATGCTCAAGGTCATTGCGTCCGACGTGTAAAATAATGCAATCTGGTTCGGCATGTTCTTCCGACATTCTTTGCAAGACGTCCAAAATGTCTTGCATTCTAAGCCTAGACAAGCATTTCCAAACTACGTAAATATTCTTGCTGTTCAGTCCCATATCGCTGCCCCAGTAACTACGTTCCATGGATAAATCTTGTACGGCCATCATGTCCTCGGTACCGACTATCCATACTGTTTTCTTCTGAGGCCCTTTGTCTGAAAAATAAAAGAAACAAGAAATTAAATATGGAAACCATGTTAAAGACGGATTTTCATCAAGATCTGACCATAAATGACAGAGATATCCAACATATTAAAACTTGTTAACGACACCAGACGCCCGCCCACCCAAAACCTGCCCGGTTTCGCCAAACTATAAGTGGAATTTTTTCGATGACATATCCAGCTAAACATGTTTTAACAGACACAAAAGTCCAGTCTTTTGGGTGGGGGGGACATACCTTTTGCAAAAATAGGTCCAAGAAATATTATCCCTAATGGCACAGAGGCCTCACCAAACAATAGTCATGTACAGTTGTAAAGCACAAAAAATTATACATTAGTGATGTACATTAACTTAAATGCTCATGCAAGCTCCCCAACTTAAGCTTTTACTCAACACTAAGGGTCTCATGATGCAGAAGACTCCGATAATCCTGAAAGCAATAATTTTTCTCGCTTTCAGAAGTGGCATGGTTACCAACTTGACTAGTCCTACAACTACACAACCTTACCCCTAATATACACCATGACCACAACTTCACATTTTGATCCCTAAATTCATAATTTTAACCTTAATTTCACTACTTGACCCTTAATTTCTAAATTTACATTATGTCTCCTAATTCCACAATCTGACCATAATTTTACAACTTGACCTCTAAATTTACATAATGACCCCTAATTCCACAACCTGACCCTTAATTCCACACCATGGCCCCTTATTTTACAAGAAGACCCCCTAGAATATGGTAAAAACTTACGTCTATTTATAGAAGCTTTCTCAGCCAATCCAAAGCTTACGTTGCTAATATCGCTTACATTGTCATCCAAATTGTCCTCAGGGTCCGACTCAACTTGAGCAAACTTTCTTTTAGTACTCCCTCGACCTCTAATTTGTTTGCCCTTGGGGTCTTGTACTAGTGGCACACTGCCAAGGTCATCATCCCTGGGGACATCCTCCTCATCTGACGCCGGAGGTACCTGAATACCAAATGCCCTCTCGTTGGACAAATGTTGCAGACTTTTGATATGCTCCACTGCCTCGACCTCTGAGTTTAATGCTAGATTGCAAACATTGCAGTGGCCCCAACTTGTATCTGAAAATGCAAACAATATGTCCTAACAATATGCATAGTTTTGCCGAGGATGTGCTCATTTGTCATTTGTGCATTCAAAATAAAATGACGTTTGTGAAATCGCATAAATGTGCCGGGGTTCCAATTATATGACTTCTCACATAAGACGAGATTTATTTATACCTACAATGTATATTTATTGGGTTTAATGCAATGTCAACACAATTATGGTCGTTAAACAGGGGCCAGAGCTCTTACCTTGGCTTTCCTGGGTTATACCCAATACTCAACTACACTTCTACCAGGCCAACAACTCCAAGAATTGAAATCTTAGTATGCTACGAACCCAGGCAAGATCTCCATTGCCAGTTTTATACTTTTTGCAAACACTTTTTACACACCTTTTCTGCTTAGCCATGTTATGGAAATTTGACAAGACTTAAAACACTTAAAACTCTTTGAATCTCTGAGTTGACACTGATAGGTTACCATAGCAATTGTGACATCATAGTCACATGGTTTCTCCACTCTGTTATGAATACTCATGAAAATAATATTTAGACAGTAAATTCCCTCTCAGCTTACAGGACTCAACATTATAGGTTGTCCTATATTTGATTTCAGGCAACTTGTTCCTGTAGCTTTAGGCATGTAAAGCATAATGCTGGTTGTCCGAAAAGATCATTTTAGTAGCAAGCACTTAATCTTCTTTGTAGATTTGTGGTTGCCCAACAGAAATTATTGGTTGCCTGAACTTGAAAGTAGTTGTCCCAGTCAACTGGACACTAACTAATTTCGTTGACTGACATATTATCATTTGTCTACTAGTTTCAGACTATTTCTGGCACAATGATCCAAATGTGTGCTCTAATAATAGTGATTTTTCCAAAGTAGAATAGCAGGGGGCTGCACCCTGCCCTTTTTCTCTCCTCCCTGCCCTTTTTAGCCTATTTCTATGCAGTGATAGGACATTTAAGTCATTTACCCTTTGATATGCCCTGCCCCTATGTTCTGCCTCCCTGCCCTTTTCTGAGTCCTGGAATTATTACTAAATATACTTAGAAAGAAAAACCCATGTCTAGATACTAAAGCTATGTCTACCAAAGAATATTCAACCCAAGAGTCAATGAAAAATACAACAAAAATTGGTACAAAGTATTTATTACACAAAAAAACAACATTTTCCTGGCTGTGTGCCAAATTTGACATTTTTATAAAATGACAGAAAAATTACATACAATGAAAAATTCAGAAGAAAAAAGCAAGAAGTTCAACAATATGATTTGAAAAAAAATTAACCTACGTCCAAAAATGATAATTTTTTTTGTGTGAAATACATCACGAAAGCTTCTTAGCAAATTTATTAATGCAAATAAAATTTTATATGCTGTTTGGTCAACACAAATGAACACATGGGAAGAAAAATACTTCAATATTTAAATAACAACAAGAAATGTAAATGGTAACCACATAAAAGCCAGATTTAAAAAAAACTTTAGCACAAAAATTACAAAGGGAAATAATTCATAATAAAGGCAGATAGAGTTGTAGTTACTGTCTAATTCTGTTCATGGCATGTATTGTATAAAGTTTCATAAAGATCTGACAATAAATGGCAGAAATATATGTCAAGAAAAACTTTAACACCTGACACCCACTTGCCCGACTGGGTTTCGGCAAACTAAAACCTGAATTTTTACATTGAAAAATCCATCTAAAAATGAACTGCCATCATTTATAATTGCTACTATTGAAGTATTTTACACACAAAAAAGATTGTGTTTTGACTAGAAATGATATAAAAAAGTAGCAATTGTCTTAATGCCTTGAAAAACAAAATATTTACATAGATCTATTTAAAAGAATTTTCGTCAAACAATTTTGTATAACTTTCTAACTAAATCCCTAGGGGCCAAAACCAAGCACTACAACCATCATCATAAAATCTCTGAACACAATAGGAGACAACTTACGCGTCAAAGCCGAGCATTCTAAGAAGCGTCGCCAATTTGTTTTAGATTACTGGTATTGACCGAGGGTTTTGTGTAATCACCGTCCGTTGGAAAATCTCCCCAATTCTTTTCAGTTGGTTTATAGGGTTCTGAAGGGTTTTGGGCCACAGGGGGACCAGTAGGGGCTACTGGAGGTCCAGTTGGGGGCATTTGAGGCACACCCATAGGCCATGGGGCAGGAAATGGCAAAGGAGCCATTGGTGGAAACATCATGGGCACTCCTGGTGGCCCCATGGGCACTCCTGGTGGCCCCATTGGCATTCCCGGTGGCCCAGGAGGAAACATTCCAGGCATAGGGGGCATCGGTGGTCTAAATTGGTGGGGCGGGGCCATAGCAACGGGGGGTTGATGACCTTGACGTCGAGAATCGCGATATCTATCTCTATCGTCAGGAGGGGTGGGGCTTCGTTGCCGATAATTTTTAGCGTCCCACGACCCATCGTCACTGACGTCACTATGACTTCCACTAAAATCACTGTGGCTGTTCGTAGAGTCGCTACTCCAGCCATGACTTTTCTTCGGTCTCTCGCCACTTTTATGTCTATATCGCTTTCTTTCATTGTCCCTGCTATATCTTCTATCCCCTCCCCCTCTTCCCCAATTCTCTGATTTATCCCTCCACGCATCTCTCCCTTTTCTATGCTCAAACCTATCTCCCTTGGCCCCTCTATCAAATTTCCCATACCTATTTCTACCTCTACCGCCAAACCTATTTCCCTGACCCCTACTTCTCCAATTATCACGCCTGTCCCCTAAATCAGACCCACTATCATCATCAGCCCTATATTTATCCTCTACAGACTTCAGTATCGCACCAACATACTGAGCTGCCCAATCATCAACTTCATCACCATCAGACTTCTCATCTGTATCGCTATCAGACATGTCAAAGTCACTTTCGTTCTCAGTGTCACTAATAAGATCACCAATAAGCTGTTCTTCAGCTTCAGGCTCTTTACCAGAACTGTCAACACCCTTTTCTGACACACTTAAACTGTCTTTAGGTTTTTCAGGGCCATCTATTAGATCCCCTATAGTTGTTTCTGCTTTATCAGACCCTTCAGGCTTTTCTGACCCCTCAACCAGGTCCCCTCTAGTTTTTTCTGGCTCATCAGACCCCTCAGGCTTATCTGACCCCTCAACCAAGTCCCCTACAGTTTTTTCAGGCTCATCAGACCCCTCAGGCTTATCTGTCCCCTCTATCAAATCCCCTACAGCTTTTTCAGACTCTTCAATCAAGATCCCTTCCATTTTTTCTGGCATATTTGACCCTTCAACCAAGTCCCCAGTAGCTTTTTCTGTCATATTTGTGGCTTCAAGTATATCAGACCCCTCAACTAAGTCCCCTATAGTTTTTTCAGGCTTTTCAGACTTTTTAATATTATCAGTCACATCTTCTGCAGGGGTGTCAGATTCATCTATTAAATCGCCTATAGTAAGCTCACGTTTTTCAGACCCTCTTTTAACAGTTTTAACAGGGGAATCAGACTCGTTTAACACATCGCCAATTGTTTTCTCAGTCTTAGACTTTCTTGACCCATTTAAGTAATTGCCAATAGTTTTATCAGATCGAACAGACTTTACGCCATTCTTTCTTAGAACCTCTTCTTTCTCTCGTCGCTTTTTCAGTTTCAGAAGTCTCTTAGAAATACAAGTTCTAGTGTCTTCATCGAGTAACTCCATCCGTTCAGGACGCTCGGTGAAAACTTTAATATTTTGCTCAGTCGCTTTGTAAAAGAAATTTTTCTTCAGACTTTTCAATTGACTCTCCGAGAACAATTTCACGAACTCTTCCTGCAGAAGAACATTAGAGTTCTTTGATATGAACACTTCAAGTTGCTCAACAGTCAGAGCCTGAAATTGCTCTTCGGAGAACCATGTGAGACTCGTGCGATCAAGACATTTCACGAGATCTGCGGTAAGCATACACATAGATTCCGGCTCAAACTTTTCGAACTCGGCTCTTTTCATCGGCCATTTAAGGTAAGGAAATATTGACCCATGCCCAGTAATAAAATACCTAATTCCCGCAACTAATTCATTAATATACGTAATCATTCCAAGTTTATTAAGATGCAAGCATTTATCGGAAGTCGGCATGTACATATTTTTCTTGTCAGTTCGTAACATGGGGTGATACAAAAATGCCCCGTTAATTTCATCGTTAACAAAGATCTTCATCATTTGAGTGTTAATCCTCCTCCGTGACTTGGCTAACGTGTAACCCTCGTGATCGTCACGATGCCACGGAGGGAGTAATTGCGTCCATACAAGAAATACATGAGGAATGTCCTGTTTAATAATTTCCAAGTTCTTTTTCATTTTTTCAACAGTGTCAATATTGCGATCTTCGCAAATATTTTGTTCGCCACAATGAATTATGATCATGTCCGGTAACTCTTTCGTTTTTGTCATGAATTTCACGGCTGATCCGACGTCCTCGATTTTCATGTCATTTTCTCCGTGTATTTCCACGGAGGTTGTCTCCTCTTTCAGAACAGTGATGAGATTATAATCGGAAAATTGTTCTCCAAATTTTGTCAGATCTCTCACAACAGACGACCCAATGATCCATATTCTTGGTTTATCAAGCTTCTTGCCTGAAATGAAAGAAACAAGGGGATAAGTAAAAGACAATTTAAAAAAAAATTAACAATCTTTTAACAATGTTTAACATCATAAAACCAAATGCTGTGTTCATAAGTGCCCTATTAAGCTTGAAGTAGCGTGTCACCATCAAATTTGAAAATGCCTAACTGTAGATATTTACATTAAGTTGCAGCACTTCTTGTATTTTGTTAAGACGCTTTCATAGATCCCAAACCTGGTAAACTAATGAATAATTTCGAAGTTATGCAGTTAGCCTTTGTTTAAGTCTAATCTATAAAAAATATAGCATTGTCTAAATGGAATATTTTTGAATATGCAAAATATAACGCATGGATGAAAGGTGAAAGTTTTGAAAATACTGAAGACAAACTTTCAAAATACAGAAACAGACAGATTACATTTGAATTATATAGAGTATTTCTATCTTAAAATACTGTAAACTTTCACCCATAAAAATGCTAGGAGCCCATAGGTTAAGAATGTTTCCAGTAAAGGCATTCAGACTGGGTTTAACACAGATTGCCAAAGTTGAGTTCTAAAAAATATACTGCATTAATTTTACACAAAAAAATAAAATTCATATTTTTGAAAGGTCAGTCTTAAAGTATTAAAAATTACAGATTCAAAATTGTTTAAATTCATCAATTATTATTACCTCTTTTAACTATATAATCCAGCCAAGCAAGGACAAATGTTATGCCAATGTAAAACTTCTAATGATCCTATATTGCCAAGTCCTTGATAGTACTGTTTGATTAGGCCGAAAACTTCTAAGTAAGGGTATTAGCGCTTCCATTTCATATAACTAGTGCATCATAATCAATAGGTACCTGTTGCCATTATTCGTTGCCATAGCAACAGCAGTCAAATTATTGCCATAGTAACTGCAGTTAGTAATAGGTGCCAAGTTTTGCTCTCAAGCAAATGTAACTAATTTCTAATTGCAATCAGGTTTGAAATTTGAAATGCCATCACAGCCTCCTTGTTTCAGAATCAGTGCCAAATTAAAACATTCTGTTTTTGCAAATAATCATCATATAATTGAACAGTGGTATCAATGCCATTAAAGTCTATTAGATCCAGAGACAGAGCCCAATTGAATTGCTCAGCTATAATAATCACTGAAAAGTTGCTTCCAAGCCAATTGCACAGCCGTTCTGTGATTTCAAGAGACAATATTATTTCTATTCACTCAGTCCATTGCCGATCTCAAATCATTATAACTATTTCTGACAATACATATACAATAAGAAATTACCATGGTAACAAAAAAACAATATAAAATATTAATATCAAAATGTCTGCTTTCAAGCAGTTATCAATCAAGTCAGTCATACTCGTACAGTTATATGAATACAAAGTAAATTGAAGAACTAGTTGATCTCCAAACTCCTTTTCTGTTTTATACAATGTTGAAGCAGTTGTCACAATAGACATTTTTTAGTCTATGCAAAATTTCTAGCTGGAACAACTCAGATATAACTGCGTGTTGAATCATTACAGTATAAGGTAAAGATGTCCACACACTGTTGGTTCAATAAGTCTTAACAGCACTCGCCTTCTCTGTATGCGAGTAGTACTCACACTGACCAATAATATAGTCACTGCCTTGTCAACTGTTCCATATTTATATTTTCCAGTTTGCCTATGACCTCCTCCAAGAGTGACCTTGACTTTTACACGACCTTGAACTTGTGTGTCCTTGACCTTATGAGAATAATATTGCCAATTCAATGCCAAAACTTTGTTCTTGTCTTTGCTTGTCAGTTTTCTCTGCTAACTTGTAGAATTTGCCAGTAATGCTCTCAGAACCGTTTGCCTCATTGTTGTCTGGTTCAAGTTTAATGCCATTATTTGCCTTCTTTACACTAATCACTGCTTGCCATTTGATATCAATCAATATAATGTATGCCAATATGTTAATTGAATTAATTTTACCTTTAGACCACATTTGACCTTGGTCTGACTCTGTGTGACTTTGATATTGTGACTTCAGATATGACCTTCACATTTGACCTCAAAATGACCTTGAAATTTAACCTCCAAATGACCTTGAAGCTCGACCTTCAAAAACCTTTCCATTCGCCATCAAAATGACCATGTTCTTCGTTGTCAAAACGACCTTGACATTTGTATGAAAAATGACCTTCACCTTGGTCAATGACCTTCACAAGGTCATTTATAACTGGGAAAACTGGTAGCCATTATAGAGATGTACTTACTCAATGCTGGTATCTAGTTGAATCAGTGATGTAACGAAATCGTGACTGAAAACTTAATAATAAAGTTATAAAGTCATCAAATTACCTGGTCGGTTCTTGAAATCTGGTAGGCTCATCTGTAAGGAACGTTTCTTCTTTTCTGAAAAAAGAATCATCGAAATTGACCGTTAAAAAATCATTGAAAATGAAATAATGCTTACAATGGGTAAAAATTCAATGTTTTCAAACTCCCGAAAATGATTTTAAATAGCAGTCTACAAAATTAGGTTTTGAAAGTGGTTGCCCAAACAGGTCATTTTAGCAGCTAGCACTATATCTTGTTTGTAGAAATTTGGCTGCCCAAAGGAAAGTGCTGGTTGCCAAAACTAGAAATTGGTTGTCCCGGGCAACCGGACACCCACTATTTTTGTAGACTGAAATAGGGTAACAAATAATTAGGGAACTTCAAGAATAGCATTGAAAAACCTTCACCCATGTATTTATTCAAATTTTTTTAACTCAATAGTAAAACAAGATAGCTAGGTCAGTAGCTACACACGTCAAGAGATTGTGGCTTAAATTCCCAGGTGGGGAAATATGACTTAAATATCCTTTGGATCAGTTGTACATATATTTATTACTTTTGAATGTAATGTTTTTAGCTTGCTTAGTCTACAGATTGAGGTGGCCATGAGTTTAGTTCCTTGGCGAGGCATACTTTCGTGAAGCTTGGTTATGCAATAATATCCAAGACCATTCTCCCACCTACCAATGATTCTAAAATTCTATATCATGTAGATCAGTTGTCAGTCACTCAGTTACTGCTAAATCCAGACATTTACCCTTTCCAGAAACAGAGAGTAGGTTGACTAACCACAGTGGTATGACCTATGTAATGTGTTGCTACAGTGTAAAACACAACCAAAACATGAAATAGATAAGTTGACAACGTGAAGTCAAGCCAGTCCTCAACAAACAAAGACCAAACTACAATATCTAACTTATTACATACCCTCATGTATAGGTGATCTTCCCCTCTCAGGTCCAGATCTTTCAGGGGCTGATCTGTCCCTTCTACCATAACTAAAACCTTCTCTTCTAGCTTGGATACGACTCCTGAAAGAATAATAGTACAAGATTTAGGATACAGATATAAAGTCACATATTGTAATAAATGGTCCATATAAGAATCAGTGGTGCTTTTCACAAAAATTCTTACCAAAAAAATCTTCATAAGTCAGTTTCATATAATTAGCGGTTCAAAGTCAGATGGATAATAAGCATAACTATGATATGATATTCAAAAGGTATACAATATTCTACACAATTCTATAATATTTAGAATTGATAAGTAAAAAAATGAGCATATTATTAATGTTTCTAGCGTTTGACTTACGAAGATTTTTTTCGTAAGACAATTCTAAGGGATCCTAATTGAATCCTCAACTAAGAATCATAATGAAGTTTTCAAAAACAACATTCAACAAAAGATATCAAAAGTCCTTAAACCCAGTGACCATAAAATCATTAGCGGTCATCTATGCCTATCTTCCTAATCAGATTTTACTTTGATTGTTTAAATAAGATTCTACACACATTTGTGCATGAATTCAAACTAAGGCAACCCCTACCTAGCATCTTGTACAGTATGCGAGTCTCGACGTCCATCATCGCGACGACTGTCGTCACGACTACGGTCTCCCCGATCACCTCTGTCCCCACGATCACCGTCACTTTTACGTCGTAACAGATTATGTCGTAAATCATTGGGATTTCTTTTGATACGTTCGTTCATTAGGGATTCATCTTCGTTCCTCTGCTGCTCCTTGTAAATCTTCTCATATCTGGGGTCAGGTTTGGGGTCAAGTCTATAAATAAATCCAAGAATTTCATTCAACTGTCAGTGGTGCAAACATTTACCCTGCTGGTTTAAATACTGGATTATCAATAGTGAGCACACTCAACACAGAAATGCTGTAGTGAGTATTTAAAGCAGCAGAGTAAATGTATGTGCCACAGTAGTCAGTTGAATGAAATTCATAAATACAATAATAGCCTTAAACCACTAGCCTGAATCCCAGGACTTGGGAATATCATTATGGCTAGTGAATATTAAATAATATATAGTCCAGCGAGTTGATAATTTTGTCCTTTACCGCATAATATAACAAATCAGACCAGAGCTCAAGAAAAGTAAAAATTCTGAGCTGTGGACCAGTGATTAATACACCTGTGGTGCTTTTCACAAAAATTCTTACAAAAAATCTTTGTAAGTCAGTTTCTTATAATAAGCACTTATAGTCAGAAGGATAATAAGCATAACTATGATATGATATTCAAAAGGTATTCCGGACAACTGGAAACCAGCTGGTCTCAAACAACTGGGAACCAGCTTATCTCAGACATCTTGGAACCAGCCTGTTTTGCAGTCTAACATTACAAAGAAATCAAAGATATAAAAACAATGTTAACCTGACTGTCACTGGTATATCATCATATCTACTGGATCTGTAAATATATAGAAATAATATATAACATAAATATATGTCTAAACTTAACATAGGTCAAAACTATTATAATTTTTACCAATTTACAGAAAAATATAGTAATATTTTTGTAAATAATGCTTTGAAAAGGTGAGATTGAGGATTCAACTCTGACAAGGACATTTTCTCAGAGGAGTCTTGTGCTTGGGTATATTTAGTAACAAAGGCAGGCTTAGTATCAATCAGGTTAAAGACCAGTCACTTCAGTAAAAAATTGCAATTCTTTAAAATTAAAGTACTAAAATGTTTTTTTATGAAAAGCAGAAACCCAATATTTGTTTTGAATACCGGAAGATTATGACTCATACTTAAAAAAAATTAAAGATGTAAAAAATTTTCATCTTAAAATAAGTCTATAAGTACTAGGGCTGTCACGATACACCAGAAGCGTATCGCGGTATGTTGCAATGCACTAGAACCGTATCGTGATACGTACCACGATATATTCATTGGATTGCAAACAAAAGACACAGCTGCATAATACTTTTGTTTCAAAGAACTTATCCAACTGTTCAGTATTGAAGTATGCTATAGCATTTTGTAGGGAAAGTGCCTGGAGAAAAACTGGGCATTTTTAAAGTTATGGGAACATTACGAACACGCTCAGATCGGTTAAATTCTTTGAACTAAAGCTTTAATCGAATGAACCATGGAAAACTGACATTTTGTTACTTTCATTTAGCAAAGGGAAGACTTTTTCAATAAAAATAAAAAAATATAACTAAATACTGGTATGTTAAATTCGTACCGCAGTAGTTATTGCCGCAGCAGCATATTGCAATATATCGGTATATCGTGACAGCCCTAATAAGTACTATGACTGATAAACCTAGATAATACTTCAAACAAAAACAGAAAAAGTTTTAAACGTACCTTGAAGGTCGTGACCTTGACCCACTATCATGTACCATACGTCGGTCACCATACCCTTCACGATCAGAGCCAACAGTTATCTTATAGTCCAAGTCATCACCATACTTCCTTGATTTTGGTTTATCCACAGGTTTTATCGAAATCGTCCGTTTTTCAACGTAAGGCTCCTCATCCAGAACGTCATCGTGATGGAATGCTTTAATCTCGTCACGATCAAATATAGCTTTCGGGTATTCCTTCTTAGGAAATAACATTTTAAAAGTTTTTGGGTTAAATTCGTAATTTACTTCAATATCCTCATCCTCGTGTAACTGAATATGTTGTGGGCCCCTGTGTATCCCAATTGTAATGTTCTCCTCAAAATCAAACGCCCCCTGTGCCACTTGCTCCAGAGTCTCAAATCTTTTGTCCAACTTTTCTCTCTTAGGTCCTTTTTCTACGATAGTCACATAGTCTATTTCATGTTTCCTACTTGAAGATCCAGCGGGGAATATCGGTTGTTTAGACGAAGATGCCTGGTCTGAGTACATTCTTCCACCGTAACTTGTTGACGGTGACTGGCTACGTTTTGACCGACGTGAGTCTCGTGGACTTTCTTCTTTAAAAACCCTTTCATCTCGAGACCTGAAAATACAGAAAACATTCATAACTATAGGAATATCGAAGCCTTACAGTCAAGCACCTTTAAAGTTACTCATTCACAGATTTGGTGATATTTCAAAAATTATTTTGATATTCTAAAATTACTTGTCAAGTGTCTGTACACATGAAAGCAACTTGCAGATTGAACAACTGGAATTAACACTGACATGAAACTCAATGAAAGAACATCAGACCTTACTTTGAAAGGGTAAATCGCATCTGATTATGATAAGATTCAGAGAGACAAGACAATTTGGCATTTATGATGTTGGAATGGCAGTCATAGAATATCAATTACTTTTTTTCTTGAACAACAAACATTATTCTACAAGCTCAGTATTGGAGGACCAGTAGGTAGACAAAATAGCAAATCAGTGATTAATCTAAGTTGTAAGGCACATAAAAATTGACTGTCAAATTACAAAAACTGCAGGTCTTGACATCAACTTTTTAATTAGGTTACCCAAATGGACAGCCAGCTATATTTTTTACTTAGTTACAAGTCCCTTGAATCCAAAATTATGTTGTATGGGGCAATTGGATGACCTTTAACGTCTAGCCCTGAACTGTACATATAAAATATTCACCTTTTCTGTACAGGACTGGGAGACCTAGATCTATAACCAGATCTTTTACCAGACGAGTCTGCCGGTCTCTTGACAGGATAACCTCTCTCAGGTGACGATGAATGTCGTGACTTCCTCGGTGGACTACGTGACCTTGACTTTGATCTACCGCGTCTCTTTGGTGACGGTGACCTTTTTCTAGGAGGTGATCTATGTCTGCGTTCTGGAGACCTGTAAGTATAAAACAAAATAGAAATAAGCCCTGGTATTATAAAAAAAAGTCTGATAGCATTTTATGTTGTTTTAAGATGCATGAACACTTAATGGTCAAGTAACTGGCATCTAATAGTCAGAACAGTAGTCTATTGGTATGAAGCACACTAGGGATCCCGAAGTCAAAGGTTCGAACCCCATCAAGGGGCACTGGTATTCACCAAAGCAAAAATTTACCAGCAATTGCTTCACTCCAATGAGTACAGGCTATGATGGTATAGTTTCACAGCACCAATATGTTTACTGGAGGAAAATCAACATTATTGTTGAGTTCTTACAGAAGGGTTTAATCATCCCTGTATGGAATTAGAACCCTGTAGCCCCTTTTGGAATTTAAGAAACCAAACTTTGCTACAGAACTGAGTTAGAAGCCCAAGGGTAGTGAAAACTGATTTGGGTAAGTGACTTTCATACAATATAATAATCACACTATTTGCTAACTAAGTCAATGACTTAAATATATTTTTAATAAATTAGACTCAGGTTCATGCTTGAAAAAAATTAATGACTCTATGTATGTAACTAACAAACCTTTTTCTCTGAGGAGACCTCGACCGTCTTCTTTCTTTAGAACGTGATCTACGATCTCTTGACCTTGAACTTGAGTGTCTACGATCTCGAGGAGAACGTGATCTTGACCTAGATCTTGGACAAAACAAAGTAGAACAATAGTAGTCAAAAATATTACGTAGGAAGAAATCTGGAACATTTATGAAGTGAGAAAAGTTCAAGACACACACGTGTATGCAAATAAAAACACAACTGAAGTATGGAAAACTATCACAATTTACGACACAAAATCTTAGTCATTTAAATGATATAGTTAATTTTAATTCAGTTTGAAAAATATTTTCTATTAGCTTTACTTAAAATGATTACAGTGAAAATTTTCAAATTGACATCCTAACTCGGCCCTATACACACTTTAAGTACTTCATTGGGAATGTTTAATTACATTTTAATGTTATAACGTGTAGTACGAAATACAAGCAACAGTAAGAATGATTGACATAATTATGTCCCCTTGAGTTATTAACAAGATTAATGAGAGATAGACAAAGGGTTAAAATGAAATTCTTAATTATACAAGCCAGTATTTTTTCGGGTAATTAAAAATTCTGTCAGAGTCACATTTCCCAAAGAGTGAAAATAAACGCTGCAAGCAATACTTACCAAAATGACATCATCAGTTATTTGAAAGAACCTGTATCAATAAATATCTACAGAAAAAAATTCACAACAATCGTTTCAACTCACCAAATTACTTTTCCACGACGCCTAAAGGCTAAATACAAATATCTCGATGCTGTCATGAAAATATTTTTAGTACCCCATTTCCCTCTCTTTTTCAAAATAAACAGATTGATAAATGATAGGTTCTCACAATTACAGCACCAACCCAATAGTTCAACAGGATAGCAGCAGAGTGCCACTGATCCGTAACTAGAGGTTTCTTTACTAAGTCACTAAATGACTAAGCCAGTACTGCCATCTGTAGGTGTTTGTTACACTTATTCAGTCATTTATATCAGTGGGGTTTTACTTGGGGCGAGTTGCCTAATCATATTGCTAGCAAGTGCTTTGCCCCTTGGTACCCTCAATTTTTCACATACTCATTTCTTTTGATGTAAGGTTACCAGGGCACAAAGCGATATACATGAAGCGATATGCTTAGCCTTAAGGCAACTTACCCATGCTTTTCTTAGTTTTGTGTTTAAAATTGCTAATGTAGCATTCAAGAACTTTCATACATGTCTGTTGATTCTATGCGACAAAAAAGACAATGTGTCAGTATGAAGTTTGGTTGCGTAAGTTTGATTTCTGCTTCATCAAATGTTGTGAAGTTTTTATTGCAAGTTCAAGTTCAACTTGAACTAGTTGCAACTTCATTAAATTTAAATTGCAAAAAAAGCTGTGTTGCAACAGAGAAATGGTCATTGCTTCTGTTTTGAAATGAATTCTTGAATTAAATCGCACAACAATTGTTTATACTAGCGAAAATCAATCGTATAATCAACGTTTTCTTTTATGTTATGCTAACTCAATGTAAACACGAACGGTAACTCTAAATTACTCCATTTTATTATCGATCGGGTTGGAGAAAAACGAGCTTAATAGTAAAACCAGACTGAAGCCTGTTTCGTACCTTCTGTCTCTGCGTCGTGGAGATGATTTCCTAACTTGTGGCATGATTGCACCACGATTCCTCGTCGGAACTTGTCTGTATTCTTGGATAAAACTAAAATGCGGCGTGTGTTTTGTCGACCATTGCTATCCGTTAAATTAACACACCGTGAAGTTCACCCAGCCCCGTTTCGTCCTAAGCATTTTCGAAACCGCCGCATTCGCACCACTCCTGATAAAATATTTGATCAAATCAAGTCAAGTAAATTTTATTGATAAGTCGGATATATATATAACAAGTAACATAAGCTCTGTTGAGCTTTTAACATCGACTACAATTACGATATTTTAATTTTCGCTGCAAATTAATAAATAAAACATTTTAAAGACCTTTATTTTGTTACATTTTACCATCGCTGGCTTTCCATGAGGAATAGCAACTTGTAGCGTCACGTTCTAATGACCAACGCTTAATTAAAATAATTTTATGCAAATAACTGCAATCAGAGACATAGATAACAGTGTATCCAATTCCCTTTGACATGGTTGAATATGATTCCAAAAGAAAAGATACAACCTTTATCGACTGTATCCCTAGACCATCCAAGCTTACTTTATATGATTTCATGTTTTGAACAATTCCTTTATCGACAATTGAAAGAATTTAAGCCTAAATGGTAGAAAAGGGACCCTATACATATTATATTTAGGGTCCTTGAGTAGAATGATAAAAATTAAAGACAAAGGCGAAATAGATTTTGAAAATATGCATGATTGTTAACTAGAGCACTTATGGGCATTCAAACTGAGGTTTTAGTGCATACGTCATGTGACATCATGACGGCATCATATATAAGTATAATATTAATATCAGAGACATAAATTCCCTGATTAATATGCAATTATAAAATTCGCAATTATAGTACATGTAACCACAATTCAATTGTCAATTTAATATGCAATACAATATCAATAAAAAGCTTTAAAATAATTTTAATTTCGTTGATCATTTTAAACCAAATTCTAATTCTGGCTTCTTCCAAAACTAAAAAAAAAACACTTTCTTAACATTTTTTTCATCTGATTTGCGACATAAAAAAGTTCATTAACAGCAAAGGCACGGATACACTGAAGACTTCAAGCTACACTATTCCAAGAAAATTTGAAGAAAATATTTTGAAAATAGACACGCCCATTCATGAATATATATGACGTCACACCGCACATCTTCCATCACGGATGTTTCCACTCTCTAACACCCGATTTTAAAATTTATACCACATCACATTTGAAATTATCTTCCGAAAAAATCTCGAATGTATTGTAAGCTTTAGTCTATATTACCTGCTATTTTTTTATTATGTTTACACTAAAAGCTGGGAACCAGACTATGTAAGCCAAAGCATTCGGAATACCTTGGTGATATCTGCGCTACACACTTTTGATCGTCAATTTACGAAATCCCCCGAGCTGTTCCGAATGAAGATAAAGTTGTTGGTTGTTATTGTCGTAAAGTTTGTCCTTTTAAAACGAAATAGGTCGAAATTCTGTCGGGATCAATTTTTAAAATAATAATCATAACTGAAAGAAAATGTCTGGAAGGCCTGTCTGTGATCAATCTAACTAGGACAATTACAAGAGAAACAAAATTATGTTTTCACTGTAGACATTAATGACATAAATAGAACGCTGGAAAAGTACATCATGTAGCAGACTACGGAATTAGGACATATATGAAAGTGGTTGTCCGATCAGATCATTTTAAGAGCAAGCACTATATATCTAATTTGCAGAATTTTGGTTGCCTGAATGAAATTGTTGGTTGCCCGAGCTAAGAAGTGTCTGTCCCAGGCAACCGGACACCCACTTATTTTGTAGACTGCATAGCCTAGATTAGTTTTGTTAGTTTATGGCCCATGGTTACCAAATTTTGATATCTGACGTCATAATCAAAGAAAACAAGTTTTAAGGGCTAATATGACCAGCATACCAACTGAATGTTCCATTTTATTTCTGGTACAAGCAGTATTCTGATGGTAGGAGCCTATTCCACCATGCTTTATAAATAGCAAAGGTCAACTGAACTTGGCCTGTAATGCGAGCTCGTCTGGAGCAAAATACGCAAGTGTGCAAGCTGTATGTGAATTTAAGATCGGGTTTAAAGGTACTCATTAACAAATTTCAACTTAATTATCAACTTTTTCTAAGCTTTTTCTAAAACTATCAAAATTGTATGGAATATTTTTGGAAGCAGGAAAGTAGTGTTCTGATAATGACAAATTTAGTGCAAATTGACACACAACTACAAATGATGGTCTTTCATGTAGTAAATATCTACCCCGTATGTCACTGTATAGACACTTTTAGCGCAATTTTTGTGACTTTTATTGTATATTTCTTGCAACATATAGTTCAGTTTGACACAATTATAGACACTGAATGGTATTTTGAAATTATATAAAAATAGACCAAATCTGTGAACTACATGTAGTACCTTTAATCAAAGTTTTCATGCATTTACGCCACCCTAGAATGTGAGACAAACAGAGACTTTTTATATTTTTGAAATAAATGCGGCATAATCCGCTTTTTTAACGTCGTGTTCAACACAAGGCCATATATACGACGGCCAGCTCTTCCTACTCTAGGTTTCCTTGACACTTTTCTATCACCAGTACTAACTTACCCTACCACGAGGCCGACAACTCATATAAAGGGTATGACTAACAGCGAACGGGCTCGACCCCGCGATCTTCGGATTCATAATCAAACATGCTAACCACTACGCCACGGCCGCGGCTGCATAATCCGCTAGTTAATGCAATTAAATGTATTCTCTTTGAACTCTATTTTCACATATATTTCATTAAAAAATTTGACTACAGAAAAAAGACGTGCTGTTCTGGTAGTTACAAGGTCGATATGATCACGTGTTTCCTATTTGTAGAACTAACTTCAGCGCCGAATACAAATAAAAACATATTTAATAACACTCTTCGAGTCGCCGGATCAATTGTATATAAATATTTATAGAGCATTCAAATAATCTTGGGTCGACCAAAAACAAACACTGACAATATGTCGATAGGAATATATAATGTTTAAACGCTTAGAAAAGAATGGTTCCAGAACGAGAGCAGTGTGTTGACGAGGGGGGGGGAGAACGCTGGCGAATTATCAATTCATTTAATATTTAACTACAGAAAAGTTCATATACTTGGACATTCAAAGTCGATTGCCTTAATAGAGCATCGTTCTTAATATAGGGACCGCTCTATTTTTCAAATTAAGCATTTTGGGCTTAAAATCGTAAAAAATCGCAGAACTTCACTGTATTGTTAAATTTTATTCAACTGTCAGTGGTGCATACATTCATCGCGCTGATTTGGTCCGAAAGTACAGTAAAGTTCCGCTATGGAGAACATCTTTGTTATTGTAAAACATACGATCTTTTACACCACTGATTCCAAATCATGTAGGACAGTTGTCAGTCACTGACGGAAGTATGTGCCTAGTAACTAGTTAACAGCTAAATCCAGGTATTGGGCCTTTCCAGAATTGGTGAGTAGGTTGACTGACCGCCGTGATATGACCTATACAATGTGTTGCTCTGGCGTTAACCCCATCAACAACAAAAACGACAAATAATCAAAAGTGTACGACAGCCTGACTTAAGTACACATGTATATGTATTAACAAAATTATTTTCATCTCAAATATTGTACGATTATATTGAACTGTCCGATTGCATAAATTAAAACGTCACATTACACGGTATATTTAATAGTCGGTTTATTTCGGTAGTTCACGTAGAGGGTATTGGCAGCACATAACACTTATGTATTATATCTTATTAACAAAACGTATCGTAGTTTGTGTGGCCTAGTGGGGAGACGGTCAGACTACAAATCTTTTTATCGTGGGTTCGAATCCCGATAGAAACTATTTTTATCTCTTTTTTCTCATTTAAATTATGGGCGGATTGCGTAAAACACATTGCCCCTCCCCGTGCATCATAAATCTTGAAGAAGCCTTTGTTATAAATTTGGAGGCATCTCTTTAAGTGATGATGACAGTAGCAGAACCGACACAGTCAGTAAAATTGAGTGTTTTTACATGATTGTTTGTTTTTAAATGTTTTATTTCTATGTCCAAAAATTACTGAATCAAATAGATGTACAACAAAAAAAATACCAAAAAAACCCAACAAAATTTTTTAAAAAAATGCATATTTAGCTTCAGACTCGCACTTCTTTCAAAAATAGATATTTTGTAGCATTGCACTTTAACCGTACGACCATTCAGCCAGATGAGATATGTACACTAAATTAACCTACACAAGGTAATTTTTACTGCGAATTTCTATATATAGAACGCGGAAAATAATATATACAGTGTGCAATTACCGTGTAATTATGCAATCGGACAGTTCAATATAATCGTACAATAATAAACCAAATTTTGTGTTCTTTCTCAGCCACGTGCCTTCAGGAAAAAATACGAGAATTCCAGACTTCTAAGATAGCATTCATTATGTGAGAACGTTCTTCCAATCAATGACGTCATTTCTGCTGATTTTCTGGTCAAGTGGATTTTTTTCAATAAAGTACCAAAAAAAAAATGTCGGGCGTTTAATTGTATTTTAATCAATACGTATTTTCTTTACTTAATATCACCCCGCCTGGTTATACCCTTACCTTAAAAATTCGACAATAATGTCGATTTTCCTTCATTGAAAAGGTATATGGAGAAGTTTCCGGCCTTGTGGAAGGGTAAGTGAGTACTGGTGGTCCATTAGTGTATTTCTTGACAGTAAGTCATTTTTAAAAAGGACGGAGCAATTTTTCTCGGTGCTTTACATATATTAATTGTTATGTATAGTATTTATTATAAATAAGTTGCATTATTCTGCAAAATGTGTATAATGTGGTTGCGGTTCAAAAGTTTGGACCCCCCTTAGAAAAAGTTTGACCCCCCCCCTCCCAGAAAAAAAATCCTGGATCCGCCCCTGAGAAAGGTAGGTTAGGTGAGCTGGTTTCTGTAAAACGACCAAAAAGGTATGCAATTAAAATAATTTAGATTAATTAGCTTAAAACAGTTCATTCGGAACACCTCGACTATTCATTGAATGAACAATTTTATTCCTAGTAAATGGCCGAGTAGTTCCGAATGTCAACAGTTTATATACGGAACTCGAATGTGGGTTTTTCCAGCTGAAAACGGTTTGTTTTTACCTTTACACATTAATTTACTGAAGAGTATACTACACAGATTAAATCCTATTGTTCTGTGTACACATTTTTTTATTTCAACTTGGTCCGCAAGGCCAAGGGTACATACGATACAAACAAAGTTTTTTAGCTTGGAAATAATCATCAACTTCAATTCCGAAATAAAATCTATTATCGCTCAGCGATTAAAGTGTTAATTATGAACAATTAGTGCTTACAAAAAATATCGCCGGATTTTTTTGAAGGGTATCGGACACTGTGGTCAAGAAATCTTCCATTTGATAAACGTATCATCATTCATAAATAAAAATGTACATCGACCACCCAAAGGTAAGAAGCATTTTCCATTTGTTCGTCAAATAGATAACTTTTATCGAACGATTGATGACCGTTTATTTTGACAAGCTTGTTTTAGTTCGTACAAAATAACAATACGTGTTTGTGTAAACATTAATATAGACCAGTCCATTTCAAATGTAGGACAGTATTGAAAATAAAGGTTGTAAAGTTTATTAGTAAGGCGGATAGACCACTATCCCCTAAGTCAATCATGCTCGAAATGGTGGAACACTTTACTGTTACACCAACAAGACACTCATGAAACATTTTAAAATTACATTACAACCTCTCTTGAACAACACCCACTGGGAGGGACTGAACGGTTGTTGCTGTATAGAGGTTGTTGCTCTGCAGAGGTTGAATTCAATTAAAATTATGTCTAAAGGAAATATCAAATAATGTTGTTGTGCAGAGGATTTGTTCTGTAGAGGTTATACATTGTAATACATGCATGTACTATATAATATTTTATTGTCATCATGAGCAGCCTCTGGCATTGATTACATGTCGTCCACGTAAACATTGCGTATACAAACCTAGCCTGTTTCATTACACACCAATATTTAGGGGTGAATTATTTTTAACAATGTTATAGTTAGTTAGTTTAAAGATTTTTATACACATATCATCATAAACACTTTACAATGTGTATATACACTATTCAAAATAAATGTTAAATATCAAAATGGTATGCTTAAAATAGTAAAATGCTGTTCATGCATCATCTTATTCACCTGTGGGCAAGTCCATTGTTTAAAGTACAAAAAACATGCATGACCTAGAATACAACCTGTCGTTCATTGTATTGTTTACATGTTCTGTTCTGTACATAAACATGGTTTTGTTTTTTGACTATTGTTTTGCTTATTATTTTGATGTTGTTCTGTTGATAGTTAAAAATACATGTACATATATAGGTAGCTTAAAAACTACGTTATGGAACAGACAAACACTGAACATGGTTTTGGAAGCTTTGGGATTTCAGATGCCATACACAACTTATTGTGATAATCGGCCGAAAGTTGCCCCCTTGTTGATGTAGATAAAATCGATATTGGATAATTCGACCAAGGACCCTAAAATAAAATATAGGGTCCTTGATTCGATAGAGATAATTATCATATAGTTTATACAGTAAAACAGTGAATCTTTAAAATGTACATGTATTTCATTTCATTTTATTACAAATCCGCATACTAAATATATTAAAGGTGCTAGTTCACAGATTTTGGTTATATTTTTTCTGTAATTTCAAAATACCATTCAGTGTCTGTAATTGTGTAAAACATTTATTCTTAATATCATAAAACAAATTGGTCTATAGGTTGCAAGAAATATACAATAAAAGTCACAAAAATGCACTAAATTGTCTATACCGTTACATACGGGATATATTTTTACTACTTCAATCACCATCATTTGTACATGTAGTTATATGTCAACTTGCACTAAAATTGTCATTATCAAAACTTCCAAAAATATTTCCATACAATTTTGATAGTTT
Organism: Mactra quadrangularis; assembly: GCA_025267735.1. NCBI lineage: Eukaryota > Metazoa > Mollusca > Bivalvia > Venerida > Mactridae > Mactra > Mactra quadrangularis. The sequence continues at coordinate 634,918 of CM046310.1, forward strand.
TAGAAAAAGTTTATATTTAAGTTGAAATCTGTGAATGAGTACCTTAAAAAAATAATGGTTTTACAAAATCAATTATTGAAATTCAAGAATTTAGTATATTGTGCAATTTTGTCGTCTCCAAACTTTTGTCAGGCTTCGTAGTTAATACGTCACTAAACCATATTCGTGGATCGAAATTAAAAATACTGAAGACCTACTTTCAAAATATTGAAATTAATATATTTCATATAAATTACATAGATTATTATACTATCAAAAAACTGAAATCAGTATTAATACTTTAAACTTTCACCCATGCATAATTATTGAACATTAACAATTTAAAATATTCCTTGAATTTTCTATAACACAAGTTCAAACGTTTCCTATATACTAAGCGATTATATTTCTTCCACTCCCCAAGTTATTTCCTACTCGCTCAAACACTATCATGTTTTCTCCAATAAAACGTGTCGTCCGTGATAGGTTTTAATGAAAACACTTGACTATATGTCGCGAAAACCGATGATTCTAAGCGCACGTCGATGGGTACGCTTAACGGCAAATTGGAAAAACACTCCCCAATGAAAAATGGAATCCTCCAATATCGGCATTATTGATCCATAGTCGTGTGCCACCGTTTCTCGACCAATAAGCTCGCTCTGTTCGCAGAAACCGTATGTCTATAGTGCTAGAGAAATTTTCAACGATTCCTTCATTAAGGCAGTGATAGTTTTTTTTTCAAAAATGTGATTTTTCTAAAACCTTCAATCTGGGAGTTTTAAGGTGCTGTTTTTAATGGAAATTAACACAATGCGTAGAGGTAGGTGTCGTTTTTTTAGAAATCTTCAATTCTGATTATTCTTCAGCTGTTCTATATCGAGTATAGTTTCTAGTCGCAGAGACCACATTATTTGCTTGAAATTCGTCAATAAATTATGCGTGTTACTCTTTCAGATATTAATGGGAAATAATAACTAAACATTGGCCTTGCTTTTTGCTATTTCAACCTGATTTCGACTTCGCGTATTTCATTTCAGTCGTTAATAGTTGATATAGAACATATTTACGTGCGATTTTGGCGGGGAAAAGCGTTCTGTAGGTTTTTAACGTTTTGTCGCTGTGCATTTTAATATGCAAAGCAGGACGTAGTGAGAAATATCACGAGCACTGACACTTGGGTGTTTAGACTTTCGTTGTCATATTTTCCATGAAATCATACTTCTGCTAAGTAAATCCATAACAAAACTAAGCGTTATTTTTCTTGAAAATATGAAAAAAAATCAAATGAACTCTTTGATTTGAGGCTTTGTGTTGCTTAGAAAAAGTGACACATAATTTTTGTTGACCTAGTGACGATAGACCTCATTATAGTCGAGAAAAGTGACAGCTGAAAACAGATTTCTTAATCATGATGTATAATATGTTAAAATCAGTTTTGTAGGCTACGGTATGGTAAAAATATTGTACGAAAATGGACCTACGTTGTACTCGCAATTCAATATGGCCTTTTGGCTTAGATTTGAAATAACAAAACAAAAAAATGCGATTGGCTAATTAATCACTGACAGTATTGTTTTATCACTAGATTAATCATTGACTCTTTAATATTAATCATTGAGATGAGAGATTAATCAGAATAGCTAATGTGAAAAGTGAATTATTAATCAATGCGAACTTGATCATTTTGAATTTGAGTTAGATTGAGTTATGCTCACTTAGGGTTGATGTTATTAAGTCCTATTTTTTCTATTTACTTGTGTATTTAAATCAATATGACGTGTGAAAGGACATTATCTCACAGCCTTCTAATGACTAACTACTTAAGTAAATGCAAATCATAAGGAACAGAACAGAACAGAACTGAACAATTCTTTCATTTTTCACCCAGTTTCCAGATAGTCAAAACGTGATTTAGAATGCTGTATTACAAATGGGACACTGACATGAGTGGACTTAATACGTATCAGTAATTGCACTGTGCCTAACCAATTTAATGAATGAAAATGATATTGAAATATTTGAAAAAAAGTCCTTAATGGAGCGCAGTGCTCATTTTCACAAAAAATCTTACGATAAAAATTAACGTAAGTCAATTTCGTAAATTTTTGCAGTTCAAAGTCAGAAAAATAAAAATGATAATTTATTAATTTTTAGAAAAAAAATCAAGCCATATTACTACTTGTATAAACAGGTCTCTAAAAACTAGTTCATTTAGCAAGTGGGACGATTGATTGGTTCGAATTGGCGTGAGAGAGATATCGAGAAGTTATAACGCCACAAATATTTATAAAAATATGATGGCTAACTGATTTAATTATTTTAATGATATTTAATCAGTATTTCATTCGTTTTAGACCAATTTTATTTTATTTTTGTAAGTTCAAATGAGTTGAACATTTGGTTAATAATTATGTAGGTCAGTATAATTTCTCGTGTACATTTACAAATTCTGTACATCATATTTGAAACTTACCTCCGGGAATGAAACGAGCTCACATCAAGTCATTGATTACTCAGTTATAGTCAGTGAAAATTAACATGGGATAAAAATACATCTTACATAAAATTTGCATATAATTTGCATAATTTATAATTTGCATATAATTAGCATATCAGAGGTCCTCATGATAAAATTGGATTTATCCAAGTGTGTAGCCTCGTTAAATAAAGTCTTTATTATTATTATTATTATATAACCTGCATACAATTTTCATATAACCTGCATATAATTTGAATATAACCTGCATAAAATTTGCATATGATTAGCATATAATTTGCATATAATTTGCATACATTAAATCAATTAAACGTAGTGTTGTCATGCAAACGTGTAGTATATCAATTAACCTGTCTCAGGTCACTTTTCACAAACTATGCTAATAATGTTGTTATGCTTTCGCTGACGATATAAAAACTCTGTAAGAAATCAAGCAAGACTTATTTGTTTTAGCAATCATCTGGCACTTAAATTGAAGTTTAAACAGATTGATATACTTAAACAATGATCTATATATCTGATGTTATTTTACGAAGTAACATGCTTAGTTTAACAATTAGCTATATAGCAAAACAAATGATAATAGATAATAGCATTGTAAACAGTTAGTTACATTCTCGTACCCAGAAATTATCAAGATTCTCGATCTAGCCGAGAATCGCGAAACCTCTGGGTACAAAAATGAGTTTGTAGTAAATTAGCACATTTGCTGTTATGAAATCGCACACTTATATAAATATATTAGTTCGTTAGTACATTCATGCTGCTACTAGCAACAGAATTGAAACAAAACGTGTGACAATGTTCACTGTGACCGCCATTTTGTCGTTAGGAGACACTTCGCCATTTTCCGAGCTTCTCACCGATGCCGATGATTTCCGGTTTGGGGGTTGGTCTATTAGGCTGAACGCCGTGGAAAAATACTTACGATGTATCGCAAAATTATGACTCCAGAATTTGAGTGCATAATTATAATTAAATCTATTGTTTTGATCAACATTCCAAATTATCATGGCTGTCTCGTTAGATTAGTTTTTATCACGCTTAGTTGTTCTCACGGCACCCAATCTCGTCTGTTTTCCTTTTGGAGCCACTCCAGATCAAATTTGGTATTAATGAAATGAAATAATTAATTTAATGTTAACATCATTCGTGTAATTGAATTACATTAATGATCGCAGAAGCTTGTTCGATTTTCTTAAGCAAACATTAAGTACAAGCGAATAAACTGAAAAAAAACCTGACTAGCGTTCGTTTAATTATTTATCGAATATTGAGTACGAATTAGTTTGAGTACGAATTTGACGCAACCTGTTGTTGGGACTTGATAATGTTATAACGATAGTTTGATTAAATATACGACAAAGGTTTGTGAAATAGACAATCTAAAATCGACATAACAACTATTAATGACATATTTATCGATCGAAACCTATTCATCAACAAGGTTTATTATTTACCATAGTTAAATACGAGCTTTTGTTAATCACGGCTTACTACGCTATACGCGAGGCTGAATAGCGACGACAACGATATTGGACTATTTGCGGCGGTTGATGTATTAGTCCCAGCCTCAAGTGAACTATATAGTATAATATTATTCCACGGTCATTTCATAAATAATTTATCTTATTTACAATAACAAGATCGTTTGTTGATTGATTTTTCTTTCTGTCCGTTTACTTTTACAACATTTGCTTCTAATTTACGTATGGAGTACTGTGTCCGCCATTTTATTTTCTCAAGATGGCGACCAGTGTGACGTCAGCTGTGCTTTTTTAAGTAATGTGTCCAGATATTATTATGGCTTCTAATCCTAATGTCACCTCTGAAATGCAACAAAACGTCTTCGTCTTCCATTTTAAAAGGATATTCATGTTCTTGTATTGTGTTTACAAATTATCAATTCGAGATCTTAGAAAAGAAATGACGCCATCAAACATGACGTCACTTTGAAATTCAATGAGACGACAACAAACAAAGCTTTGAAAATAAGGTCATTTTCAATTCAAATAGAATATCAGCGGGCTTTGTTTTTCTAGATAAAGTACATACATGTAAACCATTCTTTTATTGAATAATGATATTTAAGGCATTTCGGAAAGACCATTTCCCAGAAACTATTTTGACGCCATTGAAAATAGCCAGGAACCAGTACTTTAACTAAAAGAGAGTAATCGTACTCAACAAATCTCGCATTACAGAGAAAATGAGGTCTTTACTTCAGCAAACACATAACACAATCTTGTAATAATTAACAAAACGAGGCTAATAAGAAAATATCAAAGAAAACAGTCATTAATCATAATTGTCAAGCATTTAGCTTTTGTTTTGACAGTGATGGTTAAAAACTAATATATTGTTTGAGAGATTCTAAGTTTTTTGCCTGACTCAAGGATACCACAAAAATGAATTGAATTCTACACTTTACTACACAAGTTAGTGAGCAGGATAATATATGTATTTTCATTTCAAATTTTACTCTACTCCGCAAAAGTTAGGGTACAAAATCATAGACATTTAACTTAAAATCCAGACTTATTTATAAGTTTCTGACTTTTGTTGAATTTTGATTCAGAAATAGATTTCCTTCTTCACGTGTGACGTTGGTTGAAAAGTTTGTACAGAAATTCAAACTGGAAAGCGAAAAACTCGTAACTGACTTCGTGGTTATAGAAACTAAATATTTATTTTCCTATGATTATCTTTTTCGACTGACGCACTTAATTGAGAAACTAACTCTCATATGAACTTTGTTTTGTAATTGAATATCTATTTCGTGAAGCATGCACACATTAATGTATTGAGAAAGGCGGAGCTAAATATTTTAGAATGAGCGTTTTTGAACAGTACACAACTTTTCTAAACTGTGGGAGCACATTGTCTCAGATATTAACTTAACTTTTGTCGTGAAGCATTTATTTGAGAGCGAACACAACTTTATCTAAACTGTAGCAGCATACGGTCTCTGAAATGAACGCTACTTTTGTTGTGACGTATACAAATGAAACTAATCGATATATGGTTAAAAGCGGAATCATGTTCTGACGTGTTTCATAAAATTGATAGGAATATAATGGGCCCACATTTCGACCTTTGGGTCGTATTTCATAATCGTGCTTTTACAAAACTGACACTATATTTGCAATGTTAACACGGTCGGACTACTTTTATTGGGCACGTGCTTGATTAATGAGAAATTGATCACTTGTTTCTAAAAATAGAATTCATGTTTACTTGATCGCGCATGAATACAACTGTCATTATTGGAGAACATGTTCCACGCACTAATGGTCTTTTGTTCAAATAATCAGAAACTTTTATCAATCAAATTGCTCATGTACGACCCCCGCCTTTACGATTCAATGATTAGGAAGACGGAAATTAGAGTTCAACTAGCAGGAATTACTTTTTGCGAGGCGAGAGAGAGAGAGGAGGAATGCAGGTTGTAACGGAGCACTGGAATCCAGTGCACCTATTCACAAAAATTCTTACGACAAAAATGATCGTAAGTCAATTTCAAAAATTTTGCAGATCAAAGCCAGAAGGATAAATAAAACATAATTATGATATGATATTCAAAATTCATGAAATATTTTACCCAATTTAATACTTTGAACTGAATGGCATAATATGAATAACCGTAATATGAATGCCTCTTGCTTTTGACTTACGATGTTTTTTATTGTAACATTTTTTTTGTGAAAAGTGCCACAGTACTTGTGCATCCTTTGAAATGCTTGGAATTCACTTGTCCTCTTCATTGCACAAAACAGAAATAAACAAAATGCTCGAGTACAGTGAAACACACATGCACCAAAATTGCTCGGAGGATGCTGGCCGAAATGTTGCTGTCGTTATTCAAACTTCTTTCAAAAGAGACACCCAGTTTGTATTCTTAGACCTTTGTAGTCAAGAGCCATTGGCCATTGCATTAAACTTAAAAAATGTGTAAACCTTAGGCAATGTCATTTTGGGATGAGTTTTTAGACAGTTGGTTGCAATTTTTGAATGTTGTAGACCTTTGCTTATGCAACCTTAGTTTTTTTGCTGGTCTTAGAATAAATTTTTGTGAAAGTTTTAAGGGCCATGCATATGTAAATAGATATTCATTTCTTACAGAAAAAAGTCACAAAATATAGTGAGTTTTTAGCCACGGTAAAAGACCGCTGTTTCCGACGCAATGCATGCTGGGAAGTCCCTTGACTAAATGCCACAGACTGACAAAAGCACGTTCTACGGCCATCACCTTCCTAACACTGATTCTACTTAAAGCACGTTCTCTTCTCCTAGAAAAAAACATGACCATGACATTGTGACACTTGGCGGATGTTTACTAGTAAAGTATAAAAGACACGATGACCGTGACACAGAAATGTCAACGTCATTTATGGGTACGGAACAGCTTGACTTTACTGTCGACATTTTTTCTGATAGTATTTCGAGCCCATGCTGTTCAATTATTACGTATACGACCGTCAGACGATTTGTCGGCGACCAATTAGTAGTTTTGTTTTTGCTTTGTAAGAAATATTGAGTTTTCGGTCAACGTCCAACTGTGAAACAAATTAAGGTCAATTCTTGTAACACTATGAAATATTGGATATAATTATACAGAAGTTTAATTAATTCCCCCGACGTATGCGATATGTACCTAATTAATTCCATATTTTTGTCTTAATTTAGAAACTATATTTGCATATAATGCAGCCTACGAAATTAGGATATGAAAGTGGTTGCCTGAACAGGTCATTTTAGTAGCAAGCACTATGTTCTATTTGTAGATTTTTGGTTGCCCAAGCGAAATTATTGGTTGCCCGAACTAAAACGTCGTTTTCCCAGGCAACCGGACACCCACTAATTTCGTAGACTGTAATGATATAAATGCAATGGTTTTTTTTTGCTATTTCCCTTTTTTCTGCGTTCCTTATGCCGAATTATTTAGTTGTGACTGTTGTTGTTCTGTTTGGGTGTCCATTTGCTCAGAATGGCTCGTAGCTGTTGAATGGATCATTTAGGAACGGATAAACACCAGAGTTAAACACACAAACAAACAGGCAAGTTTCCTAATGAGCTACATCGAACATGCGTCGTTTTCTATCCACAATGCTTTGTAAAAACATCAACAAAAATGCTCTCCTAAGATCTGAAGTTATTTCTGGAATAACGGTAGATAGTTCACCAAGTTGGAATATATAAATTAATACATTTCTCTAGAAGAAAGTTTGAGCTTTTCTCTCGTAAATAAGACGCTGTGATAAAATTTATAGGGACCCGTATGACGTGTACTTTGTTGTATTTATTTATACTTTCCTGCACTTTTTTGTCTTTGGCTTAGATAATGGAAGAATGGCTTTTCTTAACTGTGCCACAGTCTAGCTTAAAAAGTTATTTGTGTATAGTTAGTTTAAGAGTTATTTATGTCAAGAACCCAATATAGGGTCCATGTTTATGTATAGTTTTAATTTATGCTGATTTTTAAGATTTATTGGCCTATACAAAATGGAGTTGAACAAGCTGTCCCCTAAACCCCTAACATAGTGACCCCTACATTAGGACTCGGCTGTAGGCTAAAAGTGATAACTAGAAATTATTCAACAAACTTTATATAGGAAAATTCAAATTTAAAATCAAATATTCACGAATGTTTACATGGTCGCCAAATATATACCATTTCAAGCCAATTTGACATAAGCGGTACTTTGAATGAGCCAGATATGGCATTTTGCTAAACATTAAACAAAACCATGCTCCCAAATTGAATTTCAAAAAAATCTCTATCAAATGAACAAGAATAACGAATGATAAATAAAACCATTTACTTACAATGAAATTTTAATATTGTTTCAAACGAGGTAATATTTCCCAATATACGCTTCATTTGTAGGCTTTAATTCAATTTTCCCTTAGAAATGGCGCCCATTTTGCGATCCGTACGAAAACCCCTTAATGTTTAGACCGTAAATGTATTTAGTTAGAATTTTCATATCGATTCTGAAAATTGATTTCAATCAAACATATTATGTATCACCGCTTCTCTATGTACATACTCGTATTGTATTGATTTTTGACTGTTTCCAGGCAAAAGTTATCGCGTCAAACATACTGCCTTGCCTCCGATTTCATATTTCAGCACAGAGCTAATAAGCGCTCCAATAATGTTGATCGTGCGATAAAGCTCTCAAGAGACATCGATTTCTATAGACTGTATTTCAAATTTTATATCAAATTTCGTCATATTTCTAATTAATAATAAGAACCAGTCCATTGAGGGTGAGCCTATATAATGAAAAGTAATATTCGAAACAGTCTGTTGCCCGGATTTATCAATTAAGAAATATGAATTTTATGGCAATGAGGTCTATACTCAACGAGCCCATGTAAATTGTGATATATGCAGCCGACATTGGGTTATATTGAAGCGAAATGAAACTAATAACGAACTTGGGACTAATAGCGAAATGTAGATAACGAAACATTATTAAATTACGAAATGGCTAATGAGTGTGTGTTTTTCTAAATTGATATGAAATTATTGTTCTGGCAGTTCAAATGAGATCAACTGACAAATCAAATCAAGGAGATGGCAGATAATATGTGACTCCAATAAAACAATTACCCTCAAATCAAACAAACAAGTTAATTAAGCAAAAACACCGACTAGATTTTTGTCTGGTTCCTGGCAATGAACATTTGTATATGAGCTATTATTTTAATTCCAGCATATCAAAAAGTGTCTATTTTACTAAGAGAAAACATAAAATAAATATTATTATCTTCAAAAGTTCTCGGACAAATTAATTTTTTTGACAAATTGGACCATGAATACATGATACTTTACTTTAAATGTAGTTACAGCTTATTCATGTAACCCAGTTAAACCCATATTTTCATACACCACATTATATTGACAGAAATTATCGATCATTGACGTAAATTACCGAATATCGACAAAGATTACCGATTATTGACGGAAATTACCGGTCATTGACGTAAATTACCGATTATTGACGCAAATTACGATTATTGACGTAAATTACAGATCATTGACGGAAATTACCTTTCATTGACGTAAAATACAGATTGTTGACGGAAATAACCAAATATTGACGGAAATTCCCGAATGGCTCTCTCCGATCAATTACAATGAATAAACTTCGATCAATACTTTATAGACATATGTCGGTGTTTTTTGTTTGATGTTTATAACATGTATATTAGGCCTACCAGTCACTGATCAAAGGTCGACAGAACTTTTTTGTTTAATTGATTGATGATCAAATATCATAAACTAAGTTTTATTGTAATTTTACGACTTTGTTATGATGCTGTCGTACGCTTTGTTTTTCTCCTATAGTATTGATCGTACGCCATCACCGACCATTGTTTATGTTCCAAAGCTTTTTGAACTCAGTTTTTTTATATTTCTGTTGCCCATATACAGTTTTATCGTTGTAAGGAAGAACTTCCATAATACGTACAGAGCTTAGTTTATGATCACAGAAACTTACTCTTTTAAGATCATTTTGCTTTAAAGGCCATTCCGCTGTTAAGGCCATTTCACTGTTTCACTATTAAGACCATTTCGCTATTATGGCCATTTCGCTGTTTTCACTTTTAAGACCATTTCACTATTAAGGCCATTTCACTATTAAGACCATTTCGCTATTAAGGCCATTTCGCTGATAAAACCATTTATTTTGATGTTCCTTGCAGTGGCACGTAACTGTTTTTGTTTACAAGCATTTAGATTTATAAATGTATTGCCCATAAAACACATCATCACAAGAACAAAAGACAATGTACGCAATGCTTTATTTTATTTTAAGCCCCTTGCTGTTTGCGAGCAAGACTTCAAAGGGGCCAACCAACAACAGTACAAGCTCAATTCATGATGAGTATTGTTTTCAATGTATTGAAATAGACTTAAATATGAAACAACAATACTGTTTAATGTTGTTTATTGCAACACAGACTGCGAAAAAACAACAAAGATACAAATATAATAAGTGCTCACTGTGTTGCTTTTAATTTAATACGAACGTCCAGAAATGAAAGCAAATCACAAAGTTGTTGCACTGCTGAATTTAAGTTGATTCACAAGTCTTTATATTGCAATGGCTCTTCGCTTGACTTTTATGTTCTTCTTTTATCAATACAGTTGCTTTTGATATCTAAACCATAGTTTAGACCAAATAAGGGCGATGCTTAGTTGCAATTTGCAAAGAACTCTAGTGCTTTTCAGCAACATGACGTCATATTTGACCTCAGAAAAAATAATCTGAGCTTTATTCAGTCAATAGCTTAGACAGTATAGCGTGCTTGGTTGTTCTTGTTTTTTATCCATGCCTTTATTAATTCATATAAGTCAAGTTAATGGCTTATCAATCGTTCTAGGATTCACTTGTAATCTATTCCAATCTTTTATTCGGAACACTACGACTATCTTCTGCCAAGAAATGCCACAGACTTCAAAAATGGTAATAATGCAAGTTACCCTCTCTACCTTCCTTCTTCCTCATCCCAATCCCTCCCCTTCCCCTCTTTTCCTCCCTTGTTTTATCTCTCTCCCTTCCGTAGTCCCTTGTAAATTTATATCTCTCCCCAACACTCCTCCCTTTCTCTCTCCCCATTCCTCCCCTCTTTCTGTCTCCCCTGTCTCTTATCCCTCTTATTCCCTCACCCTCCCCCCTCCCCTCCCCGTCTCTCCCCGATTTCAGTTTATCTATTCTAACCCCTAACCATTTTTCTATCTCCCGTCTTCACGACTACTCCGTCCTCATATCCCTCCTTATATCCCTCTTTCCCCCACTCTCAAAGTTCTCCCCATCTTTCTTTCTCTCCCTCCCCTCTTTCCCTCCCTCCCAATCTCTCCTTGCCTTTCTCTCTCTCTCTCTCTCTCTCTCTCTCTCTCTCTCTCTGTCTTTCAAGCATTTTCACATCAAAGCTCGTATTGATCTTGTCTCATACATATCGCCGAAGTATAAATCAATACCTGCTTCTAGTTGATCCTCGCTTTTCTGTTTCGTTACGTTATTTTCATCTACATTCAATGAGGAGAAATTTCACTTTTCACTTGTCAACGCTCGCTGGCGTACAGCGAGTGTCGTGACACGGTGGCTGACTCACAATATGTCACGGATAAATAACCCGCTATGCATTTTGTTTATGTTCCATAAAACCACCGGGAAAGCAGAATATTTAATTTTATGTACATGCAAAATGTTTTATTTATGTTTTATGCAAAATTGATAACAGGAAGGATACTAAATGCTCCGACTACATAAATAATTCGAATATTTCAGTGTTGAATAACTTTAACTAATTCAGAAAATTCGAGCGTTCTTAAATGTAACCAGCCGTCATTCTTTTCTGGTGAGACGATATGAAAAACCAAAACTTACCACGAGGCGTTGCAGATCGTAATTCATCATGAACATAGTGAACAAACAATCAATGAGAGAATAGAAATTTAACCAGTACCGATACAAATTAGAAGCAGTAGTCCAGTGGAAGGACACCCACCCAGGGAGCAAGAGGTCCCGTATTCGACCCTAACTAGGTAGCCAATTGCATTAAGCAAGCGATTAACCATCGTCGGCGACCAACTCCATACAGAAAGCAAGATACCCGAGAAACATATCGTGGGATAACCGACGATGGAAATTAAATTGCGATTTCTTTACTTCCCAAGCTTTAAATTGGTACCTGCGAGGGAGGTATAATTCCTATAAATTACTTTAATTTCTTTTACAAATGAGGTTTTGATTAGTAGGTTAAAAGTTGAAACGTTTTTAGAGTCAAACTGGGTATTCTATTACTTGACTTAATGAAACCATAGTTAGAAATTTTGATTTGTAAGACAAATCAGGTCACGAGGTCGAGACTTTATACCAGGTACCTGATTTATCGTCAGGGTACAATTTCACTAAAATAGTTAGTTTCTTTCATTATCATTTCTTGTTGAGTTGTTATTCAGTTATTCATTTTATTTTTTAATCCGTACATTTTCACGTTGCCACTGTCTTGGCGCACTGATAGAGCGCATAATTTCGTATCCAGACGTCTGGGGTTCGATTTCCAGCTGTGCGTTTTGATCGCCAGCTCCAAATCCTGATCACAAAAATAATCGAGCATTAAACTAGATCATGAGTAAAAAATAATTTGAGCAGAGGATTCAGAGTAAATATTTTAACTCACAGGCTAATGTGAACATTTTCGTTCAAAGAAATAATTATAATGATTACTGTATGCATTGTTTAAACCTTCGCTATGTTGGCTACTGCAAGAATCTGACAAGAAAAAGATTTGAAATTCATGCGGAAATCGTGTGTGAGAAGGCCAAAATACTCGAAATATCAACAAATGCTTTCGGAGTTATCGTTCCTGCCCTTCTTGCTTCTTGTATCTGTGTTTAATGTAAGTTTTTAATGCATTTCAAGAAAACGTATCAACTGACAACAGGGTCCTGACGTCACGTGTTTATATTCTGAAGATCACGTGACTTGAGCACACTGTTGTCAAATGATACGTTTGTGTTTTCTTAAATGTATTAAAAACTTATATTAAAGCAGCTCCTATCTTGTCCAAAACCTTTTGATGTCTGATGCATAAAGTGGTAAGTTATCTAGTCTGGCCTCAGGAATGTATTTTCTCAATCTTGCCTTTATTCCACATGGAGATATTTCATTCATTGTTCAGACGAGGCAATTATTAAACTGTCTATATATTCGATATCATCTTGAAGCGCCGTCGTGTAAACTTCACTCCTCCAAAAACACAGGCCCAAGTAGCTGAAGGGCAAGAACGATAACTCCAACAAAAAACATTTGTTGATATCTATATATTACGAATATTTTGTCCTAAATTCTCCCACAATATTATTGTATGCTTTTCAAAATTAAATCGAAGCACGATATTTTTCAGTGAAGTTACGCTCCTAAACTGCTAAAACTTTGACCAGAATAGCAGAACGCTATACACATTTAAACGAACAAGTCAGAGGTTACCGAATGAGTAATCGGGTTAAGGTTAAAAACCGGACCGTCGCCATCCGGAAAATCGATGTAAAACAGCCTCTAGACACATTATAATTATTATAAATAACCTGTTATTGCGAACACGGAAACAAAATTTTCTGTTTACTACCTTTTCATTATTTGCTTGACCATATGGCGTTTAACTTTGTTTATACACCAACGATAAACTTGAGATAAGGGATTAATTAATGGCGGCCGGAAATACAACACCGCGTTCTGTCAATAAACGCTACATGCGTGTAAAGTACGTGTTACTATTCATAGATCTTTATTTACTCAAAAAAAATTACAGTATTTTTCTTTCACAAGTTACTGAGTTGTTAGTAATAATATTTACATAGTAAAATAATTATGATTTTACTAGGATAAACTCATACAGTAAAACTTGGTTATAACATACTCGGTTACAACATACCAATTTTCCTGGCCCAATTTTCATATTTTGTATAGTCCAACAGAATTAACCTGAGCTTGACCTTTATGCAAGATTACATTAAACTCAGTATTTACAGTCTATTTTTGTCTTCGTTTGTAAATCGCGCTATATCGGAAGTTGTCGGCAAAATACACGTTTTGAACAATTAATGTTGTTTTCATAAGAATAAATACTTTGAAACTGTGCCATAATACTGCTGACTTACTTGTTTACCCAAAAAGTAATGTGTTCAAAATTAAAAGTACAATAACATGCCACTTTTAATAAATTGATTTATATTCACATCGGTTGTTATAAACACGTGTTTAACCGTATACACGCATACGGAAACTTACGATTTTATGTAAGTGAAGTGTGTAATTATTATAATTAGGTAGTTCAAGCTCAGGTTAATTCTGTTGGACTATATATAACATACTTAGTATTCTATATGGATATAACATACCTTGGTTATAACATACCTTTTTTCTTTGGTCCAGCGAGTATGTTATATCCAAGTTTTACTGTATATGGTTCGAACAAAGTAACATAACGTGTTTGTGTACACATTAAAAATCCAATATATTCCAGACGTATTTTTTTACTAGATTTAACGCCGTGTCAACACAATTTAGGTCATTTTACGGCTTCTAGGGCACATAACCTAGCTTTCCTGGACCTTTGTCTATAACCAGTACTCACCTACCCTTCCACTTGGCCGGAAACTTCTCCATATTATCTAATCAATGCAGGTAATCGACATAATTGTTAATTTTTCATGGAAGGGTATAATCTCCCCGGATTGGATTCGAATCCGCCCCCCTTCGGGCACGAGATTCCAAATCCCGTTACAGAGGTTGGGCAGTATTGAAAAAAGTTCATTTTAACATAAAAAATAGTGTGATGGATAAACCATCACCACTTAGTCAATCTTGCTTGCAACGCTTTACCATTACACCAACAAAACACCCCAAAACATACAAAAGTTATATATTTTATTGTCATCCTGAGCATCCCCTGTCGTGGATTAGTTAATTGAATTGTTTACATAAACTGACTTTTGTTTTTGTACGAACTGTCATAGAACGTCAACGGATCCAGCGCGGGGGGGGGGGGTCAGGGGGGACCCCCCTAGAATTTGGAAAATGTACCTGTCCATTAGTGTATTTCTTGCCTGTAAGTCATTATTAAGTAGCATAAAGCAATGTTTCTCGATGCTTAACATAGATTTAATGGTTATGTAGTTTTTATTATCAATACGTTGCATTTTTTTTGCAAAATGTGTATAATGTGGTTGTGATTCAAGGTTCGGACCCCTCCCCCTAGAAAAGTTCGGACCCCCCCCCTAGAAAAAAATCCTGGATCCGCCACTGACTGTACAGTTTAACATAAAAAGCGGACAACTTGCGGACTGACAAGGCTGTATGTATGCAATAAAGTTTAAGGAACATGACCGAACATATCCGACTGCAATCATGTGAGGAAAATATCCGAGGGCGAACAAATGTTGAACTACATGTATAATAAAGAATGGCTGTTATGTGTATTTATAGTTCGTTTTTTTTTCTCAACTGCCAAAGCATGAATAATTACATCGTGAATGCGTTTGTTAAAATTAAAGTCGTAATGCATCCATGAGTTTCTGAAAGAGTGTATTATGATCGAGTAAAGCTTCTTATGCCGTATGATATGTTTTAGTCAACATATTCTTAATAACAATTAAGCCGCCAGTACAAAAACAATGCATTCAGTCACCGTGATATTATTCAAGCTTTGACAGTTGAGAAAAAAAACGGACAATACAACATTTAAAAGATTAAAATCGTTCTAAAACGTATGTACGTGTTTTTAGCTGTATGAATGCCATTGGAGATTGCTAATTGCTTATGCAAGTTCGTACTCGGTAAACTTGAGCTTCATAAATTTTGAATACGAAATTTTTCGGCCTATTGAAGCAAAACTTCTGATGTTTTCTCTTTTCTGATGATTTTATTTGATTTTAACTGTCGATTTGTGTATCAAATTATCTTGTTTCTATCATTTTATCAATTCAACTTTCACGCATGATTGAATTTCCAAGTAAATTTTATCTTTCCATATCACGTGATGCTTTTATTATCGTATCACGTGACATTGCAATCTCGTGCTAATCATTCACGTGCTTTCTACTGGCTTCACCTCACGAGAAAGTGCCTGGGTGCACGCTTATCCCCTTTATCTGCATTTCGTATCGTTTGCAATTATACGGAAGATGAATATCATGTTTTTTTCGGTCGGACTGTAAACAAGATGGCTCATTTAGATTTTAGCATTTGATATACCTCTGCTATCTTCGTTGAGACGTAAACAGTTTTGATTTTACTGCCTGTAAATGTTGGTGTTTGCTTGTAACTCGTTCTTGATAAGAGATATGTAACTGATAAGTCGAACGATTTCATTTCTGTTTGAGTAGTTTTTTTCTCCTGCCGAATGATTTACGAGGCGAAATGGATTTTAACCGATTTTCGAATCTTACGGACTTTTGCTTTTGAGAATTATTAGAGAAAAGTGAAGGAATTTATAACGTTCTTTTGATTACGAAAGTGACTATTTTAAGGTATGTGAATGCTTTTTATTGCCTTTTAATTTTCGTTTTTTTGTGTAATTTTTTGCTGACTGGACAATTTTAAAACACAGCGTTTTGAGGGTACTATGTGTTCTGATATTGATAATATAAAAAAATTGATGATTTATGCTTCGTTTATGAAACTGGCCATAAATATACATGTACTCCTAAATTTTTAATACGAGAATATTGATAAGACTCAAGTAATGGCCGTTTATATTTAAGATACATTGCGAAAGATTTCGCCGACTTGTTCATAGATTGCCTTGACATAGATAATGACCGATTACATTAAAAAAAAATTCATTTTTAGTGCCGACGACCAGTTCTCTCTATATGTTCTCAATATACACGTACATTTTTGTGTATTTGTCAAATTTATTCTAATTTTATTTTATAAATTATTTATAAATATTTTATTTGGAATTTACGCCATTCGTCATGAAGTTTTCAGTTATTGTACATTATGAAGTCAGGATGACCTGTTAAACATTCTAGCTTTCATTGACACATATCGCCGGCATCGAAAAACGGCTTTGATTGGACGATGTCCCCGTCTATTATAAGTTTGCTTTTTCCTTAAGGAAAACTGGCTTTTTCTTTAGATGAGTAATTTATTAATTGTTGGGAAACACAAGTGAACGCATACCATAGACATTCGACATCCGCAATACAATTTGAATACGTAAGGTTCTCTAATTTCCTGCTTCCAAATTTTTCTCTAAGAAAAAAATCTCTACATAATGATTTGTTATATTGGTTTTTGATCTTGGGGAAAAAATCTCTGACTCAAAAGAAAAGTTAACACGTTGTTTAACCTGCTTGTCTAGTCGCCTTGATCTAGAATTTAGTTTTAGTTTAGAGAAAATCTCATTCAAGTTTTGATCACAGGTGGTCGGCACGATCTCGAATTAAAAACGCTATATATACATTATGTATATATATTATAGAGTTTTTTCTTCGGGACTGCGCCGGCCGCCTGTGGTTTTAATGTTGTTTTAATCTGGAAAGCTTGTATTTGATTGCATTTTATATTTATTTGTTTTGTTTTGAGTTATTGTTTTAATTCAGCAACCGTGTTTACCTGTCCACTTTAATGGGAAAAAACTATGCAGCCTGACAACGACTCGAACCCCGGAGACCTCGCTTACATTATTAAAAGATGCAAAGCTCCGGTATAGCGACTACATTTGTACCTTGGTTATTACAAAATAATGCAAATTTTGATAATTTTGTACTCCAAAATATGGTTAATTTGTGAAGTAATGTGCTCCAGTAAAATTATTGTTGTTGGTTTGTTTTTTGTTGGGTTTAACGCCGTAGCAACACATAGTAAAATTATGAAGACCACATTTAAGCATATTCTTTTGAAACGACCACCTTGGATATTGCGAAATCATGTGATTTATTTATGATTTATATGTCACTAATGATTAATTCGAGAAGAAAAATGTCTCTATAGTAGGACAATGCTGCTGTCAATAACATACATTTTGATGCTCCCTAATTGGGGAACTTTGCTGTATTCCAAAATCCATAATTTGATACATGTACACAACGAATATCCCCAGTACTTTCAATGCTTTGATTAGTTTTCGAAGTGAAAAAAACGCTAAACATAAAATCGATTTAGTAAGGCCTAAAAATACGGTCAATCACTCACCGTTCCCAAGATGACTTAAAACAACATAGGAAAACAAGACGTTTCCTGATACTTGTATTATTCTGGCATTTCAAGAAATATTGGCATCGTTTTAGATAATCTTCCAAGCAAAACGCTCAACAGAATTTCTCTCTAAGATTGAATTCACATCCTGTGGATTTTTCTTCGAGGATTAGCCTACCTTGATGCTAACGAGTGTTAACCACAGACATTAAAGGTACTCATTCACAAACTTCAACTTTAATATCAACTTTTTCTAAAACTATCAAAATTGTATTGACATATTTTTGGAAGCAGGAAAGTAGTGTTCTGATAATGACAATTTTAGTGCAAATTGACATACAACTACAAATGGTGTTTCGTGTAGTAAATATCTACCCCGTATGTCACGGTATAGACACTTTTAGTGCAATTTATTGACTTTATTTGTACGAGTATATTTCTTGCAATATATACATTGTAGGTCAGTTTGTCTTATAATATTATGATTTAATTTTTTGACACAATTACAGACACTGAATAGTATTTTGAAATATTAAAAAAAAAAAATAAACCAAATCTGTGAACTTGTACCTTTAAGAAAAGCCTAATTTTCTAATTTTCTTTCTGATAATCATTCGAACTACCTCTAATATTATCGATTAAGAAATTCAATCTGTGGAAAATTCTTCGGAAATTCTTTATGTTTTTTTTTAGTTTCGTGCTGTTAATTATGAGAGCTCTGTTGAAATTAAAAACCGCATGCAATGAATTAATTCGTATATTAAGATGTTTCGTTTTAATGTATATGATAACAATTCATTTGTCTGCTCTTATGAGTCATTATACAATGTGCTTAGTACTTTATCTATGTCGTCCGGCTAGCTTAGTTGGTAGCACGCAAGTCTACTGATCGAGGGTCGTGGCTTCGATCCCCGGGCGGGGTGTACTTTCGTGGAGCTGAGTCATGAAATTATTCCTTCGGCCATTCTCCCTCCTACCAATGATTTTTAATTATGTAGGGCAGTTGTCAGTCACTGACGAAAGTATGTGCTTAGTAGTTGGTTAACAGCTAAATCCAGAGATTTAGCCTTTCCAGGAAAAGTGAGTAGGTTGACCGACCGCCGTTATATGACCTATAATTGTGTTGCTACGGCTTTAAACCCAACTAAAACGAAAACAAAATAAGCATTATCTATGCACATTCAACCCCTGGTCTGGGCTACCAGTATACACTGGCTTCCCAAGATTATTACAGAAATGTAAAGCAGCAAATTTAATACCAGTAGTTGAAATTGTTTCGGGGTGATATTATACAACAAATGGCCCAATCTCCGCTTGAAATATCGGTTTATATCTTACTCAGGTCATGATCGTTCCGGACAAACGGAATTTTAGTATGTGCGTTTCCATGACAGTTCCCACAATGCAATTTTCAAAATGGTAAAACATTTTCAAAACGAGGTTGCATCCAGTACGAGGCTTGTCTCGATTCAAATAACGATAGAAGAAACTATTTTTTCCGTACTGATGCACCGGGTCCAATTTTTACATTTTCTAGTAGGTGGATCACCAATCATAGACTTACAAAACTCGTATATACCGGATCAAACCTTTATAAATTCATTGAATGGAGTTCTAATGAATGTAAATACAGTATCCTTCAAAAGTTCTTGGACAAAATTCTACTTTCAGGATAAAAACATCATCGGACAAGTTTGTTTGTTTGTTGGGTTTAACGCCGTATCAACACAATTATAGGTCATATAACGGCGGTCAGTCAACCTACTCACTCCTCCTGGAAAGGCTAAATCTCTGGATTTAGCTGTTAACCAACTACTAAGCACATACTTTCGTAAGTGACTGACAACTGCCCTACATAATTAAAAATCATTGGTAGGAGGGAGAATGGCCGTAGAAATAATTTCATGACCAAGCTCCACGAAAGTATGCCCCGCCCGGGAATCGAACCTACGACCCCTCGATCATTAGACTTGTGTGCTACCAATTGAGCTAGACGGACAAAACAGGGATTCTAAATATAAAATCCCTGGACAAATTATGTTTTTTAAGATAAACCTAATCACATGTACCAAAAAAATGAAAACCAGAGTCATCTGAGCAAAATAGAAAATAAGCATCAATTACAGTCCAACTTGTGAACAAAGGACAGTCATGGGAAGTCCAAAAGTGTCCTTTGTGGACAGGTGTCTGCTATGGACAAGTTGGAGGTGGACATGTGTCATAAAATGTAGAAATTACTTCCTGGGGATAAACAAGCAGCGTGTTCAATTACCCTGAACGTTCCAAAACGTTTCGTAACGGAAGTGTCGGAACAACTCAACCCAAAGACAACTCAACCCGAGACAACTCAATCGCCTGCTAACGGATTGAGTTGTCCCAACTTCGAGTTGAATTTTGCACGGGTTGAGTTGTCTTTGGGTTGAGTTTTCCCGTACACGAAACGTTAGCTAACAGCAGTTACTGAACACAGACCAGGACTAAACAACTGTAGTTAACCAACACATGATTCAAACTATATTACATGAATAAGCTTCATTGATTGGTTAAAAAAACCCTTGCCATTTGCTATGCAGTAAGGCAAAGTTACGGTGTCACAATGCTATAAAAAAAGTGCGTACAAAAAAAAACGTGTTTTGGTAAACATTAGAAATGAGACAATCCATTTCTGGGGTAGGCAGTGATGAAAATAAAATGTGTGTAATTCATTGTAACAAAATTAGCATGATGGACACCACCATTTGTTGGTAAATCGTGCTTGTGTTGGTAAAAATCTTTTTCATTACACTAACAACTAAGACAATCGTAAAACATATCACATGTTTATGTTATTGTCATCCTGAGCGTCCCTCGTAGTGGATTAGTTTATTCTATTGTTATTATAAACAGTGTTTTGTTTTTTGTACTATAAATCACATGCGACAGATTTACCGAATGCACTTCCGTCATAATTATGATCAATTTACTAAATGAATATTTGCACTATGAAGTCCATTCTCGTACCCCGAGGTTATCAAAATTCTCGAGCTAGTATTGAGAATCCTACTAGACTCTAGGTACGAGAATGTATGAAGTCAGTTAGCAATTGGGTTTCATGGTAGAAACATGTAGTTTTTTTTATATAATAGTGTTAAGTTAGTTCGTTCGCCGTTGGGTCGCTGGAACATTTAAGTTAAGAACATTGCTTTGAATCTGGAGTTCACTTTATTATAACATTGAATTAAGAACTTTATAACGTATGTTTGTAAACAATAAAGATCACGGACTATCATTAAATATCATATGTAAACTTGTGTTGTTATAAACTATATCCTAAATATTATTGTTGGTATTGTAAACCAGAGACATGATACACATGCCAGTGTGGCAACGTAACAAACTGTAGCATACCGCTACGCCATAATGCATGATCAGTTTTTTCTCAAAATTTCATTTGTTTCCAGTAACTTTCGAATGACACTGTATATTAAAGCCCGAAATAAGTACTAATTTTAATGAAAGGAAAGACTCAGATATATAGAATTTTTCTTTCCATTTTCACTAGAATAGCTGGCTAAATAACAATACTTCATCAAGGCAGAAAATCTACACAAAAATAGTACTATTCAAATATCCCTGATTTTGATTCAATATTTTTACAAGAATCGCTTCAAGGAAAATGATGTTTTTATTCTGGTAATATCCCATATTATGTATGTTTTAACACTATTTTAGTTGTCAGATTGGCTTGATATGATCCATATCAGTTCGTTGAATGAGCATATTTACTTACATTACGCACTTTTATATAACGCGCACTTGTGTATAAGACGCACCTAAAAGTACTTGAGTTTTATAGAATTTTATCCTATTTTCCCTGCAGTTCATTGTAGTAAAAGACGTTTTATTAAGGTTCAAACCTGATTAATATCGTGCTAATTGCTTCAATTTTTAAATCTTGCTTGTTATCACAGAAAAACTTCTTAAATAATGACTTGAAATGCATTTTTTATTCCTAGTTTTATTCTCAAACCTTACATTCAGAAAACTACTATGATTATTATTTATTTCGGAAAACTCGGTTTTCTTGCTAGAGTATTTTTCAGGCCGGCAAGAGGTTCAGGGAACATTAGCGCATCATATGACATAGAAGAGAAAATGGCAGAGCGTAGCACCCTGTTTTGCTGTTTAAGACTTATCACCAATTGTAAACTTCACTTGCAGGCGGTTGAACGCGTTTCAACATAGCATCGCAACAATCATTCTTGTACAAAAGTTTTAGAAATAACTTAATGAATGGCAAAACATTCCTATTGTACTTTATTCAACTCTTTAAACAAATGATTTAACTAATCTACAAATAATTCAAGTATTAGACAAGTGTCTGTTCAAACTTAGTATACCGTTATTAAATGATTTCATAAATAGAAACTCTTAAAGTTCAAAATTAACCATAAAACTATGTTACAGCCTATCGCCTTTCAAAGTCCGCATGCATGAAACCCTTATTTCTTTTGTTAATAGATATGATTTGGAACTCAATTTTCCTGGCGCGATATGACCTTTCCGTGTTTGTGCGCCGTAAAACCAAAACAGACAAACAGAACTCAAATTTTCCGTCCGTGCACCGGCGGGACCAGTTCTACACTGAATAAAGAAACTTAACTCCGAACAGACGCCAAACTAGTCCTGAAAACACGGACTACTACGAGTATCTTTAAGCTTAACGCTGTACAATTTTCATTAAAAACGAAACACAAACAAAAATCTTACAATCAAATAAAATAACCACGTACAATACCAGCTGTGTCCGCATTCGCACAACGGACACTCAATGGCGTCTCCTCTTCGCGGTCTTTGTGGACAGGTTGTACTGCACAGTATGTTAAAATAAACCACCAAAACAATAAAAACGTACAATATTTTCGATGATCTAATTGTTATTTATCTTATTATATGAATCACTAAAATTTGATTTGGCGAATGTTCAAACATTAGGTATTATACACAAAAATGTTTAACTTTCATTTTAGCCTGCCAGATTGTAGTTTGCTATTGCTACACAAGAGCTCTATAGTTAGCCGGAATCTCATACATTGTATTTGAAATGTTAATTTTCCTTCTTTTGGCAATTTTTAAAATTTTGATGAACATTTTTAACATTTCTGAATAAACTTTGAATTGCATGTCCGAGGTAGATCCCTTATTGGATAAACAGGGTCAAAGGGTCAAAACGGATGTTGAGATTTGACCCTTTTGTTTAAAAATAATATACTCTTATTTTAAGTTGACATTATTGTGTCCTGACCATTTGAGTTATCCAAATACATATACATTACATTTTTTAAATCAAGCAATTCTGTTGTAAAGCTAAATTTAAGGTGCTTTTTTAACTGTAAAACTTATCGTTAGAGATTTAAACGCGCAACATCGTTTTGAAAACGTGTTATGCCATTTTGAAAATTGCATTGTGGGAGTAACTTGTAATGCACTGGCTAAAGTTCAGTTCCGCCGGTACATCCTTAACCAAAGCTTGTTACTAATTGCTTTTAAGCTATGTCTATAAATGCTTTAAAATAGAGTAAATTTTGAACATTGCTACATCTTTGCCTCAATTCTGACTGAACTCCTGCCTCCGTCTTATATTTTTGAGTCTCGGACACCTATTAAAAACTTGCTTGAACTTCTGTAAACTTCCCTCGTTCCTTTCATGGGCTTAGTTTGTTAACTCAATAAATTCCATGTTACGGAAATTGAAAGTGCTTTAGTGCCTTAGTAATTTCACATTCTTTGAACTCTTAAACTACAATCAGTGCAGGTTTTATTGTTCATCCATTGAAAGAAAGGGGTTGGGATAACTTTTTGTGCATAATGCGGAATTGAGTTTATACAAAACCAGGTCTGTTTGATTTCTTATCCGTGGTTTGATTGATTTCTTGGCGGTGGTTTGTTTTGAAGCTTTTGTCCGAGATTTTGTAGAAATGCATTGTTTTTATGTTCAAACAGATTGACGCTATATCAGTAGTGTTCCAAATCCCTTATAGGATCGCGATTAAGTGCAAAATTGATGACGTCATCACTTCATGTGCTCAACTTATTTTTAAAATAAAATGGCGTCTTTGATGTTCTGATTTTTTCCCTTTTTAATGTCTTTTGAAACTTATTTTTTATGACCAATGTACTAAATAAACTTAGAATTTGTGGTATTTCAGTATTTCTTTATTCATTTCATGTTTTGATTACTTTTTAGCAGTAAATCTACTTGTATTTTTCATGTACAAAAAACTTGAAATTTCGCCATTTTATTCACATGTTTTGTAATCATAACATTATCAGATCATTCGACAGTAGCGTACATATAGCTTCTCAAACTCAAGTGTTCGATTTCGTATGAATCGAAAATGAAAACCAAAAACATAAATACTAAAAAAACCTACTAAAATTAAAAATATAAAGTTGGTTGAGTTTTAAATTAGTAACAATTCTTGCAATTTATCATTTTGAGTTCATTTTTCGTTCCTGTTATTCTTGTGTTAAAATCACTGACAAGATACCATAGAAACGCACAATTTGATTTGCGTTTTCAAAATTTGATGGAAGGTAGTTCATGTATCCCCTGCTCGTAAAAAATTAATAGTTGTGTATGCATTATGAAAGGCTCGAACGTAGCCACTGTCCGATAGTATAATTATAAATTAAATTAATATGAAGAATGTACGACAAAAAGCACTGATTGTAAACCCTTCGTAATATGGATCCCAGAACCTTTAATTAAGTATTTTATTTCATCCGTGGTAGGCCTTATAGCAAATTCTTAAGCTATATCGCCCAATGTATGAAATTTCAACGCTTGTATATCGGATACATCAAATATTGTTAATTATTCTTTCTCCATGGCGCTTGTGTATTTTTCCTCATAGCATGATTCGCTTAAAGATACACTCTCATAAATTTGGTTAATTTTCTGATATTTTAGAATTACGTTTCAGTGTCTGCAATTATGTTAAGAAAATGAATTCATAATGTTATAAAGCAAACTGACCTAAAGATTGTGAAAAATATTCATTAAAAGGCACAAAACGCTCTTAATTTTCAAAACCGTTACTAACGTTTTTGGTTTTTATGCATAAAATCACCATCTTTGATAGTTGTATGTCAAAACACTAAAATAATCATTATCAGAACAATTTTTATAGTTTCCAATATATTTCTACACAATTTTAAGCGTTTTAGAAAAAATATATTAAAGTCGAAATCATTGAGAGTGTTGCTTTAACATATATTTTATACATCGACTAGAATTTTCTGAAAAATCTCTTGGAGTCTGCGAATCAACAATCAGACGGAATCCACAGGTTGTTTAAGATAAGAAACTTGATTTCTCCACGTGAATCCGTCTGTCTAAACGAAATTAAACACGTACGTGAAAACCCACTCATAGCAATTTGCCAATTTCTTATGGTGAAGTATTGTTTAACATCAATATTAAAGAAAAATGTTTCGATTTTTTTATTGCTGTTGTAGATTGCGATAATCTGGAAAAGAAAACTGTGTGTCCCCTCTGTATTTTGGGTTTTAATTTCATAAGCTGTGTTATACGACCGTCGAAGTTCTTTAGAAGGGCAACATTCAGACCGCCCTAAAAATCTGGCTTACGACAAAAGTTGTCGCAAGTCTATGTAATAATTGCCTGGGTTTGACATCCGCAATTGAACTTGATGAATCAGCATAAAACTAGTTAAACTACATGCTGATTTTTGAAGAATAATATAAACAAGCTGTGTGCCGATCTATCAAACACTTGTGTAAAAAAATTACAATGTATATTGGCAGATTCTTTGGAAGACTCGGAATTTGATACTGGCCCAGTTCCGACAGCCCAATCGAGCACGCCCCTTATGTACGGGTCGCGAAAACTAATAACAGTTTTTTACATAACGTTATATTCGCTCTCAAAATTATACAAAATTATACACGAATGTCATTAACCCTCTATATTAGGTTGGGGCAAAAATATATATTCAACATTTTATTCATGAAATCTGTATTTAAATTGCGGGTGTTTTCGTCCTGAGATTGTTTAAACTGCGCATGCGCGCATTTGTGATCTAAAACGAGGCAAAATACAACGCTCTATAACTCTTTAAGGCTTGCAAAACAGCCCTGCTTGTTACAAACAGCAAATTTAAAACGCTATGCCCGCTAGCTTGATTTTCTGATTCAATGATGTATGTTTCTTTTTCTAAAATCGTCGAGCCAAGAGGCGATTTCTCGAGGGAGCGTTCTTTACGAGCCATCTTGTATAGCTTCCGGGATTTTTCATCGGCTGTAAAGCTATCACCTTTTTCTCCATCGGTGTACGTTCGGTATACAAAGCTTAGAGCTGTATAGAAGCGTTACCGAGGGAAACTAGCATTCAATTCATTGTTAATTTATACCCATTCTTTCCGATACTTTTTGATACAATCTATTGAGTTGATTTTGTATTTACATCCGGGCAGCTCGATGTCTAGTTTCCGGTCACGTGATTATGGCGGTTCGTTTTCTCTGTTTTGTCCAAAAATGTCCAGAAATTTCACATTTAAGCCTTAATGTGAATGATATCGTATATTGACAAGCTGTCAACTTCGTTACAAGTTGGTAAACCGTATGATATTTGTCTTGTTACTGACCAAAACTAGAGTTAGTCGGGGATAGTTGACCGTAATCTGATCTCACAGCTGTCGATAAGGCCCTTCCGGCTTTTTTATTAATTTTTGTGTAGGATGTTATAAAAGTAACTGCGCCGAAGTTGAAATACCACGATGGATTGAATGATCGGTTCGCTCGGACTATTTCTCAATAATCCCATATTCGAACTTTCGAGTAAAAAATGCAGAGGCGACTTGCTGAAAAATTAAATTTCTGAAATTTTATTATTAAATGAAAGTGTATGTATTGAAAGTTTGTTGTTTTTGAGCGTAAGATATTGTTAAAAAATGATCGTAAAGACGGTGTCAATATCATCATATTATTGGTTTTCCGTATTTTTCGTTCTTACATTTAAAACATCATTATGATGGCAATTTTCGTCTTCCGTACTCGGAAATTTACATAACTCATACATCGATGACGACATATCGCCGATGGAATTTTTATTTCCATAAACAATTCATTAAGCGCTCCGGGGTGTCCCAACCTTGTTGTATTGAAACCTCAAGGGACCAACAAAGACTATGCCTGATTGTTCCGTTTATGACGCGTGTATTGTATTATTCAATGTATTTATTACTCGACGATTTTCAGTTTAAGCTATGTACTGATTGAACTGAACAAAGATTTGAATTGGAGCGTATTGGAATATTTCAAAAATCATTACTTTTATAGAGGCAAATGTTAATAGTCAGAGAACCGCGCTGTTGTCTTGGATTAGGTCACCTTTAACCTGAGGAGCTGAGGGAGGGACTCAGACTTATAAAAAGTGCAACATAGTTTAAAAAGATGGTTTTGTGGGGGTTTTGGGGGGGTTAACGCCGTAGCAACACATTGTATAGGTTATATCACAGCGGTCAGTCCACCTACTCACTGTTCCTGGAAAGGCTAAATCTCTGGATTTAGCTGTAAACCAACTACCCAGGACCTTTCGATCCCCAATCGCGCTTCATTCCACAGGACCACTGCTCTTTAAGTTCCGGTCAAAGTTGATGCTAAAAACCTGTAAAAACCGGTCTACATGAATGAAAACAACCTAGTGTACTAAATAACTTATTCAATCTTTTATTCAATTACTCAAACAGGTCATTAATAAGAAATGATTCTCGACAGTAATAAAAAAGCAAGGTCATGGTGTTATTTACATGTGAAGGTTTTGGAATATACGGTGCCACCCAAAAATCTTCGGACTTAATCCTGTTTACGGATTAAAGGTACTCATTCACAGATTTCAACTTAAATATCAACTTTTTCTAAAACTATCAAAATTGTATGGAAATATTTTTAGAAGCATTTAAGTAGTGTTCTGATAATGACAATTTTAGTGCTAATTGACAAACAACTTCAAATGATGGTGTTTCATGTAGTAAATATCTACCCCGTATGTCACGGTATAGACAATTTTAGTGCATTTTTGTGACTTTATTGTATATTTCTTGCAATATATAGGTCAGCTTGTCTTAAAATAATAAGAATTAATTTTTTGACACAATTACAGACACTGAATGGTATTTTGAAATTATAGAAAAAATAAACCAAATCTGTGAACTTGTACCTTTAACACAAATTCGTCATTGAAAAAGAAACCCAAAGGGTCATTTTGGCAAATTTCAAATTCAATCTTAATTAGTTAATCAACATATGATTAAAACTATGTTACATGAATAAGCTCTAATTATAGTAAAATTACTCGCCATATATAATTATGCATCTTTGCACTGTGCACTTTTTTCACAAAAAAATCATACGACAAAAATTATCGTAAGTCATTTTCATAAATTTGCATTTTCTATGTCAGATGGATAATAAACATAACTATGATATGATATTCAATAAGTGCACAATATTCTACATAATTCAATTAAATTTGAAATTGGTTGGCCAAAAATTGACCGTATTATTTATGTTTCTTGCTTTTGACTTACGATGAGTATTATTGTAAGATTTTTGTGTGTAAAGCGCCACAATTTTTCTGTTCAAGAAGTTTAGAAGGGTTCTGTACTATTAATTATGAATAGGACAAGTAATTGGGGTTGATATACTTTAAAAAATCGATGTCATTTTCTAGAAGCATTGATTTTTCACTAACAAATGCCGTTGTAGACGGTTTTAGTACGTCTTGAGTTCGCTAGCACTTAATTTTGTTGTAACTGTAGCCGAGTTTTCAATAATGAGTCGAGATCTTCGATTTTCCTAACATGAGACATTATAGTATAAATTACTTTGAATTTCTTGCATACTGCCGATGTAATCAACTTTTTTATTCTCGGTTGTATGCAGGTCATTTGTCTGTCGTCATTCCTGCGTGAAAATTTACCGTGATTGCCCAGCCGTAAGCCATTCAGAAGCAATCTGATGCCATTTTTTCTTCAGAGTGAATTTTCATTGTAGGTTTCATTTATTATGATATTTCTGTATTTGAAACTTTGGCAATTTCTTTTGAACGCCGCATTAGTTAGTGGCCCTCCCAACCTGCAGCCAAATGCTGAGTAGCTGTGCTATCACGTCCCAGTCTTGTTCGACTGCGGGGCAATTTTATTATAAAGGGCTCTCTGTTTTTAGAACGATGTCTCTACTTCGTTCCAATGGTAACAAGAGAGCATCATAAAAATTTTTGAAAAGCGCTACGGGTTGGAAAGCGAACATGAGCCCACCGAACATTCTTTGTATGTAAATATTGAACGTGCAGATTAACGGTGTGTATGGTCATTGTTCTTTTGACATCGACTCCATAAACCTTGCTTCTGATAATAGGGACACTCAAATCCCGTGTTTCATAATTGCACGTGCGGCCATTGTAACAATTTCGGGACACGTGACAAATCACGCTCCGTAGTTGCACGTGCGACCATTTCACTTCCGGCTCACGTGACGGAAGAACATAACGCGGGGAGTCAATGAACTGCATGTTGTTTGATATTTTGAGAATTGAAGAAAATAAAATCAAGCGTTCCGCTAGCATCTGATTTGTCTTGAATTGCCAGCTTTTAAAACGCGCCGCTTGCCTTATCGTTAACACGACTTTTTGTTGGAAGTTTATGACTGTTTTATTCACTTAATGCTAAAATCATTGCTATGATAGTTCTTTATTTCTCTGGAAATTTCATTTCGTCCGCCATTTTAGCAAAAACTCGTACAAATTCATTTCATTGAAAATTTCAATGAAATTACGTTTATTCAACACGTCGTAAAGTTTCACGGATATGTGCAAAAAACTTTCAAGTTTAGAGAAATATAGTGCACATGCACTGACCATTTTTCATGGAATCCTCGTTTAGATGAAAGCTACGCATTGATTGGTCAACACAAAGGTCATCTGCGCGTTAACCCCTTGTGCTATGTTGGAGGGTCCTATGATAACAGCCAATAGGATATCTGTTATAAGGAGATTGATCCGAAATGGTCGCAAAATTGCTGCATTTAAGGGGCTAATGTGCTTTTCCCATTTTAGTAAAAGGGTGTGTTCAGAAATTGTTTTACTGGATTTAACACCGTGTCAACCCAATTTTGAGATTATTTTACGACGTCCAGCACACCTAACCTAGCTTTTCTGGACGCTTGTCTATAACCAGTACTCACCTATCCTTCTACAAGGCCGGAAACTTCTCCATATATCTTATTAATGGAGGAAAATCGATGTTATTGTCAAATTTACATGGAAGGGTATATGTATAACCTTCCCGGGTGGGATTCGAGCCCGTGCCCCCGAAATCCAGGCGCGCTACCAACTGCGCTACCGACCCGGGTCAGAAATTGTTCCCAGGACACACAAGTCCAAATAATAAATGAAGCAGGATTTTTTAAGGAGACAAATTAAATAAAATTAGACCTACACCTAATTGTAATTAGATACATTTAAGACGAATGGAATTTGTCTTTTCTGGGTGCGAATTAAACTGTTTATACGAACGGGCGTTGCAGCACACGATAGTTTTTTGGCAAACTTTTCTACATTTTATTCTCCGATCCGTAATTTAAGAATATTAGAACATTAATTTTATGGTGCCTGTATAGACATATGGGCATATTTAATACATCTGAGCCAAGAAAATAAACATCTCGGAGCCGTGAAATGAAATGGGCGCAATGCAATAAGACGAATTCCTGCCCTTCGCGTTTGCCAACATACCGCGAAAACCAGCCATTAAACGCCATATATAATTTCGCGGTAAAATTCCATAGCGCCATCTGACGGATATTTCCTTGCATTGTTATGACTGATATTTTATTAAAAATCGTAATTATACAATTATTACCCCACAGGGGAGAGTATATTCATGGAACATAATATTTCTATTTGACCTGTTAGCGACTTGTTTAACCGGCAATTAACAACCGACGATGCTATCCGAGGAGGGATCGAATTATTTCTCGCTATGTAGTGGAGGCAATTAAAATGAGATTGAATGAATGATATTATTAACAATTATAT
Source organism: Mactra quadrangularis (assembly GCA_025267735.1). Lineage (NCBI taxonomy): Eukaryota > Metazoa > Mollusca > Bivalvia > Venerida > Mactridae > Mactra > Mactra quadrangularis. The sequence goes on from CM046310.1 coordinate 666,221, forward strand.
TTATAGTTTGTTGATGGTTTACTAATAGAGGGGGAGTGACCTGCGCTTGTAACTAGAGAAATGTTCTTTGATGTGGCGATTGTCTAATGATACTACGATCAATAGTCTCATGCGGAATATTGAAGAGTTCAGAATGAGATAGCCTTTCACATTCAGCCCTCAATGAGGTTTGTCCAATGATCAAACATATATTCGTAGGTCACGGAAACTGCCGAGAGGTTACGTTTGTTTGGGTTTTACGGCATACCAACACCAAAGGTTATATCATGCCGAATGAGTGGTTACGATTGAACCTCTCAATCTTCAATTCCAAAAACAAGCATGCACATATGTATGGTTTTGGAATCAAACATTTCGCAACAGAATGAAATACTAGTCTTTAAGTACAGTTAAGTCCCGCATAAAAGACCACCTTGGTGATTGCAAAACCACGGGTCTTGATGATTTTAAGTCGCAAATGTATTAATCCTTAGTTTGAGAAGTAAACATTTCCTATATTCAGTCCATTTTTCTGATAAGACCATTTTTTATTGTCTTCTAAGTGAAATTTCAGTACTTGCATTTTGTAGTAGGCTATAATTCAAATGAAGTACATGTACTGATATAATATTTTGTATCACAATTTAAAAAGCATTGTTTTCTTTGCTTACGATGTAAATTTCCATAGATCTACCACTGGAACGTTATTTAACACAGATCTGAAAGTTTGATATCAGTGCTATTTATCTTCAATATTCAGCCTGTTACAAAATGTACAAAATTACGAGGAAAACGCGTTAACCATGTTATGACTTGTGTAAAATTATCAATCCTCAAATGCACTTTTTGTTAATTTGACGTTTGTGTATTTATGAAACATTTGTAAAATGAATTTCAAGCTCTGAAACTGGAAATCTCATTAAAATGTTTCCATTGAACATGCTTGCCAATGATTTCAAATAAACAGGTCTTTTGACTTGCTTTACATATACAAGTGTGTAAGAACTTTTGATATTTCTATGAATGGTTTTCAGAAATCTACAAAATGATCTATTTATATGTGTTTATTGAACGAAATTCCGGCAAAAAGTTTTTAAAACGATTTGAAATGGTATGCCGAATTTTTTGCGGGAGACTATTCCTTTGATTTTGAACGTCTAACTGGAAACTGGGCAGCATATTATCAAACATCTTATGATATAGTTTATAAATATATTATATTGTAGAGGGATTTATACCAAAATCTGTCGTAAGACGCTTGATAATAGGGCCCCTTGGTTACATATCCAACTATTTGTCCTTTCAAGACTTACTGATTTGAGGGCCTTTTTGAACTCGATCGTGCCAGAATTAGGTTACTGAAAAGGCCAAACAGTTACGGTTGAGTTCCAGCCATTCGGAAGTACCTCAACGATCTTTTACGCAGATCTTCGTAGATGATGGCCGAGCTTGTTCCGAATGGTAACCAGCCACTCGGAACTCAGTCGGGTGTGTCGAATGAAATACGAATGTATTTTCAAGTCACGGAATTTTCCGAGAGGTCACGATTTGTGTCGAACTTGACGGACGTTCTATGCTTCCAGCATTTTTACATTTTTTGTTGATAGCTATTTCTCCCATATCATTGAAAGCCTGTGGGGAAATTCAAAAGAAACTCTATTACAAGACATTTGAAGTCTCAGAACGCCATAGTTATAATATGACGAATCACGTGACCAAAACAGATATATATATCGTCTGCTAGCCTTTGGCACGGTCTAAATTGTTGTTTTAACACCCAAGTCGTCTGCTACCCCCGCCATGTTACTGTTCTACTGTTGAGACAGACGATACATTGATCTTGGGTTAGAAAGAAACATCGATAATTGTTGTTTTTAGATTATGTTGTAAAAATAGAGGGAAAATTTCTTAAAAAGCTATAAATTTCGGATTATGGTGAATACGTTAAAAATTGAACAGTATCAAACATTTTCAGTTCCGCATTCTATTGGTCAAAACGTAGAATAATAGTTAAAGTGTATCTGTACCTCTTCAGGGAATGTCGTTAGGTCAACTGTCCGTTGCGATGTGATAAAAATGTCAATAGTGTTCTATTTAAGTAAAATTCGAATGTTTCAGTCAAAATATAAATAGGAAATTTCCATTCTGTCCTCGCCTCTGTTGCTACTTACATGCGAGCTCAGCTAATCTGAAACAAATCCGTTTTCATTTTCTATATAATCAAAACTATGAAAAAAAATATATTTCATTTCATAGTGGCAACTTAATTCATTGTTTAAGCTATGTACATTTTTTGTAAAGCCAGTTTTCATTTAAATCAAGTTATATCATTGCTTAACTTAATCATAAATGCTTCTACATTAAAGACTGAAAAAAGCCAAGGAATCATCCGACATGAGCGATTTCACTGGCAGGAGATCTGTTTGCATCAAAATACGCTTAATAAATCGAATAAAATTATGGTGGCATATTTCTGCCAACTGATAACCACAAAACTAGCACGTTATTTAAGTGGTTAACTAGTTACCGTAACAAGTTAACCTCCAACTTATCTAGTTAGTTGAGTGATAAACTAGTTATGACAACTAGTTAACTACATAATTAAATTAACATAACAGATTAACTAGTTACCGTAACAGGTTAACATTTTAATTAACTAGTTAGTTGAGTGATAAACTAGTTATGACAACTAGTTAACTACCTAACTAAATTAACACAACAGGTTAACTAGTAACCGTAACACGTTAATCACTTAGCAAAATTAATTTAACAGTTATCTAGTTACCGTAACTAGTTTACCACTTAACAAAAATAACTTAACAGTTAAACTAGTTATGGTTACTAGCTAACTACTAAACTAAATTAACTTTAGAGGTTAACTAGTTATGGCAACTAGTTAACCACTTAATTAACGTGTTAGTTATGTGATTATCTGTTGGCAGAAATATGCCACCATAGTTAATGACAGAACGCTTCATGTTTCTAACAGAAAGCGGTGAAGAAATCCACACGCTCTGCTCCAGAAACTTGTTTTAACATGTCAGTTAGCTATTTGAACCGAATGGAATTATAAATATTTATTCGTTCAATCACAAACATACTCATGAAGACATTTGCGCTAAATACGCTCCATAACATCTGTTTTAAGGAAGCGAAATTACTTTTCTTATACAAACACCGGGGTAAACCATTAACCGGAAGTGTCCGGTGACGCTAAAAGTCCTGCGGCGGTGTTAGAATGTAAATAACTGAAGCGTGATATTTACTTTTTTGCCGATGAAAAATACTAAATTAATTGGAATGGTTTGTATATCGAGACGCGTACTACGTCATGATGACGTCAGCATTTTCTGCTTTGTCTATTTGAGTTAGTGTTTTTTGAAATCTTGACAAAAATATTTAGGAATTCCAAGTCAGAAAATTTCTTTTTCTAGAAAAGTTAGATCGCGGATCAACTGGAAATTGAAATATCGATCGCAGATACTTACCTCAGGGTATACGATTCATTACGAATGTTTTTTCTGGTTTCTGACAGACGCTGTTTTCTAATAAATACACGATTGGTCTTGGCGAATGCTTTCTTTTAAGTGTCACGGTTTTATATTTGTACCGACGTAAGCACGCTATGTCCATCACAATGTACGACTTGTGGTACACGAACAGAACAGAACAGTTATCATATATAATGTAAAGTTTCCAATATAAGGACCTTCGAAAATGGTAGTCTAACTTTGCCACTGTCCGTTTTTAACACGGACACCCCTTGGCTTGTTTTCATTTTTTTGTTTGTATATCCCTTTTATAACAGATGTTGAAAAATCTAAAACAACTTTCTCTTAGGTTTTGGGTGTGACTAATATCTCAAACACAGGTCTTTCATGCAAAGCTTGATAAAGCGATGCTCATGTGAATCAACGTCTCAGCAGAATGCCATAGTTGAAAATGACTGTAAAAGTCATGATCTAAAAATTCAACAGTCTTAAATATAAAAACAAATTTGGAAGTCAAATCTGATAAAAAAGGTTCTCTTCTCAGTTCAGATAAAAAATAAATCACATTGTCATTAAATTCTGTCAATTTAATAGTGGGCACATTTTCCATTACCAGAAAAAGTGCCACGAAGCTATTTTTCTTTTTTCTTACGACGACAGCGTCTCACACCTCTTGTCAGCGGCCGCTCATTTATTGTATAACAACAATAAGCGCTTAAAGTTCGTTCAACTGCCTATGTTTGCTTTACACTAGAAAATTCGCTTTTATCAAGATACGAGGCATATTCAGCGCTTCTAAAAATCAATTCTGTCAGTTCTTTGCTTGGTTAATGGTTTTGCCGCTGATCGGTTTTGCGAGCTATTTCTCTCTCTCTGTGAAAACGTTGATAGAACGAACGGATCGATACGGGTTTTAACCATGTTATATGTTTGTGTATAGCGCGGCTCAAATGAATCCTTTCTGCGTCCCTTGGGATCACACCGCTTTCGTTTTTATCGCTGAAATGTAAGTAAATCGTTGAAACAATCTCCTTTTATGTCTATTTTAGCTAAAATTTGGTAGATTTTATAGAAGTTTTAATTAAATCAAGAAAACTCAGCGTTTACTTAATCATGATTCAATGCTTTTAGCTGTTCGCTCACAGAGGTGGCTATTTTTTTAAATTTAAATATATCCTGTACGAGTCTGGGATAACGTGTAAAGAAAATGAAATCTTGATACTGTATGCCAAACTGACCTACAGATTGTGAGAAATTTAATTCATGATATATGTTATTAAATAAGTCAATTGATATAGACCCTGTTAATTTTACCTGGACAGTCATATTGGCCCTTAAGCATTCGGTCTCGCGCCAATACGACTGCCCTTGGGTTATATTACTATTGATTAATTGATTGAGGTTTAGTTTTTTTCACCAGGGTCCGTCCGCTCTATAAAGATGCAATATGTGCAGACCCCGGTTAGAACTCAACTTCAATAGTTTAGTGTCTATATAGAGTAGACATTCTTGAGACGTCATCCTTCTTCTGTTGACTGTGTGTCTACCACAGTTGGTGCATGTAGTGTTGACCCCTCTGCATTTCTCACCCTGGCTTGGGACAGGCTATACGGCTGCATTTAAATTACTATTAATGGACCAGTTTTAGATATTGGTTAAACCCTGTTTTATCAACCAATCAGAGTGCTTAAATTTGTTGTTGTTATTGGACCAGGGTCATTAAGTGTTATTGGTTCTATAAATGATTTCGGCCAAGTTTTCAGTTTAGTGCAGTGAATTTGGCAAATAACACATAGTTATTTAATAAAGGCAAATACGTCACTTTAAATATTTAAACTGTTACTAACAGGATAGATTTCATATATGTATATAACCACCATCTTTTGCAGTGGTATGTTAATTTGCACAAAAATTTCAGTACCCGAACACAGATTTTGGCGGTAGGGTGCATTTTAAATCAAAATGGCGTTAAAGGGGTACATGCAGTAGTAACAATTTCTATATGACAATGTATAAATGAAAAATAGCAACAAAAGCTAGATCAAACACCGGTTTAATCAACTCTGCTTTCTTCTATTGTTCGTTTTTTCTCAACTGTCAAAGCATGAATAATTTCACGGGGAATGCATTTATTAAAATTATCGTCGTGATACATCCATGAGTTTCCGAAAATGTGTATTATGATCGAGTAAAGCTGCTTACGCCGTATGATATGTTTTAGTCAAGATATATTTCATAACAATTAGGCTGCCAGTACAAAAACAATGCATTCAGCCACCGTGACATTATTCAAGCTTTGACAGTTGAGAAAAAACAGACTATAATATGGTGTTAAATATCATCACCTACCAAAAAATGGTGAGATAGTTGAAAGAACTTTATTAAAACTATTTGTACTTGAACGCTTGGAATTTTTACAGAACAATTCAACGCCCGCATGTGGAATTTTTCTAATATCCAGTTTGTTTTGTTTAACTCATTGACTGGAAGAAATTCCTGCTTTTATTATTCCGTGCCTTTGAAGTATGAAATTTATTTCGGCCGTAAAATAAACATTTTATTATTTTTTCTTTCAGTTCAAAAAAAGTAATTATTGATTTTATTCTAGCGAACACCATGATACGCGTATCACGTGACCACTGAGCATAGTTTTAGGTTTCCTAGTCTTAACCAGAAAGAATCGTTTCTTCTAAAAATATTTTCATTACTTATTTCCAAGTGTTGGCCAATGTACGAAGTTATGATATAAAAGTGGTTGTCCGAACTGGTCATTTATGAGCAAGCACTATATCTCACTATTGCAAAATTTTGGTTGCCCCCCAAAACATTGTTTTCAAAAGTGGTTGTCCGGGGCAACCAGGAACAACAAGTGATGCTTTTAATGTAGATTTTAACCTCAACCATCTGAAAATCGATCCTTTGTCTTGCCCGGAATGCACCGGAAGTGAACAGGAGATATTCACGAGCGAGATATTGATAACAGTTTATTGTCACGGCGTGTTAATAAAACGCTCCTCGTTACATTTAAATAAAGCTAGGTCAAACCGTCTTTTCGAATGATTTTTTCCCGCGATAACTGATAAGTACCTATCGATTGTTTTTATTAATCAAAGCACTCGACGGCAACATGTTGCTATCGTTATTTAGATCTTAATGGTGCAAGGCATGTAAATACTATGAAAATTACTTTACTGATAAAATTTCTTTGTTTTAGTATCACATCGATGAATAGACAATATTTCACACAGCGTCTTGGCTGAAAGCGAGGGTGTTCTCATTAATTATTTACAGCATTGCATGAACTTCGAGAAATACCGATTAATTATGTTGCCGATGTAATCAAGTTTAAGTGCTGAGTACGAATAACGTAGAATTTTCATTTTTCCATTGTGCTTTTATTCAGAAGAGATACTATTTTTCTTGTTGCTGCATTTTTAATGAAATTTTTTGATGATTTTTTTAAAGATGTTGATTGAGTTAATTTAGATGTACATGTAGAGTCTTTTCTTATTGCCGAATTTTATTCTTGGACATTGGAGACAGTTTTTGAAATGCTGAAATGATTTGTATATATACGTGTAGCGTTTGATATAACAATAAAATTAGATTTGCTTGTCCGAAAAGAGTGCTGTTTATTGTAGCTTTTCGTTATTTGAAACTTTGTGGATTTTTATTTATGTTATATTGAAATTGGATTTGGATAAAGTTTTAATACATATGACATACGTATCGTATTGTTTATCTGAGAAGTGTCATGTTGTTGCCATATTGATATACAATTTAGAAGATTTTTTTCATTAAAATGTTTTGAATTGATTTGGATAGTGTTTGAAAGATGTGTATTGCATTCTTAGTCGTTTACGATAGTAAAATACTGGATTAAACCTTCTGAATCAATACTCTTAGGATTTTTCCTGATCGTCACCCTAAAAGGTTGGTAATATACGAATGTCCGAAGTTTATGTCTGACTTTGAAATTGATCTGTCCATTACGTACATATACATGTATTAACACTGTTCATATATATTTTTTGAATGTAGTCTTGATAGTTGTTTATTTGGTCTATAATAAACTGATTTCCTTATTATTTTAACATGACATCATTGCCTGTCTATGTCACGCCACCAGCACTAAGGGACCAAAATGGAATTGTAGGCTTGCCTTATTTGTGCTATACCTAATGTTGGTGTGCTTGCCATAGCGTATTTCCATTTATTCTGATAAAGTATATTCTTTGTATATTGTAATTTTACTATGTGTATAGTTCTGTTTTATTAACCTGTCACAACTTGAATAATCACACGGTCACTGAATGTGTTATTATTCAACTCCTTTTTTACTGTTGAGCCACCGATCCATACTAATTATTGAGGATCTAACTAAATAGGCGGTGATTTTGAATATCGAGGCAATAACAAATTCGAAATGAGTTAAAATAACTCTTTTAGTGACCGTGTAATTATTTAAGTTGTGACATGTTAATAAAACAGAACTTATACACCATACCAAATTAATATTACATTAGTTAAGCTTGCCATAAAACCTTGATTTTAAAGTTCAAAAAAATTAGTGCATCTATTTTGTTACTGCAACAGTAAGCACTGCGACATGCTTGACGTGTCTTGCTTGTTTTATTGCTTTTTAAACGTTTGACCTCCAGAGAGCAACTATCATAATTGCTTGCGTTTTATTCTAAAATTTATAACTTTAGTCTTTTGTCATAATGAATAATTCATATTGAGCAATCGTTCCGAATGAATTCGTTTCATTAACACCGATCAACGTTAGAATAAACAGCCGCGGCCGTGGCGTAGTTGTATGTCGACTTCGAATCCGGAGATCGCGGGTTCGAGCCCGGTTGCGGTTGGTCATACCCTATACATAAGTTGTTGGCCTCGTGGAATGGGTAAGTTAGTACTGGTAATAGAAAAGTGTCCAGGAAACCTTTAGTAGGAAGAGCTGACCGTCTTTTATATGAACTAAATATGCGTTGAATACGACGTTAAAAAACAAAACAATGTTAGAATAACGATAAAGATAGTCCGCAATATGATTGCATAAACCTAGAAGTTGTTTCTTCAAAAACTTAACTTCCTTAACATGTACTTTAATTTGACTGAAAACAATTGTACCTGCAGAGTTGCAGAAGTTCAAGGAAATGCCATTTCGAGTAAATCAAGCCAAATCAAACGCCTTTGCCGATGAGTGTTCGTCCAGGCACTCTTTTGTCGCTTTGCAGGTTTTCAAACATAAAAATTGCCATCTTTTCCAGATATGTCAATTGCACTAAAATGTTTTTACGACAATTTGAGAGTTTTTAGAAAAGTTTATATTTTATTTGATATTTAAGTTGAAATAAGTGAACGAGCAACTTATTCATTGTTAGTAGATTTCTGTTTGACACCGAACCCGTCCAATTGGCCTTCGATTCTACAAGACTAAATTATGAGTCAGATCATGAACAAGCACATTCAATGTATTGCTATGGAAGGGAAGGCACATACCATTTCGTACAATGTTATGCAAAGCAGTTAATTCATGCATTATAAAGGAATATTCACTATAGTATTGTCTGATGAAAAGTGTCATTCAATGTAGACGGAATTTATGAATATTTAATGACTCTTGTTTTGTTTATTATTTCATCAAAAGCTAACATTATACACATGTTTCCATTTATAAAATGCTAATAAAGCGACATGCTTTATTTTAAATAGCTGTATGGAACGCTGCAGACAATTGGAAAAAAATATTTAAATTTATGGAACGCCATGGATGTTTTAAAAATATTCAAATTTATTCAAGCCTTGAGTGGTATTGTGTTGTATGCGGTCGTTTGCTTCCACTTTAAATTGCAGGAAGCCATGTCATTGACTTCTGCAGACTTCATGTAAATCGCAATTTCGTCGTTAAGGCTGTTAGCTTTTTGTGGAACGTGCATGGGGATATGTCTGCAGGAAATTTGTCACGGCGTTTTCCCCAATCCGCCAAAAACACTTGGCCAGCCGTTGGTATTGAATTAGCAATGTTCATGTTGGCGTTTTGTGACTGTGCATGCAATATTCGCATCCAAAACCACTCATTTCAGCCCAATGTCCAATTTGCTTATGTTACAGAACAAAAACTATGCATGCCTTTCCAATGTTCCATATTCTTAATTATTTAAACATAACCTATATGACTTAAGGAGGTATACTTAGGCGCCATTTTGGCCATAATTACTAGAACAATTATGTAGCTTTAAATTTATTTGAAGGTGAATTACTAGGTACAGAAAAGTTGGCCTACACACGTTTGATAAATACACCATTCAACGTCGACCCAATCACATTAAATATGTTCAAATGAAATCCAATTGAAACAGGAACAAAAACTCAAACAATTCTTATTTTCAAACTTCTGCTTTATCTCAGGTGTCAAAACAGTGTTTAATAAGTTTTATGGAATATTGTTTCAGATTTTTAAATGGAGTTTGTGAATTGCAATCGAACATTGGACCCCTCTTCGAACCCCTTTTACTCCCTCATCGTTCCTTTATACGCAGATATAATTATACTAATGATAAGTGTACATGCACTAAAGCCACGATACAGGTAAAACTTTGATTTTTCAGCTAACATTTGCGATACATGTCTATTTATAAATATATTTGTTTTTAACCTTGCGTAAAATTAAAACGTATATATGTACCAATAAAATTTTGACATTCTTTGCATGTATAAATGTATTTCCTAAATCCATGCCCTACTTTTAGTCAGGAGGTTGTCTTAAACAACAAAAACAAAGGTGTGTGGAGGGATACAAAAACAAAATAGTTCGTTTTCAGCTGGTAACCAAGCATGACGTCATATCCGCTATTTCATTAATTTTATCTCCACCATTAAAGAGTACTGTTTACCAAATGAGTCCATTGTTGATCGTCAAGCTTCTAGTTTATTTGATATCCATTTTATTTGAAGTATTGCTTGCTTTCGTTAAATTATTCCCGCGTGACTTTCTATCGGATGGTAAACGAAACTTTACTATTCATTTCATTTAATTTGGCCGTCGCTATTGAGCGCATGTGACCAATTTAATGACGTCATTATTGTTTATGATGTAATTGCTCTCGGAGTCATACGGGCATATGTACGCGATGCGTTGATTCAACCAAAACGTGGTTGTGCGGTTGTTATTTTTTCTACGAGCGCAATTCAATCATATAATTGCCATTGGAATGTAAATTGAAAATGGTGATAACGTATTCTTTATACGATTGTATGCAATTTTCATTGAAAGTTTGCCATATCATGTCATTAACTACATCATGAATTATCTTTAATGTTTTATTTATAGTTAATAACATTGTCTCACTTATTTACATCGTCTGTGTTACTAAGTGCTTTAGTACCTTTTGCAACATAGTTTTCTTGAATATTACCATAAACAAAGGTTAACGGTCTGTAAAAGTATGCTGCATTCAAATCAATCTGATAAAAACCCGATCTGAATTTATTCGCTAGCACTGCTCGCACACTCGCTTATTTTGGATCTGGCTGCTTTATTGTAAGGGTCACATTCAACTGACCTTTGCCTTAATTAATATTCATAACGAAATTATTGTGTTCAGTGACTTATTTACATCATCTATGTGATTAATTTGCTACGAACTGTCCAATCAAAGGCTGTGATCAGCACTGTCGTCAAATAAGCACACAAATCTTGGTCTAAAATAGAATTTACGAAGTCACAATGTGTTTCTTTTAAATGTAAGCTATGCATTGATTGGTCGGCACAAAGATCATCTCGACAGGGCAAAGACCGACGTTATCTTGCGGCTGTTATACGCTTTCTGTAACAGTGTCATAGAGATTTCCCAGGCATGGAATAAATTCAAAATTAATACCAAATTGAGTTCAATACAAGTGCAATGCACTAATATCTGAAAATTACAATACTTAATAAATCTTTCTGAGCTGTACTATTATCGCTTTTAAAGACATTCGGCTCGAGTTCACAAAAATACGAACCAATTGAACTGGAAGATGGGTGCTTTACCTTAAAGTTTGTGACGTCAAATAACAATTATAAAATTTATTCTATAATTAGCTGACAGACAGTTTTACTCTTGCAATTTAAATCTGGCAAAGAAGTTGGCTTCGGAGAAAATATTTCTCTAATTTAGGTAAGAGGTCAAGTAAAGCGTAACAGTAGAAGTCAAATTCAAATTTCAATTCTATTCCAATTATTGTTAATTTCGTATTATCAGGCCCACATTTCTCCTATTGCACTGACACAAATATTACTCATCAATTTGGAATCGAGGAAAGAATTTAAGATCATTATGTGAGGGACTTTCTCAGAACTATTTTTCTGATGTGCACTCATTATATAACGACGGAGTGACAAATATGACGACGTGATAAGGCGTATTAAACGTTTCGGATTGATTTGAACATCATCGTTAAAAATGCTCAAAAATATATGATTGGATTAAAAGTATTATAATTGTTCGATCTTTGACCATAAAGGGATATTATCAAAATGTTTTCTTATGAATGATTCAAGAAGGTGGAGTGATATACAATTTTGAATGTTTGTCGATATTATTTAGCCCATGACTTTAGCTATTTGTTGGTTTTTGCAAGGGATATTGTCAAACCTACAGTATTTTCATGCTCCTTAAAATCAGTGCGTAGTGATCCATTGGCGTTTTCAAAATATTCAAAGTAAAATGTTCTTGATAAAGATCGAGGTGATAAAAACTTAACATTAGAAGCATTTCTATTTTAGCTCGTGCATGTACCAGAAATTTCGATTTAATCGATTGACTGCGGATAATATCGAATCAAAATTTAATGATTGATGATGATGGAAGAATCATGGTTCTGAAATCACTGCCAATTTTAAACGTACGCCATGATATTAATCTAACTTCAAAATTCTTATTTTCACTTTTTTCGAAACGCTTTTATGGCAAATTAGTTTTCAAAATTTCATCAAATTTGACGAATTCGGAATATGTTTGATAACATCGTTAAAATGAAATCAAGGTAGACGAACGCATGATTATTTATCATGCGGATAATGAATATATGAAAAATAGCAAATTCGGAATGTTTTTGATAATATCGTTAAAATAATAAATGAAATTTAATCAAAGTACTGAAAGTACTCTAATATTCATCATGTTATTTACTATATCATGAAATTTGATACATTCGGATTAGTTCTGATAATATGCTTAATTGATTACATAGTTGAAACCCTGGAGGTAGAGATGTACTTCAATTAATCACGTACATGGAATCCGTAATTTAGAAAGTACGGCAATTATCTGACTATCCGTTCTCATAGTTTAGGCTTATAAACAAATCCCAGACGGCTGTTATCGTAAACCAATCTTTTGAACTCAGCTGACCAGTAAACGTATCCGTATTACCGGTTTTTATCTACAACTCTAGTACCCCAATTTCAGGTATTTACCACAAAGATAATGAAAAGAACGCTAAGATATAAAACTAACAAAAATATTTCTCTTAGATTCGTATTTCCATCGTTATGATGCCAAAACTGTGTTTCTGTCTGTCATCGACGGCCAACTGGTTTGTGATATCTGGTTGATAGAGTCTAAAGAAATCTAATTAAAGCTTATAATTACAAGAATAACATTGATGTCAATGTGGCGTGGTTTCAAAATGTAATGATATTCGAAGCAGACTTTTTGCTATGTATTTAGTTCATTGCATCGACTTTGGTTTTATCAAAATTAATCATTGCATCAATCTTTCTCTGCTATTTGCTGAGTGTACAAAATAGTACATGTCATTTTTCCATTGCTTAATGTAAGTTGTACAAAGTCTTAACAAATCTGGAATTTTTAGCCAAAACTTCTTTCAATAACTTGTTTTAATGACCAAGAATTGACAATATGTTCTCATTGATTTTTTTGCCCCAGTAATAATGTCAATGAAATGTAATATGGTTCCTTTCTGACGACTTTTGCTTCATGTTTGGCGTGTCAGAAGTGTTTGAATTCAAAATTTACTTTAATTAGCTCTTCCGATCTTGTTATTATAATAATTATTGTATTTTTATTTATTTATTGGAGTTAACGCTATGTCAACACAATTTAAGTCATTTTACGGCGTCCAGCGCACCTAACCTAGCTTTCCTGGACCATTGTCTATAACCAGTACTCGCCTACCCTTCAATGCCGGAAACTTCTCCATATTATCTAATCAATGGAGGAAAATCGACATTATTGTCAAATTTTCATAGAAGGATATAACCTCCCCGCGTGGGATTCAAACCCGCACCCCCTCGGGTACGAGATTCAAAATCACGGGGCGCTACCAACTGCGCTATCGACCCTGGTATTATTGTTTCTCTTCTAAGCTGAAAATTCATTCACGTCATACATGTACATAGTTTATTATGTTTGACTAATGTTTTTATTTGATATAAAAAAGTTTTTATTGCGATATAAAAATTCTGTTTGTTTTTTCTCAATGTGCACTGCATGACATCTATAAAATGCTCTGATTTATTCTTTTCTGCTATTTGCATCTTTATTGTATTAAATACATCTCTATCTGCAATTTGTATCAAGTTTTTTGGCATGTTTTTATTTTGACGAGAATTTCAGAACTTTGAGTCTTTCTTACAGTTTATTATTTTCCCTACGATTCTCAAAGCATTGCTGATACATTACTTTCCTCCCCCCACACACCTTCATTCATTGTAAAAAAACATTTTCCCGTTTTTTTTCTGTTCCGGAATTAACATCTGTTATCATCAACTGTGTACATGAGAAGCACAAAAAACTCAACAGTTGAGTACTTGTATTTTTTCCGGATAATTAGGGGTACGGCATTTATTCATTCTTCACCGCAATGAATCACGGGATATTTAAGTATGAAACGTTAGAAGCGTTAAGTATTAATGTTTAAAATGAAAGAAACAATTTTTTTTCATTTTTCTGCGTTACGTAATAATTTCCTTTTCAGTGTTTAGGATTGAATCGCCAAAAATTTTATGTTGAGCATAAGTACAATACACGGTGCTTTTATTGCTTGCACTTTACGAATTAGATCTTGTGCCATTTGGCGGATTAATTTTGATGGATAAAGTGTTGAAAAAAAATGTAAAAAATTGGAACTACTTATTTGTTATATTTTTTTATTAATCTTGGAATTTACTGGAAGTATTATTATGTAAGTATGAAATTACGTATATATCATTTAATAACGATTTGATAGCAAATTGGAATTCACGAAGAAAACACATCATAAGTTTGGTAGAATTCACAAAATTAACAGAAGCGTAGCTTGGCGTACTTCAGTGTTCTTCTGTTTAAAATCGGAAATGACCCCATTTCCCACATAAAACCCTGAGCAATACTCCGACAAACACATTGTAAAAATGTAGGTTTGACAACGAATGACGAAATATGTTTTGGACGGTAGAAAATCCTACAATGTTATTGATAGAGATTACAAAATGCTGATTTTCTGTAAAACATCGATACCAAAATGATAAGCCCAGGGCTGAGTTCAGTTACCGCGAACGTTACAGAACGTTCCGTAACGATACATTCTGAACTCCTCGATCATTTGCTGCGAATAATCTCGGACATATTTAGACGCTTTTTTGAAACTACCGGTGTTAAAGTAAACAATTATATGACCGAGGAGTTCCGAATGTATCGTTATGTAACGTTCTGTAAAGTTCGCGATAACTGAACTCAGCCCAGTATTCAATTAATTTTCGACATACGTATAAAATTGTAAGGAGTATGACCCCGTAATTATTCATACCATTCAAGGACCCTACATGTATAAGTAGGGTCCTAGATACTATACATAGCATACAAGAAACATACACATAAAACATGTTGTACAAGAAGACGTGGGGATCTGCTCATAAATGCTCACGACTAAAGTAACAGCCATCCCCTAACAACCAAAAGGCTTCAAGCTAGTGGATACACCACTGCACTGTCAAGAAGTATGCTTTTCATGCGTGTTTTGTTTATTTGTTTATAAGACACATAAAACGAGTTCTAGGTGATCAGATTTCTTTATCTTAACTTTATATTAATGCACGAATGTAAATAACATTATTTTCATTAGAAATCTATTTGATGGTTTACATATTTTACGTGTAATCATTGTGTTTGTAAGAACAACTTGTGGTTAGAACAGGCCTTCTATATGAATATAGGGTCTCGTATAATTTACACTAAGTTATTTTTGCTGGATTGTGAAACAAGCTCTTGCTACTTAGATTTATCACTTTCCAGGACACTTCCTGGTCTCCCAGTATTGAGTTTTTAGGGTAAAGTTTCTTGCTCTTGCTTAAGAAAACAACGTGGTAGGTTTTGAATAGGATTCGAACCAACGCGGTGCTTATTTTCAAATGATTATCCAATGTCCAATTGTTCCAATGTCGTAACCATTTGGCCACGCCCGCTTCTAAGGTTGTATGTTTTGACATGGAACTTCGTGGGAACATATTATCATTACGATTGTATTTGTGGACCCAATAAATATCAGAATTTAGGTCAATACACAATCGCCAAAACTAGTTGGCTAGCTCTTACCTTCATTAATTTATCGCAAAAGTTAAAATGGGTTTCTAAATTAAGCCCTCGGTAACCAGACCTTTCTGAAAATACAGGATTGCACCTTTTTGGCAAAAGTTTCCTTAACCTAGCTTTCCTGGTCCTTAGTCTATAACCAGTGCTCCCCTGCCCTTCTAAAGGTTGACAATATTTTAATATTCCTTATTTAAATAAATCAACAATTTTGGGAAATCTTGGAAGAGTATACCCAGTCCAGTTGAGGCTTTAAACAGCAACCTCTTCAGAGACAATAGATTCGAAATACTGCGCATAGCCTATTTTGCCACAGACCCGGGTCAAATATACAAGAAGCCATAGAAACAAATATGTTCTCTTCTCGGGTAGGCTTTCTAATTCTCGTCTGAAACGAGATTATCGCGTTCTTTTACTGTTTCCTATCATGGCTGGCAGACATTTTGAGAGTTCCGGATGTTTAAAAGACGGTATGGAAGGAATTTTATCCTCAACTTAAAAATAATTATGTTTGAATTTAATTAGTTTTACATCTTGGAAAAATCCGGCATGATTGGGTTTTACTATTAGCCATGACTAATTTAACATTATTGTAAGACGGCGAATATTTTGAAATGGAAATTAAATGGGAAATAGATATTACTACCTCAGTGTATTTTCTGAGGTCATTGCCTCAGCATAAAATAAACGTACAAACACGAAAGTGCATTGGCAGAGAATATTTCAATTCTGAACTTTGTGAAATCAAATATTCGCCTCGTTTTTACATGAAAGAGCATTGTGAATTTCGGTTCTAAGAACACGCAAGTAAATTATTCAGTGCATCAGGTCTGTTTTTTTTCTAATACAAGTGATTTATTTTCGATGCTGGGCATAACAAACCTTCGATTCTATGAATATTCTGTTTGCATTTTGAGACTTGTGCTATGCTCTTTGAATTTAATAGTTTTTCAAAAAAAATGTAGCTTGTAAAATATCCATTCATCTGGCTATACAGTCAGCAAATTCTTTGCCATTTTCCCACCTTTTTACTAAATAGCCATTTTGCCATCTTTTCCCGTTTTCGCCACCATTATCGTCTCAGCTGCATTTATATTGCCATATTCAACACCTTTTACCTAAAAAAGTTTAACCAACGTTGCTAGTTTTCCATAGTCAATACCATACCATAAGTTGCCCACAGTCGCCATTTTGCCATATTCCATACCTTGCCACCAGTAACCATTTATTCATAGTTACAACTTTTGCCATATTTCTCAACTCGCTACCTTATACCACATTTAGTACCGCACCAAGTTTGTTAATTTGGCCATACTTGCCATTTTGCCACCTCAACCATTTCAGTCATATTTGCAACCTTTGCCGTAATCAGCATTTTGCCACCCTAGCCACTTACGCCATAGTGTTAACTTTACAAAATTTAGGACTTTTGTCAGTTATATTTCCCTGATAAAATCTGAAGCAATCAAATTTGTAAGTAGGTCATTACAGTTGGAATCCTCGGATTTTATCATTGAATTTCTATGTAAGGATAACAAAATATTTCATCTAATACCTTTCTTGTTAATTTATCCTAAAATACTTTGCTTGAATTTCAAACAAATTAAATGATTTACAAAAAAGTTATTTAAGAATAAGCATGGCAATATAACATTTAAAAGTATGGGTAAAAGCCGAGTTATCCAACTAATAGGACCTACCTATTTGAAAAGTATACAAGGGGAAATATCTGACTAAAGTCCCTTATTCATCATGTTTACCATCTCAGCCATTGTCGCCATCTTTGTCAATTTTTCTAGCTCTTCAATCTCCAATCAGTCAACAGGTTTCTCACACTATAACTTTCTTCAAAACTGCTCGTCTGAGAATCATGAATGCTAAACGTATTAAGTTCTGCTAATAAATAATTCAGTGATAACTCCACAAGAATTTTCCTTTATGAATGGGCTTTGTTGAAGGGAATGTGATTTTCTTTTTGTTATCGGTGTCGTTTTACTAGTGGCGCGTGAAACTGTTCGAAACGCGTTCGATAAACTCTTCACATGTTTTGATATCTTGATGTCAACTCACACATTCCATGTGATGACAGAGGGAAAATAGAGGCGGAATAATGCGTTACGCTCATTTGCTTTGATATTTTCAAGGTGTTAACGAATGTTTATTTTTTGTTGCTGTTGATCATACGGCAGCTATTGGGTAAATAATTGATGAGGGGTAAACAACAGCGCATATATGTGTTGGGGGTGAGTGGGGGAAGCATACAGCGCTTTTGTGTGTGTGTGGGGGGGGGTAGCATACAGCGCTTTTGTGTGTGTGGGGGGGGGTAGCATACAGCGCATTTGTGTTTGTTTGGGGGTAGCATACAGCGCATTGGTGTTTGTTTGGGGGTAGCATACAGCACATTGGTGTTTGTTTGGGGGTAGCATACAGCACATTGGTGTTTGTTTGGGGGTAGTATACAGCGCATTGATGTTTGTTTGGGGGTAGCATACAGTGCATTGATGTTTGTTTGGGGGTAGCATACAGCACATTGGTGTTAGTTTGGGGTAGCATACAGCACATTGATGTTTGTTTGGGGGTAGCATACAGCACATTGGTGTTTGTTTGGGGGCAGCATACAGCGCATTGGTGTTTGTTTGGGGTAGCATACAGCACATTGTTTGTTTGGGGATAGCATACAGCGCATTGGTGTTTGTTTGGGGTAGCATACAGCACATTGTTTGTTTGGGGGCAGCATACAGCGCATTGGTGTTTGTTTGGGGGCAGCATACAGCACGTAGGTGTTTGTTTGGGGGTAGCATACAGCACATTGGTGTTTGTTTGGGGTAGCATACAGCACATTGTTTGTTTGGGGGCAGCATACAGCGCATTGGTGTTTGTTTGGGGGCAGCATACAGCACGTAGGTGTTTGTTTGGGGGTAGCATACAGCACATTGGTGTTTGTTTGGGGTAGCATACAGCACATTGTTTGTTTGGGGATAGCATACAGCGCATTGGTGTTTGTTTTGGGGTAGCATACAGCACATTGGTGTTTGTTTGGGGTAGCATACAGCGCATTGGTGTTTGTTTGGGGTAGCATACAGCACATTGGTGTTTGTTTGGGGGCAGCATACAGCACATTGATGTTTGTTTGGGGGTAGCATACAGCACATTGGTGTTTGTTTGGGGGTAGCATACAGCACATTGATGTTTGTTTGGGGGTAGCATACAGCACATTGATGTTTGTTTGGGGGTAGCATACAGCACATTGATGTTTGTTTGGGGGTAGCATACAGCACTTGATGTTTGTTTGGGGGTAGCATACAGCACATTGATGTTTGTTTGGGGGTAGCATACAGCACATTGGTGTTTGTTTGATGGTAGTATACAGCGCATTGATGTTTGTTTGGGGGCAGCATACAGCACATTGATGTTTGTTTGGGGGTAGCATACAGCACGTTGGTGTTTGTTTGGGGGTAGCATACAGCGAGGATGAGGCGAGGGTCACAAACAGCGCACTGGTTGGGTCGCATACAGCTTGTGGGTTTGTGAACAACCAGTAAATTGCCAAAAAAACCAACTAAACTCTATGTCGAAGATTTACGGAAAAAACCAGTGTTTCATTAAAACAGGGCAGTAGAACGGATAAAACGGAATTTTCTAGCAACCACAGACCGTAATGATTTGCTTTTTCCCCAAACCGTATGATTTGGGAGAATGATATGCTGGAAAAAGTGTTATCGATTGCTGTTCTGTCTGTTCATAAGATATGTTTTCTCGATTCAATACTTTAGTTCAATGTATTATTGCTGTTATAGACCAGAATTGATAAATGTCATTTGATACTGAGCTGTTACGGAGCAAAAAGTGAACTGTCAATCATTTTGGCTTCGTGAGATTCCGTCAATTTCCGGATATTTCCGTGAGCAATTCGGGAATTTTTTTCATATTTCCGTGAATACTCGTAGGTTATGTTATTATATTCAGAATTTTGGAAATGTCATTTGATACTGAGCTGTTACGGCGCAAAAAGTAACCTGTCAATCATTTTGGCTTCGGGAGATTCGGTAATTTCCGGTTATTTTCGTAAGCACTTTGTAGGTTTTGCTGTATTAGGCAGGATTTTAGAAAAGACAAATGAACATGAGCTTTCATAGAGCGAAAACATTGTTTATTTTGAACATTTATTACCGTAAGCACTTCGTAGTTCACTCATTTTTCGTAAGCACTTCGTAGATTTTTACTGAATTTGCGAACGGCAAAATAATATTGATAAGTAGCTGCAGTCCTCAAGGCACAATCTTAATCTTTGACTTTGAGAGATCCTGTTTGCTAAAATCGATATATCGCGAAACTGTATCGATGACTGGGTGACTATATCGCGTCTGGTATGGTATCATATCTTACTTGAAGATACGTAACCGTAGTGCACTAAAGAATCGTAATGTTTAAGCATTCAACATCTTAATATCATCGTGATTATTTTCATGCATTAAGAAAATTATATATCAAGGATTGCCTGCAAGACTGTAGTAATAGAATTGCGTTAAAGAGCGAGTTACTGCAGTCTAGCGGGCAACCATTGATATATATAATAACATAAATATATAAGATTACAGATAAGAGACATAAATGCTTGGCTTTGTAGATTTTATAAGAATGAGTCTAAGATGCGCAGGCTGATAGAAAAAAAGTTCTGTGAAGTTTCAGGACGCTTGGATCAGTTTCCTTTGATATATTTTTATTGTTTCAGACGACGAGAACTATTCACTTAAGCGCATTAAACGATCTCCTACTGGGTTCATTTTTCATTCTTGATTACGATGAAATCAAATTAATTTTAGTTCGGATCGATAGCGCAGTTGATAGCGCGCCGGGATTTGGAATCTCGTGCCCGAGGGGTGCGGGTTCGAATCCCACCCGGGGAGGTTATACCCTTCCATGAAAATTGACAATAATGTCGATTTTCCTCCATTGATTAGTTAATATGGAGAAGTTTCCGGCCTTGTGGAAGGGTAGGTGAGTACTGGTTATAGACAATGGTCCAGGAAAGCTAGGTTAGGTGCGCTGGACGCCGTGAAATGACCTAAATTGTGTTTACACGGCGTTAACTCCAATAAATAAGTAAGTTCATGTTGTTTTTTAGGCTCATTGACACTTATTGATAATGTATAGCGGTTTTTAGTATTATTATTTTGTAATAGAATATGTTTTTTTGTAATTATTTATTCTTACATAATAATTATTTTTTTGTAAATATTTTTGTAAGAGAGTATTTTTAGAAAATAATGAATATGATGAAAGATATTTTTGTCTGTAGGAATTTAATTATTTAGTAAAACAGATACTGAGAGAGCATTGTTAGGAATTACCTGAAATTTTGACATTAATGAGATTTTAATTCTCACAGTAAGCACTTCCGGTTGGTTTTTAGTCAAACTGGCAACTTCCTACCCGCCATGAGCACGTTGGTTGTTGTTTAGTTGTTTTTTTAGGGTGGTTAACGTCGTAGCAACACATTGTATAGGTTATATCACGGCGGTCAGCCAACCTACTCACTGTTGCTGGAAAGACTAAATCTCAAGATTTAGCTGGTAACCAACTACTAGCCACATGCTTCCGTCAGTGACTGACAACTGCCCTACATGATAAAGAATCAGTGGTAGGATGAAGAAAGGCCGTAGATATTTGTACTTGACCAAATTCCTAAAAATATACTGAAGGGACAGGTAATAAGTAATATGCGTCTGCGGGCGGCTAGTCGGGGTTGTGAGTAATATTGACCAAATGACAGTGGATTTTGCGCCATTAAAATGCCAAAAATTGTCTACGAAAGAACTGGGTTGGACAGAAAGAAAAAAACAAGAAAAAAAAACAATATTGAAAAACACCAAAGCTTAGTCTACGAAAGTGTTAATTTAATTTTGTGGTGACAAAATCATTGAAAAAATATATTTCATAAGCGTCAGTAAATCATATTCGAAATGTCATATGACGTCACATGACGTCACGTGCCGAAACAGACCAATCAAAACGTAGCAGACGAATTTAATAAAGGGAGATAATCGTGTTTCTTACGAAAAAAGGTGATTTACGATAACTATACTATTGGTTTTACGACCTTCATAAATCCGTATACGAGAAAAAATGGCGACAATATTGTTACCGTAAAGCAGGATTAATGTCGTAAAAAATTTTTGCGACATATTGTCATTTTGCGGCAAAATGTTTATGACTTGTCGTATACTCATAATTATGTTGAATAACGCTGTAAAATTAGATGTGCTTTACTTAGACCAAAAAATGAACAACAATTAAGTACAAGAGCACTTTGGAGTACTTTTACAAAAAAATAAACAACCGCTTTGACAAAAACAAAATTAGTGGCATTCCTTTGCGCTGCCTATATTGTATGATTTGTACATTTTACCCATTCGGATCACCTCGGCCTTTCATAATTGAATAATCTCGGAAGGATTCGTGGGGGTCTATCCTGGCAGCTTGGAATTTCACTACCTACATGAGGCAAAGCACAGGCGAAGCACGTACGATTATGCAAAATAGTTTTTGTAGTATACACACAGATCTTTGTTAAAAGATATTTCTTTGTTCTAAATTGAACCAAATATTGTTCAGCGATATCATTGAACTGTGTTATTTCAAATTTATGAACTAAAACAAAACATCACTCATCGCCTAAACAATTTATGGATTTGATTACTTCAACACCGACCAAAGCCTTTTGTTTGGGGGGAATGTGACAAAAAGGAAGTTCAAAAATGGCGTCTAAATATGTCCGAGTTATTTGTACAGTAGCGAATGACCGAGGAGTTCAGAATACATTTTACCTTGAGAACTTGGGAAAAGCTAATCACAATTTAGCTTGAACATTGAGTTAAACTGTCATTTGATTTATTTGAATATTGAATTATCTAGTTTTGGTTTCATAGATGTTTATCAAGCAGGCTGTATTAAAAATGGAAAATGCAAAGGGTTCTGACCTTAATGAGATGCAACTGGGGCTCTTTAGCATGTTTAGAAATAATTCTACACAATGCAATAAATAAAAGCCAAAACGAATTGCAATCGGACTTCAAAACCATTCATACCAAATCATTTTAGGGTAGTTGTCAGTCACTGAAGAAAGTATGTGCCTAGTAACTGGTTAACAGCTAAATCCAGATATTTAGCCTTTCCAGAAACGGTGAGTAGGTTGACTGACCTATACAATGTGTGGCTACGGCGTAAAATACCCCACAAAAATACATACCAAACAAACAACACAATACAAAAAAGCACACAAACAAGCCGACGAAAATAAACATACATTCTAGAAGTCTAATAAGCGTTCATTGTACAATGCTAAGCATACATTCTGAGAGGCAGCAAGCAGTGACTTATCAGGCATATCAGTCTACGAAATCTTTATAACATAATGATTAGCTGGGTGTACGTATTGTTTGTGACAAAACCCTGGTTTTATTGTTTATCCTTATCATTGTTTTATTTATATATTTGTAACAGAACAATGTTTGTTGTTGATGAAACATGCTTCATGTCTGACAAATTAACGACTTTTTGATGTAGTGTTTACTTTTACTGAAGATTTTATGGGTTTAGTTAAGTTGGACTATGGAACGCCGTTAGTAACTTTGATTGAATGTCTGAAGCTTTTGTGTTGACTATGGGACGCTGTTAGAAACATTGCTTCAATGTCTGTAGAATTTGTGTGGAATATGGAAAGCCGTTAGTAACATTGCTGTAATGTATTTTGAATTTGTGTTGCCTATGGAAAGCCGTTAGTAACATTGATTAAATGTCTGAAGAGTTTGTGTTGACTACGGAACGCCGTAAGAAACATTGCTGTAACGTCTGTAGTTTGCCGACAACAACTTGGAATAGTTTAAAGCGTAAAATTCTATAACTGGTCGATTATTCATTTTTTATTAGGTTTACTGCCGTGTCAATACAAAGTCTGGTTATGTACGACGGCCTGCTTTCCTAATCTTACTTTTCTGGATCTTTGCCTTTAACCAGTACTCGCCTACCTTTCCACCAAGCCAACAACTTTTCCATATACAATATACCTCATTAATGATGAAAAATCGACGTTATTGTCAATTTTCGTGGAGGGGATGAATCACACGAAGTTTGAAATCATGAGATCAACATCAGAGTGACTTACGACGAAAGTACGACCAAAATTAACATGCAACTTGTAATTAGACGCAAAGCTTGTAGTTTTAGCAAAAAATTATCAATTACGAGCATGTCTGCCATTAAATGAAGCGAAACTAATAAAATAAATTGCAAACGTTTCATGCCATTAAAATAAGAAATTCGGAGGCTGATAACGTATTCCGTATATTAAATTGTAAAATTTTCCTCGAAAGCAAGCTGCAAAAAGTACAAAGTTTATCGCCCAATTAACTAGGAAACAAAATATGTCTTAAACAATGCAAAGAACTATTGTTTATTCTAAATAAGTTGCACGTGTTTTCAGTGAATTGTTTAAATACCTGATAATGACGGAATGCACATAGATTCCACAGGTAAATGTACAGCGGTGCTTTCAACGATAAAATCTTAAAAAAAAAAAGTTAAAATTGTTAATTCATAAAACAGTCATTCCTTGTCCTATTAATTAATTATATTCTAAAATTATTTAGAACAGTGTATACCTTCTAAATGAGTCCTAAATGCTTAATTTGAAAAGGTCCCTTATTTTTTACAGTCTACGAAATACATGGGTGTCTGGTTGCCCAGGACAACCAAGTTCTAGTTCGGACAACCAAAACTTTCTTTTGAACAACCAAATTTCTACAAGCAAGATATAGCGCCAGCTGCTAAAATGACCTGTTCGGGCAACCACTTTTATATCCTATTTTCATAGATTGTCCCTATATATTAAGCCCACCCTGCTATTAAGACCATTTTGTATTGGTGGTCGCAATAACTGAACTTTACTGTAGTTAATCGAATTGATAAAAATATGTGATCCCATATCTTGGAAAATGGACTTAGTGACAGTTATATACCTTTATAATTGTACTGAATAATTATACTTTATAAGTGGATTTTTTAACTTGGCGCGCCGATTTAATAAAGTTAAAGTGCGGTTTAAAGTCTGCTCCCATATACATGTTCAGCCGACTTTACAATCTTGTACAATAACTCCTGATCATTGAAATCACCCTCAGGCAGGCGATCCCTCACAGTACCCATTTACACCTGGGTGGAGTGAAACAATTGTAGGTTAATTTCTTGCTCAAGCAAACTAGCAGTACTCCTTGTGGGGATCGAACCCGGGACTTCTCGATCCCTAAGCACGCGTCCTACCACTGGGCCACCGCTCCTACCTAAAGAATAATCTAAATGTTTAAAATAACGATGGATGAAGATATTTCGAAATATTTTTTTATTATCTTTATAAAAACAAGAGAGTAATAGCAACACTCTTATTCACTTAATTTTGTTTTCATAAGAATAAATACTTAAGCGTAGACTCATTAACAGCAGTGTGTTCAATTACCCCGAACATTCCGAAACGTTCCGTAACGTTAGGCTCGGGACAATTCAACCCAAAGACAACTCAACCCGAGAAAATTCAATACCTCACAAACGATTTGAGTTGTCCAAAATTTGGCTTGAGTTATCCACGCGTTTAGGTGTCAACGGGTTGAGTTGTCCCGTACCCGTAACGTTAGGTAACAATCGTTACTGAACACGTGCCATATGAGTCTAGAATTCAAAGTACAATAACATGCCATGTCTTGAAAATTTATTTATAGCAGGGAAAATTCCATTTTGATACATTTGCCTGTGTGTTATTTTAAACAAAACATTGTTCAGACCAGCGTAAGACGTGTGCGTTCTGTAGTTTTCTTAGCATTCGCTTGAATTATCAATTGGCTTAAACAGCTTATCTGAAATTACTCTAGCCTTTAGAAATGAGTTTTGAACAAACATTGGCTAAAAGCTACCAGGAATTAAAATGTAATTCTTTAGAATAATGCGCTATGTTTCTTAATACATATACAAAACAAGATCTATTTTTATCTTAAAGTATATTATGAGGTCAGCGTGTTGCTTCCATTTTTTTTCTCGAATTGTGTATATATGACAGATTTGTCTGGTTCCCAGTCGTACCTTTACCCAGTCTTTCTTTGAAAGGTAAAAGTACGCCAGGCAAAGCAGAATAATGGCGGCGCCCGATGTAATGTACAAGGTAACGGTCGTCATAATCATAAACAATTATGTAACTCTTTAGAAATGGAAAAGGTTTGAAATAAATGACGTCATAAATGCATAACCAATTGCATACTACGTATGCTTACATTTGACACACAATCTAATTTATGCATTTTTCTACTTTCAGAAAATGAAACAATTACAATTCATGGGTATCGCCGGGTTGAACTTGAGTGACGTCACAATTCTTTTTACGTAAGTAAACAGTTTATGAATATTTCAAATGACCTATATTAATTATTACAATATCGGAGTCAAAATGACTCGAAATGAGCTGAGGTTACTCTCTTTACTTATAAACCAAATGAAAACAAAATAAAAACAAACCTTTGATTCGATCAAGGTTTACTTTACTTAAAATACAACGAAATTGAAAACACACCAAAAGCAAACCATGGACTGAAAAAGGCAACCCTGTATTAGCATAGTTAATTTTGACATTCCAACTTGGAACATCTTAGTAAAACGCTCTGTAGGCCTGTAACTTCTCTCAATAACTTTGAATGAAACAAGATATATTTTTATCATGGAATTACCCATCCCAGTTTTTCTTATGTAAACATTTTAAGTCTACCAATCATGAATCAATCCAAGACGTACTGAATTAATCGTAACCGAGTGTAACAACTTTGGAAATGTTTTGTTTCAACCATTAGGTATAATTACATCGGCTTCACCACTTTAAAACTCTGGGGGATAGGTTCAATCGTTCCATTTCTCCAATATTACCATAATGTTTGACCGAATTGTAAGTACCGCTAATGGACTCATATCTTAGGTACGAAATGTTTTATGTACGAATAACATTTTTTTCGATAATTCACTTTTACACGTTTATTTCCGATTCTTAAGTATTCCCAAATGGAGATTAGATTGGTAGAATGAAACAGAGAGCATTTATGTCTAGAAAAATATACTCACAATACGAAATAACACTTGACTTCCACTCATCAGAATGATTTTTGGATAATTACAAATATTCAAATCATGCTTGTGCACTATTAATGATGACGTCATCAAAAACTGTGCCAAAAACGTAATGAGTCAATTACTGTAATACAAACTATGCGAAATTACTGATCTATCATGTGATATCACTTCGTGTACAATTAATTAGTTATAATGAATGAATCTAATTAATTCTGCGAAAAGTACGCGCGTTCTTTAAACCTGCAGGGGAAGGTGTGTTTTGCTACTTAAATGATTTGGATCATTCGTTCTGTGCATAACTTAGAAAGTGATACCGGTTTAAGGCATGGGTTCGTTATGTGAGATATTTAAAAAAGTGGGTTAGCTTTGTAATATCGTTTTAAAGTGAGCAATTTATTTTGAAATTATTTAAATGATTTTAGATTTAAAAACTTGTCAAACAATTTTGATGTTACGCCACGTGGCACGTGATACACGTGGCTCGACTGTTTTACTTTCTCGTAGTCTGAGTGGCATATTATGAAAAAATCTTACGATCAACTTCTGAATACAATAAAAAAGAAACCAGGCGTTAGACGCTTGAAAATAGGGACCACTGGTTCCCTTATTCATTTACCACAGAAAAGAAGTGTGATTGGAAATTCGGTAATTCGAATTTTCGATCGAGATAACGAATATTCGAATTAACCGTAATCTAGATTATGCTAATTGACTGTACTTGTTTTTCCACTGCATGTTTATTAAATTTTGCTGTGACTTATTTTATTCAAATATTTATTTTGACTCTTCTTTCAGAAGGTGAATTCATGGATATCGCCATATTGGATTTAAGTGACGTCACAACTAGTTTTATGATATTCTTTATGCAAGGAGTTAACGACATTCAAATTTTACCCATAATTCCCAGAATGACGTAAAAAGTGAGTATTTTTTCATTCTTTCTTATATATGAAGCTGACCTTGACATTAAAGGTCGGCGCATCGACCCTGACAAATTTGTTTCAGAGCAACAGAGCCCTGTCCTCCAAGAATCCCTGTTCAAAAACCCTTTTGGGGGGAAATGAAGTTTTATTTACTTATAAAAAAGACGAAAGAGTCATCTCAGCAAAACAGAAATTAAAATTTATATCAGCTTTAATTAGTATACATGTACCAGCATTTGATTCAATCTAAGTTACATAAATAATCTTATATTTTAGAAAAATCATTTGCAGTATACAAACCAGCTATTTTCAAAATTTTCATTCTGTCCAAGAAATTTTCGATGGCACCATAATTTGTAAAATTTCAACAGAATTTGACCAGATTTCTCAGTTACAGGCTTGATCAAGTATCACACCTTTCACATTTTCTGTTAAAAAATTATCATGAATTCTAAGACAAAATAGTGACGTCATCGTTTTTAAACTTGGAAGAATGTTCCCTCTATACAAGCCAGGTTCATGATTTCATGACAGACTAATTAAAACACGCTAATCAAAGTGTAATCCCTACGTACGTTTGCTCGAAGGGGGTCCGTATAAAACAAAAGAAGCGACCGTCCATTAAACATATTAAACGCTTGGATGGCGTTTACTTGATACAGATCAGATGATCATGTGAACGCTTGCATGTGCTTTGCTGTAACAAATATTGGCGCGGATTTTTCTCTGGATTATTTCAATATAACTTGTTAAGCATCTTCTGAAGCGGTTATCAAAAGAATTATTCTTTTTGTAAGATAAACACGTCTGAATACTTCGTCAAAATCAATTATTCTACTTTCCTTTATCGTGATAAAAGCCGTATCGATCACGGGTTTGGTGGGATTTTAGCCATACCTGTCAATTTTTCTATTATGATGGAAACAAATACATTTGTGTGGTTTTGGAAGCAGAATAACATGGAAAAACATGTGTTTCTTAGCAATAAGCAACAATGGGCACACCTTGGTGGAATTTTAATTGTTTGCATGGTTAAAATAAAACTGGGGTGTTTATATTTATTCAAGTAAACGATGTTTTGCATCATTGTAGAAATATATGAATTTCAAAGCGAACTATTTCTGTTAAATTTACGTCAATGAAACATTATGACGTCAGCTTGTTTTGATCACGTGAAATCTGAGGCCAGTTCTGATGACCACGAGATAAAGAAATGAAAAATACAGACTTTGCCGTTTGGGAAAACAATACGATGCGTGCAATAGATCACGGCGTTGCTCAGAAACAAATCTCAGTTTAAAATTTCAAATTTATTTTTGCTGATATTGAAAGAAGCACTAACAACTTTAATTAATCTTTCTTGAGTTAGATTTCAATCATATTTGGTCTGCAATTCTTCAATATGTATCACTATACGTATAGCCTATAGGTAGTCAATAAGGCATGTCCATGCAATGCTATAGACAATTGTCATCGATCTATTGAAATGAAATCTAACCATCTTATACCAGTTTAAACTAGTGAGGACAACTCACATTGATTCTGATTGCAATTAAAGGTACTCCTTCGCAAATTTAAACTTAAATATCAGCTTGTTCTAAAACGATCAAAATTGTATGGAAATATTTTTGGAAGCAGGAAAGTGTTCTGATAATTACAATTTTAGTGCAAATTGACATACAACTACAAATGATGCTGTTTTTATGTAGTAAATATCTACCCCGTATGTCACGGTATAGACACTTTTAGTGCATTTTTGTGACTTTTAGTAAATATTTCTTGCAATTTATATGTCAGTTTGTCTTAAAATAGTAAGAATAACTCTTTTTGACACAATTACAGACACTGAATGGTATTTTGAAATTATAGAAAAAATAATCCAATCCTATGAACCAGTACCTTTAAGTTCACGGTTACAATTGCTGACATCTGTATCATCAAATACAGTGTCTTATTAATGTCCTTGAACGAAATCCTGTTTTTAGAATAATCTGGCCTACTTTATCTCATAAAAAAAGAAACAGAAATTCATCTCAGCGAATTCAAAATTCAGCATTCATTAAATTTTCAACATTTGATTCAAACTATGTTACACGAATAAGCTTTGATTGTACAAGTGTAGTTAGATTTTTTTCTACTTGTATGATCTGTTTTTTCTAAATTTTTCGTTTGTTTAAAAACTTTTGGAGTGAATCTGACCAAATTTCCAAAATCAGCATTTATTAGTTTATCAACATATGATTTAAAGTATGACAAACTCCTCACAGTGCTTACGTCACACTTTGCTACTCAACTACTGCCAACACGTAAATCACGTGACGCTAGTAATACCATGTGACAAAAATGGCGACCGTCATGAAAACACCGCGGAAAAGGGTAGATTATTTATCAAAACCTATTATTTTGTATTTTTATGTATTTTAAACATCATAATTAACTACAAGAAGACTCAATTTATAGAAAATATTGAAATGTAAAAGAAAAGATGAAAAAATAATATTTGGCTCTCTGAGGGACGAATTTACTTGTGGTGGCAGTGGTTACTTGTTTAATAAATGGAAATAATCACTACGGGGAGTTTGAAACTATGCTGCATAAATTAGCTTTACTTTAAGTTAAACTATTTGCTAATTACAAGACCAGATCAGTTTTTCTCGAAAGTTTATTTCGAGGGTTGCTTGCAAGAATGTAGTAAGTGCATTACATTAAAGAGCAAGTTACTACAGTCTTGTGGGCAACCCTAGGTTTGTCCAAGAACTCTTGGACAGAACTGTGAAAACAGTACAAGGAATTGCATGTACATTTCGCAAAGACCATCATGTCATGGTACATTGAACATTTATACAATTCCTGGCATTGTCAATAGACAAAATGATGAATAAATAAAACGTTCGTAGTATAATTGGGACACGGTTGCTTGACTCATTGATCAACTTGATAGGTTTTTGCTTATCGTCGATAAATTGTCAATGATCAAACATGATTGCTTTGATTGGGCCCGTCTCTTTGCAGTTGGATAGGTTTTGTAGTTAACGATGATTTGTCATTGATAAAAAAGGGTGTGTTGGTTGAAACCGCCTGCTTGCAATATGTAGGTTTTTATTTATTCATGGATGACTTGTTAATTATTAAACAAATAATGCTTTGATTGGAAACGCATGCTTGGAGTTTGAAAGTGTTTTACTTTTTGATAGCCCATCAAAAATTAAAATTTAAATACTTTGTGTAAATATTGTAATTCAACCTGTCGCCGTTTCCAGTGCTGAATGTGGTGATTTTGTTTATGACTGTACCCTCAGATAGAATGCAGTGGTTTCGAGCCTGTAGCAACGAATCATTGCTCTTTTATTTACTACCATAAACGTACCATTATAGCACTCACCCGTGTATAAAGCGCAACCAAAGTTTAACCCAGTAGCGTGTTCAATTACACTAAATGTTACAGAACGTTACATAACGATACATTCAGGAACTCCATGGCCATTCGCTGCGAATAATCTAATCTTATAAACAAATATACGATCGTTAAGGCAATGAGTGATGTTATAAAATTTACGGACTAAAAACGAAACATCACTCAATGCCTAAACGATCATATGTTATTTGTTTACTTCAACACTGGTAGTTTCAAAATAGCGTCTAAATATGTCTGAGATTATTCACAGCGAAAAGCCGAGGAAGTTCCGAATGTATCGTTACGGAACGTTCGCGGTAACTGAACGCCCTACAGTACTATGTAAAACAGATCGGTAGGCCTAAATCTAGAAACATACCAAACTTTGTGTCATGAATATTTCAAAATTCGAGTAAATAAGTATTATGTATTGTATTGAAATCCAATGGTTATTATTTGACCATGTGACATGCTGAAAAATAAAGAATAGCTCTTATTTTAACATGAGTTTCAAGTGATGACAATGAAAATATATTTCTTGCTGTTCAAGAATTCATAAAAAATACAAGACGTTTCAGCGACCATTAAATATTGTATCTATATTTTCACTGATAGACCATACCACTCTTTATTCTACTTTCATGATCTTATGCCACTTTTTTGCTCCTTTGCTATATATCTATTTTTCTATTCAATATTTCTTATGTATTATCCATGAAATTCAATCTTGTAACCACTCCTATTGCCCGACTATTCTATTTTCTTGCAGATGTCTAATGTATATACATTAAGGGGAGAGCCGTAATTAAGTTATAGAACTTGTGGCTCAACCCGATTGCCGTATATACATATAGTTATGTATTATTATTATATTTGTTGTATTTATGTAATTGTAAATATGTATTACGGGCAATAAAATAAGTTTAAACTATATTTACATGAAAACTGAAAGCAGAGACATGTATTTCTTGCTAGTTCTCGGAAAGCAAGTATTTTTCTCCGTACACTGATTTTTTTCTTGCCATCAAATTAAAAATGAAATAAAACTCTTTCAGTTAAAGTTGGTTTTCATTCTTCGCCATTTGTTTTGATATCTGACTTAGAATTGTTGAATTTGATAATGTGATTTTCGCATTCTTTAAACACACGTAAAATTTCTTCAAAAATCTTTTTCTCAGAACAAATGATTGAAGCGATACATTATGTCAAAGTTACATTATTTACTCAAAACTATTTTTTTCTAGTGACTGGAAAAGTCATTGTTTGCTCGCGGACATCATTCCAAACCTCATAATATAAATCACTCCGTGTTAAATATGCCTGTAGGTGGAAAATAACTTACGATCGTAAATCGATCGTAAGAGCGTCGTAAATTTTCGTGAAATTTGGTCGTAAATCACCGAACGCTGTCATAATTTTGGCGATGATTTTAACATCTTCATTTTGTTACATTTTTCAATTTACCTTTTCGTCTTAAAAGCCGCGGTTTCGATTAAATTATTTGGCTTTTGGGTTATTTTCTCTTGTTTGAATCAAACGTATAAGGCGCTTAATTACTTAGGTACTTCGCTACTTTCCTTAAAGAAAACCATTTTACTTTGAAGTCTGATTTTGTTGACTCCCACATATCAAGGAGAGCAATTGTCTCGTCTGCTTTCATCTAAGATTTGCAAACAACGGCGAATGGTGAACCACTTTTCAAAACGAGGGCTTCAGTGGTAGAGCGCTTGCTTGGGGGTCGAGACGTCCCAGGTTCGAACCCTAGTAGGGGCACTGCTACTTTCTTTGAACAAGATATTTACGTACAGTTGTTTCACTCCACCCAGGTGTAAATAGGTACTGTGAGGGATCACCTGTCTGAAGGCGATTTCAGTGATCAGGAGTTATCGTACATCGTTAATTGTAAAGTCGGCTGAACATGTATGTGGAAGCAGACTTTAAACCGCTCTTTAACTTTTTAACTTTTAGTACGCATATGATGACAAAACATGTATACCTGAATTTCAAGACATTTATAAAAGCACTTTTTTGGCAACGTCACATAAAATCAAGCACCAATGTGCTGTCGTGTACACATCAGGCGTGACGTATTTAGTAATTAAGTGTTAAAAGTTGACCAGTCGTGGATATTGCATGTTGTCGGACACTACAATTAATTAACTACGGATTTCTAGTGAAAGCATATGTTTTTATCACACAATAGATACGAAAATAGTTTTCCCCTAGTGACTATTTTTGGAACCAATTTATGCCTAATGGATTGCTGCAATGTTTTTTCATAGCATTGTTTGTCTGCCTACCGAAATCGTCCGAAAATGGTTTTAAAGACATTGATCTTGGTTTGTTGGTTTTGATTAATTGTGGTTCAATTTCCTATTGATGAGCTTCGGTAATTTGGACATATTTGTTTACTGGTTTTAACGCCGTGTTGACACTTGTTTGGATCATTTTATGGCGGCCAGTGCATCTGACCTAGCTTTCCTGGATCCTTGTCTATAATCAGTACTCACCTACCCATAAGCTCGGCTTGTCCCATAAACATATATAATATAATAAATAATGATAATAAAAATAATAATAAAAGTAATGAAGATAATAATAATAATGATAATAATAATATTATTATTATTATTATAATTATTATTATTATTATTATTATTAATAAGACTTTATTTAACGAGGCTACACATTTGGATCAATCCAATTTTCTATTTCTACCTCTGAAATATGAAAATATGACATAATCGTTTGGTTATTGCGATAGTCCTTTGACAAAATACAAGAAATTCAAACGTAGGTCACCTTAAATTATGTCTTCATGATGATAATTTCATCGTTTATTTCTTCACGGACCCCTTCTGCTCTACAAACGAATGACTCGCCCAACATTCAAACACACACGCTCTGAAATAATCTTTCTGTTTCACCTGTCCAAGAAGAATTCATTCCGCCAATACATTTGGTTTTTCCATTTACCCGCATTACTCAAAAAAAGTTCTGAACAAAAACTTTCAATTTATTAGTTTTAATTTGTTAAGCCAAATATCTTACCCCAAATCTGTCTAACTCAATCAGTAAGTCTCGCATTTTATCTTCGAGAAATGAATTCTTGTACGAGAAAAGAAATTCAATAAAATATACTCGTATTTTATTTTCTTCTATTATTGAAAACACATGTTTTACTGATTAAATTAATTTTTTTGCCATGACCTCGTAACGTATACGAATTATTTTTACCGATGAAATTAGGTTTATGTAAGATTGGGAGGCGTGGATGATTTACAGTACCCACCAAAAGTTTGGAGACAAAAGAAATTCACTGCAATACTTGAATTTTGATGATTATTTCTATAGAATCATTATTTTTGATATATTTAGGTATGGTGTGTGATAAAATGAAAACAAATTTATTAATGCAACACATTTACAAGATTCAGCATCTAAAATCCTAAAGCCTCTAAAACCATGTTTATTGTAATTATTTTCTATAACATTGCTTTTATGATATTTTTGTAGTCTCGTTTATGATTATAATGATAACCAAAAAATTAAGCCGACACTAAAAAGCATTTCAAAATAAATTGTCGTAAAATTGAAGATAAAAGCTATTAAGTAGACTTAAAACATTGAAAATGTCTCCAAACTTTTGGTGGGTACTGTATATTAGGGGAAACAGTACATTAAGTTATGAAAGACATAGGGCGAGCATGGAAAATGGTTTAGTTAAAAAAAGTTAATGCGTGTCTTCAGATTTCTTGGCATTAGCACCATAGCAACACGTTGTAAAGGTTATATAACGACGTTCAGTCAACCTACTCACTGTTCCTGGAAACGCTTAATTTCTGGATTAAGCTGTTTAACACTTACTAGGAACATATGTCCGTCAGTGACTGACAACTAACCTACATTATTAAGAATCAGTGGTAGGGGAAAAATGACCGTAGCAATTATCTCATGACCAAGCTCCACGAATTAAAGTATGCCGTGCCATAGAAGCGAACCTACGACCCCTGGATCAGTAGACTTGACTGCTTCCGACTGAGCTAGCAGACTTATTGCGAATGTAAAATTGCAGCTTAGCCGGTCAATGATGCTTTCTACTGTTGCATTGCGAACGAAAACGAAATCCTGGCTTCGTTGAAAGAAACAGTGCTTTGTTGCATCTCGAAGCCAAGCGTTTGTAGGTCTGTGTTGAACCACTGAATTTCACGATAGGCTGGAAATTTTAAACTGCAATTACCGGAGCATACTTAGTGTAATAAAGGTCTTTTTACAGCGGCTAACTCACAAAACCTAGCTTTCCTGGACCTTTGTCTGTAACCAGTTCTTATATCTAAATCAATGGTCTTAAAAGCGGATTGAATTTAATATAGGGGTCTTGTTTTTTCTCAAATTTAGCATTTGGGTCTAAAGGTATCGCCAATAACATCCTGACTTTGCAATAACTTAGGTAGCCTTTATAGCGAAACTTTAATACAGATTTGAAATGAAATATCAAATTTTGTCCTTATATATTTGTTTACCGAACTGAAATCACGACTGCAAGCGTCGTCTTTTACCAAAATGAACGTGATCTATTCTTTTACCAAAATGAACGTGACCTTTTCTTTTACCGGAATGAACACTTTGTACCGGAATGAACAAAAAAAACCAGACTATTAGCAAACTAATACAGTTATCTTTTAGCTAGAATGTGACTAGAGTTCATTAACACTTTAACCTTGGGACGCAGATAAGCTAAATAACTTCAGGTGACAAGCTAATTACATACTAAGAAAAAAATGCATACTTATATAAAAGTACTGTATAACCTCTGCAGAGCGGCCCTCTAAAGAAAAAATCCTTTGTAGAGCGGCCCTCTAAAGAACAAATCCTTTGTAGAGCGGCCCTCTAAAGAACAAATCCTTTGTAGAGCGGCCCTCTAAAGAACAAATCCTCTGCAGAGCGGCCCTCTACAGAACAAATCCTCTGCAGAGCGGCCATCTACAGAAAAAATCCTCTGCAGAGTGGCCCTCTACAGAACAAATCCTCTGCAGAGCGGCCCTCTAAAGAACAAATCCTTTGTAGAGCGGCCCTCTAAAGAACAAATCCTTTGTAGAGCGGCCCTCTAAAGAACAAATCCTTTGTAGAGCGGCCCTCTAAAGAACAAATCCTTTGTAGAGCGGCCCGCTAAAGAACAAATCCTTTGTAGAGCGGCCCTCTACAGAACAAATCCTCTACAGAGAGGCCCTCTACAGAACAAATCCTCTGCAAAGCGGCCCTCTACAGAACAAATCCTCTGCAGAGTGGCCCTCTACAGAACAAATCCTCTGCAGAGCGGCCCTCTTCAGAACAAATCCTCTACAGAGCGGCCCTCTAAAGAACAAATCCTCTGCAGAGCGGCCCTCTAAAGAACAAATCCTCTGCAGAGCGGTTCTCTCCAGAACAAATCCTCTGCAAAGCTGCCCTCTACAGAACATAATATCCTCTACAGAGCGGCCCTCTACAGAACAAATCCTTTGCAGAGCGGCCCTCTTCAGAACAAATCATTTGCGCAACAAC
Organism: Mactra quadrangularis; assembly: GCA_025267735.1. Classification (NCBI taxonomy): domain Eukaryota; kingdom Metazoa; phylum Mollusca; class Bivalvia; order Venerida; family Mactridae; genus Mactra; species Mactra quadrangularis. Next base: position 703,287 of record CM046310.1, read on the forward strand.
AGCTTTTGATATTTTCCCTTAGGTGACTTTAAGAGGGACCATTTTCCTTCAAATTAAGGGTTTTGGATTAAAAATCGTCAAAACTCGCATGATTGTGCAATAACCAATATGGCGTTTACATGAACAGCAAAAGTTTATGTAAATACAGAATGCAGTATACTAGTTTTGCACTATTCAATCGAACTATGCAATCTTGGCTTTGAAAATCAGGATATTGTTTGTCAAAGCTGACCGCAGACAAAGGTATGACTGTATTCTTGTTCGTATAAAAACGAGGTGGTTTGAAACAATGCTATGTATATACAACTTGTAAACTAATTACATAACACATGAATAGATTCTTTGTGAACGATGAGTCGAATCTTACAATTTGGTACAAGATGTTTAAAACATTGTTATGTAAGAAAACGATTACGTAAGCTGTAATTGAGTTATTGTCACAGTTAATGGAGCTTGGCGTTCTGATTATGCACGACCTTGCTAATTAGGAACTCTTGTCAGTTATCTTTTCCTGATAAAATCTGAAGCAATCCAATCGGTAAGTAGGTCCTTACAGTTTGATCCTCGGATTTATCATTGAATTCCTGTATAAGGATAACAAAATATTTCATCTAATATCTTTCTTGGGAATGAAGATATTAACAGAAGTGGTAAAATTTAGATAATACTTAGCTTGATTTTTAAAAAAGAAAAAAAGGATTTACAAAAATGTTATCTAAGATTAATTTTGGCAAATTGACATTGAAAAGTAAGGGTAAAATCCGAGTAATCCAACTAATTGGACCTACCTATTTGCAGAGTATACAAGGGGAAATAACTGACTAAGGTCCCTTATTAACTCCGTATGCATTTTTTCTTCTACAGTACCCGTTTTCTTTGTTTTTTTTACACCTTTACTCCAGCCAAAGGAGCTCCTCCGCACGTCCATGTAATTTCTGTTTAAGTTGAGTAGTCTTCGGCCATACTTCCTTTCACTTCTGATCCAAGAGTGACTGTAGTATTTGTATGTTTGTGCCACACGATTATTTTGATAATTTAGACAGTTTCTTTGTAAATGTATATAACTAGGATTTGCATAAGGCCAACTAATGTCCTAGTCGAACTAGATTAAGCGGACAATCGTATTAACCTATATTCTGACGTAAACAGCCAAGGAAACATGTCTCCAAACCTGTCCTTTTTGTGGTTTATTATGAAACGGCTTTTATGTTCCCCTTATTGCTATTCAATGTTTTGAAGTCCGAACAAGAAGTCAAAAATTTTCTACAAAGACATAACAGCAAGATGTGTTTTAAAATAATTCAACCCACGATGCTCTTCCTAGCGGAAACTATAAAAAGTCACAAAATCACGGCATGAAACGGGTTATAGCCACCACCTTGAAACTCTCCACTACGGAAACAATAAAAAGCTGTACTTTTCCGGAATAAAACGTTCTTTAGCCATAACCTGAGATACTCTTCACTTGAGAAACAATCAAAAGTTGTTTTATTCTTGCACCGGAAATCTAATCAACGCAACACGTGCCATACAATATTTTAATGTAAATAACAGTCAAAACGTTCAATAGTTTGAGAGTCGATAAAAACTTCGCTCTCTAATTGTTCCCACAAAAACAGAAAAGCTATTGTTTATTTTCCAGCATATGAAATTTATCAATGAACCTGATTGAAAAGTAAAACAAGTGTTTCAAAACACGATTGCATCTTTTTGCCAATTATCCGAAATTATCCGAAAATCCAAACGTATCCGAAAAACAGGTGGTTTTCATCACTTCACGGTACAGCTGAAACGGATAATTTGATGAATTAGGTTTTTATGATATCACCGTGTCATAATATTTGGTACGACCCAGATGGCTTTTCAGACATAACAGCAAGTTTTTAAGTGCATCGCCAAAATATCGAATTTTGCTTAGTCATGCTGTTTACACGAAGCTGATCTTCGGGCTTGTTCGGCAATTATCGAAGGTAATTTCTAAGAAATTGATTTAAGTTTTAAGACATGTGTTTGCTTTAAATTTAAATGCCAGCTTTATATAGGTTCATAATCCAAATCATTCTAAAATATCTTCTTTGTTTGAAAAATGTATTCTTACCACTTCTAGTTTTATTCGGCCTCTGTTATCAAAGGGATTTATACCGCTAATCTGAGGTAATTGAGAGATGATTATGGGTTGAAGCTCAGCTCGAACCAAAAGGCTTTATGTAAGGGCATCGATGATTACTTGGCGAAGACGTGTACTGGTGAATCGCTGGAACAATGGTTTAGTGAACATAGGACCAAAGCAAAGCTTTAAGATTTTAAGTGGACTTTTAAAGCTCGTCTTAGCTTATGTTATAACATGTTATAATATATTATAACCGACTTTATGAATAAAATTTAATATTGTTAACTTTTTACCATAATTTTGTTACCAGTTATCCTAACCGCCTACGCTAACCCTATTATAGCTGTTCGATTTTCGTACTTACAATATAAAAAATTAATTGACCTAATGTATAGTCATGCCATGTAAAAACCCCACGCTCATAAAGTCATTTATCAACCCCACAACTATGCAAAGATAAGATCAAGTCAATTACATTCTTGTTGAGTATTCAACACCGTCGATATCTGGATAATAAATCATGGAAAAGTATTCCCCGGAATTAGACAGTTTGTTTTATCCGAATACTATATCACTATCGCGCGCATTAATCTTAGGTTAAATTGGCACTAGACATCAAATTACTACGCGGAACAATCTCACTATGCACGTGCTTTGTATGCATTCCAGTGCACTTTTAATCTTTATCGAGAAATATACGTTAAAAAAATAACATAGCTGGCGTGATTTGTTTCACAAAAACCAGGTAGCGTCACTCGCGGTATGTCGGCTTTCTGAAGGTTTTTCTACTGATTTGCTTTGAAGGTTTTAGTAATTGTTATCACTGTAGTAAAAATTCGTGTTTTTTGTAGGTATACTATGTCATTCTTTGTCTTTATAATTCCGATGTCAATATAGATCAAGTGTTTCGATGAGAACCGTGACGCACAATTATAAAAAAGACGCGAACGTATGTTCGAATCAAAGCACTGAAAGTTCTTCTGAATTTACTTCAAATATTACTTCTTTTGATAATATGCTAATGTGCTTTGAAGTTTGAAATAAGAAATAAACACACCATTCTGTTTCAACAGGTTTTCATCTATAGACCATGAAGCATCAAAATGTGAATGGTTAATTTCTTCAAAATATGGCCATCAGGGCTTGCAGAAATTAAAATGCTCTCACGCGAGCGAAATCTAGTTTCTTCGAGCGAGAACAAAACAGAAACAGTACAGAACAGAACATACATTTATTTACTTGTTCAAAATTTACTTCAATTATAACATTTATGAATGCATATATTCAGATAAAAGTACCAGTTAAAATAAAAATTATACAAAGAAAAAAACAGAGATAAATATACCTATCACAGTAGAAAAACTTTCTTTCCTTTATGTAACAAAATTTAAAAAATCTTATATATTACTATTATTGTTACATACCACATTAGAATAGTCCGTTTTTTCTCAACTGTTAAAGCTTGAATAATTTCACGGTGACTGAATGCATTGTTTTTATACAGGCGGTCTAATAGTTGTTAAAAATATCTTGACTAAAACATATCATACAGCATAAGTAGCTTTACTCGATCATAATACACACTTCTGGAAACTCATGGATGTATTGCGACAATAATTTCAACAAACGCAAACACCGTGAAATTATTCATGTTTTGACAGTTGAGAAAAAACAACAATATGGCACATTTTAACATCACCCTCTTTGCTTGTCGGCTGTGTGCTTTTTACTGTTGCTATTCTTGATATTTTGTACGTTCATTTTTACGTATTTCTAGACTTTTTGGTATTGACATAATACATGTATAACCAATCAGTTTTAGTTTACTTTAGTTGTATACGAGTACACCATAACTAAATAATATATCAATTGTTTAACATCATGGCAATCGGAAATATCAACCACTTGAAAACAAAAAGACTCAGATCGATTTGTCGACGATAAATTTACGCCAAGAAGATCATTACATCTCAATGGACACTAGGAGTTATAATAATCACAAATTCTTGACCAGTGGAGAAACATTCAGCTGCACAAAAAGTCGATAACTCTATTTCCAATCAGCAATAATTTGATTATCCGAAATAGGTTCACGTCCGAAATTATGGTATGTTTAGATTGGGATTGGGATATCTGCCGTGCTGACCGTAATATAATTACGTTAAAATCGACAGATATCAACATTGGCTGAGTATATTATTTCCAGATTTCTCGCTTAATCTCGTGAAATCACGTCAGATTTGTCCTAATGAAGTTAGTCCTTTCAGACGCCATGATTATTTTGACTTGTTTACATTATGCAATTGTTCATCTGCAACAGTGACGTAACAAAAATGAATTTTGAGTCCAATTTGTCCATTTTAACATTAGGTTTTATGTTACTATCAGTTTGACCTGTAGCCTGTTCAATTACCCTAAACGTTCTTAAAGGTTCCGTAACGCTACATTCGGAACTCCTCGACCATTTGCTGCGAATAATCTAATCTAATAAACAGATATATGATCTTTAAGGCAATGAGTGATGTTTCAAAATTTATGAACTAAAAAGAGAACATCACTCACTGCTTAAACGATCGTATATTTGTTTACTTCAACACCGGTAGTTTCAAAATAGCGTCTAAATATGTCCGAAATTATTCGCAGCGAATGGCCGAGGAATTCCAAATGTAACGTTACAGGACGTTTTGGAACGTTTAGGGTAATTGAATAGGCTACTGTCCTAGCCCCCATCTACTAAATTGGAAGTATTTAGTCCATTTAGATTTAAATATGATATAACCGGATCTCCGGATATATCCGAACACTATGCGACTTTCTAACTGAATTTTCGGATAGTTATATGGAATTACTACTTGATGGCATCAGAAGGGATCGAAAATGTGTAGGAAATCAGATATTTTTGTTTCTGGGCAGATTGAGGGTACTTTTCTAGTTTAGTTTGCTTTGCACATATCCTGAAGACAATATCGTTTACAGTATAACCTCTACAGAGTGGCCCTCTATAAAGCAAATTCTCTGCACAACAACAGCTTTTGATATTTCCCTCAGGTGTTATTTTAATTGAATTTAACCTCTGCAGAACAACAACCTCTGAATGGCAACATACTTAAGTCCCTCCCAGTGGGTGTTGCTCAAGAGAGGTTGTACTGTATATGTTTTTTGGAGATGAATATGATTTAATTAAACTGAATCGGCGCCAGTACTTGCCATATATTTCTTGCAAAAAAGCAAACCACCTCTTTATTACTAATGTGTTGAAAACGGACCGAGAAATAAAGTGTGGCCTTTATTTAAACTCGCCAAAAATGTCATGAGAAATTATGTACGAATGTATAAAACAAACTGAATAGAAATGAACGCCATTCATCAAAGTTTTCGGTGAAATTTATCCCACCATTAATCAAAAAGATTAATGAATAGTTTCTAAACTTATCATGTATACTTACCGATAAATTGATAAGCGATGAAATGTAGCAATGATAATTGGTGAAGACTTTGCATTGTTTTCCTAAAAAGCGATGGTCAGTAGATCGTTTTGTACGGAAAATGATCGTTAGTCAAATGCTAAAAAGTCATCCATCATTTTTAAATCAATGTTCCATTTATTGGCCCAGTAATTCAAAATATTCGCTAATTGCACAAAATAGTGCATGCCTTCTAAGTATAGTATCATAGCACAGCACTACTTAGTATGCTAGTTGGATATTCTGCTTATGACTAACTTGAAAAATTGACGTACGTTAGTTCCTGTGGTAAGATATTTGTGTAAGGACCAACGATTTCTGTTTATTCAAAATTTTGAAATAACTGATTTGGACTTATAAACTGCTTCAAGGAGTAAAATAGCTTTTTATATAATGAAGTAAAACGTAAAGGTAATAAATCTTAAATCAAGTTCGATGCGTACCACAAGTGTTTCGCAAATACGACAATTTTCAAATTGAATTATTCGTCGTAAAATCAAGATTTTATTTCGTAGATTTCTTTCTAAAACAAATATTTTCCACGTTAGTTGGCTATTTATAGTAACAGGTACTTCTGGGGAAGTCTGTTTTAAAGAGTATGAATTATTTGTAATAAGTTTTATTTCGTCTTTATAACATTTAGTTGAAGTGTATGATTAAGTACGAATATTATTGATGACGAATGCGAAATTCATTCGGAGTATTTCTGGTATTTACATTAACGATACATTATGTTATTTATGTAATTACAATGCATTGTTGATTGAATTGTGCCACGCCCCTTTCGGAATATTTTGTAAATCGGCGCACGCGAGTGTTGCCCCAATAAAATGCTTGTAAAATAAAAAAGCATACACATAGCTTGCAGAATTATTGCATGTTATTGGCCCCCTAAAGGGAAACAGAAAATTGCAACAATTGTACCTTATAGCTTAATGCTAGATTGTTCGATTTTAGTTCAGAATTTTGTGGGTAAATAATAGCTTCGTATAAAACACTGACGAATAAAGATTACATTCCGGGTACATCGTCGCACCTGTTCAACCTAAACGATTAGCAGACGTCTGCTAGTTAAACATTTTCATCTCTGACGATATTCTAAAACCCCCATTCTCCAAGATTTGTTTAATTGGTATTGAAACAAAAAAGTTATTGTTTTGAACTCTTTTGAATTTTTGAAATTTTGAAGTTTTAGATAAATCCCGTACTTTACCCGTCTGACTATGTGTGGGGTATAAAATCCACACCGTACGTATTAATCCGGTTCTTTGTTTATAATTCCGATGTTTCTTTTGGCATACTGGAGATTTTAGCTACAAATGAATAGTTAGCAGATTGATTTACATTCTTTGTGAATTCCATGACTGGAACATAATTTAAGATTTCTTGAAAAAAAACTGGGTTAACTGGAACAAAATAATGTAAGAGTTTGTTTCGTGGCTTATCTTAACTCTTCGTTTGACTCATTTTGCTCTGTCATACTGACTGAATATCTAAGGTCTCTTGCAAAAGGAATATTTCTCTCAAAATGATGCAGTTTTTCCAAAATCTCCAAACTTTCGTCAGCTTTTTCTCTCACACACGTGGAAAGGCCCATTTGGTGATAAACTAATTTTGAAACAAGTAATGAACATCGCCGAGCAAATTCGAATGCATGTCATTTTATAAGGAATAAAACCGAAGTGTAACCAAATGTAGAATAATATTTAGAACGGCTGTCCTTTTCGTGTGATAAATTTAAACGATAGACTTTCAAAAACAAAACAGTGGCAACACATGTACTACGGATAGATCAATATGCACTTTTCATTTGCTATGAATTACAATCAATGGAAAACTTATTTGTAGTGAAAAACAAAACCCCCGGTTGTAATTTTACGTCTGCTTCTTTCGTACTAATTTGTCACTCGAGTCAACAAACGCGCAACTGACTCCGTCATTGTTATTGGTTTTTATAAGTTTCCAATAAATACAAAGCTGAAATTACCTTTTATGGACGTTTTTCTAATTAAGCGGTCGCCCAAGTTTGCTCTTTCCTTCGTTTCCTGTTACATGACTAAGCAATTTTCTGAAGAGACATCTGTGTGATGGGACGATTGCATTGATCTTGTTTTGCATTAATGAAAGCGTTTGTGTAACCTAGACTGATAATAAACCGAAAAGCGATAAAAAGAACCGAAAGATAATTAATTACCTTGGTTTTTTTGGAATAATGACCGAAAAAGACAAAGGAATGTTTACAGGAAGGCGATTACAATTCGTAAAGACAATTAAATGCTCGTTATTCGTAAAAGGTGTGGGAAAGGCGACGAAACTTTTCTTAAAATGTTTTAATTTCCGTGCTTTTGTTCTCAAGCTTTTTAAATAATTAATATTGCGTGTATGGGCGTGACCAGACTAATGTAGGGCGTCAAAAAGGCGTGGTTCCAGCCTCTGGTTTTAGAAATTTCTTGGCTAGAATGTTAAAAATAGCATTCCAAATAAAAGAACATGAACATGTCTATTGTAATTTCGTTTTGTTTTTGTTTTTAAAATACTCATTCGGAACTACTTCGGCGATTTTCCACGCAAATACACCTCGGATATCACGAGGAGCGAAAGTAGTTCCAACATAGAATCTAGCCTCGTTCCCGACGTTTACTCAATAGAACGCTGGCACACACCAAAAATGACGGACGATTACTGGCAGTTAAAGCTCTTCAATGCCTGTAACAGATATTCACTTAAATCAAATTTTTTGTGTACTCGATACTTTCTGCAAAATGATCTGCCATGTTGGTTGTTTACATCGGCTCTACTTAACCTATGAGGTTAATCGCCTGACCTCATAACTTGGTTGTATTCCTACTACGTTTGATATCCGAGGTATTTCTTCGTAGATGATCGCCGAGGTCGTTCCGAATGTAAAATACTTAGAACAGAATCTTTGTACATTCCATGCATTTACGTTAAATATAACTAGTGTTCGGACAAATCTAGGGATCACATTTCAATGTCAAACACGTTCTCCTTGACTGACAGGATCTTAAATACATCCGTGACAAACATTTTAAGGTTAACTCACTTAAAGAACTTTTTGAGTCTGTACCATCACATGCGATACCTAACGTTTTGAAGGAAATACATATATATAATAAAATATAGGGCTCAAGATCATTAATATCGATTGAATTAATAGTATCATTAATTCCTTTTGGCGCGATATGGCCTTTCTGTGTTGGTGCGCCGTAAAACCAAAACAAACAAACAAATCTTGGAAACGGGGTCTCCTTATAAGGAATCCGTAATAACTTAGAGGCCCTTATGAAACTAAAATAAAGCTTTGTATTGAACTAGGGTGTGAACATTAGGTATCCGAATGTATCCGACGGAACCTTACTTAAAAACTCAAGTAAACATTTGCTTAATAAATGGGGCATGCACAAAATGTATCCTTATGGATCGGAAGGAGCATTGTGAAAACTGAAATAAACCTTTGCATAAAAACTGGGGTCTGCACACGCGGCATCCTTACAGGGGGGGGGGGGCGGGGTACGGGCCTTGATATAAAGGTCAAACCAATCTGTTGCTTAGAAACCCATCTTCATTTACAGAAATATCTAACATCTCTCAAAGGCTTACAACAAAAAACATTATAACTTATCGTAGCCTGTCTAATTCGTTTTCTAAATAATTTCCATTATAAAGTGTTTTTATAATATTTTAAATGTTTTGTACGTTTTTGTTACAGTTTTTGAAATACATTTGTAGCGTTTATTTATAACACTAAATGAGATTTTAAGTGTTGTAAAATTGAAATTTCTTGCTGGTGTTTTTTTGCCGTGCTGTTACTATGCCAGCTTTACGTATTTTAGTGATTTTACTTGGTTTATTTGAAGGTGCTTTTTTAGTTTTAAGCAAGTAAGCGAGTGTTACGGGGTCGGAAGTAAGATTCATTATTAGGTTATTTTCAAAAAGAGTTTTGAATCTTACAGTTTGGTGGTCAGTGCTTCTGAGAAAACTGATTTTTAATAGAAATTTATTTACTATATCTCTGCGCTGTCACATTGTCGCAAGACACCCTGGTTTTTGAATCTCCGTGTGAAGAGTTCCTTTGGCACGTTTTAAATCATAGACCAATGTAAAAGCTAGTTTGCATTGGTTTGGCGAAGGTTTATTTTTAAATCTGAATTCCTGGCGCATGTTTTTCTACAAACACCGTCTGTAGTTAAAAAATGTGAAGTCGCCACATTGACTCAAATTATCAACAATAATTCAATACTAACCCATAATGAAAAACAAAAGCGGAGAATAATTTCACAAACAATGACAATTCTTGTAGAAGTACAAATCAATTGGCGCACTATTGTTGTTTGTTTGGGTTTTTTTGGATGAAAAATGTTATGAGGTAACTGCGATAATATAAATCAGTTAATGAGATGCAACTTCTTTTGTATTGCCTTAAGCAAGACTTTCCTTGTGCTCAGTAAAAACATCCACAGCCATCTTGGATCGATCAAGCAACCCTTAAGGGACCCTGTGCGTAGCCTACTGCGTCATAAATCCTGTTTCATCATAATTTCATGTTGATTTCATTTGGTAAAACGTTATATATAACTTTAACATGATTTATGCTGCCTGTTTTTTCCTGTACATTTTTTATTCACGCCCAAAGAATGTTTTACTCGTTTCTTTGTAAATTATGACCTCATCTCACAGTTTCACTGCTGGGTTCTAACAAGCCAACCACGAAGCCTTTTGTTGTTTATGATCATTTACATCATAAAATATCCTAACAGTTTTTGAAACTGCTCTGGCAATATTATATTTAAGAAAAATACTGTAAGACCCCGCTTATACCGGCCTGTACATAACGTCCACACGTCTATAGCGACCACAACGCGATATACGGATAACGGCGTTTATTTTACTCTAATTTAATCGATGACAAAGACCGGTACATTCGGTGGTAAAATTAGTGAAAGGAAAGCGACGTTTTAATTGCCAGATTTGTCTGTAACTCGAAACAAAATTTTCATGAAAGAATTTCGGCACTTAGTTTTTGGAACCGTTCCTGCAACCGCCTGTTAGAGTGTCTTTGAGGAAAAATCTACATGGTTTAAATACTCCCATTCATTATTTGTTAAAATGCTTTTAGCAATTAAATACTTGAAATTTGTGAAAGAAACGCTTAAGATTGCGGTGGATTAACCGAAAACAGTACTAGAGAGCTCCGTGCATTGCAATTTATTGAGTCTAAAATAAACTAGGTGTGTGGTTTTATGAATTTATTTTCATTACTTTGTAAGAGAGCATTGCTTTGTGTACTTTTTGCATTGCCGTAAGCGATTTGTTGATTCCATTTGCTGAACGTGCATTTTACATGCTTCTTGATTTGTTTAATAGGTAATTATTAAGTTTTTATGATAATAACTTTATAGTGGTTTGTGTTGATTATATTTCGTGAAATGTTTTGCTTGTCGATGGCTCTGATATAGAGTGTAGAGAGTTTTTAAGCGAAACGTTGGAATTTGTTACGCAATTTTCGTTAAGGGTTTAATAATATTATTTTTTACGTTAGGTGCTTAAATGATCGAATATGTCGCTTATTGGTTGTGCGTGGCTGTTGCTCACATTGTCAAAGTCGATTCTAAATATCCATTTAAATGCATCACCTGTACTAATGAATGGCAGCTGTATGCCCTCATGATACAGTGTCTTTTTTGGGGGAGAATGACCTTAAAAATCATTTGAGTAATCTATACAAGGGGGTTATAGATGACGTCTGAGAAACGAACCGAGGGAATACCAGCTACACCATTGCAGATTTGACAGTTAATTCTTTACCATTGAAAATTGTTCTGTCATGTTGCTTTTATATTTATATTTAATTTGTACACATGTCTTTATCATGTAAACTGTGACGAAATAAAAGATATATTCAATTCTTTCCTGTTCTGTTCTGACAACAAGATGCGACTGAATGAGCTAACCGGTGAACAGCTTCAGGAACACACCTTTCATTGAGAAAATATATATTCACACAATGTTAGGTGACCAGCACGATTGCAAGATGACCGTGAAAAGGCAAAAACTGAAACGAAACAATAAGTAATATGGAATAATTTGTAATAAAAGTAATACTATGACATTTTGTATCATTATTACCGAGAAATTATTGACATTTCATTTGATACCATCTCATTTCATCGTTTCAGTGAAGATTATTTTCCCACTGACGATGATATCATTGTCGCAACTAGACGCATAATGTCAATGATATATGCAATTGGGTAAAATTACCACACACAAAAAATCGAGCGTATTAATATTTGATCGTAATGATATACCTACAAAGCGCATTGGTATTGCATTATAATTATCTGATCGCATTTGGTCACCCTTGGGGTGGCACCACTTATGGGCACTGTGCTTTTTGAGCAAATGGCATAATTTGTTTGGTATTATGACATTTGGCATTAATGACATTAGATGACCAAGGATGCAATTCAGAGAAAATATCATGAGTCACAACGCTGCATGCTTTTAATTTTTATTGTTGTGCTAAAAATGGCATTACATGTACCATATTTCTGCATGCGTAAGCAAGTTTTTCAGGCTTATGCATCCTTTTGATTTTGTGCTGAATTTGGCTTTGTCGTATGTGCGACGGTCCTCATTCAGTCAAAACTATGCGAGGCTAATGCATATTTTTATTATGTTCTAAAATTGGATTCGTCGTTTTGCGACAGTCCGCATTTAGTCTAAGCAATGTGAGGCTAATGCATATTTTGTTTCTGTGCTTAAAATGACGTTTGCCCTGTTTTCTGCTGTTCTCAGCTAAACATTTATGCTGACGTTTGCATTTTATTTGCTCTCAAATTGGCGAAAGTTCTGTTTCTATAATATTGTGCATAACATATCATGTCTCCCACACTGAATATTTTTCTCATTAATTCATGATTGCATCTTAATATGTATGTATTGTGTCACTCGGCAATCCGATATGTTCTTTTCGTTATGATAAAGCTGTATGCGTGTTTTATTCTTGCAACGGCTAGCAGCGTTTGTCAGATATGCATTCACTTTTATCTCTTGTGGTGATTCGAAGTATGATAAACTGATCAAATATGCCTATTTTTTATGCCCATTGATTAATGTACATTATTTGTCGCTGGAATTGAACTCACTTATTCAGACTTGAAAACAAATATGAACAGTATTTTCAAAAATAATTTTGACATGGTTGATTTGGTAACTAAGTTTTCTATTATTTGCCTTGCTATTATCAACTTGCATCGATCTTTTTTGACAATTATTCGAACGAGGAGAATACCAATGACAATTTCTTCATGTGTGTACCGCAATACCAGTAAACCCGGATCAGTGTAGCAGTAGGTCTACACAGGACTTCGGATTTAGTGTTCGAATGTGTCGTTCTTTGAAATCCTTCCAGTCAGGTCAGGTAAGGTGGCGTCGTAAAATGACCATAACTTGTGTCGGCACAGCGCTAAATTCAACCAAACATTATGAATACCAATCGCCAACTACAGGAAATCAATCGCCTTACAAACTTCCCCTACTTTATATACATTAATTCAGCAAATATTTCTAAACGTGTATAAATAACAAAAGAAAATTCCTGAAGGTGGCGATTAACAGTATTTACAATATCGATATATCAATATTTATTCAAATGGCTCGCAGTTTTGCCTATTTATTAATATATTTGTCACCGGAATTAAAAGGAGATCAGGCGTGTGGCTGAATCAATCATCGATTTTATTAACACCTACTTTTACAATGGATAAACGTTTGAAAAGAAAACCGATATGCGCACGTCGCGAAAACACATGACAATTGAGGCTCAGCGTGTTAATGTTTATTTTACCACGTTTATTGTAATTGCTATAATAATATGAATCATTATGACGAATACTTACAAAGGTGTACATAAAACAGAAATAATTATTTACTTTGGCTGACACTCGTATTAAGCGTTTTAAGTTCAGTCGACTTTTTTTCTAAAATTCGGAGCCGCTTTGGTGTCACGCAGGTATGCGTTATGCCAGTTTATCGATGCGTTTGATAACTCATAGATTTACATTTATATTTTCAGGTTTTGGAATATATATTAAAACTACCGAAACAAAATTCTAGTCACGGTAAGTTATTTATAACATTAATTCTAAATTCGGCATTTGCACTGCGAATTTATCAAATGGTATAGTTGATGTAAATTGACTTGAGCATTTATAGATTACGAGCATCAGTTACTTCGCTACTTTTAACTGATTTATTGTATGCGAATGATTTTATATCATTTGTATTTTTGTCTTTGATCAATTTTCTCAAGCTTAACATGTTTATCTATCTGTATTTATTACTGTAGCTGAATTAGGAAGACATGCTGTTGAGGCACTGTGTTAGTAAATCATTTGAAACGTGTGTATTAGAACTACAATTCGTTTATGTTAACAGTGCATTTTTAAACATAACCGGTTCTGTCGAAACACAACAATGTTTTGAGGTGAAACATTGCCTCAATTCAATAATTAAGGTACTAATTACTTGATTCTAACACATCAATGTATATAATTTACAATGTACAGCGCGCTATTTATAATAAATAATGATTGTCAAATGGGTCTATTTAAATCAGTAAAATGCTGAACGAGCATCTTCATATTCACCTGTTGAGTGGGCAAGTCCATTAATTAAAGTGCATGAATATGCATGACCTATTTTATAAGACCCGTACAATAACATATTTGGGTCAATAAATTAAATGATAAAAGCTATTTAATATATATTGCACCGTTTTATTTTAAACATTTACATACATTAACCCGCTGTTTTAAATACTCACTACAGTACCTCTTTACTTATCATCGATACATTTTTGTCCCATATCTATGTGTAGGGATTATCGAATGAGTATAGAATATTTAAATCAGCAGGTTCAATGTTTGAGCCACTGACTGTTGAAAAAAACTTTACAGTGCATTTTTTTTTCGATTTAGATTATGAGTCATTCCCCGATTGTATATTTATATTTTAACTATTAACTGATAGGCCCAGTGAACTTCTAGACAGACGCTTGCATTCTTAATGATTTGGCATGACGTAAAAATTTGGTGTATCTATATAATAATGCATATTTATGTATTTTTAATGCACAAAGTTTACACCGTAATGAGTTTTTTATCGGATCAAAGTACTGAAACCACTGATTAAAAACTAGTCTGTTTTTGCTTAATGATGGTTATAAATGCTGATGAGTTTTGCTTGCCAAGAGTTAATGTATGTGTGTTTGAATTGTGTGGGGATTTAATTTAGTAAGTGCTATGTATACGAGGGTTGATCAATGAATCCTTTATATTTATACTAAGTATTCCAATACCACGAGGGTTGGTCAATGAATTCAGTATATATTTGATATACTTAGTATTCAACTACTAGGAGGGTTGTTCAATAAATTCAGAATATTGTTAACATACTTTGTACATGTATTCTAATACTACGAGGGTTGTTCAAAAATGTTTCTTAGGAAATCATTATGCTGTCCTTATTATTCATTTCAATTACGTGAAACTTGTCCAAAACCTCAATTAACATTCTCTATGGACCAAAAGGGTTGTTTTTACAATTTCTTTATTACATATATATTCTGAATTATCAGTATCCATAGCAACACCCTTCGGTATCCTTGTCACAGATCTCAATATTATGTAGGATAAGCTATTGTCTTCTTGTGGAAAGAAAAGACTACACTGATTACATTGAAAGCTGGTTATGCGAATTGGTTGCCGCATATAACTCATAAATGGCATACATGAAGGCATACAATGCAAAAAAGCATGCTAAATTAATAACTTAATCTATGGTTGCCCGCAAAACTGTAGTAAGTGCATTGTGTTAAAGAGCTAGTGTCTACAGTCTAGCGGGCAACCCTTGACATGAATTGTTTCAAGTGTCTACCCATTCTCGATCTAAAAATAAATTTCTGTTAGCGTCTGGGTACGAGAATGGCATCCATCTGAACAAATAATTGATTGTCTGTCATTCTTACAGATTTATTATATAAGATATAGATTGAAATTATTTTATATCAAGTTCGTGTGTTTTGTCGTGACGTATATTAATGACGTCATAACTAAAAAAGTCGCACCTTACAAAAATGCTTTGGAGAATTGAAAATTAAATTTGATTTAGAAACTATGGTTATTTTTTGTTATACATATCATGAAAAATGCTATAATAATAACAGTTTTTGGAATATTTGAATATACCTTATCTATGGTGACATATTTCTGCCACCAGATAACCACATAACTAACAAGTTAATTAAGTGGTTAACTAGTGACGTAACTAGTTTTTTTCAATATATAAAAGATCATAACAAGAAAAAAAATGCAAGTTAGTGCTTTCAACTGCCATTGTGTATTATTTTACTAATTTAATATTAAGTGGTTATCTAGTTACGTAACTAGTTAACCTCTTAAATAACTAGTTAATTATGTGGTTAATTAGTTACGTAACTAGATAGCCACTTACCACTTAGCGATATTATGTATAAGTGGTAAGTGGTTAACTTATTACATAACTAGTTAACCACTTAAATAACGTGTTAATTATGTGGTTATCTAGTGGCAGAAATATGTCACCATACTTATCCTAACAAATACTACCCGGCCTGTTAATTCTCTCATCAATGTTAGGCAATACATAAATAACAATTTTGATGTCGAATTTCGCAAAGAATAAAAATGATATAATGTTTTTGTTTTTTTTTTGTTTATTCACAAACATGTAAAAAAGTAAATTTTCTCTATGAACGCTGTTATTATCACTTTCAAATCTCTACTCTTGAAAACGTTTGAGGGACCACCTGTAAAATACCGGCGAGTTTTGCTTGATAAAATCTGTATTTATCTTTACGTCTACTTCCAGAATTAATTTATAATCGCGTTATTTGCTTTCATGTTTTATTTACAAAAAACAATAGTACATTCTATATCTAAAATAAATACATTCTTTCATGTCGCTTTCTTTCTTATCGTTTTTGTTCAAACACTACTTGTAGTTATTTAATTTTTTCATTTCTTACCTTTTAATGAAAGTTTGGCAATAATATTAATTTTCGCAGTATGAGGGTTTTTGTTTGTTTGAGGTTAGCTTAACGTTTACACAATAAGGTTATATCTGTATCTGAAAAAATACATACTAAACCACGGTGTCTATACTGGTGCCCTAAAGTTCCCTAAACTGTCTATCAAAGACGCGACCCAAGCTGAGCCCAAATCTGAGCGACAATGCAACTTTTCATTTCAGTTAATATTGCTTACGTCCCCTAATGCCAAATGCGCAGTTCAGTCGACCAATTCTCACTACATTTGCCGTACAGTTTGCCATTTCAATATGTTATGATTTCATATGTGTCAAAGTTCAACCCATAATGATATGGCAACTCTTGCAAGAACACACCAAAACCAGCATCCAGCTGAGTACGATAGTAAACTTAACAAAACACAGGCTGGTAGATTTTAGGGGCCCAGCTTTAAAGATAAGAGCATTCCTTGAACCTAACGGCAAAGGGCCAACAATAAACTCTACAGCAAAAATACAACACAACCCACCTTCTTCAAATTTCAACAAATTTTGTTTGTTTGTTGGTTTTAACGCCGTAGCAACACGTTGTATATGTCATATAACGGCGGTCAGTCAACCTACTCACTCCTCCTGCAAAGGCTTAATCTCTTGATTTAGCTGTTAACCAACTACAAGCGCATCAGTGACTGACAACTGTCCTACATGATTAGAAATCACTGGTAAGAGGGAGAATGGTCGTAGAAATAATTTCATGACAAAGCTCCACGATAGTATGCCCCGCGTGGGAATCGAACCCACGACCCCTTGATTAGTAGACTTGCATGCTACCAACTGAGCTAGCCGGGCGGGTTCTCCAACAAATATGTGTTTAAGACAAAGAGTCAGGTGAACGTTTGATGAGACAACAGTTTGACTAAACCATGCGCCTTGGTGTCTGTTTGATATTGACAGACTGCAGTATACTCAGTGCAAACTAATTGTCATAGGCAATGTTATTATTAATTTTTTACCATTTAGACGTCATTAAAGAATGGCATGTGCTTTGAATACCGCTTCTGTTTGACTTCGTAATGTATCGATCCGTCGCGAAATTTCTTGCTATTGAATACAATTGATTCAGTTTATACAGTCAAATCTGGCTATTGCGATCATCATTGGAGCTAGCAATTGACTGATGAACGCTATATAAAGGCAGTACACTCATTTGGCATATTTTAGGGCCGAATATTCCCCTCTAAAAATCATATGATTTTCCCTAACTCAGATAAAAATTCCCCTCAAAATTTAAAGAAAAAAGAAAAATGAGTACTGAGAATAAAAACATGTTATGACCAGTTTCAGATCATTTGTTTTATTTGACCCTCTTCTGTCACTATCTATACTAGCTATTCAAATCAATGGTAGAAGTGTTTAGAGTAACAACTGTACGCATTTATAAGTTGACTGAAAATTCCCTATATTGCCTTGAAATGATAGCCACAATGCCATAAGTGCTTTGATTTTAATCAAAAGATCCACCAGGCGACCTGACATAGCAGTCATCGTACTGACTGTTATATCATACATTATACACTAAAAAGTACATGTGTAGTCCCAAATTTAGTAGTCCCTGACCATTATAAATTAGGTCACGCTTTATAATGATTTAATTTAGATCAAAATCTATCAGTGGTCAACAGAATTGTCCACTCAAGACAGATTTCACAGAAATGACTGTTTCTGTTTGATTGACTGGCTGCTAAATATTCTTAATTAGTCCAAAATTTAGTAGTCACTAACCATGTTAAAGTATGTCACGCTTTACATAGCTTAAATTCAAAGTTCAAAATCAACCAGGAGAACCCAGAATTGTCCGCTCAAGACAGAGGCCATTTTATATGGAATTGACCGTCAAGAGGGTTTGACAATATACGATTCATGGCGATTATCTTCCTCGACAAAAGACGAGATAAAAATGCCGCCTCCTTCCCCAGAGCTAACAATACATGTCATTATGTTTAATACTAACATGAAAACTTTGTCAGATATATTGATACGCGGCGATATTTTTAGCTAATGAATGTAGTAATACAAGACAAATGATTGATTCGGATAAATAAAAGCTATTTATAGAACTAATTGACCTACATTATAAGTGCGCATGCGTACACAGATCAATGCGCGACAAAATGGCTGCGGGTTATTAATTGGCATTTTTATTTGACGTTATACAATCCATAATCAAGGAGTAGAACTACTTTGTTGCCTTTGTTGTTATCGAACAATCCCTGTATTAACAAATCTTATATTTATATCAATGGAGCAATGTTTATTAATCAAATCGCTTTTTATGTATAGTGCGTACAAAAAAAACGTGTTTAGGTAAACATTAAAAATGAGGCGATCCATTTCAGGGGTAGGCAGTCTTGAATAAAAAATTTGTGTAATTCATTTTAACAAAATTAGCATGGTTAATAAACCACCACCACTTGGTAAATCATACTTGTGGTGGTAGAACGCTTTTCCGTTTCACTAACAACTAAGACACTCGTACATATCACAATTGTTTATGTTATTGTCATCCTGAGCATCCCTCGTCGTCGTTTAGTTTATTGTATTGTTATTATAAACAGTGTTTTGTTTTTTGTTCGCACTATAAACAATTAGAACGAAGTTTTTCATTTGGAGCACATGTAATGCAGACGCGAGCCGGCGTGGCGGAGTGGTCACGACGTTTGACTGGAAAACAGTGGATAGCCAGCTCCGCGTTGGTTCAAATCCCATCCAAAATATATCCCGTTGTTTCCTTGAGCAAGAAACTTTATCCTACTAGCTCAGTACTGGTGGACCAGAAAGCGGACTCGAAAGTGATTAATCTTAGTTGTAAGGACTTGTTTCACAATCAAGCTACAATAAAATGATGTAAACTGATGCAGATGGACGTCGTAATAATAGCTGCAACACATTGTATCATATATTTTATGATGAATGCAATGTTGCATGTTACATGTAGATAGCGTAAGAGATAAAATTGCACAAAATGGCAACATATTGTCGATGTTTGTTTTCACTTTTCAAGCTGTTCATAATCTGTTGACAGTTGATGCATATTGCATTGTATATGCATATTATATAACGCAATTTTATTACCATTATTGATTTCTATTTGTAAACTATATGGGCAGCCCATATGATAACATTTCTGAATGCAAAACACAGTCTATATTGATGTAGGGCCCACCTGGGTAACCCAATAACATTTGTCATAGGGCATACTCAGGTTTCAAATAGTTAACTATTCTGTATTCACCGCTAATAGGCCACTTTGACGGCCAATTAACATTTGTCACAGGGCAAACATTGGTCTCGAATTTTATGGCTAACTGTTCTATATTCGCCGCTCATGTGGTCCATTTTGTTTTATGTTTGTTGTTTCGTATATGAGTCTCAGGTCATAGGCTGATCTTGCGGGGGGAGGGTCGTGGGGGGGTCCGTACCCCCTTGAATTTCCAAAATGTACCTGTCCATAATTGTATTTCTTAACTTTAAGTAATTTTTAAGTAGCATGAAGCATTTTTTTCTCGTTGATTAACATGATTAATATGTTGCATTATTCTGCAGAAAGTGTATAATGTGGTTGTGGTACGAAAGTTTGGACCTCCCCCTTCTAGAAAATGTCGGACCCCCCCCCCCCCCCCCCCCTAGAAAAAATCCTGTCTCCACCCCTGCAGGTAGACAACCACATATAGGTCTCCAACATAAAGTCTTTGTGAGTCCTTTTTAGATGAATTCCTTATATTCTTGAGAGCAGAAAAAGCTACATTTTAGACTTGATTTTGATTTTTTTTCTTTCAGATGAAAGCTAATCTCAAGATCATTTTATGCTTGGAAAAGTTTCGGAATTTAAATCCATAGATGACCTTGACATTTGACCTTTGATAACATTACCAAGGTGAAGGTCAAATCTAAAAATAAATTTCATTGGATATTGAAACAAAAGTTTAAAAATGGAGGAAACCATGGAGTTTTAAGAAGCAAAATAGTGAAAATACTCAAGGCAAGGAGTTAAAGGGACGTGAGTTGAGTGAAATACGGCTTGACCCTCTGGAGATATTCAAATTCCTACGCGGAGCAAAACTAGGATTAAATTTAATTCTTGGATTTTTATAATTTTTAGATCCATGGAAAAATTGTAGTCCTGGTTAATAAGGAATTGTTGCTGTTTGAAATTTACGTAACCAAAATCTTACTTTAGCTGATTCAACTGTGATATGAACAAATTTCCATCATACAGCCCAAGAAAGAATAAAAACAAACTGCTTTACTTAATTCCAAGAAATTTGAATGTGATAAACGCATGTTATACATAAAGTACATAATACGAAACACTGGAGTTACGGATATTAAAAAAGTGGATTTATTCTGAGGAAATTTAGGTTGTGTTTAAAGGAACGTTTTTCCGGAATCATAAACACGACGTCACTAAACCATTAAAAAGCTCGGATGAAAACAAGTTATCGATTATTAGGATTAAAGCGTGTGTGATCAGTTATAATTTAAATTCATATTTGAATATTGAAAAAAAACTGTGATATAGTGTGTAGAAATCCAATATTAATCATTTGAAATTCTTACCACGTTCACATATACGCTGCACAAAGTGAATTTCAAATATAGTGACGTCATTTCCGGTATAAAAATCAAAATGGAGACATGAAGCCGCCAGAACGAGGCTGCAAAGCGTTTAAATGATGCTGAGACGCTGAGATGTTGATCAGTGTCACCTAGTGCTTGGAATTTAATAATAAAGTTTTTCTTTTTCTGTTTGAGGATGTAACTACATGAAAACGCCACCATGACTATGAACATGAATATGAATATGAATCAACAAGACGCGGATAACCGCGTGATTATAAACGTGGGTGGTATACGTCACGAGACGTATAAAGCCACGCTGAAGAAAATACCGGCCACGAGATTGTCTCGATTAACCGAGGCGCTGGCCAACTATGACCCAGTTTTAAATGAGTATTTCTTCGACCGACATCCGGGCGTTTTTGCCCAAATTTTAAACTACTATCGGTCGGGTAAATTACATTATCCGACTGATGTGTGTGGGCCCCTTTTTGAAGAAGAACTTGAGTTTTGGGGTCTGGATTCTAACCAAGTAGAACCCTGCTGTTGGATGACGTATACAACTCACAGGGACACCCAAGACGTGTTAGGGATTCTTGATAGGTTAGATTTAGATACGGACAAACCGACGGAAGACGATATAATGAAGAAATTTGGCTGGGAAGAGCAACACAGAGCGGGAGAGCTCAATTTCTGGCAACGCATTCAACCAAAAATATGGGCACTATTTGATGAGCCATATTCATCCACTTCCGCGAAAGTAAGTAGTTCCTATTGGTAAATCTTATTTTTGTTACGTGATCACTGATTGGTCGATATGTCATATTACCTTGCCTTTGATTGGTTCGTTCTTTTAAGGATTATTGATTTTGTAAGCTGAAATATGATTAGTTGACCCAGCTTTGTTATCTTGCTTTTCATTGGTTTGCTTTTCTGTGTGTGTTTAATGTGTTTATATAAACTGATATTTGATTGGTAGACGTGATTACTAAACCTTATTTTGATTGGTGTAACTGTCAAGATTAATATCAAGTTATATATTAATAAAAAATGGTTTTCTTTTCTGTCAATATGATTAAATTGGAAATTCTTTTTTAGTTTTAGCATGCAATTATTAGTTGCCACGTTCGGCGTTAATTCAATCTACAACTAATGGGGACTTTGTCTTGAAATTTGTTGCAAGCTTCAAGTTCCATCCCCACTTACCTCAAACATTTGAAACTATTAATCAACTTCATGTGCCAGTCTTTGATTTGATGTAGTGTGGCTGTGCTGCAAAATATTAAACTGAAATCTGGAAGTTAGTTTGAAATTGAAATACCCTGTTCTAATAAAAAGTCGAATTGGGACCATGGCAGCAAATTATCATAATTCTAACGATAAAATTACCATGCAATTATAGAAGGATTTACGACTAAAATCGGTCGTAAGACGCTTGATAATACAGGCCCCTAGTGACCAACTTCACACTCTTTATAGTGATTTCATATTAAGCGTTTCTGAATGAAAAACTATGAATAATTTAAAATTGAGATTTAAGAAATTCAATGCAAAAAAGTAATGAAAAAGAGTAAAAACTAACGACGGAATAAGTGACCAAATGAGCCCGCCCGGCTAACTCAGTTGATAGCGCACAAGTCTACTGATCGAGAGGTCGTAGCTTCGATTCCCAGATGGCGCATACTTTCGTGGAGCTTGGTCATTTCTACGACCATTCTCTCTCCTACCTCTGATTCTAAATTATGTAACCAGTCGCTGACGGAAGTATGCGCCTAGTAGTTGCTTAACAGCGAAATCCAGAGATAAAGCCCTTCCAGGAACAGTGAGTAGGTGGGCTGACCGCCGTGATAGAACCTATACAATGTGTTGCTACAGCGTTAAACCAAAGAAAAAATTAATCAAGCGACATAAAGAGATAATATGGACCAAATAGAAAATGCATACAACCATGATTGCTTAGAAGACGAAAAAGTTTATTAGCTTTCATTTTGTACATAACCAGCAAATTTCCGTCCTTTACATTGGCAGCTGCAAAAAGACATACGTCCACTTCCGGCCCAACGACCTAATTATTTCCTAGAGCACGTGTAGAACACGTGATTTATCGGATACAGCTGTTTGCTCCACAGATTCGATCTATGGAAAGAAAATACGTTTACAAAACACATTGTCAAGGAGAAATCATTACTTAACGAGTTAATGACACCAGCATAATAATCGATTTTAGTGAAATCGATACAAACTACGAAACGTATAAGCTGGGATGTATGCATTGGTAGGCGTATAGTCGTATAAACAGAACAGGCAAAATTGAACTCAATATTTTCACGATCAAGTGATTATCACGCTAACACCGAGACCTAACCGTCTGATGTTAGCGCTGCTGTATGTCACAAATCAATAAGCGTCTATCTCATTCTGGCAGATTTAATGAAATTTCGGAATCTATTTCTCCCCCAGACGAGAGTTTGTTTAGACGAGAGTGATTTGGAGAACATGATATGGCAAAATTTAGTGAAACGAAACACTTTTTATGTAAACATTCAAAATTTTTGCTTATTTCTGATTAGAATGATAACTTTTGTGAATGAAATAGATCTACTCACGCTTTTCGTTTAATTTCGACTCTTTCCGCTTCATTTTGATAACTTGTACAGAATTAATGAGCGTTCAATTGATAAAGATTCTTAGAAGCGTCCAAATTATTAAGATTACAATGAACGTCTAAATGATTTAGATTATTACAAGCGTCCAAATGATTAAGATTATTCAAAACCTTACGCAGACGATATTCTGTACACAAGATGGCTGCCATTCTTTTCATCCTATTTTGCGTTCATGTTCATTCTAGTCATGGCAAATGTTTCAAAATGCTGGGTACAGAACAAGGGCTTCATGGTGACAGACATTCTTTCTCCAATTTAAGGAAAGCAATCTGCAATCAGGATTAAGAATCAATCATGGTCATGTGAACGCTTGAACTGCTACACTTTTCGGATGTTCTCTGATTTGATCGAGTCTTTGACAACAGATAGCATACTGTATGCAATGAAATAAGAAATCAAAATACAAAATACAATATACATGAAGCTGTAAGCAAACCACTTGATAATGATAGCATAATAGCATTTTCACCTGCCGTGTTTCATGTAATTCGCCATTTTGATAGAATAATGACAATTGGAACTCTTGATTAAATGGAGCGCTTGTACAAATCAATGTGTGGGGTTTACAAGTATATCATGCGGTGCATTGTTCACTTGTATGGTTATGGCCCCTATTTTGTAGGTACACGACATTATTTGTCTGTTACAGTTAAGAGTTTTGTCTGCTGCAATTTACATTTGACGTGTTTCCTTTCCCCTCCTGGATAACATAGGATTTGTAGTCTTAGGTCACGTGTCATGTCCGCCCGTGTTTTCTCTTATTGCAATAGTTTGCATATGACCGGCATGTTTCGTGAAAATCAAAGTACTGGCAGCACTAAACGAAACACAATGGGTTTGGGACGAAAACCAGGAAAAACGAGTGAAAAATGCGCTTGACGTATCCTTATGAAAACCGACGGAACGTTTAAAATAATCATTCAAAGGAAGCTAGAAAATGAGCTTTGCCTATGACGTGTGTACATGCACTTTGTAAAAATTAGAACATGCTAAAACCTGGTAAAACCGTTCTGGGAACATACTGAACCTCTCGCATGTTTAGATATCAAATGGATTGATCTTTTCCATACATGAATTTTAACTTAGCTGTGATTTATACTCACGTGAAATCATTGAACAAATGGTTTACATTAACATAAGAGTGTTTACATTTTACAAAAACATGAAAATAAAAAATCACTCCTGATATCAGAAGAAAATTAACAAATCAGCAAACCTGCTTACTCGTCATGGAACATGAATAAACACAATAAACAACAGTTTTTTTATTGCATGTAAGATTTTAGATTGTTTTTAATCGAAATTGTGTTTGACCTACTTTTACATCTTTGTTTGAAGCAAATTCACATGTTTTAGCTCACTTAGCAGAAAAAAGAGCTTTTTGCGAACGTCTATGCATTGTTTGTTTGTCTGAGATTAATGACAAAGCATTGAACTAATGTTTTTAACGAACGGAATAAGGGCATCATATCATTTAAGATCATACGATTATATAGCAATGCAATCAAGCAAGATTTACGACAAAAGTGGTCGTAATACGGGCCCCAGATAATTGAAATGCGTTTATACCTTTAGGGTTCCTTAATGTATAATTTTGCTCTGTGTTAATGAGTCATAACTGAAGATAATCGTGGATAACACCAAAACAGCTTTGTAAGCATTGCACCAGGAACGCATTTAAATGTAACAATGATAATTGCTTTTAATATGACATAGTGTTTATTGCATTTAAGATATATCTATGTTTATTGCATTTTAGATGCTTTAGTGTTTATTGCTTTAAAGGTACTACAATGTTTAGTGCAATTGTTTAAGAGCAACTCGTCCAACTGGCTGAGTTGTCTTTCCTGATTGGTCGATTAATTTTGAAATCGACCAATAGGAACGGGACACGAAATCTGAATGTCGCCAAAAGTGCAAAGCCATGTTTTGGCAAGATACCTTTTGGGATATCCTAAAGGCCCTTGATGGGTCAAATGCAAATGTCTCATTGATTGTGCAACAGTCATTTAGAACGCAGTGTGAGTTTTCAATGTACAAGTGTTTTGCCAAACAATGAGAAAGTCCTTGATCGTCCTTCAATATTTGTTGGCATTAATTATTTTTCCTCTGCCGGTGGTCGCCGTTCAGGCCATTCTTTCCTAAATTTCATCGTCCTGTAACATTGTTTTCGCAATAGCTTTGACAAAACAGAGATGAGTCTCGTGCCAACCTCTTGTGTTCGCTTTTGATGGTTTGGAAAAATAAAACGTCATGCACTTGACGTTAATTTTCGTAAATGGGATGTACATCGCCGTTATAAACTGTAATAAACAGTACGATGGATTGCAAACATGTGTGACAGCTGTTAACGCTTAAAGTTCACCAGTGTAGATCTTTTCTACAGTACCACCAAAAATTTGGAGACATGTAAACTTTTTGAGGCTACATGTGTACTGAATAGCTTTTGTCGACATTTTTGATAACCATTCATGTTGAAATGCTTTTTTAGTTTTGCTTTTTTTTGGTTATCATTCTTATTATGACTGAGGCTACGAAAATAGCATAAAATTATGTTATGGCAAATAATTACAATACACATGGTTTGGGAGGCTTTAGGATGTCAGATGCTGAATGTTATAGATCTAAATGCATTACATTCATAATATTATTGTTTTCATTTTATCACTAGCCAAACTCAAATATATAAAAAATAATGATTTTACAAAAATAATCATCAAAATACAAGGATTGTAGTAAATTTTAATTGTCTCTAAACTTTTGAAGGGTACTGTATATCCATTCTATGTATACCTTTCGAGTGGAAATGAAGTGTGGGGAAGAGTCTGAGTAATTATTGTCATATTTAATTATGATATTAATAAGAAAAACGTTTGAACACTTTTTACGACGATCTTACAGTCAGTAGAGCTGTTGTACAATTTGAAATTAAGTGTTTTCTTAAGAAATTATTACATATTCATTTTCATTTACGTTGACACATAAGTGCAATACCACCTAAGAAGCACATATGTTTTTGTAACTCATTGTAGGGTACAAATAGAATTGCTTTATGAAAATATAAGAGTTATTATATACATACTTATAGTCTTATATCTATGGTACTGATGTCTCAGACGGAAGTATGCGTCTAGTTGTCGGTTAACAGTTAAATCCAGAGATTTAGCCTTTCCAGGAGCAGTGAGTAGGTGGACTGACCGCCATGATATAACCTATACAATGTGTTGCTATGGCGTTAAACCCAACAACAAAATAAGGTACTATTGTGCCGTCAGTTTGATTTAAAATTTTCTGCTCGCATACTAGTACTCGCTTACATGTATATTACATCTGAAAAGCTCAGAGTAAAGGTTACATTAACCTGACCTTAGCTGTATTATAATAAACATGACGCAACTCGAAACAAATCGTCCAATCACAACTCGCTAAAAACCTGCATCTTCATAATTGCTCAGAAAACCAGGTCTAAAAATAGAAATTACGGAACTGTGTTCAGTCTAGATAAAAGCTATGCATTGATTGGTCAACACAAAGGTCAACTGAACGTGACCCCTTGCGCAATGTTGGGAGATTCTTTGACAGCGTTCTATAGGATATCTGTTTACTGAGATTGTTTTGCCAACAAATATTGTTTAAACCAAAATAAAATCCGTCTTTTGGTATTTTTAAAGTTGACTTTACTAAACGCCATAACATTGAAGATGTCAAAACGTTTGCCTCTTTTTGGTAAACAAATAAAAGCCTTAATTCAACATTGGACTGGTTAAAAGCCATTGCGTGATACGACAAGGTCTTCTTTGTTGATTGACACGGACTAAAACACCACCGAATACAAAACAAACATGTTACAGGTCATCGACTCTGTTTATCAAACCACAAGAGACACGAGACTTCTGTCTTGTAAAGTGAAAGGGAAGATTAAATGTCAGGACTATTGTGTCTGCATTTCTTAAACTGTTTTCTTATTATTTGACTACAGTGATAACTTTTCAATGCGACCACCCATTCGGAACTCCTCGGCCATTCCCTACGAATAACCTCGGACATATTTAGACGCCATTTTGGAAAAACCGGTGTTGAAGTAAACAAATACACGATCGTTAAGGCGATGACTGAAGTTTCGTTTTTAGTCCGTAAATTTGAAATTACTCATTTCAATGATACCGATGAACAATATTTGGTTTAATTTAAAACAAATAAATATGTTTAGACAAAGATCTGTGTATATACTACAAGAACTATTTTGTGTAACCGTTACGTGCTTCGCCTCGCGTAGGTAGTAAAATCACCTAAATCCAGTGAAGACCCCCCCACGAATCCTTCCGAGATTATTCATTTATGAAAGGTCGAGGTGTTCCGAATGTGCGACCACCGTCTCAGAACTGCAGGCTTAAAGCAACATCAACCCATAAACATTTCAAAGCCTCTACCACAAAACTACCAACATATTTTCAATCCCCTTACGTATTTTCTTATGTCAATATCTCTGGACCTAAGCCCTTATCCCAGTACTAAGCACAAACATTAGCCAGTGGCTGACAATTTGTCTATCTAACACAGAAGTTCAAGGAAGAACGTCCAATCTCCTCGAAGGTTTGCATTTCACAAATGTGAATAGAAACCACGATTCCTGAGAAGTCAGACGCATTACAAATTGGTATGTCCCTCCCCTCTTTGTCACATTTGTTTAACCTGTGTGCATAGAAGAAAATACCTCTCGAAGGTATGAATGTCCCGCCCAGGAAAAGAAATGACTCACAACCAACTGAGCTAATTGTGTGACATGTCCTCCCCCTGTGTCACTTTTGTTACATTATTTACATAGAAGAAGAATGCCATACAAGTGGATGCCGCAATCCCTGGATAGCTAGACGCGCTATCGACAGAGTCCACGGAGCAGGTTGTCCTCCCAGAGACGCGATAACAACAATTCCAAAGGAGCGATTTTTACGCACTTAGAACTGCTACCGACTAGGCTAACGGAGCGGACCGTCCTCCGTCAGATGCGATACCAACTGAGCAAAACCTTGTGATACTACCTCTCACTTTATCACTTTTTGTAACATTATGAGACTAGAAGGATAATACCATACTAGATAGCTAGACGCGCTACCGACCGAGCCATCTGGGCGGGTTGTCCTCCCCCAGGCGAAACTAGGCGACTGGAGCGGGCTGTCTTCTGTAAAACGCGCTACCAACTAAGCAGACCTAGTGATACGTCCTCTGACTTTGTCACTTTTGTATTACAATGTATATTGAAGAATAATACCACACTAGTGTATGCTACGGTTTCCCGTATAGCTAGACGCGCTATCAACCGGGTCCTCCTCTCTCAGACGCGCCACCAACTGAGCAAAACCTTGTGATACGTCCTCTCATTTTGTCACTTATGTATGACAACGTACATTGAAGACAAATACCATACTATAGTGTATGCTACGATCCCTGGATAGCTAGACGCTCAACTGACAGAGTCAACGGAACAGACTGTCCTCCCTCAGGCGCGCTACCAACTGAGCAAAACCTTGTGATACGTCCTCTCACTTTGTCTCTTATGTATTACAATGTATATTGAAGACAAACATCACACGACAAAGATTATATTGAAAGTTATTTTAAGCCATCTAAAAGATAGTAAAAACGTATCTGTCGTTATTGACAGGCTTAAAATACTGCTATGCTTAATAGATGAGAAATCGACGTTTCCATGGCAACGGGGCATAAAATGTTTTACAGTGAAGCTGTATTGTAAAACAACTCTATATGTGACGGAAAATGAGTGTTCGTGAATTTGATTCCATAGTCAGTTACATATAATTTTCCTCATCACCTTATTGGGCGAAATGATTTGTTTATTTATATATTTTGTGTTTCTCGATGATTTTTTCGTCGACGCTTTGGCTTTTTTTTATTTTGTTGTAATAAGCTACTTTTAACAATTGTTTACAGTTTTGTTTTTGTCGTAACAGATATTCCATTGATTTTAGCCAGTTGTTTTGAGTTATTCTATTCATATTGCCTTATCTTATCCTAAATATGTACCCAGTAGCACATAAATGGTGAAATACGCTCGTATTTTCAAAAAAGGGCATAACCTTGGGCTACTATGAATCGAACCAGGGTCAAAGTAGCTGAGATCCCGAACTGTTTCAAATTTGTGTGCAAGGCTAAGTCCCCTGATCACCTTTGGCAAAAAGGAATGGAGCAAATTAGATGAAAGAGATTTACTCAAACTCGTCCTATGCCAATACTTGCATATAGCACGTTGAACTTTAAGTCTCAACCTAAATTAAAGTATTTTACCACTTGGTAAAAACTGTTGATGTAATGAGTTGTACAAGAAAAAAATGTTGTACAAAGATTACTATGACGGTATATTTTTGCCACTAGATAACCACATAATGAACTAGTTAATTCGATGTGTAACTGGTTACCTAACTAGTTAATCACTTACCATTACTGTAATCGCAAATGGTTAGTAGTTATCTAGTTACGTAACTAGATAATCATTTAACTTACAAATCACTTATGTTGTGAACTAGTTATTTAACTAGTTAAATTTTAAATTAACTGATTTGTTATGAAGTTATTTGGTGGCAGTAATATGGCACCATAATAAAGAAATATAGATCTAGATCATATCAGTGGACACTGGACGTACTAATATTGGTTTATATAGCTTGTACAGGATGGCCCGAGACAGATATTTTTGTACTTCATTACCTACTTTTAGCTTACTAATTTAATGATATTGAAGATATATTTTTGTCTCATGCCAGTCTTTACAAGCTATGAATAATGAAATAAATGTATTTCTGTAACAGGTCAATGTGTAACTACTAACTATATTTATGATATTAAAATTGTATTTATTGTCTTGGGTCAATGTGAACATGCTATATTTAATATAAAAGTTGTACATTTTGTCTCAGGTCATTTTGCAACTACTTACTATGCATACTTTCCTCCGAGGTCCTATTTTCGTCCCTGTCCTAATTTCGTCACCGTTTTTGTTTTGGTTGAGATACTGCGAGATTTCAACAGGTGCGCGTTAGTTGCCGTGGGAAAACTGATTCTATGCATACTATTTAACGCTCGAGTGATTTCAAGTGCAAATAAGCAGTTGCAATTATCTATTCCTCATGTTTTTACTTATTTCCTTTTAAAATCCTTAGGGTGACGAAATATGGACACTGGAGTATTTATTAAACTTGTATTTATTGTCTGAAGTCAATGTTAAAAAAGCTATGAATGTGATGTTGTCTTAATAAGCCGTCATTTGATTGTCCGTTTTTTTTTTGGTGTTTCATACTTCTTGTAGTTTTTTTACTGTGTCCTCAGTTTCTTCTTTAAATTGACTTATGCCTCAGTCCCATAAAATCGTGGCTTGTTGCGGACCCGTACGTGCAGACAGCCGTATATCGTGGGAAGCCTTGCGTATTAAGGTGACGGTACGCACATGGCACAAAACAACTTACCCGGCGTACGAAGCCGTAGCTGGAAGATATGCAAGTTTAATCCATACTCGGTCACAAATTTGTTCACGATTTGACTTTGAAACCGATACGTGTATCCTAAACTCATCTCACGGACTCTGGCAAAAACGTTACAGCCCGTACGGGTACGCAAGAGTTTGTACGGGTCCTTGCGGACTTGGATCGCACGGCGCCCGTACGATGCCCTCACCGCTATTTTTATGTTTATGGGACTGTAGCTTTAGAGCACATATTTCTGTAGTCCTAGGCTAACGGTATTGTTTCTGTAAATTTATTGTCTATTTATATTTGCAGCCTTTTCAACACGTAAGCATGATTCTATACTCCGCACGCTTGTTCTGTATATTTTTCATTATTTACGATTTTTCAAAGCAAAATTAAAGCCGCCCGGCTAGCTCAGTTGGTAGCACGCACGTCTGTTTCTGTACGAGGGGTTCGTGGGTGCGATTTCCGGGCGGGTCATACTTTCATGGAGCTTGGTCATGAAATTATTTCAACGGCCATTCTCCCTCCTACCAATGATTTTTGATTATGTAGGGCAGTTGTCAGTCACTGACGAAAGTATGCGCTTAGTAGTTGGTTAACAGCTAAATCCAGAGATTTAGCCTCTCCAGGAGCAGTGAGTAGGTTGACTGACCGCCGTTATAAGACCTAAACAATGTGTTGCTACGGCGTTAAACCCAACAAACAAACAAAAATCAAACTGGCTCTGTCTGGCTTTTATTTCATATTTCAAAATCCCAAGCACCCCGTCTGACGGTCTGGAACTTGTAGACTTTTTATTACTGTTTCTGCATATTTAATTGGCACTGGTTAAAAATTAGGTAGAAATGCACCGTCTTTTAAATGCACCAAAAACGTGTGTGGTTTTTATACCGAACCAATACGATGACAGTTCTCTCCCCTTTATAGCGGTTTTTTCTAGCGTAGATAGGCTTCTGGCCCTACACAGACGCCACAATTGCAGACAAGTTATGCACCAAATGTATTTTTACTATTATAATTACAGACTTCACTCATTTAGAGGTTTTAAACCTTTTTATTGCTTTGGGTTACTGGCTTTTAAGCCTGCGTCAAAAAATGTTTACGCCCAATTGCTCTATTTAAACACCATTTGATATTTGAGTTTGCGCAAACAAGGTATATAAATTGAACTTATTGCAAACGATGTTTTTAGTACTAAACAAATGGCAAGGCATGCCGCAATTTAATAATCACCTTAATTTACGCGAGCAATAATCCAATTTTATACGTTTTATAGTGATGCCCAATTATTATCAACTAGCCAAAGTGTTCAAAATTAGTTTCTTTTCACTGATCCCAATCAATTTTCAGTTGTCCCGAGCTTGGAGCAAGTGGGGTTAGGCGACGACTACGATTTGGCCACATAGAACATGAATCATAGCAGTTATTGTGACCTCATCTCTTGGAAACATTTTTATGATTTTTTAATTTCTTTTTGTAAGCTTTGTACGAACTATGTTGTAGTAGAGGAATTTAATTTTTACAGAAAAAACTTGTTTCTTTATAGAGTTTCTTCTTACATGTACCTTCAAGTATTTGCATGCCAAACTTGTAGAATTTTTGTAAATTTTGTAAAGCAAATGTATTTGAAAATGAACACCACTTTGAGTATTGAGTACATGGTATTTTGTTTGTGTCCCAATTGAAAATGTAATGATTTGTACATGTATACACTTTTGTCCGTAAATTATTGTCCTTTCAATATGTGGAGAACATTTTGACTTAGAGGCGTATGCTCTTGGTGGCTGTTATTGATTAAGAGGTTGCAAGGCCGTGCGGAAGGCCGTCTGTAAGAGAATCACTGTTGAATTAATCAATTAGTTGACAACAGTTTGTCATAATGCTGTTGAGACCTCAAAGGTGATCTGTAACCAGAACTGAGGTTTGCCCTTAGTCATATTAACTTTGTTTTCCTGCCGCCAGTGACTTGAGCAAAAGGACACACATGTGTTAAAGCAGAACTATGTCAAGAGATATGATAACTTTGTATTCTTTGAAAATTACCGGAAATGACCGGGCGATGAGGGCAAATGTATCTTATGTAAACAGTAATGTTCCACTATAAAGACCAACATTGTTGATGCAAAATCTTGCGATTTGTGATGATAAATAAATCCCAAATGCTTAATTTGCTTAATTTTGTGGGAGCAGTGGTCCAAAGGTAGGACGCGCGCTTGTACCACTCCACCCAGGTGTAAATGGGTACTGTGAGGGATTGCCTGTCTGAAGGTGATTTCAGTGATCAGGAGGTATTGTACAAAATTGTAAAGTCGGCTGAACATGGAAGCAGACTTTAAACCGCACTTTAACTTTTTTAACTTTTTAAACTGGAGAAGAACAAGGCCCCTGTGATAAGACCGTTCAGCTTTTACATTGACGACTTTGATGGTCTTTAAAGTGGAGCGTTACTGTCAGTTATGTTATATTTCTGTTTTATTAACCTGTCACAACTTAAATAATTACACGGTCACTGAAACTGCTATTTTTAAATCCTTTCGAACTTATGTCCCCGATATTCAAAATCGCCGCATATATAGTTAGAACATCAATAATTAATCAGATTAATTATTAACTAATAATTAGTTTGATCGGTGGCTCAATGGTTAAAAAGAAATTAAATAATAACACATTCAGTGACCGTGTAATTATTTAAGTTGTGACAGGTTAATGAAACAGAGCTATATTCTTTCTGAATTGTATTTTTGTTTTCAGGCTAAATCTATTAAAATATATGCCCCCGTCTATGATTATTAGTGTGTTGTACCTAACGTATAGTGCTAACAAATTAACAAAACGTGTTTGTGTAAACATAAAAAATAAACCAATCCAATCCAGAGGTAGGCAGTGTTGAAAATAAAATTTGTATTATTAATTTTTAAAACATTAGTGTGGCGGATAAACCACCACCTCTTGGTCAATCATGCTCATAATAGTTTGTTTGTTTGTTTGTTTTGGTTTTACGGCGCACCAACACAGAAAGGTCACATCGCGCCGTGCTTGTAATAGTACTATAATGCTATTACACCAACAAGAAACTCATAAAACACATCAAAGATATGTTTTTTATTGCCATCCTGATTATCCCCTGTCTTGGATTAGTTCATTGTTTTGTTTACGTAAACAGTGTTTAGTTTTTGTACGCACTATATATAAAATGTTAGTAAACGTGTTAGATATGTCAAGAGCATGCTATAGTGGATGAAACCCACTTTATTTTATAATTATTTAATTTTTGATTTCAGAGAGGGGACGCCAACGTCTCAATGTGCATGTAGTACCAGTACAGTGCCCGCAAAAAGTTCTTGGACAAAACCCTGCTTTGTGGATTAACTGATTTACATTGATTTATACAAAAACAAAGAGTCATATGAGCAAATTTCAAAAATCGGCATTGATTTATCAACGTATGTTTGCAACCATGTTACACGAATAAGCTTTTTTAATTACAGTAAAATGGTTGGAGGGTGTACGATCAGTTTTTCCTATTTTTTTGTCCAAAGTCTTTTGGTGGGCGCTGTATAAATTAAATGTATACAAATGGTAATATTCACATGTATTTTATGACAATGAAATCTTGGGATGAAAACGAAATGATGATGATATTTGTTGCTTCTTTTCTACAAAAAAAGAGAAGCAATTGTTCTGTTTTCACAGCTTTTTGTCTCGAGAAAATGTATGGAACATTTACTTATGATAAAAATAATGGAAAGAACAGGACAAAACATATACTTTATTTAAGGGCTTGAATAATACTCATCTCCCCAAAAATGTCATTTGTTACATATATATCGGAATTATTTCATTTTCATCCTTTGATATCTTCAAATATTGATACGTTGATACTTTTTGTCCAACTTGGCCGAAATGCTCTCCAAATTTAAAAACTGAATGTCTTTCTGAGTTGATAAAAATGGAAAAGAATGAAGGCAATAAAAACTGCATCTGTGTCATTAATTTTTCATTATTAAGACCAATTTGGAGCGATTTTCGGTCAAGTCGGACATAAAATTGTGGTTTTGATTAATATTGATATAACAAGCATTGTTTTCTGTAATTTCTGATTTTTCACCGTTTTCTAATTGATTTTTTTTCTTTTTTTTTCATTTCAGATTATCGCCGTTGTGTCCGTTTTCTTCATAATCGTTTCCATCCTATCATTCTGCTTGAAGACACATCCAGATATGAGAGTTCCCGTTCTCAACAATGCCACGACCAATGTATCCGACGGCAACGTCACGTGGCGACTGGCAAAACAAAGAGACGTTCCACACGAAGCGTTCTTTTATATAGAATGCGTAAGCAACGCTTGGTTTACATTTGAAATAATTATACGTTTTGTTGTGGCACCGGCCAAATTAGAATTTTTAAAGGCACCTGTTAACATTATTGATATAGTGGCCACCCTATCATTCTATCTCGACTTTCTACTCACCGAATTGAAACAGGAAAGTGACATTTTGGAATTCTTCAGTATAATTCGTATAATGAGGCTATACAAACTAACGCGGCATTTTGCCGGCTTGAAAATTTTGATACACACTTTTAAGGCCAGTGCAAAAGAATTGGTTTTACTCATATTTTTCCTAGTTCTTGGTATTGTGGTATTCGCTGCGCTGATATTTTACGCTGAAAGGATACAATATAATCCAGACAATGACTTTGAAAGTATTCCAGTAGGTTTATGGTGGGCTATAGTAACAATGACCACAGTAGGATACGGGGACATGGTCCCTAAAACATTTGTAGGGATGTTCGTCGGCTCACTTTGTGCACTAACTGGTGTGCTGACCATAGCACTTCCGGTTCCCGTCATAGTGAGCAACTTCGCTCTCTTCTACTCTCATACTCAAGCTAGATCTAAATTACCGAAAAAGCGAAGAAGGGTATTACCTGTAGAGGCACCCAGAGGGCCCAAAGGTCCCAGAGGTGTTGGGGCTCCCGGTGGGGGAGGCCCTCAGAATAGACGAATGAATGCAATTAAACATTCACACCCAGGAGCTCTTGATGTCAAAATGGGTCGAATGGGTAAGTAACCAAAATATGAATAAATTAATATTTTTTTATTTTCATGTAAATATTAAAACTATTTTTAAGAAGCAAGATAAACGCATGTGCAGTTTTTAAAACACTAGTTTTTAGCCTTATGACTGCAAATATACATTGTATTCAAATGATAATTTCACTCGTGCTCAGGTGTGTGTTTTTAAGATACATGTATTTAATTGTAATCATATTTTTGAAATTTAAATAAATCAATTTACAAATTGTGATGTTTTCAATATGTATATTACTAAAATAACGTATTTTACTTTCAGAGTGGTTTTTCATTCTGAGTTTTGATTTTCGACTTTTCCAAATTTTCTGAATCTTATTTTTCACTCACGCTGTTTATTTCAGTCAATTTCTCTGTCACCCTTTTTTATAATTTAAAAAAAGTCTTGAAACTCTATCTTGTAGAAAAAACTCCAATCTTTAACTCACATAACCTTGACGCCTAACTCTAAAAAATATGATTTAGTCCTTCTCAATATGGTCTATTTCCGTTTTTGCAGGTTTCATTCTTCTTTTTTTTATATTAAAGTAAAACTGTATTTTTGTACAAATGTAATTGTGTAATTTTCACGAACACGCATTTCTCACGTAGTCACCGTTATCCCATCACAAGCTCCTCCCCTCTGTGTATATATTTTACTATAACACCGTCTGTAAGGGGCGTGGTCAAGCACAGCTTCCGGTAAAATGAATTGTGGTTGCATTTAAGAATAATATTTTTGTCTATTATTGTAGTTTTCATTAAGAATATTTAATTCTTGATTGTCATTATCATTACATACAAACTTTAATGGAGTAAGATGGACCTCTAAAGTATTCAATTAGCTTTTAAATATACTTATAACTAAAATCAGCATTTTTTATTTATTTTGTTCTGTCTGATAAACCTTAATTTAGGCTATAAACTAGAAAATGTATTTCAGTTGTACGAATTTTGAGAAAAAATACCAATTCTGCATTCTATAAAGTCATACTTGTCAATGACAATTTTTAAAATCTACGTCGCGAAAACATATGACAATACGATCTAATTGTGCATTCCGTCCGTATTACTGATACTATTTAGAAGTTGAAAACATATAAAACTGATATAATTATTTTTTTCTTAATTCATATAAACGAATATATGTTTTGCCGCATCGTAGATTTATCTTTTGGTGATGTATTTTTAGGCAGAGAGTAGTTAAATGTATCAATACGCAGACATTTATTTTGGATGTGTTTTCAATTAAATTATCAAAATAGTCCGTGGCAAAAGTTTTTACTGGCTAAGTTTCATTTGAAAGTTTTGTACCAAAGGATTAAAGAGGTCTTTCCATTTCTTTCAAAGCTAGGATTTAGTTACTTCAGCTTAAAATCTTGCAGTAACAGAATTATCCCTCAAAAATATTTATGCAAATGTAATGACTTAACCCCATTGAAGACTTAATGTAGGTATATTTTGTTAAAATATAAGACGCTAAGTTGGTGGCGATTTTTTTCATTCCACTAAAAAATATTCCAAAAATTGTCAAAAATGAAAACTAAGTGCATAGGTTCGTAGTTATTTTTATCTCAATCATGCATTCACATTTGTTCATCATTTTGTGTTGTGGTTTTTCATTTTTTCATTTCACAGAACACAATGCTTCATTATTATGTAAATCATATTCGGTGTATTTAATGAATATTCATATTTTATGTAAATTAGCAATGGGCGGAGCCTTGGAGAACATGTTACCATTTTGTAGTAAGTCTAAATGATAATGTTAGCATGAAAACATCACATGTTGTTACTGCGCATGCGCGTATTGACGCACGTGCAGACATGAGTAGTAAACAGACGAAACATTTAAAACAATATTTGTTTAGTTTCTAATTTAATGATGCAAGCTACTTAACGCTTAAAGATAATTTAATTGAGACTTATCGCAAACAAGTCTAAGTAGTTTGCGTTAATTGAACATAAACGCTAATTTGCAGAACTACTTATTTTGTTTCTATATTTAGAAGTTTGTTTACATTTAAACATCATTAACAATGGCGGACGTTGTATTTATGCGCCGCTTGAAAAAATAATGCAATAATTGTGTTTATTAGTCAATTAAATGTGATGTTTTCATGCATCTATACGCATGGGTTTGCCGGCATTTAATCAGTTTGTTGGAATATTCGTTTATAAACAGTCTTGATGTCACTCGCTTAGATTACACAACTGAATCACGACTAGTCCCTCCAAGATTTCAAACCAGGGTGGTTTTCTCCTAGTTTTACAAAATTTTGATTATTTTAATGAGCAAACATCAAAAGACCCTTTCGTAGGAAAGCACTGTTTTTACCCGCTACACGTTTTTGTAGTTTTTTTACCCCCAAAATGTTTAAACTTATGTTAAAAAAGTTTTTACCTAAGCACTGAAAAAACCTTACACTTATGCAATTTAAATAGAAATATAGGTCAAAGAGTTGTTCTCTTTTATGCATTGGCGATATTTGACTTTAATTTGCGCATGCGCGAACTGCATTGTAGGAAAATCAGGTAATGACATTTCAAAGTTACTTTATCATGTTACCTACTTATCGAACTGGGTTGTTTGCTAATGATCATGTATCATTTGACTTACGCGCTATTTGATGAAGTTGAATTCTGCTTGCAGCCGACTTGCATAATCAATGATAGACATTACTGCTTATGTCATGGTTCCCCCGCTCGTCATTTAAACTGACAACAACAAAATTAGTAAATAAATATACAGAACGTTAGTGCAGAGAAGTAGAAATGTAGGCCATCTGACCTACTTTTCGAGTGTAAATTAAGAACTTTACCATTGGCTAAATGCAGTTAAAATATAACTGCTCATTTTGGGACTACTTTCAAAATGGATGCTAAAGTCGGACAAAACCTTCAAAGTACTCATTGAAGAGAGAATAATAGTGTGTTTGATTAAGTTCATGTGTGCTTTGGATCTGCCTCGAATTAGACCACAAAGGGGGTACTGTGTAAAGGAAGTACCATTTAATTGTCCGTTAGTGTATCGACATTGCACCGAATTTAAAAGCACAATGGCTTCTTGTTGAATACCATAACATCGTTCAGTCGTTTTATAGTGGCCAAGATAATTAAGCACAAAACTGTCTAACTCTTTTTGAAGAAGTAATTTCCAAATGGTTGAAATACTTTAGTTATATCACTTATAAATCTCATACAAGACTCTTAACAAGTAATTAGTATCATTTGTAAGCGCTTGTTTCACAATGATCGATAGAAAAACAACAAGGCGCTCCAAGTCAGATAAACGCTCAATAAACAATATATAATGATTAATCGCTGTTTTTGGTATCCAGTTCTCATGATAAATAGACGGGTTCATTGTTTTTATACCCTTAAAGTGCCAGAGTAAACACGGAACAGACTGGTACGCGAACTGCTAACACTCAATTCTTTAACCAGTCTATTCTAAAGCAATATTGTAATGAATAGAATTTATTGGGGAACTAAATTCTGTATCCAGTGGGAGGAAAAGAACACGCTGGTTGATGATAAAACCCAACACGATTGATCAATACGTTCAATCCGGCTATATAAGGCTGTATAGATATATATACATATATATATAATCGATTGACACCAGTCTATGTGGTTAATAATTTCTGGAAAAGCAAATCGATTCGCGGAAAACATTTCTCGAGATGTTTTGACATCTTATAAATGGCGTTAATGATAAGCTTGTTGTACGAAAATAAGGGAAGAGAAAAAAATTACTACTCTTTTCTTAAAACGTAGTTATAAGCATTGTATTGAGGTCTCGTTTTTTCTCGTTTTAGTAGGAACTTCATATTGTGTGCTCCGCCTCTTAGATTTGTTCATAGGTTCTTAGTCTGGGGATGATGATTTTATGACTAAATTCGAAAACCAGTCTACAAATTAAATTATTTTTATTGGTCGGGTTTTTAAATTAGATATTCAAATTAACTAATGAAATTTACTAATGTTAATTTACTTAAAAGAGTTATCTAATTATTTCTATACATTTGTTCTGACCCATTTATTGGGTTTCAAAGTTAAGATTCCCCTTTAACCAGTTTATTAAGTGCGTAATTTGATTGGTCAATTTCGAGATTAAAAATCAATTAGCCAATGAAATGACCTAATTTCATTCCCTGAATTTAAAAAACAAACCTAAAAACTTTTCCAGTTAATTTTAATTTAAAAGAAATTATCAAACTTTCTCAAATTAAGTCGGCTTTTACGACAACTTCAAAGAGAAACTCAAGGCTGTTTATATTAACACCATGCTGTTTTGAATGTGATTTGTCATGCCAGATTTTCAGACTTAGTTGATAGCAGAGTGTTTAACATATAACCATTTTATGTATGACTTTTATCAGAAAATGAAGTGGATTCTACCTTACATCAAAAGAAAATATTCCGAGGTCAACGAAATATAAATGCTTCTTTTTTGTTGTCTGCCTTTCGGTCTATACAATGCGCCGGTTCTTTCAATTTTACAGATTAGTCGAATTTCTGTTTGACTTTTGATAAACTGGTTTATATATTCTGTAGTTATTTTTCTAAAGTGTCAAATTATGCGATTACTATCGACATACTTGATGAACAGTGATGTTTGACTTACATGGACTACATCAGCCACGCCGTGACATAATTGTTGAAGTTCGACTTTATTTAAAAAAACATTTACAACGCAAACAATTATAAATGTTGCCATATATTTTGAACATTCGAGCCAGTGTTCGGGCAATATGGACTGCTAATGAGTAACGAATTACAATGTATAAAATTTTGATATAAAGCAGAAACTTCTTATTCAGAAAGTGCAACAGTTTTTCCATTTTGAACCACATTGATAGCACACTTTTAGTGCTGCGCTTGCGTTTAGTAATTTCAAATGTCTATTTATAAAGGAATATGCTCCGCTTGAGCAACCGAAAAGAAGCATCGTATTTCTACGTCCTTCGACTTTGCAAATGCTGTTAAAGCTCCTTCATTGTTCATATTGAATCAATCCAGTTTCATTCACTTGTGGAACGACCCCCGAGTGTATTTTTTAAACTAACCCATTCATTTATAAAGTAGATTTCATTTTTGCACGCATGCCTAATCACCAATTTTGTCGTCCCTACTACTACTACTCGATGCATATGTGTTTTTGACTTGCATCTCGAAAACTGATGACTTTTGTAAAATTTGAATTTTCTCTACTAAAACTGATAATAAAAGCTACTTACCCATTTTATATTTGCATTTAACGCTTCGTATATTCATATATCTTGTTTGCATCAAACCTGACAGTGTGTTTATTAGTAATTTTTACAGCTTTTGCATTTTTTAAATCCTCGTTTTCTTGTGTTCGACGGTATGGCCTAAATTGATTGTTTACAAAGTTTGCTGTCTACTTTATCCTCGTGTTCGTGTGTATTCGCATTAATTGTTTTAAGCTACATTTTTGCATATTTAAAGGCGAATGCCTACGTTTGTAAATGTTTATAGCTCGTGTGTTTTGCAAATATGCTATTTATATATACTTTCGTGTTTGTCGGTCACGTGATTGTCAAATTAAAAAGTTGTTGTAATTTTTTACATGTAAAGTTTGATGTAAAGTTATGTACCCAATATAACATATATAACCATATGCATGACTAGTAGTAGTAGTGTGCGAAATAATATATCATTTATTCTAAAAATAGAACTGTTTTTCTAAAAATAGATGTGTGTTCTAAAAATAGATATTATTGATATTACCAACGCTTTCACTACGCCCACGCATTATTAACCAATGGCTGGCCTCATTTCTGTTTGAATATTTTGATTGACAGTTATTTGCACGTTAATCATTACTAATTATTACTGCCAATATGGGATATACCAACTGCATTAAAAACATTAGTGCATCTTAAAATGTCACGTAATATATTTTATCATGCGGAATCATATATTTTACCGCTTTGATTAGTTTCTGAATCATGGCATATCATTTGTCTGACATGTTTTTGCTTAGCTTTTACATTAATACGCCATTTTTGACGGTCATGTGGTAGTCACTTGTGACAAAATTATGTAACCATATACTCTGTGTTTTCATATATAACCTTTAGCTCAGTATATACTTATATATATTACATATAAACTTATATAAATGTATATCAAATGGTCAACAGCACAGTAGATTAGTTCTATTTAACCATTTAAATATTATTATAGAAGTTTTGAGTGACCCCCCAAGAATATCTGGATAGCATGATATATTAGTGACATTGTTTTACCATTGTCACGAAGATTACATTTGTTTGTATGAGAATTATGTCATTTATGTAATAAGATTGACTAAAGAAATTGCTTTGTATATAAGAACTTTGTCAATCTTGATAAACTGTTTCATAAAAATGGCAAAAATGGTAATTTAATTGAATATTTATAATGTATTATTTGTATTTCAGTTTTGTAGCTCGATTAATTATTGTTAAATTGTTAAATTAATGTTATGTAAATTTCTACACAGCGTGTGGATTTGTTATGTAATAGTTAATACAACATATATAGACATATTGGTTTTCTCACAGCAAAAACAGTATTTCAGAGTGTTATGAAACACCGTATCGTATTTTACGGTCAAAGGGAAAGAACTCTTTTTTATAACATCATATATTAATTCAGAGTTATCTTTCTTTTCATAGGTCCGTACCATTACGGGACCGGCATCGGTATGTTTCTAATTGAACTGTGGTTCATCAAATGCTTGCTTTTCACTGGTTTTGGGTCTATTACTATTTGCTTGTAACAATATGTATATTAGTCCATAT
This sequence comes from Mactra quadrangularis, assembly GCA_025267735.1. Classification (NCBI taxonomy): domain Eukaryota; kingdom Metazoa; phylum Mollusca; class Bivalvia; order Venerida; family Mactridae; genus Mactra; species Mactra quadrangularis. The sequence continues at coordinate 746,599 of CM046310.1, forward strand.
TTCATACGCAGCAGTCCGCAGATGTGTTTGTTTTCACGTTGAATGACGTCATGCGTTTTTTTATTGGTCACACATATATAGCACTCAAAAATATCTTTAAAAAATCTAGTAGATATTTTTTCTTCGTAATGGTCTTTAAATTATGTTGTGTTTTCTGGAACGCTCACTTTCATTTGAATGCACAGCTCTTATGCAATAACGTACAGCTAGGAGTTTACATTTGTGTCTATATTTTGTAATGATTTCTATCCAGAGTTGTCTCCCCTTATATGAAAATTTTAGAAACCTCCGTGACAACTCTGTTTTGAGATTAATACAAAAATCATGCTCGGAATGTTCTTGCTCTTTCTCACTTAGGACAGTTTTTAACTCTTTGCAATGCATTTTAAACTTATCATTTTTATAGATAAGACACGTTTTGCATCGGCATGTAAACTTATTGATCACGTTCTACGCCAGCTGTACGGAAGACAAGCGATAACGCTGTTGTTTTTTTTTGCTTAAGCATTTTAAACTAAGTAAAAAAAAACTTTACGCTTAAGTTAGCATTTGTTATTATAGCTCAGCTTAGCAAAATATGCGTTAGTATATGAACTATTTAAAATTTAAGTACATATATTTAGTTTGTGTCAATTGTACTCAACAAAATTACTTTCGTTACGGAAATTGTATGATATCGGTTTCCTTGTAATATATTCTCATACGCATGGTCTAAACCTATGGTCTATGAATCCCATTTTTAAAAATGTAATCAGTTTGAAATGCTGTCAATTATGATTGGTTGGCTCTCGGTTTCTTTGTTTGATTTCACTATGCAGTCCCTATTATCTATTTTACGTTACCAAAATCAAATGAAAATGATGTATTCCCACTCATAGATTAGTTTCTTTTAATTAGTTATGAAGCTTATTACCATATATACAGTCTAATAGCCTATACTCTATTTGAGTTTGGTTCTCGGTTCCATAGAGTAACTTCTGTTTTACATCCCCGATGGTTTTTACGTTATTAAAATCAAACGTTTGAACCTATCTTGCTTATTGGTTAATATATTCTTCCTCTGTTGGCATTTATTCTTAATTCACTATATTTATCTCTATTCTGTCACAATCTTTTCACGCTTTCCTTTCACGTCTTACAAACTTATATATATCGATGTTTTATCAAAACCAGAGACGTCGGTTTACCTTTTCGTGCATTATTAGAGTATACGTGTTCATTTCTCCACATCGCCCTCTTAACGCGAAAAAGGTACAATATTGTTATTTAATCTTATATAAAATGGTACCTTTTTGCTTTAAGAGGTCGAAATGGTGTCTTTTGTACGATTTTTCTTAATTTATACGTTATCTTAGTCTTACAGCAAAAGTTGACTTAGACTATCTGTTTAGTCTAAATTGTAACGTAATTTACTTATGCTTCTCACAAAAACCTCCCATAAGAGTTGTAATTCTGTTTCCTTTCATTCATTGTGCTATATAAAACCCTTCGACCAATTATCCAGTACGCTTTGCATTGTCGCTTTTATTTTTATACACAATGATATTTGTATTAGTTGAAAATGTTAATAAAATTGAATAAATAACTTCCGTTACAATTTATAACAAGAAATATGTTGGTTATTTATTCGATCTTTATTCATACACTGCATAATTTCATGCACATGTGATATATTTGTCAAACTGTCACGTACGTTATGCAACAAATGAATGCGTACTGCTTTTTTGTGTAATAGATGTGTGAACTTTGCAAGTTATAATCGTATTCTTATGATTTTGATTGTACCATTTTATTCATTAGTTATTTTATTTTGAACAGGTCAGAGATATTATTACTATACTGATAACGTAGGTAGGGCGATCAAGACTTAAATAACAAAATTTTTGCATGCATTTAAGATTATTCAAATGCTATGCAAGTTTTTATTTACTATCAAGATTACAAATTATGTCATAGAGCGCAGCGAATTCAAACTATTTATCTTGCTGGTGTAGGAACGTTATTTGCTTCATTTGAATGAAAAAAGTGCAAGCAAAGATTTCCATACGTCAATCTGTAAAACAGTACCCCAAAAAAACAACATTCCTTCACTTTGATACGATGACCCTTTTATGAGAATTTGCTGGGCTCTCATTTATTTACGAAACCGTTTATGCAGTAATCTACGTTACATACTTGTCAACTTTTTAATCAGCCATACGATAATTTTCATTTAGTTTCAACGTACCATTTGTTGAAAAATATAGCACCCTTTTCAGGAAATTGCTTTCTTATTATTCTTGATAGCAATTTGATAATTCTTCTTTAAGTGCATGAACGTAATTTGTACGAGTCTTACGGGACAGTATGTTTCAGAGATTATTGTATAAACGGTCAATTTTATAAAAACACTTAATTTTCACATGATTTGCATCATAGACAAACTTTATTATCAATCATAATTTATTTAACGTTTAATCTACGTTACCACATCAGAATAAAACTATAGTTACTTTCTGAATGAATTTTATCATTTACTGCCACTCATATTTACTATCTGATAATACCACATGTACGAGGACAGTCTTTAAACACAAACACTGCTAAAAGAAGCGCATGAGCAGGCCACAATATACTATCACAATTATGTTTATACTATTTTTACTTCTACGTTACATTTTTTGGGCTGCAGACAAATGCTGATGAAACTTGTTCCTATTTTTATATATATTTTTGAATTTCTTTCAAGTTTCACTTCATATGCAAATTTTAATCGGACAAAGTTACATTATAAGTCTTATATCAGAAAAACTTTACGCATGATTTTTTACTTTTCTTCTGCGTCTGTTTTGCTTTTAAGGATTTGCAAAATTATTCCCTTTTTTACTATGTACTGACTTTTCTACACTCTAAATTATTACGCAAATGATATGCACTGGGTCTATCTTGATCAAAACTAACCGAACAGTCAATTAGTATACATTTGTATTACTACGCTTAAAGCCGGGTCGGTGGCGCAGTTGGTAGCGCGTCAGGATTTGAAATCTCCTGTCCCGACGGGGGTACGGGTTCGAATCCCATCCGGGGAGGTTATACCCTTCCATGAAAATTTGACAATAATGTCAATTTCCTCCATTTATAAGATATATAGAGAAGTTTCCGGCCTTGTGGAAGGGTATGTGAGTACTGGTTATAGACAAGGGTCCAGGAAAGCTAGGTTAGGTGAGCTGGACGTCGTAAAATGACCATAAGTTGTGTTGACACGGCGTTAAACCTAATTAAAAAACAACAAAACAGTCTTTATTCTTACAGTAAAATAAAATAAAATGTTTTGAAGTTTATTAGCTTAAACTAAAGTAGAATAAATTATTTAATTAAAGTTTATATCACATACTGATTCACATTTATATCTCAATTTTATTTATCTTTGACCATAAACTCGATATGTTTTTTATAGTCAATTAATGATACTCATAAATGAGATAAAATATTCGTTACCAGATAGAATTGATAGTTATAATATTTCACCACTGTTGTTTATTATTTTAACATGATATCATAGTACTAAACTTAATATTTCTATTCTTTTTTTTCCTTTTCTACCTTGCATTTTCTGCTTTATATACCTTATTTGCTTTTTCTGTAACAACCATTACTTATTGTAACGGACATTTCTTTCGTATTTAGTATATGTATTTGTTTTAATTACAAATCCTACTAAGTTAACAATTTCATTAGCTCTCTTGTTTATTAAGTTTTATTATTTGAATTTGTTTTACAAACTGCGTTCTAGAAAGTCCTGGGAGACGAATAAGAACGTAAATTATTTTTTTATGATTGAATAAATCTGACATGTTGCTGTATCCCGTCAGGCCGCAATGGAGAAGAAAGCATTCCCATGCTTCTGATGAATCACACTGATAAGGAAGAATCAACACCAGGCATGCCGCCTCGAAATAGACCCCCTGTTACCGAATCCAGGAATGCACCACGGCTTGTAGAAATTACATCTAACCCAGGCACTCCCCTTAAAGTTACGGAAATTTCCGGTTAGTATTTATGCACATGTTTCCCAACACTATATACGTATTCACTGAGCAAATCATGTAAAATAGTCGTTGTTCATGTTGTTATCACAATTGAATTCCTACTGCTTTAAAAGTTAGGCTCTGACTTTTGTGTCCCGTAGAAATGGTAACGTATTTGTAGTCCATTATATTTTGTGTTGTCGTTTACCAATACTGAAGTTGTTGCCATGCTGAGAATTATGTCAGATGCTTGACAGTCACAGTTTGTTTACTTCAAATTTAAAACAACTATCAGATTTGCAACTACAACGATTAGTATATTTTAAGAAACAGATGCATATCTTTATTTAGTTCGACGCGATGAAAATGTGTCACACACTTGGATTCACTGTCATTTAATTAGTAACACAAATGCTACACGTAAAATGAAGCAAATTATTTGTTCGTTATATATTTGTACAATAGTTAGCACATCTTTTTTAAATTAGATTTTTTTAATTTAAAGTATAAGTTGACTGATTTAAGGTTTACACATATCACACCCATTAAATGAAAATAGATTACATTCACGCTCACAAACGTGATTATATTAAATAGATAGCTATAGTTCTTTATGAAATAAAATCCGCTTAGTTGCTAAACTTAAATGCTTTAAATTGTATCGAAATAATAAAATATTTATTTCTTTCGCCATACCAATGTCTGATTTAAGCCAATAGAAAAAATATAATCCATTTTCGTACAATTATAATATGTTTACAATTTGGTTACAACTTTATTATTCAAGTTAAGACACCTTGGCGTTAACCCCCGTACCTGTAGTAGTGTTGTATGTTATATATTGTGAAAAATAGTCGTTTTTGTCATGTCATTTTTTCCATATCATAATACCCCCTACATCAAAACATAACATTGAAATCAGTGCAGCGTGCCATCGATGTTTAAAATCATTGCATGTTTTACGTAACCACTAAACGTTTGTCTTACTTTCAGAACATGTATTGCGTACATCAGAGTACGCATAGATTATTATATTAACTTATAGAGAAATAAGATAAATTAGATATTTTAACTATTATTGTTTTACTACTAGCTTCAGAAAAAGAGGACAAACCGGTGCTGTCAAAAAGCAACCCAAATATAGCAGGTATATTGATTACTGTAAAATGGGATATACTCGCATTATGGACATTTGGGTTTCAAATTTTTATAAGAAAACAGGATGGTTCTGATATTATGGTTCTTCTAGCCATGTTGTCTCTACAATCAGCTCTGTCTGAAATATTCAGAAATAAATTACATTTATAAACTTAAAATTGTAACAAACTTACATCGAAATAAAATGAAACAATTATAATTCATATTACTGATATATTGATTAGTCTTGAGTTTTCTTACTCCTTAAGTTAACCTATATAGTTTTAAGCATTACTGTCTCGCGAAGGTATGTGTTCTTATTTTGATACGGATTGACTGTAGCCTATCAAGCTACGTTACAAATTTTTACTTGCTGAAACGGTTGTCGATTTAAAGATAAATATATTCTGTAACTCTATGTCTATTATCTCAGTTAATTATGACGGAACCATCTTGTTATTTGAATATTTTCTTCACATAATATACAATGTATATACTCATTATTTTCCATTTATCGTTTGCATCTACGTTACAATATTCATCGTGTATATGTTAACATTTGACTGGATTATATGAAATACATCATGTTATTTATGTTGCTGTTGACATTGTGTTAAAATTGTTTATATTGGAGAAATATTTGTTTGCGAAAATAACCAGTTTTACAGTATTTTTTAAATATTTCTTTCTTCGTTACTTTTTCTTATTCCCTGGCACATTTTCTTTTGAAGAAAACTCCCAAACGCACTTATTTTATTGATTTTGTATCTATTTTTTTAAATCTAAAGGGTTTTTTACATATAAGTAAAGTAAATGAATGTCTACGTGTAACATCTCACTTTAATTTGCTTACATTGTAAATAAAAACAAAATTTGACCTACGTTACATAATCATATTTAATTTGAATAAAAATTTCTACGTCGAAAATCACATCATTAATTAAATTAATGTAAGTGTATTTATCTCCTTGAAGTATTAAAATCACGAATTTTAAATGATGCATAAGAAATGTAAAGAAACGTTTTCACTAAAGCTTAAATTCTTCATTGACCATATGTAAAGTAAAGTCCGTTACGTCTGTTTTGTGAGTACATGTTTATCTTTTTGAATAAATTATGTCTAAATGTCGAAATAATTGTCTTTCTTGGTTAAACTTATAAGCATTAATTCTTCGTTTTCAACAATTTTTTCTTTCAGATTTCTGTTTCATCTATTTCTTCATTTTTATACTTTTATTAACTTTATATATTTCCTCTTTCTTATAATCAATGCACACCTATAACAAAGTATATATTTTAAAAAAATAACTTTTTGTCGTTACTGTTTTCTACTTGTTTACATCGTATATATTACAATATGAATGTTACAGACTGATTATGCTGTATTTTGTAGATGCAAATTTATAGCACGAGAACAGTTTATATCTATAAGTACATTTTATGTTTAAGGGACGTATTTATAAATTGCATAAATGTCATGTTTAGGTCAACGTATTAATTTATTTACATGATTGATTCTGTATTTATTATTCAAGGAAAATGAGGTTACGTGTATTTCCACTTGAAGTCAACTACACGACACTATTCTACTTTGTGTAATCTTTAACTCTTTTACGTTACAAAATGAAATCTCAGGCGTGTCAATGTCGTATCTACTTTTGAATGAGACCACTGTCGCTAAAATCAGCATTTTACTTCCTATATTTTTACGTAACTTTCGTTTTCTTCTGTCACTTGTTCAAATTGATATGAAAACATCCTATAAATATACCATTGCCGTTACCATTTATGTAACTGAGCTTTCATTCAATAGGAAATATAACATTTGACATGGTTGAGTTAATATCTATGTATAAACAAATAATTCATTCAAAACCATTTTTGCATTGCATGTATTAGCTGACGGAAAACCATTTATTCAATCCGGACGGAAGTCTTTTCCTAACCAAGGTAGGAGCTGGTTATTTCCTTTCCATTCCCATCGTTTGTTCGTCTTTGTATAAATGATAAGTGTAGTTTTCGTGACAATTTGATTGGTTACTTTTTCAGAAACAGTGTTAGATGTTTAGAAATACGTGCTTATTGTTTTGTTTTGCTAATAATAATGATTTTATGTCTGTTGGTAATACATATCTCTATGATATCTTTTGTGTGACGTAAATATTGTAAACAACCACATATCTTAGTTGTAACGGATATCACCCATTATGATAAGTATACATGTAACTACCTTCGATATTTGTAAATATCTACATGTGTATGTGCTAGTCATTTCCAAAGAATTTTGTTTATTGCGAATTACCGTATCCGTTTATACGACTATTGAGAAATTTACATAACCATTATTTATCTAAAAGGTCAGGTTAAGCGGCTCGGTGATTCAGACATGGGCATTACTTGAATTAGTTTACAGCATTGCAAGTACAGAAATAAAATACATGTAGCTTAGTTCAAGACAAGATATGTTGCTTTCGTGTGCTTTTCTATAAGTCCAAAACTTGCTAGTAAATGTATTTATGACAAGGAAAAACGTTTGAACTTTTACAGATTAATAAAGCATGACTCTTTAAGAAAAAGGCGCTTACAATTTTGTGTGTTTTCTTTCTTTTCATCCAAAGACTTCTTCCCGTCTGCCAACCGATCTCTATTATTGCAAGGTAACATTCCCTTTTTCCACCTGGTTGATTTCTATTTTTCAAAAATGATTTTTGCACACCTATGGTGAAGGGTCACTTACGTTTCTTTTTATCAAGGACAGTTTTCCTTTTACAGTTTCAAATTTTAAACTTACTAGTGATTTATTACATTTGTTTTTAACTAGTGATTGTTCAAGTTCTAAGGCAGAGCAGGGTGACTGACAAAATATATGCAGGGACTAGTGCAAAAGAATGTTCTCAGTTTATTAATAAATATTCATATTTTTTATTTTTGAGATGACAAAATTTTGGGAGGAGTAAAAAGGGTCTAGATGTAACACCCTGATTTTGTGGTTTATGAACAATCAGTAGTTTATCTTTATATTCATGTTGCATCGTTTATGAAACAAATTGTATCGTAAATGATTTTTGTATTTTTTTTAAAAATAACTGCCACCTCTTTCAGGTTATTTTCAGCTCTGATTGTAATACAATTGGCTTTACCTTGTTATTTGCATTCATATTGTAGAGTTTGAGCATGTTTATTTAGATATTAATGCGCAGTGTTGTTCGTACTTTTCTTTAACAGGTCGAATTTAAGCATTTGATAAACATGACTGAAATAACTTTATTAATAACAGCATATTTCTCAAAGCATTAAATTATAAAAATCACCGAAGACTTACCAAGGATTGTTGCTTATTGCATGTTACGGGCATAAGTTATGGAATTGCATTTTGTGGTTACTTTAAATTAATATACTAAGAGCAATATGGAGTCATCAGTTCAATTACATACTTGTTAATTTGTTGTCAAAGTTTTTTAACGATTGCTTTCTTGTTTAATTTATTTTACTTCAAAATTACTTTACTTATCTTATATTTATTTTCATTTTGACTTTATATTTCAGTAGAATACTAGACTTCGGTCAATTGTGATATTTCTGTAACGTAAATGACTTTATGATGACTGAATTATTTGCCATTATGGCTTTTCTCAATCGAATTAAATAACTCATATTATTATTAATGTTTGCATATAATGGCCTTAAACTTTTCATTTTAAATATCAACAATATTAAGAAGTAAATAAACTACCATTTAAATGAAATATTCATAAATCGTGTTACAATTTCAACATGTAACATATACATTGAGATTAGCATACTTATTTTCTTGGTTAATATTTCATATACATGTACTTAATTATTATTTTATTATTATTAAAGTACTCAGAACCTTGATTGTAAGTTCAATAATTTTCATAATACTATGTGTAACGTAAAACCAATTACGATATTTGTTAAACTGATTCATTCAATTCACTTATAATTTTCTTTTTTCATTTTAGATGCATCGTCCACAGCACTAGCAAATATAATGAAAACTCCAGCTGGAAATTCTAGTTCTGGGCTTAATTCAAAGTCCAATTCTGCCATACCTACAACGCAAAATAATGCTAATTCTCATTCAGGTAGGGTATGTCTGTTTTTAATTTTTTGTACAGTAAAAACAAAACAAAAAAACTACAGTAAAGTTCCAATGTAAAGACTGGCAAATTCGATTGTATATTGTAAATAGGGAAACTGTCTTAATATAAGGACATTTTCTTGTGAAATTAAGAATTTTGATCAAAATCATCAATATGCTATGACTGATGGGGTCTTTATAAAGGAACTTTACCGTATTATTACTTTATATATTCTCGCAATTCTTTATTTTGAACAGACGGACTTAAAAGCTTGTCTTCTGTCTTCTGTCAACGACATGGAATCGTATCAGATGCTAACTTCTAGTCGAGTGTTTAAAGATTGGCGCTCAACTTTGCCCACGATTTCTGTGTATAACTTTAAAAGTCAATGCTGTAAGCCTACTGTTTGAGCTGCTTCCGTTTGTTGACATACTTAACTTGATTTACTCTTCAGTATACGCGGCTTGTCTTAAAATACACTTGTTATGTCTAAATATGTCATAAATTTATGTAACAGCATCAATATTTTGTGTAACTGCTTTTGCATTTCGTTACAATTATTCTTGTAAAGACACTTTATAACTCAAAGCATTTTCATTTTCAAAATATGAACAGTTTTTATATTTAAAATGAATCTTGTGTATTTGTTTTCCGAGAGAGGTATGATATCCAACAAACAATATGAACTTTGTTTTTTTTTCTATTTTTAGATATTGTGAAAACAGCCGATGTTGTGGTCCGTGATGCCAGCTCTGTAAAGTCTGCGAACTCAGTAAGCACGGAACAACGAACTCCTAATCCGTCGCCGAATAATAGTCCTCATGCCTCTAACAACTTAGTAGCAGTGAACACGTAGCATCAAAATAAACAATTCCAATATGTTACGTAAATGACATTGTTAATTGTTATTATGATATATAATAGTACAAACTATTCTCCGCGTTCTGCATTTGGGGAGTTGAATTGTAATACAAGCACGAGGAAAGTGATTTGTTTGTTAATGTTCATGTTCAAAGATTTGGAGATTAGATTGAATGGATATTACCATAAATAAAAGAGAAACTGTTTGTTACGTAAGTTTTACCATTTTGATAAACAGTGCTGTTGAAGAAAAGACATGACCACGTGATTAGATATGTGTTATGCATCGAAACGTTAAAAACAGTGGAATTGGTCATTCTTCGAATATTTGTTATTAATCATTCATCGAAAATGTTCTTTGTTTGCGTTCCTATGGTGAACAATGCTTGTTTTAGCAATTTATGTAATGTACGTTACTGAGTATATTAACTCTAAGCGTGTAAAAGGGAAGCAACTGTGTTGACGTCCTGGAATAATAAATTGGATTACGGAACCTGTTGTTAGGTAGTGGAATAAATGGATTTAAATTGAAGTTAGATTAGGAAATAAATGTCCATATTTATTACTGAATGCTGGGTACCAAAGTGGTATTGGAATTAAGGTATGTGTGGTAGATGGTACCCGGCATTGTTTGGGATGAATTCTAAGCTTTATTCAAAGTGTAATAGTATGAATGGGTGTTTATATATGAAAAATCATAGAAGGGGGAACAAGAATTGGACTTCCTCAGAAAGTCAAAAGAAGAAATAGAAAATGTGAATCCCTGTGGATGAGAAATAAATTGTTGGGAGATTTATACATAGTTCTTCGTACATGGAGGTCACGGTGTGAAGGATATTGATGTGCAGATAAATTGAGATTTGTGTTAATAGAGGTTCCTGATCAAAAAATGCAAAAATCATTATTATAACCAAACAATGAGTGTGCGTTGAATTTTAAATATAATATATGTCGGCTGTTATTTATTTAGGTTTTTATTATTATACAAAAAATACTTCGTGATGTTTTCACCATTTTAGTGGGGGTCAATGTGTCGAGGCCATGCATCCGTCAATTTACTTTTTTACAAGTCATCATGTGCAATGATGATGTTATTATTTAATTACAATTTATTGTTTTAAAATTTCATTTACAACTTTTTCATTAATATGCTTCAATGGATATTACCAGCAATACGACAGGGGAATACAATTGCTAAGATGACGAAACTGTGTAATACTTAAAACCTTAGCTATAGAGTAAGTTACGTTACTTTGTAACTTATTTATTAAATACGAGTACAACACATGTTCGACACTTGCTTTTTCTACCAAGGGATCCCGAAGGAACCACTAGTCAGTTATTCAAAGATTTCTCCTTAATGTTTGGGAATTCTCTAATAGAAGTCAATGATTTTGTTCAAAGTTAAAATTGTGATAAGCCATTCATTCAAATTTATCTTTTAGGAATCCTAAGTGATACCCAGTAAAGTATCGAACGTATTCCTTCCTAGATTTGGTGATCCTTGGAACCCTGTTAATTTCGAACGTTCAGTGTTCTGCATGGGTCCAAATCCCTTTTTGTAAGTATCTATTGACGATTATGAAGGATATAATTAAAGTGAATTAATCTTAAATTATTTGGTGTCGTTTACACTGTTTGATTCTTGTCCATTCCAAACCTGATAGTCAATTGGTCGAATACGATGCTATTAAGCTAGATCCAACCATTATTGAAAGTTTTCCAACAATTAACGACGTTAAAAATATGTCAAGGGGCATGCCTTTGTATGCAATCATCCACCAAAAACGCTTAAATTGGCGTTAATATCCAGTACAAATGAAGGTCTAAATGTGCGATACTTACTGCCGCCATTTTAGGTCACATGATATTAAAACTACGTAAGATTCGTCCCCAGAATTGTTCGTCCATTTTTTTGCGTATCTGGATTACAAAACTTTAAAATTGAATTTATTGAGTGTATAATGAGTGTCCACGTATGAACGGTGCGTGTGTTACATTTAAAAAGACACACATATGTCCATTTAGGACAGTCATTTTTACGTTACCAGCCCAAAACAATTTGATGTACGATATCCATGGCAATACCTTTTATGGCACTATTTTAAACTACTCGTGCGTTTCTTTGTGTTGGAGCAAGTGTACTGTTTTTTCCCTGACTAAAATGGGTTACAATCATGTATGTTCAGCTGAGTTAACTCAAATCTTTATTTCAGAAAACACATGTTAAATATATGTTTGAATTTTATAAAATATTATTCTGTTAAACTGTTATCATGTTAATATATTTATTACGGTTATTTGATATTTGTTGATGATATAAAATTATTTCCTTTAATCCTTTGCATTGCTTTAATTGGTAAAATTATTTAAATTAAAAGTATGTGTTTGAATAATTCATTTTTTTATCAATTTATGATAGTTAATATGTTTGTTTTGACTTTTGATACACTGCATCCGAAAAATTCTATTTTAATCTCTTTTCTAGTAGATGTGATAGATTTCGTTGCCATGACAATATATTATGTGTTTTCTTGTATCGCCAGCATACATTCGATGGCTGATGAATATGTATATATATTAAAATGTCTAATAAGTATTCAAAGTTGAATTTGAATATTGTCTTTATTAATGTTATTCATTTACAGACTGGTCACATAACATTCCCTGTTTATCAAACATTGAAGGACTAGGTTGTCATTGAATTTCAGGAATATTGTATTTATTATTTATGCATAAATTTACATAATTTATTCAGTATGCGTATGAATTTGCATTAATTTACATAATTTATTCAGTATGCATATGAATTTGCATTAATTTACATAATTTATTCAGTATGCATATGAATTTGCATAAATTTACATAATTTATTCAGTATGCATATATTAAAACATAAATTATTTAAATTATGCATGTAGTGGCATGGAGAGTTCATCGAATCGTTTTGCTGTTGCTTTTAATATATATTGTCGTTCTTAATTGATCAAATTAAAGTCATGTTAGTTCAGATTTCACCTTCGTAATTTACATATTTATGATATTGTATAAATCCTTTTACATTATAGACAAAAATTGTTTCGGTATATTACCGATAAGTGAATTCTCATAATTGATATTAATAAATCATGTGAATTTTAGCTTACATTTAGTTGTGTTTGACTTTAATATAAATTTATGCTTAAAAGGATGACCTTATACTCCAATATTATATACAAGGTTTTAATATTCTAAATCCATACATTTAACCCTACTATTTGTGCTTAGTGACATAATTTGCTGGACCTTTTACCCGGTCAAACATTAAAAACGTTGATAAAACGGATAGAAATGTATATTGGACATTATAAGAGCATCCTATTCTCACATATATAACAACTTTGAAAATGACACAGGATGAGCTAAATTTTACAAAACTAATAATTCTTCATAATAAAAAAGGATATTTTTATACTTTAGTAAAAATTTTAACTACATTTTTTCATTCATAGCACAACGTTGTTTTCACATGAGGAAGCCTAAAATACTTTGAATATTCGACAATGCAGAAACGTTTGTGTAAATTTGAAGCAGATGCCCATTGTCAACTTAAGCCTCGATTATATTGTTATCAAAACTGCCGAAAAACTTGAACTATTTACCAAACCACACAAAGATACTGGATATAATCGATTTTATAAGAACACTGCCTACCATTGGTTCTCTTCTTAGAGTTCATTCCTTGTAACTGCCAAACGTATATTTGTAACGAAAATTACTATTTGTTCTACCACAGAATATGAAAGTTCAAAATATGTATAAGAATCAAAGATGCCACAAAGTGTATATTTTTAAAAACTTACATTACACATGCTGTCAATATTAATTATACGAAACATTTCAATCTTTTGTTATGCCAAACATATTTGTAACACATTTCGCAGAATTTCCTATAAACTGGAACATTATCCTAGAGACAGCTTCGTTACAGAAACACATTTATAAATATTCTTGTTCGTCTTTTGCTGAGGACAGTTCCGTTACAATTATAACGTGTTCGTCTTTTTCTAAGGACAGTTCCGTTACGAAAAACACAGGTATCCGAATTCGCCTTTTGCAATCAAAATATACATTTATCTTGGATATGAAACTCAGCTTATGATATTATCAATATATTTACATACCATGTAGTATGCGAGGTTAAAAACTGTTTTTGGAGACCAGTCTAATAAAGAAGCTTTGTCATTGGTTGAATTCAAATTTCAAATTAAAAATAACCAATCAAATCTTAGAATATTTAGACTGGTTTCCATTCTCAGTTGGATAACCTCTGACTCAGGTGTACAGGTACATGCTCAGTAGTTCCTTTTGTTCTCTGGTTAGAGTTGTCGCCCTTTGTTTTATACTTGCATTTCCGGTCAAAATGGCTACCAAGTATGTTTACGTATCATGAAGACCTTAGTTCAAGAGGCATATTTCTATATCTTCATGTCCCTTATCTGTTTGCTATCGTTTTGAATCGATTTAATGATGCTATGGAGTAAAATAGAATTAAAGAATATATTCACCAGGTTATTTTCACTCATATAAGTTACTAAATTTGATCCTCAGTTGATTCCTTTACTTGCCACAAAACCAGAACATTTCTCAGATCAACCAAATAAACATCTGTAACAGGCACATCATGTCTATAAATAGAAGTTTCTACTAAACTAAGGGCGGCAACTCGTATCAGTTGATTGTTTGTTTTCTTTTATTTACTGTTACCATTGTCGATTTATGACTCCAATAATCATTATTATTATTATTATATGCGTTTTAAGCATGTTTCAATTTATGTAAACCATTTTTGTTTTTAAATGTGTATTAATAATGTTCAATACATTACAAAACTGTATGTAAAAATATATTTGCAAATTTCATTCATTATTTCTTAATTGAATTTTATGAATGTTCTTATTTTTCTTCGATTGTTAATTATTCCGTTACTTCATGCTTTATATATTTTACAATTTATGGGACTATTTTATGTCATTTTTTTCACTCGCGTAGTAATACATTCACAGCTGATCACTTGATATGTCTGGATAATAAAATAGATCATTAAATAAATACTCATCGTGTTTATGTTTTTCTTTATGATATTTTTATGTCATTATCTCCGGGACAATTGTTTCCGGGACAAGATTTATCTCGGTTTTGCAAGCCGCCAGGCTAGCTCTGTTGGCAGCACGCAATACTACTGACCGATGGGTCGTGGGTTTCGACTCCCGGGCGGGACATACTTTCGTGGAGCTTGGTCATGAAATTATTTCTAAGGCGATTCTCCCTCCTACCAATGATTCTTAATTATGTAGGGCAGTTGTCATGCAGTAACTCACGAAAGTATGCGCTTAGTAGTTGGTTAACAGCTAAAACCAGAGATTTAGCCTTTCTAGGAGGAGTGAGTAGGTTGACTGACCGCCGTTATAAGACCTATACATTGTGTTGCTACGGCGTTAAACCCAACAACAACAGCAAACACTAAAAACAAACAACAAAATTGGTTTGCAAAAACCAACAAACAAAAACCTTGCTGGGTCTATTGTCACTATCTCCACAAAAACAATAAGTTGTTAGATACTTTGAACTTTGGTAATAGATGGCTGTCCCATACCTCAGTTAGGTAAACATTAAAGTTTGTGAAGACACCTGACCTTATATGGAAGTAGATGCACAACAATCAATATGGTAAACACACTTGTCCACCAAACTTACCACAAAAAGAATCTTGTGGTGCCCGACTTTGTTTCACAGAGCAAGAGACTTTGGGTGTTGTTTTGAATGCACCCCTGTGATGCCCGACCTTGGTTTAAAGAGCAAGAGACTGAGCTTTGTTTTGAGTGCACTTCTGCCAGACCTTAGATCACAGAGTAAGAGGCTTTGTCCGTTGTTTTGAATACACCCCTGTGATGCAAGACCTTGGCTACAGAGAAAGACACTTAAGGCATTGTTTTAACTGCATCCTTGTCAATCGGCACAAGGGCATCCGCATAGACGTATTTTGGTGGAATTTCAGGCATAACCAGCAATCGTGGCCAAAAACGGCAATTTACGCATAATCACGCCTACCCCTATGGGGACTATATACGGCTCTGAAAACGAGCCCACTGGCTCTCAAAAGGGCATCAGTTACGAAATGTGGCACTTTTCCTGGTTCGTCTGGAAAATAGGAAGAGACTGAGGTCCAATTGAAACCGGTTCCAGAAAAAAAGTATTTTGGCCCGACAAAAAAGCATGATGTATATATAAGGGAAAGTCGATTTCGGGCCAAAATCATTCCCCCCGTTTTAGGCCTCAATCGGGTCTAGGGCATCCACATAGACGTATTTGGATTAAATGTCGGGCATAACCGGCAATCATGGCCAAAATCGGCAATCGCTCCTACTCGACCTTGACTATAGAGCAAAAGACTTTGAAATTTGTTTTGCCTGCAACAATGACCTTGGTTACAGAACAAGAGACTTTGAGCCTTGTTTTGACTGCACCCATGACCTTGGCTGCAGAGCAAGAGACTTTGAACTTTGTTTTGCCTGCAACAATGACCTTGGTTACAGAACAAGAGACTTTGAGCCTTGTTCTGACTGCACCCATGACCTTGGCTACAGAACAAGAGACTTTGAGCCTTGTTTTGACTGCACCCATGACCTTGATTACAGAACAAGAGACTTTGAGCCTTGTTTTGACTGCACCCATGACCTTGGTTACAGAACAAGAGACTTTGAGCCTTGTTTTGACTGCACCCATGACCTTGGTTACAGAACAAGAGACTTTGAGCCTTGTTTTGACTGCACCCATGACCTTGATTACAGAACAAGAGACTTTGAGCCTTGTTTTGACTGCACCCATGACCTTGGTTACCGAACAAGAGACTTTGAGCCTTGTTTTGACTGCACCCATGACCTTGGCTACAGAACAAGAGACTTTGAGCCTTGTTTTGACTGCACCCATGACCTTGGCTACAGAGCAAGAGACTTTGAGCTTTGTTTTAACTGCACCCATGACCTTGGTTACAGAGCAAGAGACTTTGAGCCTTGTTTTAACTGCACCCATGACCTTGGTTACAGAGGAAGATACTTTGAGCCTTGTTTTGACTACAACCATGACTTTGGTTACAGAGCAAGATACTTTGAGCCTTGTTTTGACTACAACCATGACTTTGGTTACAGAACAGATGACTTTGAGCCTTGTTTTGACTGCACCCATATTCTTGGTTACAGAGCAAGAGACTTTGAGTCTTGTTTTAACTGCACCCATGACCTTGGTTACAGAGCAAGAGACTTTGAGCCTTGTTTTAACTGCACCCATGACCTTGGCTACAGAGCAAGAAACTTAGAGCTTTGTTTTAACTGCACCCATGACCTTGGCTACAGAGCAAGAGACTTTGAGCCTTGTTTTAACTGCACCCATGACCTTGGTTACAGAGCAAGAGACTTTGAGCCTTGTTTTAACTGCACCCATGACCCTGGTTACAGAGCAAGAGACTTTGAGCCTTGTTTTAACTGCACCCATGACCTTGGTTACAGAGCAAGAGACTTTGAGCCTTGTTTTAACTGCACCCATGACCTTGGTTACAGAGCAAGAGACTTTGAGCCTTGTTTTAACTGCACCCATGAACCTGGTTACAGAGCAAGAGACACCGAGCTTTATTTTAGCTGAAGCTCTAGCAGTATTGACTAGTGCCAGTGATAATTTATCTTGTATGAGTTTAAAAGAACTTAAAGTACAGCTGTGTTGGTCAACTGTTTTTTTCCAAAGCTTTTACAAGACTGTGCCACCCTGCTCCACCTGCTTTACCCTGAACCAACACGAGGCCTTAGGACCAACTTTCATGCTTTTTCCGCAGTTTTTTCATATACGCAGACATGTAATTAATACACATACATGAATAATAAATTCAAACTTAATATTGTATTTTATCATTAGTTAAATTTGTTGTCCAGTTTGGTAGAGAAAAAGTGTCTGAAATCAGCTGACCAGTAGACCTTTTCACAAAAACTCTTTCGAATAAAACTATTGTAAGTCAATTTTCATAAATTTATAGTTCCAAGTCCAAAAGATAATAAAAATAATTTTGATATAATGTTCAAAAGTCATTATATAATATCTACATAATTCAAGAATAACAGTAATTGATAGGACAATGAAATGACTGTATTATGTATAATTTCTGCTTTTGACTTACAATGATTTTTATCATAAAATTTTGTTTGTGAAAAGTGCCACAGATTTATAGATTGATGAACCTGTCCTCTGGAAACATCTTTCTTACTGCAAACAACAAACGGGGCATACTTTTGTGGAGCTTGGTCATGAAATAATTTTCAACAGCCATTCTCCCTCCTACCACTGATTCTAAATCATGTAGGGCAGTAGTCAGTCACTGAAGGAAGTATGCGCCTAGTAGTTGGTTAACAGCTAAATCCAGAAATTAAGTCTTTCCATCATACTTTCTTGGAGCTTAGTCATGAAATAATTTTTTAAGGCCATTCTCCCTCTTATCACTGATTCTAAATCATGTAGGGTAGTAGTCAGTCACTGATGGAAGTATATGCACCTATTAGTTGGTTTACAGCTAAATCCAGAGATTTAGCATTTCCATGAGCTGTGGTTAGGTTGACTGACTGCCGTGATATAACCTATACAATCTGTTGCTATGTGTTAAAACCCGACAAAAACAGCAAACGACAAAAACAAACAACAAAATTGGTTTGCAAAATGTTTATTATCTAAACAATTAAACAAATAATTACAACTTTACAACATTATTTCTTTTCTATAGCAAATTAACAACTTTTTTATCAAGGATTGCCTGCTAGACTGTAGTAACTCACACTTACTACAATCTGGCGGGCAACCCTGGACAAAATATATATATTATTTTAACAGAACCTTACGAGAAATCAACACAGTCAACACATTTGACTAGGAAATACATATTTCCAGGGTTGTCTGCAAGATTGTAGTAAGTGCATTTGTGTTAAAGAGCAAGTTACTACAGTCTTGCAGGCAACCCTCGAATTTTGAACGTTTCACAAGGTGAAATAAATCTTTTAGCTATACATGTACATGTGAGTATATGGCAAAAATCGCATAAACTAAGAAGTAGAAACAACACAAAATTCATCCAAAATTGCATGGAGATCACAGCAAAAAAGGAGTAAATAAAGGGAGATCACTCCAAACAAAATCAAAACTACACTCAGGAGTTACTCCCCTTTGTAATAAATCAAGTCAGTTCAATAGGCATTACTGCATATGAAATTAAACTGAAAATACAAGAAAGATAATTCTAAACTTGTCATCCTCCTGGCTACTAAAAGGACCATAACTGCATTAGAGATAAAGAATAAATAAGGAAAGGGACATCACTCTAAACTGTGACATTCTTTTTTGCTACCAAAGGGAGGTAACTCGGTTAGAGATAAAGAAGAAACTAATATGGGACATCACTCAACTATGTGACCTCGTTTTGCTAACAAAGGAAGGTAACTGCATTAGAAACAAACAGATAAGCAAAGGGACATCACTCTAAACTATGTGACCTCCATTTGCTACCAAAGGGAGGTAACTTATCAGAATTTAACAGGAACTATGCAAGGGACATCACTCTAAACTACAATTCTTCCAAGCAGGTCTAATACAATTTCATCTAAGTGTGTATAATGTTTTCTTTATTCTTACAACATAGAATTCAGGCTAGATCTAAACAATACAAAGTGTTTGTGTTTTACATGTAACTATACGGAGTAAGCTACTACAATTCATTCATTTTACTATCACATATACATTTCAAAATTTATTTTTCTTTAAATGTCAAGGTCAGACATTGCCTGAACACAGTAGTCTAATTACCCTTGGTAATTACCCTTAGTGATGAGCTATGCTTGCATGGTATTATATAAACCAGAAAACAAGCAAGATAATTGATAATTTTACCAGAAAGCAAAGGGAGATAATTGATAATTTTACCTAAAAACAAAGGGAGATAATTGATAATTTAACCAGAAAACAAAGGGAGATAATTGATAATTTTACCAGAAAACAAAGGGAGATAATTGATAATTAAACCAGAAAGCAAAGGGAGATAATTGATAAATTTACCATTAAACAAAGGGAGATAATTCATTGTTACACCAGAAAGCAAAGGGAGATAATCTAAGAACTTTTAGAAGTTAAGAAAAATATTTTGCATGATAAATATTTGAACTGTAAAACTTAAAGGCAAAAAACAAAGGGAGACAACAAATGTTAAAGACAAGTAAAGATAATAGATTGTATACAGCAATTGCACATAGTCAAAACAGCAACAAAAATAGCAAGGGTTTAACATTATAATTCTGAAAATTTGTTCATTCAAATTTGATAACGGTTACATAGATTCCTAATACCAAATAAATAAATTTCTAACAAATATAGTTTTGAGAAAAAAATACTCATTTTGTTATTGAATTTTATCAGAACTAATTTTGTGAATTCATATTATTTAATAGGGGTGTAACGGTTAACCGATATACCAGTTAATATTGCAATACAACTTCTGACGGTTTTTAACCAGTTCGTTTTTCTCTGAACCGGTTTTTCTTGATACATGTATGTTCCATTCTGATTGTTTTTATCAGAGTCTCAAATTTAAATGTTTGAATAAATGCTAAGATGTTTTCGGAAACTTGAAATATTTTGCGTCAAGTCAGAGAATAATTATCTTTGAAAGTCCATTCACAACCTTTTTTCTAACTTATTTAGACATTTACATAAGACGTGTAGATCATTTGAATATACAATGTTGACTGAATTTAGACGATGCACATGCAATGCATGCTATGAATGTACGCACAAAGAACAATATGTATTGCAATATATTGCAATACGGGTTTCGTATATTGCAATATATTGCAATACGGTTTTTACCGTATTGTTACACCCCTAGTATTTAATACTTTCACTATTTCATATTTGAATCATACAGTTATAAATTATGACTGACAATAGGTAAAATCAGACATTCTTTGCATGTGTAAGGTATATTATTATATTTGAATATTTTCTGATATTAGGCCATTTGTCAGTATATTTGATACATCAAAATAAAAATGACTAGGGCATTTCTTGTAACAATTTTCAACAAAAGTGAAAAATCAATTGGTGTCAAACAAAAATGTAGATTTTTATGAACTCATAAGGCCACAGCAAATTGATCATATGTTCTATGGATTCGCTTGCACTTTAATTTTGACGGTTTTTACAAAAAAATATTTTTATTTCCTCGCTCACTCATAAAAATTTGGTCAAACTGCTATATAAAGCAACTGAATAAAGATTTTTTAAATTTTTTTTCTTTGCTCGCTCGCCCCATTTTTTTTATAGAAAAATCCGTAGAACATGTAATCAACTTGTTGTGGTCTAATCATACAATCATAGCAATGGCTTATTTACTACAGCATATCGATCTTTCAGTTCAAAATGGAGATGCTACATACATCAATTATTGACAATCAGTTTTAGAAATACAAGTAACTTAGAATCCCAAAGATCAGAAACCAATATATAACAGACAGAAAAATAATCAAGTGTGAAACCTTTACAGGTTAATGTGAACAAGCTGTATAAAGCAGTATTTCAAACCCAATGAAAACCAAGTATTTAATTAATTAAACAAACAAATAAAGTTTACACAACAAAAGATAGTGACACTTCCAAAGGTGGCTTAAACAAATTAAGTATTACGAGGATCAAACCATAATCAAACTGACAAAAATAAAGCCAGATGGTTATGAATTTATTTCAGGTCAAAGTGAACAAGCTATAAATAAAGATTATATTCATTCATTCATGTTTGAGTGAAAAAACAAGACAAATTAGAAATATTGGATAGGATCAAAACCGGACAAATAAGGCCTAATATAAATTATAGAATTCATTCAACTGTCAGAGGCACAAATATTAACCCTGCTGATTTAAATACTCACTACAGTACTTCTGTACTAACTATCAATAGAAAACGCTTTATCTATACATGTACAGGTATTACCAAACAAATATCAAGAATTTAAATCAGTGGGGTTCCATTTCTAATCGAAAGCACAGGTATTATCAAACTAACATTGAGTATTTAAATCAGTGGGGTTCCATATCTATGTACAGATAAAATCAAGCATTGAGTATTTAAATCAGTGGGGTTAATGTATGCACCACTGACAGTTGAATAAAATTTAACTAATAAATTTATCCCAGGTGAATGTAAACAAGCTTTTCAAAGCGATTATCAACCTAAGATTATTTAAGGGTCAACTTGACAAAAAACGCAGAGCATTGAAACCTCTATGTACAAAAGTATTATACATAAATATCATTTACTTTTTCAAATTATAATTATTATATGAACATGGTATTTTGTCAAAGAGTAATGTGTGTAAGCATAGAACAATTTTTTTCATCTGTCAGTGGGGCAAACATTTACTCCGCTGACTTAAATACTAGCTACAGAACTTTTGTACACACAATGGATAAAATAGTCTTTATTGATATTTATAGAAATACTGTAGAAATACTTTCATCCTTAGTGTATTGTTACAGTGATATTTAACTGTGAGTATTGCATACATTAACTTTACTGACCTAAATACTCACTACAGTACAGTTGAGTTCACACTAAAGTTTACACAAAGTGCACTTCGTATGCACTTTGTCCACACCTGAAGTGCACTTGAAGTGCACTTTGAAGTGCACTTTGATTTGAGGTGCAGTTTAGTGCAGTTTTGTTTATCAATATATTGAAGTTTGAAGACTTGTTTATAGATTGATGACAATATTGATTTTATCTGTAGGTTTCTATTACATGATAGAAAGTTAAAAATTTATAATCAAGCAAATTGTTTACAAAATTAAATTGAAAATGAACTTGTACTTCTGTACTCAGTATCAATAAAATTATATATTCATATCTACCAGGTATGTTACTGGATTAACAAATATTGAGTATTTCAGTTTCCTACATCTTCAAAAAGTTGCAAATAGACAATAAACCCAATTTCCAAAGTCTCCCTCCATGCTTACTCGAAATGACAAACAAATAATGAATATAGTTCATTTCACACACGAAAACTGACAAAATACCATGTTCATATAATAATATACAGTGCCCTCCAAAAATTCATGAACATATGAAAATTTTGAGAAAAACTGATCATGCATATCACAAATAATTTTACATATACAGTACAACCTCTCTTGAACAACACCTACAGAGAGAGACTAAAAAAAGTTGCTGTTTAAAGGTTGTTGCTCTACAGAGGTTAAATTCAATTATAATGACACCTAAGGGAAATAACAAAAGCTGTTGTTGTGCAGAGGTTTTGTTCTGTAGAGGGCTGCTCTACAGAGGTTATACTGTATTACAATAGAATCTAACTCATATAACATAACATAGTTTAAATCATATCAGACCTACCATTGACCACATTTCCCCAAGTCTAAATATCAGATGTAATCAAAGGCCTGAAATCAAGCCCAGGCCTGGAAAATAGCAGTCCTGTCAATACTAATAAACTAATTTATGCCAATTTTGGAATTTGCTGAAAAAAACTTAAGTTTTTAGTAGGAAGGAAAAACGAACCGGTTAAAAGAGGTTAGTATTCATATTGTTATATTAACCAGTATAGCAGTTAACCGTTACACACCCTAAGTAAATGTGAATGGTTATTAAGTAATAAAAGCAAGATTTTTTTCAAGGATTTTCGGAGGGCACTGTAAACAGTGAAATCCCAATAAATTAAACACACACAGAGAGTCAATCATTCCCAAATGAAAGCCCAAGCTTCGACTCCTTTCACTACAAAGTCTTCTGAACTAGTTAATAAATCGTTATCAAATGTTTCACAACGATTTGTACGTCCGTGATACAAATCCTCATCAAACCAAAGTCCATATACACCTCTGAAATAAATAGAAAGCAGAAACAATTTTTAAAAAGTTAAAGTTTGGTTTCAAAGTCTGCTTCCATAAACATGTTCAGCCGACTTTACAATTTTTGTACGAAAACACCATCTGGCAGGTAAAACACATATTACCAAATTACATCTAGGTAAAGTGGAACAACAGAACGAAAATATCTTGCTTAAGATAATTAGCAGTATCACTAGTGGGGCTGGAACCTAGGACCTCTTAATTTTCAAACTCCTTTTTAGTGTCAAAGTAGTGTGAACAAGTAAATCTGTGAGCTAATTCTCACTAGTGATACCCCGCCAAAATCTAAAAATATGCGACAAACAGGAAGTAGATGAGCAAGGAGCATGAAATTGCTTTACACCACATGGGACTATGGGAGGAAGCAATATGCAAAGTATTAGGCTGCTGCATGTTATAGTTGCTGAGAAAACTGCGACGGAAATTTTGTAACGCACGGACGGACGCACGGACAAGGGTAAAACAGTATACCCTCCTTTCTTCGAAGCGGGGGTATAATTATGACAATTTTGGTAACTAGATACATGATAATTAAGGGCCCTTAATTCGGGATTTTATAGGGTTATTTAAAAAAATGAGCATGATAAAATTCCAACAAAAAAGTCATACCCATAAATTTCATTAAGCTTCAACAGGATGTTTTAAAGTAATGGGGAAAATTATCCTGACTGTGACAACTAGCCTGACTACATGAAACAATTTGTTTCACTAGCCCAAATCAATTTTTACTAGCCCCAGGGCTTCAAGGCTAGTGTGTTGAGGCCCTGACGCCACAAAGAAGAAACAACTTACTGTCCAGCTCCAATACTAAGACTTTCTTGGTTTCCTTTAATGAAGAAGTTATTTTCTCCCGTCCAATGGAATATTTTAAACTCTGGGTAGAAAGTAAACAAGAATGTTTCCCCAGTACCATAGAAACTTTCACTGTATTTTAATTCACATGATGTCATTGCTCCAAATATCTGAAAAACAAAGGGAGGCAACTACATATGGTTCCATTTCAAAAACAAAGGGAGATAATTAAAATATACTTTATAACTTTCTTTATCAAGGGAGGTAATAAATCACAAAGGAATCATAAACATTATAGACATTCCCCTTGATTGTTCAGAGGGCCTAACTACTAAACCAGAGCTCTTAGCTGTGATTCCTAAGCAGGACCTTTAGGCTATTATGGAGTTAGTTATACTTTCTACACCTATTCTTCCAAACACTCTGTAGGTGAAAACTGCAAGCTTCAATCACCTTCTGAGAGTATTCCCTTAACAATCACAGCCTTGCTTTTATTATTATGTAATTGATCAAAGTGGCCATTAGCAGTTACGATATCATAAAAACACCCAACAATAGTTTATTTTGAAAACTAAAATGGAATACCTATAGAATTAAGAGTGCTAATTTGCCAATACACATGTACATGTATTTAAAAAGGTTAATTCTCTTGTAAACTACCAGTAGACCTAAATATGACTGAAAGTTTCTGATCATGTGATAGCCAGCATTATATGACAATTTCAATCAAAATAAAGCAGATAGGCTTGAGGCATTAAAGAAACAACAAGTACATATATACCGAGTACATACATTGTCATTAGTATCTTTGACGGCAATCAATATAGGGCTGTCTAGACCAGCCATGTCTCTATATAACGTCTTTAATGAGAAACCATGTTTATCTGTACTATAGATCAACGTCCATGGATAACCTATTGTCCTTCCTGGTAACTCTTGATTGAGCTAAAAAAAAAAAATATAATAGGATGCTAAAAATAGAATAATAAATATGATGCTAAAAATAGAACATTATTATGATGCTAAAAATAGAACAATAATATGATGCTAAAAATAGATTATTAATATGATGCTAAAAAAAGAACAATAATGTGATGCTAAAAATAGAGCAATATTATGATGCTAAAAATAGAACAATAATATGATGTCATAGACCAAGTGGGAAAAACCCACAACATTTTAAAGAAACAGAGGATAATTTAAAGTAATTCCTGGTTTACTTTGGGTTGAGATTTTAATACATAGAACAATAATACAATTTGTATCATGTAATAGGTGACTTCAAATATTATCTCAATAATAAAATTCATGAGCTTCAATGAATCTTATATAACTTTCTCTAGTTTTTCTGAACTTATGTCTACAATCTACCTTTAAACAAGGTCGAGAACTTCTTCATATAACATATCAATGAATGAATATTCTAACATAGGCACGTGCGTTTTCACTCTTTATTTAATGTGACGTCATCTATGCTTTATTATTCAACAAAATATAGCTTGTGACGGCTGTTGAAATTTTACTCCCCACGTTAAATGCGCAAAGCCGAAAATGGCGGCCGAGTTTATAAGAGTTGACATTTACAATTTGGTTTCTATTCTATAATTAAGATTTTAATATTTTTTGTTCGGAATACACATATCCGTGAGAATTGTGTGAATAAATGCTATTTTTGGCCTTTGCACTGGGGTGGATTTCAACAGCATGACGTTTCTGACAGTTAAAATAGTTCTATAAATATATCTTTTCTACGGATGTATTTTACGATGTTAGAATCGAAATAACTTACAGTTGTCTATATTTTGTTGTCTAATAAAATATAGGTACTTGTTTGATGCGCTTATTAAATCACTCATGCTAAAGCACTCGTGATTTAATCATACGCGCATCACAACTCGTGCCTATATTTTATTAGACAACAAAATATAGACAACTGTAAGTTATTTCTTAAGCAACATTATTTTCAAATTTTTATGGAGTGATATAATTAGCCCAAGTTAGTTTTGAACCAGCAACACTTCAGGACACTACAAGTCTACAATTTTAAAACGCTTCACAGCCTCTAAAATTCTTGACTTTAGGATGTTTCTACATACTTTCACTTACTTAATCATTCCAAAGACAGAGAAAATCACCAATGTGTACTAAGTTTAGTTCATACAAATTTATTTTAGCTTAAACAAGTTTTTACAACTTAGATTAATCACTTTCAAGTCCGCTTCCTGGTCCCCCAAAGTTTAAGCTTTTATGATAAAATTTCTTGCTCACAGAAACAACAGGGTATGTTTTGGATGGGATTCAAACCAAAGCAGAGCTTCCAATCCAACAATTACCAGTTCAGCGTCGTAACCACTTGGCCACACCTGCTTTATGTGTACTTACTAAGCTAATGTGAGAATCATTGAGTATTGTGGATTCACCAATCAAATCTGGCAGAGGCATCGGTTCATCAAACACTATAGATCTTCTTTTAACAGCCTCACTTTGACTGATAATCTAAAAATAGAAAAATAATATATTTTTAGAACAAAATCTATTTATAGAGAGAAAGTCTATTTTTAGAACAAAAATCTATTAATAGAATAATAACAGTCTATATTTAGAACAAAATGCTTAAAATAGAACAAAAATCTATAAATAGACACAAAAAGCTATTTTTAGTAACATACATATACAGAGACACTATTAAGACATAGAATGTAGTACTAATGCCAATATTTGATGATCTTATATGAGTAAACATTTAAAGCAAAACAGTTTTTTAGCAAACATGCTTAAATATTAAATGAATGTAAAAATGACATCAAGGAAATTGAACTTAGTAAATGTGTTTGATGCATGCACATGAGAAATAAAAAGAGGGTTATTTGGGGAGCAGTCCTATCATTTCTTCTATCATATAATAATTAGCATATCTTTTTCAATAGTCACATGAAATTGTCATACAGTTCATAGGCTTGTGATATGCATAAGCGTAAGATCCTTCATCTTTTTTATCAACTGATCAACCGTATACTTTGTCACATATAGAGCCATAGTTTAGCACTAGGCTCTAACCCTTAACTGCCTACAAGTATGGAGTAACAGTGGTTTGTGTTTTTTACATTGAACTACAGGACCAGAGGTGGTTAATATAGCAATACAAGAAAAAATGTTCATAGAAATACTGGAAAGGGGTTCTTAGCAATACAAAGTAAGGGTTCATGAGAAAGGGGTCATACGTTGGTATAGAAACTAACAATAAAAGTATATTAGTAGTTCCTTTAAAAGCCTTAACCAAGAGAATACATTTCATATACAAAATATCATGTTCAAAGGTTTGAAAATATTTGAAAGGACTCTTACAAAGGCCAAGACCTCACTAGAGCATGCAATTACCAAAACCCTTCATATCATTAAAACCTATATAAGAAGAAATATGGGAAATTGAGATATGAGGCAAATGCAGAGATAGGTCCTTCAAATGGAAAAAAAACATACAATGAAATGACAAATTAAAATGGTAGCACTTTTTTCTACTTGCAAACTTATTCAGCCATTCTTCAAATGGTAAAAACTTATCAAATTTTGAAACATTCAAATATAAGTTGGGCAATACCTGATAATTTGAGCATTTGGAAAAATGTTTTAGTATTTTTATGTAATATAAATTTCAAACAATAATTTGCATAATCAGATGAATAAAATTTAATCATAGATTTATGCAATATTGCATGATTTTAAAAGCAATATGTTTAAATGTTTTACTAAAAAGCAACACTTTTATCAGCATGTTAAAACAACAGCAAATCTCACAAGTTAAAACTAGCTAGAAAAAGCAATTTCAATACAATAATCAACTGTTTACAAATTCAAACTATTTTGGGTCAACCCTCATCTATAAGTTTTTATTTTTTGTACTGGGTTTAACGAGTTGTCAACACAATTTTTTAGGGTTATTATTTTTTAGGGTTTTCAGCATCCAGTGCACCTAACTTAGTTCTCCTGGACCCTTGTCTATAACCAGTACTCACCTATCCGTCCATATGACCGATAACTTCTCCATATACGGTACCTTATTAATGGAGGAAAATTGACATTATTGTCAAATTTTCATGGGAGGGTATAACCTCCCCGGATGGGATTCAAACGGATACTCCCTTTGGGACAAAGGATTCCAAATCCAGGTGTGCTACCAAATGTGCTACTGACCCCTGTTCCTCATGTATCAAAAACCACATTGATTTATTAACGACCATAAAACAGTATGTTATGTTGTATGATTTTAGTAACAACTAACCTAATTGTTATACATGTAAACAGTATATTATATAATACCAAATAATTGTGCATTTTTTGTTAATAAGCCACGTGATGATTATACTTTGTTTTAATATTAGAAAAAAGGTAACACACTTTTTCATGAAAGACAATTACGTTCCCTGCCCGAGAATCAATCAAGAGACCTTTTGATTTAAAAATCCACTATTTGATATCAACTATGCAAGCATAATTTCATTTGCTTGCTGCTTACTTAAATTCTCTGAAGTTTTGTAGCGACCAGATAACATAACAAGCTTCCCTTGGCTTTTTCAATAACATAAATGTGCTCTATCATTCACAAGGGGCAGACAGCACCCCTTTTTTGGGAGAAAAAATAGACAAGAGGATATTACATGTCAAATGTATATTGAGTTCTTAAAGCTGACAGACATACAAAATTGTAAGCCTGTATGGATGGATGACAGCAATATTTATTGTATTTGTCAGAGTTTTAGCATTAGAAATTGTTTAGGAGAGTGACCTCCCTTTAGCTAATATTGAAATTCAATGCACTAGCATCAAGGTGGCGTCCCCTATGACAACCATTAATCAAAACAAACAATTATAAGTCAAAAACCATCCGTTTTTGGTATAAAAGTGAGATTATTTTGAAGTTTTCAGTGATTTTAGTAAATACTTTTAATATAATTGATGTAAATTGTGACTGACAAGAGATAGTCACCTAGAATAAAGCAGAAACACAATCAAACCAATTAATCTATTTTAAATATAACTTACCACATCGTCTGTTGATAAAACCTAATTATAAATGATAATTTGTATGATCTTACATCATAGTGAAAATATCATAGAAATTTATGGTTTTTGCCAACCATGGAAAATTATTGCATTTTTCAACCATGGAAAATTATGGTGTTTCTAAACCATGAAAAATAATGGTATTTTTCAAGCATGGGAAATTATGTAGATTTTTTCAACCATAGAAAATTATGGTCTTAGTTAAACATGGAAAATTATTACTAGTTTTCATTCATAAAACTTATGGTGCTTTTTCAACCATTTCTCATTCATACCCTTTTTCAAATTATAATCATTGTTACAGCCATTGCCTACACCCACTAGCCCAAAGCCTGTGACAAGTGAAATTTGATTTGGGCTTGTAAAAATTACTTATTTGATTCAGTTGGACTATCTGATAACTTTGCCATTAACTATAATATTGGCATACAAAATATGCGTAGCGCTGGTGATAGTCAAAACAATGACTGTCCTTGAAAAAATGAGTCAGTTACATAACTGTTTCTCAAGTTCAATTAAAATTCACAAATAATTTGATATAAAAAGTGAAATACAGATGAAAATATGATAATTTAAAATGCTGTGATTTCATTGGTCAATTTCGAAATCAAGGAAAAAGTGTAGTGCACATACAATAAATGTAAGGCTTGCAGAACAATGTTTTGCTGTCCATGTTGCGAACAAGCAGGACTAGGAGAAGAGTGAATACAATATAAAAGATGAGAGAGAGAGCTAAGGAATGGAAATTGTAGAGTACAAAGAAAGGGGCAGGTCAGGGGGGGAATTCAACAGTGTTCTCATTAAGAACCGGCTCCCGACCTAAACAGCCGGTTAGAATGACTACAAGGCCTGTTAAAATTGGCAAAAAATAAAGAAAGAAAGAATTGAATTGCCCTAGAAAGCCTTTTACTTTTTCATTTGAGCCTATTCAACAAAATCTTACTGAGAACACTGGGATTCGCTTTTTCCAAATCAAATTTTTTTTTAAAATCATGCAATTTTCCCCAAAAACACTAAAGTGCAACCGTATACTTTCCAAATAAGAAATTTTAGCAATATTTTGTCCAGATATGAACAGGCTTATGTCTTTCTTCAAATGGAGAGAGAAAAAGCCTTGCAAGTAAGGAGGAGTGCAAATTTCAAGGCATGACTATAAGACATAATGGGGAGGGAGTGATGTGCTGTACAGCCCACTAATTGGAAATTACATACATGTACATAGGCCAACCAACAGATATGTTTGGTTTTCACATTATATCTTAAGTAAAAGTTACTAAATATAAATTTCAATCAACTGTTGACACTATCGACTAATTTTAAACATCAAAATTAATTAGATTTGAATTTGAGTTTTAAATGTAAGATAAAAAAAATTGTACCGAAGTTGAAAAATTGCGGTAAATTAAAGACGTCCATGAAAACCAAATTTTTAGGGTTGGCCTAATGTGAACCATTTTAAACTTAAGAAAATAGTTCTACCTCTCTGCTAACCATCTATAAAACAAATTATAAATACAAATAAAGAAGTTCCCTATTCTGAGAATTTGGCTTTTCATAACACAGAAAGAGACTATGACGAGAATTTCATAGAATAGAGCACAGATGAGATATCAGAGAAAACAAGTTAGCATTATAGGAAAAGACATTTTATTTTTACACAAGCTATTCATCATCCATTTCTTGCCCTACATAATTAAGAATCATTGGTAGGAGGGAGAATGGCCATAGAAATAATTTCCTGACCAAGCCGGACGAAAGTATGCCACGCTCAGGGATCAAACCCACGACCCCTTGATCAGTTGACTTGCATGCTATCAACTGAGCTAGCTAGGGGAGGGGGGGGGCTTTAAAGAGTACAAACAAATAGCAACTTCTACTCAAGATATTTTATACAAAGTATAGCTTTGACCATATGAAAAATAATATATATCAATACCTCTGGCTGACAATACATGCTTGCCGTATCTTTGCACTAAACAAATATAGCTGAATTAATTTTTCAATTTGTCATGACCTTCATGTAAAGTCAGTTTAGACATTTATTTCATGAAGGCGGGTTGAACATTGCCAATCTAATATCATGATTTGATTAAAATTCTAGGATTAACTTAAAGTTGTATTCAAAACTGTTTTTACGGCAAGGATTATTGTTGTAAAATGAAAGGAGTTCTTAAGAAAACATAATAATCCCTTGTCTCAATGTTTTTACAATGATAAAATGATGGTAAATGAAATACTAAAGCACAATAAACAAACAAATTTATAAGACAAAGAAAATAAACTGAACACTAGTCACAATAAAGAATATTATAGTAGATGCTGTCACAAGCAAGCATTTTTTACATCAATTAAATAATGGACTGTTTCAATTCATTACATTTAAAGAGTGTTTCTTTGATGTTGGATTAAATCAATTTTTATGATCAGGGAAAACCTTAAACCTACTTATATGATAAAAAAACCACTTTATGGTGAATAAAACCTACTTCTATTAATGGAAACTTTTTCCGCCAATAGCTGCCAAGTCTAAAGGATAACATTATAATTTCATATGAAAACATTCAAATGGGCCAGGGTAAAAACGAGTCTCGCACTGACCAAACCATAAACCTACCTCCCAATCCTTCTGGAAAGCTGAGTTCGGACCAAAATGTTCGTCTAACATATCAAGGTCACTAGTGTTGCTGTCATCGTCAATGACAACAAAACCTCTTTTCTCTGGTGTGATATCTTCCTCGTCACCATAAATCTCGGGTGTCCATTGTACGAAGAATGCATACAGATGATCAACTCTGAAACCAGAACAGTAAATACATGTACATACAATAAACAGTTAAATCCAGAGATTTAGCCTTTCCGGGAACAGTGAGAAGGTTGACTGACTGCCGTTATATGACCTATACAATGTGTTGCTATGGCGTTAAACCCAACAAAAAAAGAAAAATTAGCCATGTACCAAAAATTCTCTACTAAATGACCTCTGGGCCTTTAATAGAAAATCAAAATTTAACAATGGGACTATTCCAAGTTTATGACAAACCCATTTATTCCTGGTGTCCATTGTACGAAGAATGCTTACAAAATTAATGATCAACCCTGAAACACAGAATGTATAGAATATATGCCATGTACCGTAAATTCTCTAATGAATGTACCCTGGTACATTTATACTTTCATCATGGGCAGGCATTATAACAAGAATATTACCGGTGAAAATACAACATGGTTTTCTGAATGTGCTCGCCACTTGTGCGTATTAAATATTATTTTCACTCCCTAAGTGGATATCAACTTTCATTGGTCAGCTGGGAAAGTGGGAATTTGTATCCAATGTATTTGACTTATCATTGAAGAGTAGAGTAGAGCACCAAACAGTTCACTTTCCCCAATGAGCTCAATACATACATACATACATATCCTGAGTTTATTTGTCATCTGCTGCAGGTGTCCCAGATACTGAGGTAGGCAGCAGGTGGCTTGAACGTCTAACACCAGCTCTCCATTCGTCCCTGTTGTGTGAACTGGTATTGCCCATACCACATACACTTAAATCGATCTTGATGCAGTCAGACCACGATATTCTAGGTCTTCCACGCCCACGGGCGCTTGGAATATCCATGTTCATGATGCTGTTGGTACAATTGTTACGAGAAGCATGACCAAACCACCTCAGGCGTTTGGTACGAAGAGCTATGGCTATCTCTTGAATTCCTAATTTGGTGTACAGAGAATCTGTAAAACTATTTCTAAAATACTTACTTATCTCTAGGTATAGAGAACCAATACTCTGACTTCTTTCTAGATTTACCGTAAGATTCTATCGTATAACTATGGTATATATTCTTGTTCTGTGGAGTACCCAGTCGGAGACATAAATACAGAGGTGGATCAGGATAGGCCAGTGACTTCTTTGGTGCAAACTCTGAAAGTGAAAGTAGAAATTTGAAAATGAAAGTAGAAAATTTAAAATGAAAGTAGAAAAAAACATGGGACTCAAAGAACATGATGAAACTGTGAATTTTCTATGGCTATAAGCTTGATACAATAATAAATTGATACAGTATAAATCTATCACCAAATAAAACAATGTAAGAGAGTATTGAGCTTTTTTTTTTCGGCACAATATGAAAACAAATTCGTCAAAAAATACACTTTTTTAGTTTTTAGCATAATTTTATAAGGTAAACTGACTCCATTTAGTTTGATTATTTATAGTAGTTCATCTAAATAGCTTTCTACAAACTCACATATCCTTTCCCTGGCAGCACAATTTTACAGCGTATAACAACATTAAAATGGACTTGAATCCACCGACTTCACAACAACAAAGTGAAATCAGCAAAATTATGTTAATTGAAATCACAGATGTTTTTTTGAACATTAATTAGTTTTATGTCATGGTATAATTACTCCAACCAATACAGCAAAACTGGGATATTATTCTAACCAGTACAACAATGGATTTCCTTCTGAGAACTAAAATATATTCAGAAAGTGAAAATATATAATTTTAAATGGTTAATACTAAGATGAAACTTTGAGTGTCAATGACAGAATTGAAAACAAGATCAGACACTGAGCAGAAATAAATAAAAAAGTTTAAAAGTAGAGTTAATTGTTACATTTTTAAATGCTAAAGGAACAAAAGTATTGAATGAATGATGTTTTTTTGTTTACTGAAATTGTTTCAAAAAGAAAACATATGAGAAAAAGGAGAAACAATAATATATAACACCAAACAGATCACACTAGCATGCGTCTTAAACATAAAAATGTTTCAATTAATACTCAAACTGAAGTGGTGATCAATAATCAAATGGCTTGCTTAGCGCAAAATGGTCATAACTCACTCTTTTTTATATTGAGTTACAACTGTTTTGTGCTAAGCCAGCAGAATATGAATTCTTAAAATAAGTATACTCTAAACCAAGTCTGACTTTTACATACTATTGGTCTTGAATAATTGGTCACTGACTCTGGTGTAATGGAACTACAGTTTCTGTATAAAACATAAGTTACAACTACAATTTCTGGATAAAGTGTAGAACAGTAACAACACAATACAGTAAAAATCCGCTATTAAGACCAGCAAAATCTATGGTCATAATAGTGAGACAGTCTTATTAAAGAGACCATTTTGTTCACAAATTATGAATTTGGTTCTTGATAATTGTCAAAAATCGCATGATTTTAAAATAAAAAAGTGGTTTTAATGGCGGAACTTTACTGTACAATAATGAGTGAGGACCTATTACAACCAATCTGATTAAAACCCGATCTAAAATTTTCCGCTCGCATACTCGCTAATTTAGATCTGGCCTTTTTTAAACAAAGGTCACGTTTAGGGGACCTTTTCTCATCATAATATTCATGACGAAATTGTTATGATACGTAACTTGTTTACACGGTCTATGTCACACAATTTGAAATGAGCCGCCCAATCGCAGACTGTGAATAATACCGCTGTTAAATTAGCATGCAAAACTTGGTTTAAAAATAGAAATTACGAAATCAAATGTGATTAATAGTGTTTTCGTCTAGATGAAAGCTACGCATTGATTGGTCGACACAAAGTTCATCTCGACGTGACCTTCCACAGAGACAGTTGAGATCCTGTATGACAACGCTCTACAGGATATCTGTTTATGGAGATTGTGCTACAACATTACACATAGCAAGTAGACACAAGTAAACATGCAAATATCTACATCAGTTCAGAATACATAAAACAGATAGGTACAAAACAATTTCAGTGCTACGAAAGTTCACACAAAAGAAAATTGTGAATTATATTTTCTGAATAAACCAATCAGACTGAAGGCAAAACAAATTTAAACTAAACAAAATATTTGATAAGACTAAAGGGACCCTTAAGATGCTACCCCCTTTTTATGTGTAATTACAAACACAACTTTCAAAACCAGTCCTTAACAAGAAAAGCTGGGAAACTGGCACTAAAACCTGATTATTTCATTCCATAACCTCCAGGAATTTCAAATAAAGCAACATTGAAGCTGCATTACATGAATTTTATTGACAGAATTACAAATTGATGTAAAAATAAATCTGTCTGCACAAAAACTAGTCTACATCATTTTTAATTACTTTTTGTCACAATAGTTCCGTGCTGACTGACTACAAACTATTTTTTTGTCTTTGCTTATACAGTTTTAGTTACAAGAAAGGTAATGTGGAAACCACATTAAAGCCAGAATTAAAAACTTTAACGCAAAATTTACAAAGGGAAATA
This sequence comes from Mactra quadrangularis, assembly GCA_025267735.1. Lineage (NCBI taxonomy): Eukaryota > Metazoa > Mollusca > Bivalvia > Venerida > Mactridae > Mactra > Mactra quadrangularis. The sequence goes on from CM046310.1 coordinate 782,796, forward strand.
ATCCATAATAAAGCCAGGTAGATTTGCAATTACTCTAATTCTGTTCATCACATGGTATGTTATCATTGTATGAAGTTTCATAAAGATCTGACAATAAATGGCAGAAATATATGGTAAAGAATAACTTTAATGCAATTGTTAACGACATGGGTGTTTCACCCTGAGTGTTTCACCAAAGACGGAGCCGAATTTTTTCTTAGAAGAATCTGTCTAAAAACTATTAGCCGAATTTTTTCGTTGAAAAATCTGGCAAAAACGTCAAAATAGATCCAAAATGTTGAGCATGTATCACCACCAATGCTTTGCTAACAAGACGTTAAAATACAAAAAAACGCACATAAGACAAAAAAAGGGGAAACATCATACAAAAGTCTTTGACAACATTTTGTGGGTTTAGCGCAAAACGGTTGTAACTCAATAGAAGGAAATAGTGAGTTACGTCCATTTTGCACTAAATCCACAATTTGAAGGAGCATGAAAAAATAGGGAAAAAGAAACGAAAAAAGTGTTGAACATAAATTGCAAGAACTATATTAGTCTTACGACCATTTCCATGTAGCAAAACTCAAAAATACATATAATACCTGCAACTAAAATAAAATTGAAACATTCAGTATATATATCTGTAAAAGTTTTCTTAACTTTTAACATTTATTCAGGGCTTTCATTTAGAGATTTCAGAAATTTATAACACTAGTGTTTACTATAAAGCAGAATAGCATGACTCTGCACACTGTCCCTTTTTCTCTCCTCCCACCACTTTTCTCTTCAACCTGCCCTACTGCTCAATGCTCCTTTAGCAGAAATAATTACTTTGAAACATCTACCCACGGCCCTTTTTTCTGGTTTCGAGCCCTTTTTTGTTCCTCCCAACACAGTAATAGTCACTTTGAAACACAAACCCTCTTCAGCCCCCTGGCCCTTTTTCTGGTTTGGTTAATTTTTTTGCTCCACCCTATGCAGAAATAGCTACTTTGAATCATCAACCTTTTTAAGCCCCCTGTCCCTTTTTTTGCTTTTCTTCCCTTTTTTGCTTCTCCCAACCTCGAAATAGTTACATCAAATATCTGATGCCCCAGCCCTTTTTTGCTCCTCCTTACACAATACCCCACAATGTAGTTACATTCAAGCATCTACCCTATGATGCACCCTGTCCTCTTTTTTGCCTCCCTTCCCTTTTTCTGAATTCCAGAATAATCAAAATGGAAGCCCTGTACCATGACAAATTGACAATAATATTATGAACTTTACAATAACAATATATTTGTATAAAAATATTGGGCGGGAAAATCTTATATATAAAAAGTTTCTATACTAATCAAAATGAATTTCAAAAGAAAAGACAACATATAAAGTTAGGAAATATACATGTATGTTAAACTATCTAACTAATGGACAATATTAGGCAGGAATAATTAATCAAAGCAACAATATTCATCACCTAATATGATAAGTATTCAGGCTGTGGCGAGTATCCGAGTACTCGGATATTCGCGATTCCGACCAGAAAATCGAGTATGAATATTCATCACGTCCTAAATCGTTGGATCGCGATCTATTTTTTTGAAAATAAATGAATGACCATTTTCAACTTAATTACAACTGAAAGCGACTTGCACTTCCAATGTAAACTAAAATTAACGTTGGGACCAAACAATCTTGTGTCAAAATTCGATTGATACACGTTCAAACAAAAATGTTATCACTGAAAATGTCCATAAAACGTCTGGTAATAGACATGTTTGGAGTAGATGCTTTTCCTTATAGTATAAACTATTGTAATTCTTCACTAACTCCTTTTATTACATGATTTCCTGTATGCTTTTCCATTAACAAGTGATTCATGGTTCGATTCGTGAATCGCTTCACATGAATCGTTGTTCGGATCAGATCGCCACTGGCTCAACGATCCACAGCCCTAATAAGTATCAACAGAAAGCCAATGTTAAAATATTGTTCAATTTTATTCAACTGTCAGTGGTGCATATTGCCAAGCCCTGTATACCATAGGCACAGCTTGCTTAATAACTAAATTAATACGAGCAGTAAACATCATTCAATAATTAAATAAGCCTAGCCATCTCATAATCTAATAATGTTTTTTCATAACAAAGCCTGATATTAATAAACGACACTTACGGTCATAATCCATGTTAAATAGGTCAGGTTTCTCGTCCATAGATACCGCGCTCTCCACGGCAACATTACTGGTAGTATGGTACGCATGACGACTCAGTTTTCCTCTTCTGCCACCAGATGGCGCTGCAGATACAGTAGGAATGTCTGATTTTGTTTCTGTACCTGAGGCGTCATTCCTAGCGGCTTCTTTACCGTTATTTCTCGATTCCGGCGACATTTTCAAGTCTGGTAACGAATCTATGAACGAATCTTTCATGTCTTTGATACTGGTGTCCGAAGCATGTCTTTGGAAAAACCCTGTTGCATAGTTAACAAAAGCACTCAAATGTGGGGTCGGGCTAAACGGTCCAAGGGAACTGGTCGAAGCTGACCTAAATTTCTCCACTTCCTTATTTTCCGCATTTAACGTCCCATCGACAAGGTCAGTGTCCGATTTAGAAATCTCAGCGAACTCATTTATACTTAGTTTCGACAACGTATTTTCAACAGACTTTATGGTTACCTCCCCGTTAGCGTCCTCTTCAACTGGGAGGTACACAATGTTACCAATCCTAGTTTCCTTATCTTCATTTGGAGAGCCACCTGTGGCTCCCTCGACATTAACGCCACTCGCCTCATTCTCAGTCATTTTAGAATCACTTGAAACATTAGCGGAATCTTTACTACCCTCTGAGTCATCAAAATCGATAAGGGGTTCTAAATTAGGGGACAAATTCTCCTTCACATTGGGAGAGTCAGTTTCAGGCAACGAAAATGACACAGATAGTTTCTTTTGTGATTTTTGACCAATCGATGGACTAGTTTTTACATCTGTCGCGTCAGTATCACATTTAAGTTCACTTTCGACACTTTTATCGACTTCCTTATCATTGTCATTATGATTATCATTAACATTTTCATCACTGAACACATTATCATCAGTTTTTGAGTCGTCGTTACCAAACGAGTCAACTTCTTCCGAGCGAACTTTCTCAGGAGAAAAATCGTCAAAAGTCGGAGATTGTTCAGGTTTAACTCCATCAACTTTATCAATCCCAGCAACCCCTGCCCCAGAAACCCCTTTTCCACAAGAACATACACTCTCTGATTTAGTTAAAGGATTTCTAATCAAGTTTTTAATGTTTTCCGTGATTGACGTCGGTCTGTATTTAGATTGTTCCATCGCCTGTGAACTGTTTAATTTTTCCTTCGCCATTGGACACGACATGTCATGGTAGACTTCCGGTCTAGGAAATATGGTTCCATCCTCCCTGAAAGGATGAAGGGTAAAATGGTAATTTACAAAGAAATGGATTTTGCTTGAGTAAAATTAATAGAGATTTCATACCTGTTACATGTACTACGCATGTCCACCAGCGCTACTTTGACCTTGATTGCTTGGAGAACACTTAAAGATGTCATGATGTTAAACTACTAATTGTTTGAATTACTTTAATAATTTGTACTGTAGGCTAAAGTTCCAACCAAATCTTACATAAATTGTTCATTAAACACAAAAATGTTTTTACAGAGTTATTTTGAGGTTCAAAACAGATTAATTATAGAACAAAGCATTGACAAACAAATTGCTTCAAAAATTTTACTCTCATAGGGAAAATTTATTTCAAAAACATTTGCTAGTAGATAATTTGTTCTCAGTTTGGCGGTATATGGTTGATTTGCACCCAATTTTATAGTTTACCAACAATTTCCTCTCTCATAAAAATCAACAAAGTAAATTTGTCCACTCTTTAGGAATGAATTATCTACAAGCAAGTTTGAGACTGAATCATAAGTAATTTGTAATACATGGAATTTGATTTCAATTCTAATTCCTAAAGAAATCAATTAAAAGCAATACACATTAACTGGAAGACAAATGCTTCAAATGAACCCAAAGATTTATAAAACCGGACTGGTTGTCAAAATTATTCTTAATGAACCCAAAGATTCATAAAAACCTGTGGCCTGTATTATCAAAGGATTTATGACTGATTATGAATCATAAACTGCATTATTTTGTATTGCTAAATGATCATAAGATGTTTGACAATTTGCTTCTGTGACTAGATGACATGTTCTCTTGAAACCAAAAATTTATAAAAATCAAACTGGGAGCCAATTGTTCTAAATGAACCCTAAGATTCATAAAAACCTGAATGGTACCCAAATAATCTTAATGAACCCAAAGATTCATAAAAACCTTACATTTTCTTTCCCCTCATTTTCATGGCAGCAATGTCGTGATACATTGCAGCACTGATGATTAAATCCATGGGTGCAATCATACCATACTTCTCTGACCCATGTTCTACTACCAGGGGGTCTGAGACATCGGGGTCAAACATAACAGCATTAGGGGTCACTAGAAGGGTTCCCTTGACCACACCCTGAAAATATACAAAAAGTTTCCATACATTATAAATTAGATTTCGTATTTGGCTTGAGATTGAAATATTCCTTGAAGGAATCTGTAATTTTGAAATGTAGAGCTGGATTTGTAAACAACAAAACAAAACAAAAACAGAAATTCTTAAAAAAAAGGAAAATTGAAATTCTTTTAAAAAATATATAGTACGGGGGCCAGAAGGGTCCACCGTGCACCCCCCTCTAGACTTTTTGCCACCCATGCTAAATTGTTCCTTATGGTCCACTGAATCAGAATCGGCTTTGTCCTCAAAAATAAACTCTTGCGCACTACCTGAAATTTCACAGTTTCCATGGCAACCCCTTGTTTTTTGTCGAAATTGTCGGTGTTTGTAAAATCATTAATAACTCGAACACGCATTAAGCTAGAATAATATAATTAGTGTCAAATTTAAGCTGAGACACTGAACGTTAGAAATATATGTAAAACTGTTCACTTAAATACAGTAAAAGTCGTAAAATTTACCGTAAAACATAAAAAAATGCTGAAAAATATCGATTTTTTTCAATTACATGCATATCTTTTGATTTCCAAACCCTTTTTTGGAAAAAAAATACATATATTTTCTACAAAATACTTTCAGGAAGGAATACTCTATTACATTCAAAATTATTTTCATGACAGAAGTACTATATGTGTATGTAAAAACCGTTTCCATAGCAACCGCCATTTTCAAGAAAGAACTACTATTTGGTAATTAAACTTGATTTTTTTGGTCAAATCTAACGGTAGGATTGCAATATTGATATTATATTACATCTGAGACTCGTATCTTTGATATTATTGTAGTTATCACTAAATTCAGTATCGATACCTTCATAAATATTGTTACGAACTCTTAATCAAAGCGCTGAAAGCACTGATAGTTTTTCGGTTGACAGTATTAAATCGTCTGAAAGTATGAAGACGATGGTCATTGCGCATTGGTGGTCTGTTGAATAAAGTAATAATCTAATAAGACTAAAGAGACTTTTGTTGTTTTGTTTTTGCTTAACTGAAAAATGATTATGCAGGAATATGATTTTGTAACTTAGGTTTTACGTTGTTTATCATTACTCTTTAAAAGGTTATGTACGGCGGTCGACTAATCAACTTTCCCGGACATGTTATTTTAACATTAATCGGTTTAACGTCTTATCCTATTATATTACTTGCATAGTACTGTCAAAATATGCTACATTTATTTACTCGATGACTGTTAAAGTATAATATCAAAGCGCTGAAAGCACTGATTGTTTTTCGGTTTGACAGTATTAAAGTGTCAGAACGTATGAAGACGATGGTCTTTGTGCAGTGGTGGTCTGTTGAATGAAAACAATAATATAATAAAACTAAAGATACATTAGTTGTTTTGTTTTTGTTTTACTGAAATAGAAATATGCAAAAATATGATTTTGTAACTGAGATTTAACTATATGCATAGTACTGTCAAAATGTGCTACATTTATTTACTAAATGACTGTTAAAGTAAAATATTTGAATTAATAAAAGATTGACCAAACTATATTACAATGTGTCATAAAACCAAACGCAGCTTACACATAATATTTGTTCATTAGTTTATACGTTGTTAAGAAAGTTTTTCTGGACCCTATTTTAACAAGTGCCTACATTCCCCCCTTGCTGGTAACTTTGCTACATATTGCGGATTAAAGGCCATAAGTCAATTTTTCAAGGAAGTTATCACCAGCCAAAACCAGGGCTGAACCTTGAACCGCCAATTCGACAAACGCCAAACCAATCGAAATTACAAAACCTGTTATTTCATATACGTTCATATACATGTCCAATATCTTAACAATCGTTTTATGCATCTATCCATTCCATGATTGTATCTAATTCAACATCTATAGATATATCTTCATCTTGTTCTTCGTCAGCATTAGCGTTAGCTAGGTTATCGAACAGCTGAGATGGAAGAACGTCACCTTCAAGCCATTAAGACTCAAGACACCCATCATTCTTCGTCCGACAAAATTGTGTTGAAACGGGAGGTATGTTAGGATTAGCTACATAGACATTTTTCCGAATGGCTACCTGGTTATTAAAACCCTTGATATGCTGTACTAAACAGTTGTCAGAAGGTGGTAACGCTACCATATCGACATTACAAAATGCATCATCTGGTTTAACAATTTAGCTATTATACAATTGAATAGTAATAATCCAGATGGCCCTAATATGTGCTGTATGCAGGAAGGCATAATTTGTATATATATTTATATTATCTCTTTTAGATAAAAGTTTTGAATTTGGATATTTTCCTAGAAGTTTGTCTGTTTTGTTGTACCTCTACACAAACGTGGTAGTCTAAATGAAGTTAACAATTTTAGGAGTGAAACTTTATTGAGTATGTTATGAAAGCTATTTACATGATTGACTTGGACAAAAATTAGGAACAGATGATGATATCTTTGTTTAACATTGGATTATACATCACATGCTTAATACTGACAAACAGTTATTTTGTGTATTTATTGACTTCACAAAAGCTGTTGATTTATATAACTGGGTATTTTATATATAATATGTATGTATTCATCGGTAAATTCTCTAGTTACATTGTAACGTACATAGTCAAGTAAGTAACGAGTTTGATTGCACGTTAGGTGTTAGACAAGGGGACTGTATTTCGCTTATTCTTATTTTCAATGTATTTTTAATGAAATCGAGGATATGCTAATTAGTAATGGTCTTGCTGGTATAAAAGTTGATATGTTTAACATATGTTTGATTTTATATGCTGACGACAAAGTTATTTCGGCTAGTAGTAGAGACGAGTCACAACTAAGTATAAACGTTTTTGCAGATTATTGTAAGTTATGGAAATCAGCTGTAGGCACTAGTAAAACTAATAGAGAATATTACATTCTATCAAAATGATATGAACTAGGTATTGTTGAACAATTAACATACATTGGTGCATTCTCTAATGCTAAAATTGTTTTGTTGGCCAAGCTTTGAAAGGTATTTCAAAGTTAACAATGTATTTTATAGATTTACAGATATTTCTAAAAAATAAAACATGAAATAGATCTGTTAGATAAATTGATATCATCAATGCACGCCAAGTTTGGTGATTCGTCCAAGGAAACTCTATAGAACGAGTTCACTGTAAATGTTACTTGGGATAAAAAATAATACTCAAAATTATTTTAATCACAGTGAGTTGGGGAGGTTGAATTTTCAAACTACATTGTATTCGCTACTTTAACATTATAGAAAACCATTGGGTAAAATTATTGCAAACTGATGAAAATTAGAATAATAGAAAAGTACAATTTGATAGAGACTTGTACCCTAATAAACCCAACTGTTGTTTTTGGTTGAATTCATTTTTGTCCTACCTTGGTTTTTATGATGCATGTACTTTTCAAGATATTGGTAATGTTGATATATTTTAAGCAATGTTAAACACAGACTTAATGATAATTTCATGCAAAATTTGAACATCGGTTAGCTAATTAAAGTTAAGCATTATTTTACAAGAATATACCAAGTTTCAGTTTCAGCCATATTCAAAAACATTTCAAAATTTGGATATTGTATGGCCAAAGACTTTAAACTGTGTTCCCATCGATTACATATTGAAACGGAATTAGGAGACGAGTTTCATTTCATTAAAGAAGGAAAATTATATTCAGAATTAAAGAAATGTTAAAATCACTACATATTTTCGTTGTCGATCCTTGCATATTTAATTTGATTGAACATATTGTTACTGCAAATAAAGCTTTAACAATTCAGCTTGGTACTTATTGTTACCAGTTTTCCCTAATCATGATGAAATAATTTGCAATCCCTCCGTTGTCACCAATGTTACCTATTTTCTACATTCATTCTCGAGGTTTTTATTTGTCCGATGCCACCATTATATACATATACACTCACATAAATCCAGTTGTAATGATAAACTACAAGAACAAAAGTCATAACCAAAGAAAAACAAGAGCTGTCAGAGGAGACAGCATGCTCGACTTAGTAAGTGTTTGTCACAGGAGATGTGGTTGATGATAAGGAACATACATATTTTAAAATTTGAAAATATAACCATAACAAATTCAAAGAAAAAAAAATAAAATAGAAAACTATAATTTCAAGGGGGATAACTCTGAAAAAATGTATAAGGAGTTATGAATCTTGTCACATGAGATGTGGTTGATAATAAGGAACATATATCTAAAGTTTGAAGTCAATACCTGAAGAAATAAAACAGTTGCAGTAAAAACAAACATTTTTTAAAGAAAACTCTAATTTCAAGGGGAGATAATTCTGAAAAAAAAATATATTTGGAGTTATGAACCTTGTCACATGAGATGTGGTTGATGATAAGGAACATATATTTAAAGTCAATACCTAAAGAAATAAAACAGTTGCAGTAAAAACAAACATTTTTTAAAGAAAACTCTAAGTTCAAGGGGAGATAATTCTGAAAAAAATGCATTCGGAGTTATGGACCATGTCACATGAGATGTGGTTGATAGAAAGGAACATATATTTAAAGTTTGAAGTTAATATCTTAAGAAATAACAAAGATACAGAAGAAAGTATTTTACTGCACAAAAACTTTAATCTGTGCACAAAAACTTCAATCAGTTCAAGGGGAGATAATTCTTGAAAAAATGTGTTTGGAGTTATGGGACTTGTCACATGAGATGTGGTTGATAGTAAGGAACATATATTTAAAGTTTGAAGTTAATATCTTAAGAAATAACAAAGATATAGAAGAAAGTATTTTACTGCACAAAAACTTTAATCAGAAGTGTGGACGCGGACGCGGACGCCGACGCTGGGGCGAGTAGGAGAGCTCTACATTACTTCGTAAAGTCGAGCTAATAACCACCAGAGCTAGAGAGAACCCAGATAGTAAGTATCCTCCTGTGTATATACCCTATTGACCTTAAAAATTAAGGTATTGTGACCGTAAAATTCTAGCTATGTACCTCAACTTTTGAGGTTCATATCCAATTTCTAACCGTAAAAATAAGATAAATGAGTCATACATTCTATCACATAATTTAAGGTAGAATAGATACTTACAATTTTCTTAGCCAAAATATAAATTTGCAACATTGTATACAAAAAACTTTCGAATTTGAACATATAAGCTTAAGATGCTTTATACATTAAACTGTTAAAATAACATGTCCGGGAAAGTTGATTAGTCGACCGCCGTACATAACCTTTTAAAGAGTAATGATAAACAACGTAAAACCTAAGTTACAAAATCATATTCCTGCATAATCATTTTTCAGTTAAGCAAAAACAAAACAACAAAAGTCTCTTTAGTCTTATTATATTATTACTTTATTCAACAGACCACCACTGCACAATGACCATCGTCTTCATACTTTCAGACGATTTAATACTGTCAACCGAAAAACAATCAGTGCTTTCAGCGCTTTGATTAAGAGTTCGTAACAATATTCATGAAGGTATCGATACTGAATTTAGTGATAACTGCAATAGTATCAAAGATACGAGTCTCAGATATAATACAATATCAATATTACAATCCTACCGTTAGATTTGACCAAAAAATTCAAGTTTAATCACCAAATAGTAGTTCTTTCTTGAAAATGGCGGTTGCTATGGAAACGGTTTTTACATACACAAATAGTACTTCTGTCATGAAAATAATTTTGAATCTGATAGAATATTCCTTCCTGAAGTATTTTGTAAAAAATAAATGTATTATTTCTCCAAAATAGGGTTTGGAAATTAAAAGATATGCATGTAATTGAAAAAAATCGATATTTTTCAGCATTTTTTTATGTTTTACGGTAAATTTTACGACTTTAACTGTATTTTAGTGAAGAGTTTTACATATATTTCTAACGTTCAGTGTCTCAGCTTAAATTTGACACTAATTATATTATTCTAGCTTAATGCGTGTTCGAGTTATTAATGATTTTACAAACACCGACAATTTCGACAAAAAACAAGGGGTTGCCATGGAAACAGTGAAATTTCAGGTAGTGCGCAAGAGTTTATTTTTGAGGACAAAGCCGATTCTGATTCAGTGGACCATAAGGAACAATTTAGCATGGGTGGCAAAAAGTCTAGAGGGGGGTGCACGGTGGACCCCTCTGGCCCCCGTACTAATAAACATTATACAGGGTGGTAGATGTATTCTTATTAAAATTAAAAAAAAAAAAATTCTTAAAATAATTTAACTGAATTAGTGAAAATGTGAATTTTGTTCAGCAGCCTTGAAAAGCATTAATTGGTATTCATCTAAATGCTTAAAGCTGGATAATTAAGAACTTGATTATCTTAGTCAATTTATGCAACATAAGGAACAGTTTTAACCATTTACAGAGTAAATCTATTCGTTAAACTTAAAAGTATAAGCCAATAGACCAATCTTTTTTACTATTGGAGTTAACGCCATGTCAACATAATTTAGGTCATTTTACAGCGTCCAGCTCACCTAACCAAGCTTTCCTGGACCCTTATCTATAACCAGTACTCACCTCCCCTTCCACAAGGCCGGAAACTTCTCCATATATCTTATTAACATTAATTGACAATATTGTCAAATTTTCATGGAAGGGTATAATCTCCCTGGGTGGGATTCCAACCTGTAGCCCCTTTCGGGACACGAGAATTCAAATCCTGGCAAGCTTCCAGCTGCCCTACCAACCCGGGTTCGGATAGACCATCAAAATCTTAGATATGATTATGTAGCTTTAATAATTGTCCCTCAAGACATCATTATTAGGCTGTAATATAGTGATAAGTACTTAAGAGATGAGGGGAAGTAAAAGGAGACATACTAATAGGAAACAAGAAAAAAGTGCTTATATTTACTTCAATGAAAAAGCCATAAATAAGACCTATTAAGTCAATGTAAAAGGTAACAAGAAATGTAATGCGGAAACCAAATTAAAGCCAGATAAAAACTTTAACACAAACATTACAAAGGGAAATAATCCATAATAAAGCCAGGTAGAGTTGTGGTTACTGTCTAATTCTGTTTATCACATGGTATGTGATCATTGTATGAAGTTTCATAAAGATCTGACAATAAATGGCAGAAATATATGGTAAAGAAAAACTTAAACGCAATTGTTAAAGACACCTGACGCCTACCAACCTGCCCAGGTTTTGCCAAACTATAATCCATTTTTTTTTCGCTGAAAATCTGGCAAAAAATAATATACTTTGCCATTAATAATTATGTTTACAGAAAGAATAGGCTAGGTAAGTGCTATGTAATTATTATTCTTAATTCAATATTAGTATAGTTTTATCAACATTTGTCTACAATTATAGCACATTCTAAAACTGTTAAAACTAGCTAAAGTTAAAAAGGATCTATCTATTTAGTAACACTATTCTTGCAAACTTCTAGAAAACTATGTAAGTATGAAATGATATACAGGTACGATAAAATCACACACTGTGTAAGTCACTATTACAGTTATATGAGTGAATAAAATAATTTGAAAATGATATATAAGAGACAATAAGAATAATAAATTTAAAAATTACACTAAAAAAACCAGTACCACTAATACGCATATCGTGGGCTTAGCGGAAAACTGGCATAACTCAATCATTTCTTATATTGAGTTACGACCACTTTCCATTTAATCAGCGATATAGAAATCATAATACGATGTACTAAGGAAATGTCTTTTCACATCATTTTTAGAAATTTGGCTCTGCTCTTAATACATGTAAGTAAAAATGGTCAGCGCAAAGTTAGTAGTTTGGACTACTGACTCATCAAGTTGTCAATTTCACTATGAAGGGGGAACAGATGCCCTCTAATCAGTACTTTTCCATATGCCATAAACCACTGCATAAGAAAGGACAAAATACCAAAAGCTGGTACCGATCACCATTTGCATAGAGCCCAAGAAATACGATAATATTATGATATAATATATATGAAGCTGAATTTAAATTAATTATTTGATAAGAATATATGTATGATTATACATAGTTACATTAATATATCGTCACTGTTGGGTCAAATCCTTGTAATTTCAATTTTTGGAATTGCAGTTACGAGGTTTTGATTCGACAATGATGATATAGAGAGCAAATATTTTCTGCAGTATATTGAGAGCACTTTACAAAGTCCATTTAAATTGATTACAAAATACAATAAATATAATATAATATAATTTAATATAATATAATACATTGTATATTATAATGTATATAAATGTTGCTATTTTATAATTATTATTATGGTGCGACAGGACGAAGTTTAAAGCTAAAATATATATAAAATGTGCATGAGACAGGTACTAAGCACAGACAGAAAAAACAAACCATAGGATAATATAATCTTAATGTTTGCATCAATGCCAAATGGTAGAAACATTTATTCAAACCCTAAACTATTTAACAAGAGAAAGACTGAGGTTAGGGGTATATAATAGTTTGCGCTAATCAGTAAAGAAAATTTGGATCTTGTTAAATTTTAATTCAACTATCAGTGGCACATACATTAACCCCACTGATTTAAATACTAGATATGTGTTTTAATTATTCCTGTACATACACACTACAGTACTTCAGTACTCATTATCAATAAAAGTATATATCGGTATTTATGTACAAGGATTATGAAACATATGTCAAGTAATTAAATCAGCAGGGCTAATTTATGCACTACTGACAGTTGAATATAATTTAACAATACATTTTTTTGTATATATATTAACAAAAAGAATTAAGATATTGATAGCTTTAGAATAGAAAAGAAATAGAAAATTTTGGAGGAAATCTGTAAAAAAGAGATTAATGCTAATATAATACAGGATTGAATTTCGGATAAAAATTTGCATAATAAGCGTCATTGTAGTGTCGCAGGGAGATGTGATTTTATAAAGGGTCCTTGATGTGAATGAATATGAAATTCTAGATTTATAGCAACATAAACAGACCTTTTTTCCTTATATAACAGGGCCGTTTACAGGCCCCTTCGCCTCTTGAAATTTCCCAACTTCCAAGAAGCCAGCACCACTCTTCAACTCAAGGGTCCCAATTATCAATGGTCTCTAAAGATCAATTTTACTTGTGAATATGAAGGTTCAATCATTTACCCTTTTATCTTAAATTTTAATGTAATCCTAAGATATTTGTTAATACCCTTGCCCAGAGTCATGAATTTCCGACTCTCTCAAAAGCTAAAGACAAGTAACATAGCAAGACCTAAACCTGGTCATTTTAAAGTAAAACCCCATCCTTCATTTTTTACTCTTATATAAAAAACAAACCATAAACTGAAAGTCAATCCATGCAACAGAGGATAGTTACCTTTTTGGAGTCTACTTTATCAATCTATTTACAATACAAATAAAAAAACATTATCAAATAAATACAACATTGAAAATAGAGAAGTGTACTATATTAGTTAAGAGCCATATTTTAAACAAGAGCAGTTCTGACAGTTACTGGATGCTTTTGAAAACAATATCAATTATATACAACATTGAGAAATTTTCATAACTAAGTAAACAGTTTAGTTTTTACAAGAGGTGTTCCTAGAGAGCACTGGACTATTTGCGGTACTTATTGAAAATCTAAACTAAATCAATTTTGACATGCTGGACAATTGAAATCTGCAAAATTTTAAGTGGATTCCTTTATTGGAATAAAGCAGGGTTAAATAATGTATGAAAAACTTCTCTTTATGAATTTCTAATTATAAAAGGGTCATAATCTAGTCAAAACTTATGCTAGAGTTATGCAACTTGGTATCTGACTTCCAAATGCTAACCTAGTAGACATATGTAGAAAAAGTCAAGCTTAAGTGGAAAATATTATTCAAAGAAGTGTTATGCCGATGTACAACTGAGTAGGATAGCTCCACTTTTCTCTGAATAGCTGAGCTAAAAAGTTGCTGTGGTAATTTAAAAAATTGAAAGGTAACAGGTAAACATTTGCTTGCACATGCTTTCCCAATGTGTATTGGTGTTATAATGAATATAATTATGTTGATAGAGTCTGACAGTCAGATTTAGTAATAGATAAAGATTATTGCTTATTTATGGAACTCCTAAACTGACATTTTGTAATACTATCATAATTACAGTTCTTTTGTGAAATAATAATATGCTTTTTCAAATTATCAATTCATTTTTTCAAACTATTACTATGCTTTTATGAAAAATCATAACTTTGTTTCTACAACATAGTCCTTCTTTTTACAAAATAATTAAATCCTTTTTTAAAAATAATGAGTCAATTGGTCAACCATCATCATAACCGGGACTGTGAGAAAGAAAAGCCAATATGCCCAGAGTTCATTCTTCTGTTTATATGTGACATGCCAAAAAAATTTTGGTAAACAACAAACAAAAATAGAGCCTACAGAGGTACAACAAAAACAACTCGCTATAAAAGATAAAATTGGTTCGTGAAGGAATAATGTTAGTCTGGAAAAAATGCACCAGTAACTTAGTAAGTATTAAGTAACACTTTGTTAGTAAACTAAGGTTGTTGCTAAATGATTTTAGATAGGTTAAGAATAACAGTCTAACAACAGAATTACTACAGCAAATAAATTTTGAAAAAAGGCAGCCAAATGAATAAAAAAATGGGATAGCATAACAGACATGCTTAGCAAGCAATATATTAACTCCAGTAATAACAAAATTATATTGGTTTCAAATTCATAAAAATCAACTAAAAATATATAACTACGGTACTATTTTTCTCATCTAATTAAGGCTTAAGCAATTATGGATATTTGTTAATCAGTTATTTGTATAAGCAAAACACAATATCTATAAAAAAAGAATTTTCAGTTAAGTGCATAAACATGGCAAACACACATAGATATTAAAGGTTTAAAAAAATGCAATGCAATATTAATACAATGTACCAGAATTCGACACTAACTGCACTTTTTAGGGATCCCAAAGTAATCCCTTATCAGTTATTGAGAAATTCCTCCTCCGCATAAGGGGCTTAACCAATAAAAGAAAAGAAATGAATACAGGTTTGTGGCCGCAAATTGCGATAAGCAATTTATGGATATTCAAATCCATGAAAGCACAGGGCAGTCAAAATCCCTAGCTTATATCACAGGGCTTCCTCCAGGGCTCGAATTTAAGCTCACATACTCGCAAATTGCAAGCAGATTTTGAAAATTGCGTGTAACTTTATAACCAAATTTTTGCGAGTTGAAATTGACGCAAAAATATTACTGTATGAACTAATTAGGCTCATGTCACCTTAGAAATGGCCAGATAAATTTAATTTGATAGTATCAATTAAAGATTCACCTAAAAGACATGTTAGATACTCTTTGTCTATCAAACAATAAGGCCCTTGTTCCAAGCATGTTGTGAAAAAGTTGCATATATGAATTGTAACTATGTATTATGTTAAGATTTTGAGAAAAAAATGAAAAGAAATCACCTTTTTCATTTGCTAGTTGAAATAAAATCAACTCACAAAAATTTGCAAGTCCAATTTTTTGTTAAATTCGAGCCCTGTCCTCCCAAGTTTTTGGGATCCTGGGAATCCCGGGACACCGTTAGTGTCGAACCCTGCATACATCAAATATTTAACAAAAAGTTCCTCTAACCTGTCCGTCTGTGATATGCTTGACTTTCAATTTAATAAATCTCTCTAGGCAGTCTTGATCAAGTTGGTTGACTTCGTCTTCCGACAGTTTGTGTGGAGTCATAACTTCGTAATCGAAGGCTGTCAACGGTGGCGACATGGAAACTTGACGTTCAGCGTGACCTGGTATCTTAGTAGGCGACGTGTTACCTGATTTTACGAGAGGCACATCCTGTTGAAAACAATAGAAGATATCGAGTATTTAAATCAGCAGGGTTAATGTATGAGCCACTGTCAGTTGAATTTTTTTTACAAATCGATAAAATGTGTTGCTATGATGTTGAACCTAACCCCAAAAAAGTAAATTAGACTATTGGAAAAACAAAAACTTAACATCAATTTAAAACATAACTGGTCCGTAATGTTATACTGATTTTAACATTATTTAGGTTATTTAACAGAGACCAGGGCACATAACCTAGCTTTTATGGACTCCTGTCTATAACCAGTGCTCATCTACCCTTCTAAAAAAGCGGACACTTTTCCATATACCTTATCAATGAAAGAAAATTAATGTTATTGACAAATTTTCATTGAAGGATATATCCATCCTGTGAGGCATTTGAAACTGTGCCCCTTTTGAGAAACATTGATTTGAAATCCTGCCACACTACCGACTGCACTACGGCCCGGGGTCATCATCATTGTAATCATCAATATCATTATCATCATCAACACCACCAACATCATCATAACCATTATTATCATAATCATCAACATCAATCATCATCATCATTATTAGAATCATCATCATCACTAATATTATCATCATCATTATCACTATTATCTTAATAACAATTATCATCATAATTATATCAAAACATTAAAGCTGGTACCCACCATTTTAGGTTTATCTGAAGGACTATCAAACACAGAATCTGATTGATGTCGGGAACCAGTATCCTGTTGTCTGGTTCCCGTACCACTGTCAGTAGAGGAACCAGTCGATGATGTTCTACCAACAGATACATTGTGATAATCTTTGTCTGGTATATGTAATGTCTGAAAATATAACATTGTGTTTCCATGGTGACAAAAATTTATATTCCGAATTCAAATTCATGGTTTTTTTTCCAGTGGAAAAAGGTTTGCTTGTACTGGATACATCTGTGTGGAACTAAGTTATTCTACAAATTATTGCTGAAAAGCATGCAACATAGATTAAATTCTATTGTTCTGTGTACACAAATTTAATTTTTACTTTGTTTCACAAGAGAACATCGGGTACAAACAGTTTTTGTACTGAAAAAAATCCCACATCAATTTGAGTTCCAAATCATATCGATAGACAGAGAGGATTTCTTAATATTTATCCTGATTCCACATTGATGTTTGAATAAAGGAAAGGCATTATTTCTTAGAGTATTGAACTCCACATTCGATGGAAAATTTCTAACTGACTTTTTAATCAGATTTGGATAAGCGAAGCCATCACAAGAGAAATTCATGTTGAGGAAAGTCTTACCTCAGGTAAGATTCAAATCTTGGACCTCTTGGCCAATAAATAACTATAACAAAGACTAAACAAAATTTATAAAACTATAACAAAGACTAAACAAAATTTATAAAACTATAGCAAAGACTAATCACAAATAAAAATAGAAACAAAATGTCTACTAACCTGACCAGAGAATATTACAGCTGATATTAATTTATTTAATTTTTTTAGTTCTGATGGTGTTGTGTCATAATGTGCTGCTATCTTTTCTAGAGTATCTCTGTCTTGAACCTGGAAAATATTGTGAAATATAGCAATAATCATATATTATGTAAAGGGGAGTAACTCTAACATGATTAAACATTTAGTGGTCAAAGGGAGGTAATTCATAATGGTGTCATAATGTGCTGCTATCTTTTCTAGTGTGTCTCTGTCTTGAACCTGGAAAATTGACAATTTAATATAGTAAAGGGGAGTAACTCTTACATAATAAAACATCTAATGGTCAAAGGGAGGTAATTCATGTGGTGTCATAGTGTGCTGCTATTTTTTCTAAGTTGTCTCTATCTTGAACCTGGAAAATTGAGAAGTTAAACTATATTAAAGAGGAGTAACTCTTACAGGATTAAATATTGAATGGTCAAAGGGAAGTAATTCAGGTTAGTAGTATCTACAGCTGCAATCTATTAAAACATTTCCTTGCCTTGCACTCGGATATTGGGTAATAGAATAATGTTAAAGGGGAGTAACTCTAGTAGGATTAAGCAACTAAATGTCAAAAGGAGATAATTCATTGTATCCATTACATGTTAACATTAATTTTTTTCAAGTGGATCTAGAAATCTGCAATAACAAATAATGACAGACCTAAAAGATTTGCTAAGTAATAAGAATATTCAATTGGCTTCTTGACATTGAAAATGTGTAATTCTTGGCAAGTGAAGTTTGGCCATAGAATTGTGGATCTAAGATTTTACATTTCTCCGTCCATGGACAAGTATGCAACAGCGTTATTTTTCTATTATAATTTATATACTTTTATGATATTAAACATCTTTTGTTAGATTATGATAAAGGACCCAAAAACTAGTGTATACCAACCAAGTGGTTCTTTTAAACAATAATATTTCAGACTTGTTAATATATTCTGGTTGCCTGATGACATCAGCACAGGAAATTGGACAATCTTTTAGATCGAGCCCTGCATTAAAAATATCTTACAGTATATTCAAAAGTTCCATCAGGTGGTTGTTTCTTCTTTTTCTCAGACATATTGGTATTCTCACTAGTTGTTGTCTCAGGCTCTGTTGTCGTGGTAACCATACTTGGGCTCTCATCAACATAGAACACTGATCTAGCTTCTTGTGTTTCTGTAAGAAAAAACAACAACATTCATCAGAGTAAAAAGTAAAAGAGCGGTTTAAAGTCTGCTTCCATCTACATGTTCAGCCGACTTTACAATCTTGTACAATAACTCCAGGTCACTGAAATCACCCTCAGGCACAATATGTCATCCAGAAAAAATGCCTAATCCTGAACAAATATTCTTCCGTAACTTCTACAGAGCACA
Source organism: Mactra quadrangularis (assembly GCA_025267735.1). NCBI lineage: Eukaryota > Metazoa > Mollusca > Bivalvia > Venerida > Mactridae > Mactra > Mactra quadrangularis. Next base: position 801,945 of record CM046310.1, read on the forward strand.
AAAGTTGTAAAACTTGAAGTCAATGTGTTTTTTACAAAAGAGCTTGAGCAAATTTGGTGTTGGACCCCCTCTCAATTTGACATTATTGCTGCCTTTATTTCTTACTTATTTTTCTAGAATTTGTTTTACAGTTAGTCTATAGATTAGTTAGGGAAATAGATTCCACATAAAACTAGTTTTTGTCCTTACCCTAGACAGGGCTTTTTCAGCCTATCTCACAGGGCCGAATATCGGCCCCGCTCCCAATGCCAAATAAGGACCATTTTTCCCAATTTTAAGGAAAAAAATCCCAATCTTGTAAAATAATTCCCTTTGAACAGGATGTCTTTTGCCTTTACAAAAGAAACTACGACTGCCAATATTTCATATAAAAATTAAAAAATAATAAATACATGAGAATTTGCATTGAATGCCTCACTGAACTGTAAGAACAAACTCTATAAGAACACTGCAGCACTCTCAGAGACACCAAAGCAAAGCATGTAAAGATTTAATGCAGAAAAATTAATGATGAAATTTCCAAATTGGGTTGATTTTTCGATATTTTTTCCCAAATCAGACTATTTACCGCATTAAAAATTCCCAATTTGGGCAGGGGCCTTTTCCCCAAAACCCCCTGAAAAAGCCCTGTGTGTATATATCATGTTAAATATGATAGAGTATCCCATTGGGAATGCATTAGGGAAGATATTTAAAGATATTCTAAAACATTTCTTAAGTTTAATATACAGAGAAAATTCCAAAGCTTAATCTACCTCTATTTTGCCAAAGGTGTAAATCAATCAATACACCTTTGGGATCAGCTTTTGTTTTTAAATACATTATGTTTATTTTGTAAGTTGGTTTCAGGATAAAACGTTTTTTGCAGTAAAACTTTATAGAATCCTTACGAAGATTTGTTCAAAACGCATGCATTTTGATTAAATGAAACCCTAGAAGTGTGTTACATTTATTTTCTTCAAGAAATAAAAATGAAGCAAACAGCTTCAACATTCACTGGTTAAGGTTTTTACAAATTATGGAAGCATTCCATATTGCGGGTTTAGCACAAATTGGTCGTAACTCAAAATAAGAAAAGAGTGAGTTACAACCCTTTTTCCGCAAACCCGCAATTTGCTTGCCAATTACATCTACAAACTTAAAAAATTTGACAAAATGTCGCATATCTATAAGCATACAGTAGAGTAAACAAGAGCTGTCAGAGGAGACAGCATGCTCGACTTAGTAAGTGTTTGACACAGGAGATGTGGTTGACGATAAGGAACATACATATTTTAAAATTTGAAAATACAACCTTAACAAATTCAAAGAAAAAAAAAGAAATAAATAGAAAACTATAAGTCCAAGGGGGATAACTCTGAAAAAATGTATAAGGAGTTATGAATCTTGTCACATGAGATGTGGTTGATAATAAGGAACATATATCTAAAGTTTGAAGTCAATACCTGAAGAAATAAAACAGTTGCAGTAAAACAAACATTTTTTAAAGAAAACTCTAATTTCAAGGGGAGATAATTCTGAAAAAAATATATTTGGAGTTATGAACCTTGTCACATGAGATGTGGTTGATAATAAGGAACATATATTTAAAGTCAATACCTAAAGAAATAAAACAGTTGCAGTAAAAACAAATATTTATTCAAGAAAACTAAAAGTTCAAGGGGAGATAATTCTGAAAAAAATGCATTCGGAGTTATGGACCATGTCACATGAGATGTGGTTGATAGAAAGGAACATATATTTAAAGTTTGAAGTTAATATCATAAGAAATAACAAAGATACAGAAGAAAGTATTTTACTGCACAAAAACTTTAATCTGAGCACAAAAACTTCAATCAGTTCAAGGGGAGATAATTCTTGAAAAAATGTGTTAGGAGTTATGGACCTTGTCACATGAGATGTGGTTGATAGTAAGGAACATATATTTAAAGTTTGAAGTTAATATCTTAAGAAATAACAAAGATATAGAAGAAAGTATTTTACTGCACAAAAACTTTAATCAGAAGTGTGGACGCGGACACGGACGCAGACGCCGGGGCGAGTAGGAGAGCTCTACATTACTTCGTAAAGTCGAGCTAAAAACTCATGTAAATAAGGTGGCAAAAAGCAAGAACAAGTCCTCAACTAGTTTTCAATTTGCAATGGAAAATACATTTAAGATTGATAACATTTGACATTGCACCAGACCTCCGGCTACCACTTCTAAATATTTATATTCCATTCACCAATGAAAGGATTAACTATAATTGGACAAATATAGACTCATGTTATTGGACTAAAAGGCAATTTCGCCACTTGTCTAGGGACATGGTTATAGTAGCCTCAGCGTAATGTCTATTATAAGGGACTAAAACTTGCATTTAATGGCAAAAAAAATGAAATAAATAAAAGAATATTATAAAAAATACATATAATATAATTATTTGGCATGCCATGCAATTATGTTGAACAGCGATTACACACACACATGCCAGCCAGAAAAAAGCATACATTAGCTATGCTAAGCATTTGGTTAATACAAGCCCTATATAGACATAATAGGATTAATTTCATAGATATAAAGCTGGGATTAAGCAGACAAAAGCAAAGGCAAAATTAACATGAGCATATAAACCAACATTTAAGCTTGCACTTGGAAAGTTAATAGAAGCAATTAAACTGATTTATTAAGTTTCCATAAGGCTTTACAGTAATGCTTGATGTATATTTGTAAATAAGAATTGACAAAGTCATTTCATATCAACTTACTTACTCTAAGAATCAAAGATAACTCAAATCAACTTAATTTTTTTAAGAATTTCACTAAGTTATTTCAAATCATTTTAAAATTATTGCAATCAAAACAGCAATGTCAGTTACTGAAATATTTAAGTATTCATTTTTAGTCAAAGAATAATTTTAACAGCCAAAATTTTAGTAAGCTGCTAGCATTGCAGTGCGACACTTAGGCAAAGAATGCAGATATAAATTCATAGGTGATAACACAGCAAAAAAATGTATCAAAATTTAGCGAAATTTGGACAGAAACAAGAGCAGTCAATGGACAGCGTGTTCAACTATTTGGGGTATTGGCTTAACCAACAGAAATTACTGTTTTCTAGGCATAATCGGGCAATAATCCAGTCAAAAGTAATTCTAGAGTTATGCAACATGGTATTTGACCTCCAATGGTAACCCTGTAGACATGTGTGAAGTTTCAAGTGAATACCTTTAGTAGTTTCCAAAGATAAAATGTTGCACTGAAATTAAACCAAGAAGTGTTTGGCTAATGTGGCCGCCATCGACACACGACTGAATAGTCGAGCTAAAAATGAAACATTCAAATCAACAATGTGTTTATTACCTTCTGTTCTCGGACCCCATAGTTTTTCACGTAAAGATTTTTTATGACTTTTTGTAGCTGAAATGAAATAAATACACATCATGCAATAGACAACATACATATATATACACATACACAATGTTAACATATACTGAAAGATGCAGTAAAAAGGGAGACAAACAGACAAAGGGAGGTAATTACATCACAATTGCTTACACAAAGGAAGGTAATTACATCACAATTGCTTAAACAAAGGGAGGTAATTACATCACAATTGCTTAAACAAAGGGAGGTAATTACATCACAATTGCTTACACAAAGGGAGGTAATTAAATCACAATTGCTTACACTAAGGGAGGTAATTAAATCACAATTGATTACACAAAGGGAGGTAATCACAATTGCTATATCAAAGGGAGGTAATTGCATCACTATTGCTTAAACAAAGGGAGGTAATTGCATCATAATTGCTGAAACAAAGGGAGGTAATTGCATCATAATTTCTTAAACAAAAGCAGGTAATTGCATCATAATTGCTTAAACAAAGGGAGGCAATTTCATCACAATTTGCTTAAACAAAGGGAGGTAATTGCTAGTAATTTTTAAACATAATGAGGTAACTATTCAACTATTGCTTACACAAAGGGAGGTAATTACATCACAATTGCTTACACAAAGGGAGGTAATTAAATCACAATTGCTTACACAAAGGGAGGTTATCACAACTGCTATATCAAAGGGAGGTGATTGCACCACAATTACTACAACAAAAGGGAGGTAATTGCTAGTTATTTCTAAACAAAGGGAGGCAAATATCCCACTATTGCTTATACAAAGGGAGATAATTGCATTACAATTGCTTAATCAAAGGGAGATCAGTCATTCTAAACATAGTCCTACCCTACTCTATTGAGCTACAGATCATTAATGAAGAATTTACAAAAAAATAAACAATCAATAATTATGCATGATATAAGCAGTAAATTACAAAGTATACACTTGTTTCTACAAATTCTGAAGTAAATGAGGCAGGCAACTGTTGACAAGCTATAGAAAGGTATTACAATGTAATCTAACACACGAAGCAGCTGTCTGATTATAATAATTGATTGAATGGTAAGTTGAGATATCCACGGCTTACATAACAGTATATAAAGGCTAACATAGGAAGGACAAGCAATAACAGGACATGAAAAATCTAGTTCCGACAGCTGTCTCCTAGATATATTTATCACTGGTTTTTGTTGGGTAGTCACAGCTTTCAGAATTATTTTATAATAATCATTATAAAGATGTTGGTGATGATGATGAATGTAATATTGATGATGAAGATGACAATGATGATAATGAGGATGATGATGGTGATGATGATGATAATGATGATGAAAAATGTAGTGATGGTAATGATAATGGTGATAATATTGATGATGAAGATGATGATGATGATAAAGGTGATGATGGTGATGATGATGATAATGGTGATGATGGTGATGACGATGATAATGGTGATGATGATGATGATAATGATGATGAAAAATGTAGTGATGGTAATGATAATATTGATGACGAAGATGAAGATGATGATGATTGATAAAAGTGATGATGATGATAATTATTAAGATGTTTCATTGAGGTCCCACAGTTAAGCAAATGCCTAATTCTCCCAATTTTAAGCAAGAAACCCAAACGTTTGCCCTACTTTGTTTTGTCAAGGCCAGAAGGAAATTAAAACCAACAAAATATGAACAACACTTCTACATATAAAAAAAAAATTGTAATGTGGAATCCACATTAAAGTCAGATTTAAAAACTTTAACACAAAAATTACAAAGGGAAATAATCCATAATTAAGCCAGGTAGAGTTGCAGTTACTTTCTAATTCTGTTCATCACATGGTATGTTATCATTGTGTGAAGTTTCATAAAGATCTGACAATAAATTGCAGAAATATATGCTAAACTAAAAACTTTAACGCAATTGTTAACGACACCGCACGCCCACCCGATGAAAAATCCGGCTAAAAAGCAAAACACTCTCCAGGATATCAAGGCAAATACTACAAAAACATTACAAAAAACATGCAGAAAAATATTTGGAAAGAAAAATGGGAAAAAAAAACAAAGAAACAAAATTATAGAAAAGATGCAAAATTAGAGAAAAGAGTAATAAGTAGCATAAAAACAACAAGATTACGAAGCATTATAAAAAATCATACTCCATGGTGCACAAAATATTCACTTACTGAGAAGGGCGTCTAAATTCTCCGAGGAGTAACGGGTCAATACTTCCACTTTAATAGCAAAAACATAATAATTCTAATCAATGTTCAAAAATTAATTTTTCAGCAATATAACAACAAATACATACATACTCACATAAATCTAATTATTTACTTATTTTTTATTTTACTGGGTTTAACGCCGTGTCAACACAATTTAGGTCATTTTACCACATCCAGCACACCTAACTTAGCTTTCCTGGACCCTTGTCTATAACCAGTACTCAACTACCCTTCCACAAGGCCGGAAACTTCTCCATATTATCTAATCAATGAAGGAAAATTGACATTATTGTCAAATTTTCATGGAACGGTATAACCTCCCTGGGTGGGATTCGAACCCCTACCCCCTTTCGGGACACGAGATTCCTCATCCCATCGAGCTACCAACTGTGCTATAAATCCGGGTTTAATTATTTCCAAAAAAATAGGAAAAACGGTCAAAACTTAAATTGCAAAAAAATAATATCAAAATAATGCCAATACATGTAAGTGTGATTATATCAATTTTTTTTAGCAATAAATTACAAATACGTACATAATTTTGTGACTCACATACATTAAAATAATTTACAAAAAAATTATAATAGTGACAGACAAATTTACACTGTGACTAACATGAAAATAAATATGTTCATGTTGAAAAAAAGAAAAACATGACAAAAACAAAAAGAAATCGCAAACAATACAGTGACATTCAAAAAACATAACAGTGAAGAACATATGGAGCGAAATCTTTCTTAAAAGAGAACTGCTGAACTTGATTCTAAGGCAAGAAAGCAGGCGCTCATTCACATTTCCGCAGAGTTTTGCAGAAGATGAGCATTGGTGCCATGCCATAGGCAAGCAAGTAAAGTAATAAGTTTTATGTCTGCAGTATTTTACAGAGGACAATCATTGGTGCCATGTAGATCCCAAATGGCACAGAGATTTATTCATGTTCAAATATTACGTAAAAGTTATTTTGATGGATTTTAAGTTAAACTTGTATATCATTCTTGTTGAGTCAAAACCTCGTAACTTCAATCACAAAAATACAAGTTACAAGGATTTTACTTGACAGCAACATTATACTTATTTTTGCAACTGCATGCCTAAGAAGCAAAAACGCCATTTGTCTGAGCCCCTAAATGTTTTAAATGGCCTCAACAATTTTACCAACAGGGGCAATTCAGTCTACATTTCTTTATATAATTCATGGCAAAACACTGATACCTCTGTCTTCATAAAAATTAAAATCTCCAAAACAAAAAAGCATTAAGATCAATGTCCAAAGTGGCAGTCGCCAGCTTCTCGATACATACAATTCATTAAATACAGTTCATTAGTACAGTACAACCTGTCTTGAACAACACCCATTAGGAGAGATTCACGTATGATGTTGTTTAGAGGTTGTTGCTCTATAGAGTTTAATTCAATAAAAATTAGGTCTAAGGGAAATACGAAAAGCTGTTGTTGTGCAGAGGATTTGTTCTGTATATGGCCCCCTCTGCAGAGAATTTGTTTTGAAAAGGGCCCCTCTGCAGAGAATTTGTTTTGTAGAGGGCCACTCTGCAGAGGATTTGTTCTGTAGAGGGCCGCTCTGCAGAGGATTTGTTCTGTAGAGGGCCGCTCTGCAGAGAATTTGTTTAGTAGAGGGCCACTCTGTAGAGGATTTGTTCTGTAGAGGGCCGCTCTGCAGAGAATTTGTTTTGTAAAGGGCCCCTCTGCAGAGAATTTGTTTAGTAGAGGGCCACTCTGTAGAGGATTTGTTCTGTAGAGGGCCACTCTGCAGAGGATTTGTTCTGTATAGGGCCCCCTCTGCAGATAATTGCTCTGTAAAGGGATGCTCAGTGGAGGATTTGTTATGTATAGGGCCGCTCTGCAGAGGATTTGTTCTTTAGAGGGTCACTCTGCAGAGGTTATACTGTTCAACTGAAATACAATTAAGTTAAACACTGGCTATTCCTGGAACATTTGCATACAGTGACTTCCCTACGATATGGAAAATTACTAGTGGTTAAGTATGCAAGGAATGTAAATCATTGAGCTAGCAAGGACATTACATACATAAATATTCTACATTAGGACAGGAAATTGTGTTAACTACATGATTTACTTGGAAATCACTTGACCTAGTTTTGCTATGATGGTTTGACCTACTTATGACTCATGACATTTCAACCTACTTTTGACATGAAAACTTGAAACTCATTGTTTATTTTCTAAAATGGGTATATCTATGTTGCAACATTTTCAACAGTAAAAATGTTTTGATATAATTTTGACATGATACATTGACCTAGTTTTTTTTTATAATGTTATTACCTACTTTAAATCTTGAATTCTGATAAAAACAATTAGCATGGTAAGATCCTTTGTACAAAAACCCAGTTCAGGGAAAATTGTACCCGAAACAAACTGTCAGAATTTGTATTGCAATAATTACCAGTATATGATTAACCCTTACATCCCTACATATAATACATCAGGTAGTAATAATTGCTTCTTTTTTTCCGTCGTATTCAACACATATATAAGTCATACATACGATGGCCAGCTCTTCCTACTATAGGTTTCCTGGACACTTTTCTATCACCAGTACTAACTTACCCTACCACGAGGCCGACAACTCATGTATATGGTATGACCTGCCGCGACCGGGTTTTGAACCCGCGATATGCCAGTAATAATGAGATAAACATTGAATTCTAAATCCTGCTTGAATTAACTCCAAAACCACACACATAATATTAACACCACAACATTCCAGACCCTACAGTAGACAATTACAGAGATAAATACCGACTGATCACCAGTTATTCGTTTACAGTCAACAAAACAATGACTCAATCTCAAACTAATTAAACATCAACCATCATTATTGATTGTGTTTCAGAAACAAAGGATATAATGTCATTGTATTGTATACTTCAATAATGCCAACTTTAATAACTATTTCCTAAAACCCTACAATTATCTTAATAGTAACTTTAAACTCAAGGTAATTAACTCTTAAGTTACTGTATCACAATTTATAATTACCTCCCTTGTCAACATTGGTTTGGATTGACCATGGTTCCATTACAAAATCCATGGATTCAATTATAACATATTCCATGGTCTTAAAACAATTATCATGGAATCAAACCAAAATTCATGGCCTTTAAATTCAATTAAATAAATTCCATAAATTTTTCACAAAGTTCTTACATATTATCACAAAATCCAGAAATGCACAGTAAAAATCTTTGATTTTCAAAATCCATGGAATCAAAAACATAATCCATAAATTCATTACAAAATCCATAAATTTAATGTTATAAATCCATAGATTAATTTATCAAAATATTCCATAAATTTAATTCAAAAATCCACAAAAATCATCACAAACCAGACTCAAAAATAAATCCATCAATTTTATTAAAACAAAAATCCATGAACATTAAAAAAAGATTGACAAAATATTCCAGACAAGTTTAACAAAAATCATCAAACCAAAGGACAAAACACTGAATGATTACACACAGAGAAAAGACAATAGTTCACATAAAAAAAACAAAAAAAAAAACGTTTTCCATTAACCAATCATTTATAAATCGATGGATCAGTGCAAAACTAGTCTACATCATTCTTTACATATCGAGGATTGCCCGCAAGACTGTAGTAACTAGCTCTTTTACACAATGCACTTACTACAGTCTTGCGAGCAACCCTCAATTTAATTAAGACCAGTTTTACGCTAACCCATGGATATCAAATTTTAAAAAACCCTCAGGACTATTTCATACATTAGTACAATCCACAGAGAAAAAATATTGGATAGAAATTTTGTTAATGGCCATTAATTGTAGATTCTAATTCTAATTGACAAACCAAAAAATCATTAGCACTGCACAGAAAAAAAATGTATTTATTTAAAGTATAGTCCATTTTTTCTCAACTGTAAAAGTTCGAATAATTTCACAGCGAATGAATACTCGCTATCACAATATCATGAGTGTTAGACAAAGAATACGAAGTCACCGTCAAATAATTCATGTTTTTGTAAGTTGATAAAAGCGAACTAAAACTTTAAACTTAATTTATCACCACTCACAAAAGGGAAGTAACTAGCCTTGCCCAAACCTAAAAATTGGAACTATTTTATTCCCATAAAAGGGGAAATAACTTTATACATATTCATACACCAATATCATGGACTATTTTCTACAAACCTGGTAAATGTAGTTCTCCAGCAGATACTGTGTTCACTGACGTGGCCCCAGAAGAGTCACTATTGCTGTCAGGTGACTTGCCACTTGCATCGGAATTACTTCTAAATCTGAAATAGACAAAAAGGTAAAATTTATGATTACATGTCAAGAGTAATGCCTCATGTGATGTCATGTATGATGTCATAAGTAATGTCATTTATGATGTCATAAGTGATGCCATGAATGGTGTCATGTTTGATGTCATAAATGAAGTCATGATAGTGATAGTTTTGCCCCATTTCCCTCTCCCTATCATCTTTTGCTCCACCCTATGCACAAATAGTTACATGGAAACATTAATTCTTAATGTCAACTTGTCTCATTTTTAATTTAAACCCTGAAAAAATGCTCTCTGCATGTATGTTTGTGTGTGTAGGGGGGGGGGGGGTATCATAAGCAAGAGAAACACACGATGACAGTCAAAGAGCAATCACAACTTGAAGCATACATTCTCACAAGAGCATGTTTGTTATAAGGACTTTACGCTGTTTGTCAACCCTTTTTGCAAGGCTATGCAGCCGTCTTACCAAACCAGCTGTCCCACACACTTATTTTATCAGTGCTAACCCCCTTCAACATATAATTGACAGTGCCCTTTCTTTTAGTACAGGGCACTCAATATCAGATTTAAAATTTTAATGAATGGATAAAACCTGCCATCCCCACAGGGAATCAAACCAAATTCATCTATTTTAAAGCCTGAACTCTACCACAGTGTAATAGAGTCACAGCTTTGTCTTATCTAAGCTTAACAAATAAAATCCTTCTGTAAACTGTTTAAATGAAACTTGAGCAAGTACCACTTAAATTCAGAAACGCTTGTTTGTTTTGGTTTAACAGTGCATTAACACAATAAGGTTATATTGCGCTACAGAAAAGCACACTGCACGCTTACTGTACATTGCCAAAAGCAACAACAATATGGCATTTATATATATCCCTATACATTTGAAAAACAACAATATTTTTACAGACAATCATTTAACCTCTGCAGAGCAACAACCTCTAAACAGCAACACACTTTAGTCCTTTCCAGAGGGAGTTATTCAAGAGAGGTAGTTCTCTATATTCAGACAATCAACAGATAAAACTAAATCCCCTCCATTAAAACACCATAAAACAAAGAACTAACAACACTATTACATCATGTGATAAACTAACATGTCGTTCCTTAGAGAGTTCCATGTTGCTTTTCTCCAAGTCAATAAAGATTTCCAGGAGAGATAAAGATATTGATATATCTGTCCATGAATATTTACTGGAAACGTTTTATTAAGTCACAGCTATTACAGTTCCACTGAGATCAACAGAGATCTCCATTCTAGCAATTCCCTATCTATTACTGTTCCATGGTCTAGGACAGTCCCTTTTGGCAATCGTAGGATAAGTCATGCTGCGCCAATCCTGTGGAAGCAAATGAGGTCCACATGGAAGATTGGATTTATTCAAATGTGTAGCCTTGTTAAATAAAGTCTTTATTATTATTATTATTATTATTACTACTATTATTATTATGAATCATGCATCCACATTGTATTACATATAAATGATCATTTCCAGTTCATGCATAGTTCATGAATTATTCTTTTTGGTTCATGAATTCAGCATCCTTCTATTTAACTTTGAAACAATCACTAGTGATTAGAAACTTTGTTTACTACATGTCTGAAAGATCTACAGATATTTACTTGAAAAGTTAATGAAAAAGTTTTAATTATTAAGACATGTTTTAAATGCACTTCAAAAGTAAACGAAACACATTTAACTACCACAAGGTAGGAAAATCAATATGGCAAACTGCAACATTTTTTGCTGCTTTTAAGTAAACACACTCTTACAAAGAATGTTTCAAAGGAATAGGAAAAGCACTTAAAGTGTCATGGAAAATTTTGTAGTTTTTTTTTTAGTGAAGTCCTGCTTTGAGGAAACAGTTTTGTTAGAAATTTAAAACAAAGTTTTACAAAAGACAAAGCTTGTATTTCAGTAAAGTTGCATTGAAATTTGCATAACAGGAAAGCAAACATTAAAAAACACTTAAGAGTAACGGAATCGGTGAATACGTTACATGTTTAAATATGAAATTCAATCCAAATTTCTATAGCTTCAGAAAAGGGAGACTGAATGTTTTGCCCTTTATTCACCCTCAAGAAAAAAAAGAAACTTCCAATTTGGCTTTATACAACAAAAATATCAATTACAATTAGATGTTGTCAATTTTAAATGTAACACATCCTTGCTTAAAAGAAAACTCATTCACCTAAAGATTTCACTATATTGATTGTATCAGTTTCCTTCACATTTTGTTTGTGGTACCATAATAATTCCATATTTTCAGATGAACAAAAAGTTGAAAATTCCACAATGCTTTTACATAAATTTCTTTTCTGTGCTTTTTGACTGTTTCAAATATGTTTTTAAACTTCTTTTTCAAAGAACCAAAATAATTCCATATTTTCGAATGAAACAAAACAATTCCCACAATGCTCTTACATAAATTCCCTTCAGTGCTTTTTGACTGTTGTAGTTTCTGATGTTTTCAGACTAAGTCAGATCTTTTTCAAAGAAAAAAATAATTCCATAACTTTCTCGCATAACGCTCTTACTATTCTGCAATGCAAGACAAAGCAATTGGTGTAGAAAAGACATTCAAGCTTTTGACTTTCATGCATATTCCACCTCCAGCAGATAGACACTTGGACAAAACATGACAAGAACAGCAACAGTAAAAAGAACACAGACCTTTGACACAGCCAAAAAAAGTCAAAAATAATTCCAATCATACCAAAAGAAATTAAACTCAATCAAGAAAGTATGTACTAACAGCATGTCCCTGCGGCAGTAAAGTCAAAGTCAACAAATGCCATAAAAATGATGAACAAATGCTGCAGATTCAGTATACATATGCCCCACCAAAAGGACATCATAAAAAGTCACAGAAATAACAGCAGCAGAAAACACACAAATTTTCCACACAGACAAAAAAAGCAGGATAATTCCAAATATACCTTAAAAAAAAAAACTCAATCAACTATGTACCATTAGTAGTACAGACTCAGTGCAGAAATGCTGCAGACACATTGCACAAATGCTACAAATACAGAGCACAAATGCCCCAAACACAGTGCAGAAATGCTAACACAACGAAAGGACAAAAAACTCACAGAATTAAATACCTAATTGTACTAATTTGTGAATTTATTGTCTCAATCAAGAATTAAGTTTCCCTCAGAGCATCTTAAGTCCCTAATTGACACTTGATACAAAATTAACAACTGTAATATAATTTTATACTTCCATAAAGTAAGGCCAGCATTAAAGTATATTGCGTTTGTTGAGCTTTGGCCTTGAATTCCATTGCTTACACTTGTCTCATTAATTTGATGTTTCTGGAAAAAATATATATACTTGCTCTAAGCTTTTCTCCAGGGTTATAGGGTTAGGATGTATACCCAGTGAAAGGATAGTTGAGGCTCTGAAAACATGCCTGAATCCCTTACAAATCACCAAAACTCAGGAAGTTGGGAGCCTATAGTAACCTGGACCCCTGGTTAGGGCTTTGCCCTTGACCATTCGGGGCCCTTACAGAACCCCATTCTGCTTGTTAATTTTATGCTCCCTCTCACTAGAATTTTCTGCCCTCCCCCAACTAGAAATCCTGGAATCGCCTATGCAGATAACAAAAGAGTCTTTACTCTGGCCTTAGACAGAGATTACAGGACAAAAATAGAGAGAAAGAGAGAGGGGGGAGGTCAAGTGATTGTCCTTAACAAGTAACTTTATCTTAAGTTCTAAGTATCGTATTTCTAATTCATTTCCTTGATTAACAAACCTAGACGGTTGACATTTATATCATCCTCACAACATTAAGTTAATTTGGAATTTGAGACTTCTTTCATCCCTGAACAATTACGATAATAATATTAATATTAATAATAATAATGATTTTATTTAATGAGGCTAAACATTTGGATAAATCCAATCTTCCATGTGGACTTCTGATTAAAGCTAAATTTCATTTAAATGTCAGTGATGCATAAATTAACCCTGCTGATTTAAATACTCACTGCAGTACTTCTGTACTTACTATTGATAAATTTAGATTTATTTATATATACAATATATTTATGTACAGAGATTATTGGACAAATAATCAGTATTTAAATCAGTGGGGTTAATGTATGCATTAAATACTTGAACATTGATAAAAGTTAAAATCCCAGACTTTTCACAACTTAATGATAACAGGAGCTACAACAAAGGAAAAATACTTCAATATTCAAATCCCAGATTCATTAAGAATTCAGTCTAAAAAAGGCCCCTAGAGAAAAGTTTTCAACTTAAATATCCTTTACCATATCCTTCAAGACCCCTCAGGAGTCATTCCATAAACTTAGACTATTCAAAATTTTTACAAAAACATCATTTAAATAAACTAACTACATAAGCAAATACAGTGCTATCCAAAATTACCTTTACACTTTAAAAAAGCTGGTTTTTCATTAACACAATTAAATCTTATTATAGATGTATCTATGCTCTGGTAATGTTATAATAGATCCCAACATTCAAAAGAAGAGTAATGATACTTTATTCAACTGTAATTGTTATACATGTACATGTATCTGAATATATGTTTTTAATGTATCAAGTTTTGGTAAATTTTTAAATACAAATAATACATTTACAAAAGAGTAAAGGTAATTATGGATGGCACTGTATATGTAATGGTGCTTAATAAAAACAGGAACTCAGGAAATAATTCAGCCAGCTACAGGGGCCTCAAGACAAAAATATGTTTACATGAAAATATTTCCATTATAATATGAAGTTTACATTTGTTTCCAGAAAAGCCAATATTTAAGAATACGTCCCATAAGAATAATGAAGACAATGACTCTCTTACACGCAAACACTCTATAATACAAACAGTCTGTAGCAACATTTCTACTATCCTCAATATACTGTCAAATCTGTTCTACATTTTATCCAAATTCACTGTGTACAACTCTGCTCTTTACGATTTTATAAATGTTGTAAACCAGTTTCGCACTGATAAATTAAAATGCTGTAAACCAGTTTTGAACTGACCAATTGATTTTGCTCTGATCGAAAACAAAATGTTGAAAACCAGTTTCGGACTAACAAATTGATACATTGTAAACCAGTTTTGCACTGACAATTGATTTGTTGTAAACCAATTTTGCACTGACCAAACAAAATGTTGTAAACCAGTTTTGCACTGACAAATTGATATGATGTTAACCAGTTTTGCACTGACAACTTGATTTGATGTAAACCAGTTTTGCACTGACAAATTGATATATTGTAAACCAGTTTTGCACTGACAAATTGATATGATGTTAACCAGTTTTGCACTGACAACTTGATTTGATGTAAACCAGTTTTGCACTGACAAATTTATATATTGTAAACCAGTTTTGCACTGACAAATTGATATATTGTAAACCAGTTTTGCAATGACAAATTGATACACTGTAAACCAGTTTTGAACTGACCAATCAAAATGATGTAAACCAGTTTTGAACTGACCAGTCAAAATGATGTCAACCAGTTTTGAACTGACCAGTCAAAATGATGTAAACCAGTTTTGCACTGACCAGTCAAAATGATGTAAACCAGTTTTGAACCGACAAATCAAAATGCCGTAAACCAGTATTGCGCTGACGTTTCAAAATATTGTAAACTAGTTAGATTGAGTTGTCTTGGGTTGAGTTGTCTTTGGGTTGAGCAGTTCTGACACTTCCGTTACGGAACGTTTTGGAACGTTCGGGATAATTGAACAGGCTACAGTATTGCCTGACCTATTTATAATGTTTACCAACTATTCTGGAAACAGTGATATAACAATATTTGTTTCTTTACAAGAGGGAAGTCATCTATCATTTTATGTAAACAAATTTAATATAACAAGAGATGATTCTATTATCTGTATAACAATAACAAGTATGTCTGAGAGAAAATCTATAGATTACTGGAATCTTAGATATCAGGGGCCGATCAAAATGTATCATTGGAATCTTAGATATCAGGGGCCGATCAAAATGTATCATTGGAATCTTAGATATCAGGGGCCGATCAAAATGTATCATTGGAATCTTAGATATCAGGGGCTGATCAGAATGTATCATTGGAATCTTAGATATCAGGGGCCGATCAAAATGTATCATTGGAATCTTAGATATCAGGGGCCGATCAAAATGTATCATTGGAATCTTAGATATCAGGGGCCGATCAAAATGTATCATTGGAATCTTAGATGTCAGGGGCCGATCAGAATGTATCATTGGAATCTTAGATGTCAGGGGCCGATCAGAATGTATCATTGGAATCTTAGATGTCAGGGGCCGATCAGAATGTATCATTGGAATCTTAGATGTCAGGGGCCGATCAGAATGTATCATTGGAATCTTAGATATCAGGGGCCGATCAAAATGTATCATTGGAATCTTAGATGTCAGGGGCCGATCAGAATGTATCATTGGAATCTTAGATATCAGGGGCCGATCAAAATGTATCATTGGAATCTTAGATATCAGGGGCCGATCAAAATGTATCATTGGAATCTTAGATGTCAGGGGCCGATCAGAATGTATCATTGGAATCTTAGATATCAGGGGCCGATCAAAATGTATCATTGGAATCTTAGATATCAGGGGCCGATCAAAATGTATCATTGGAATCTTAGATGTCAGGGGCCGATCAAAATGTATTTTGTTTTTGTTTTTTTTTGTTTAACGTCGTATTCAACACATATTAAGGCCATATAAACCATGGCCTACTATAGGTTTCCTGGACACTTTTCTATCACCAGAACTAACTTACCCTACCACGAGGCCGTCAACTTATGTATAGGGTATGACCTAACGTGAAAAGGCTCTAACCCGAAATCTCCTGATTCGAAGCAATAGGACAATCTTTAATGTTGAGTCCTGGAAAAGGAAGCTTTATATGGCATGAAACTGAATCTTAACAAGATTGAACAATAAAATATGCCTTTATATACAATTTTCATTTATTCACTTTTTATCATTTTTTTTCCAAAAAATTGAATAAGACTCTTATTCACTTTTTTGAAAATTTTGAGAGGCCAAAGGTTTGATTTGTCAAGATTAGTTCAAATAGTCAAAGAAACTTTTATTTTGAATCCCAATTTTAACTACATGTATTTAACCCTGATTTTTTAAAAAACCAAAATATCTGAGGGGGTCTGGGAACTCCTGACACACTAGTCTCTATCTGCTCTCAGCCCCCTATCCCCACCAAAAAAAGAAACCAGTATCCATTAATATTTCCATACAAAAAAAATCATCTCCAGTATTTATGCAAACATATAAAAAACGATGATTTTATTAGCAAATAAAACGCAAGAAAGAATTGATCTGATACAGGGGTCGTTGTTTTTGTACGTTTTCTCAGATATATGAATAACAAAACAATCAGGAATCACTTTCCTTAACCTGATATTAGAAATTCTTTCTAGACAAATGAATACAAGCATGAATGTTAAATTGATGTACTCCCATCATAGCAGGGCCGGCAAAATCTTGAAATTGTTTACTTGTCCGTATTTATCGTACTAGATTGTTTAGTTGGCTGAACATGTATATGGAAGCAGACTTTAAACTGCACTTTTTTAACACTTTTAACTTAAAGCAAGCAGGCTGAGATGGCTTGGTAACCTATAACTAAGCACAAGCTGAACCTCTCAAGTCAGAAATTTCAATGTCATAGCGTATCTGGGACAATGCAGATGTGATTGTATGGTACATAAAATGGATAACACAAAAAGGAAGACTTTGTTCAGACAAGACAGATAGGCCTCACCCTTGCCGAAGGAATAATCAATGGCCTGTACTAAACTAAACTAGATGATGATGACGATGAATTGTTGCCTTTTATTTTCTCAAACATTCTGATTTATTTGTATTCTAATACTGTCCAAATTATCAAGATATTTCTATTAATCCAATTTAAAAGGCACTGCCCTTATGAGGCTCATGGTTCTTTGCCCGAAAATGCCTACATTAATCTGTAATTTGTAATAATTATTGTTCACACTTAATCAAATTATTTAGCACATGACCTAGAATCTTAACCAACTTGCCCACAAAATTTTCAACTTTGCCGGGCAATCTGGTAAGTGCTTATTTCTAACACACTGCATACAGAATGATAAAAATTTGGTCCCACGATCACTAGACTAGTGCACTACAGACTGAACTAGCCTGAAGGCTTACAGAATGATTAAAATATACGATAATGCAATATGTTGACAACATCAGATTACAAGTCAACAAACTCCCAAGCAATCTGCAATCTGTTACCCTAAATAATCAATATAACTTAATAACTAAATATTTGTAGACTATTCATGAGAATACATAACAACATTTGACCACAAAAACTTTATCTATAATGTTTATCTACAAGAATTGATCTTTCAACAGCCGTTATATGTTCTAAGCAGTCACCAGCAAACTTGGCAGACTGTCCGACAAATCCTGTACAAATTTAGAAGGTCCGTCTAGATCTGCAAGTTTACGAGACAGTTCACCAAAGAATTTGATCTCATCTACAAATTTTTCAATTCATTTAAACAAGTAAAATGTCTGAAGTCCTGTAAGTCCAGTGCTCCACTTATTCAGGTGGTTGTTCATCCCTTTTGCTTTATTATGAATGACAATTTTGAAGGACAGACAACTCTTCATTTTGAAGGTCAGACAACTCTTCATTTTGAAGGTCAGACAACTCTTCATTTTAAAGGACAGACAACTCTTCATTTTGAAGGACAGACAACTCTTCATTTTGAAGGTCAGACAACTCTTCATTTTGAAGGTCAGACAACTCTTCATTTTGAAGGTCAGACAACTCTTCATTTTGAAGGACAGACAACTCTTCATTTTGAAGGACAGACAACTCTTCATTTTGAAGGACAGACAACTCTTCATTTTGAAGGTCAGACAACTCTTCATTTTGAAGGTCAGACAACTCTTCATTTTAAAGAACAGACAACCATTCATTATAGAGAACAGCTCTCCATTTTAAAGAGTGAGCTCTTCATTTTGAAGGTCAGACAAATTTGCATCTTAAAGATGAGCTCTTCATTTTGAAGAACATACAACTCTTCATCTTGAATGTGAGCTCTTCATTTTAAAGGTATAACAAAACAACAATGGAGGAATATCGTCAAAGAAATTGCTAAAATCTGATCAATAATGGTAAGAAAAGACTCCACCAAGTTGGTAAGAACAAATTTCTCATAAATACGACAATATTTATCTGAGTTTGTATCAAATAGTCCCCCTCATTGAACGTACCAATTTCCGGCAATTTGTAATTATTGAATTTGATGAGAATTTCTCATACAATATCTGAACTTATTCTACAGAGTTGTCATGGAAACAGGAAATGCTGAATTTGAGAATTTTCTATTTACTTCATGAAGGTGTCATATTGCCTCGGATTACAACAAAACTTGCAGAAATAACAAATTCTGGTGTCTGCAGACTTAACAGAATATAAAACAATAATAATTTTCTGCTCTTAATTTTGAAGATTTCTTTCGAGTAGTCATGTAGCAGTGGAAAGCCTCCTGGCTAGGTCAGTTCGTAGTGAAAGTCTACTGATCAAGGGGGTCTCAGGTTCAATTCCCTAACTGGGCATACTTTCGTGGAGTTTGGTCATGAAAAAATTTCTACTGCCATTCTCCCTCTGATCACTGATTCTAAATCATGTAGGGCAGTTTTCAGTGAAGGGAAGTTAATGTTACTGGTTAACAGTTAAGTCCACAGATTTAGCCTTTCCAGGAGGAGTGAGTAGGTTGACGGACCGCCGTGATATGACCTATACAATGTGTTCCCACGTTGTTAAACCCAACAAACAAAAGGGTCAGTCAAAAATAGTCACTGTCACTGGAGAGGCTTTACTTGACCGAAGGTTTTAACAAGCAACTAAGCTCTGGTGAAAATTTAAGCTTATTCATGTAACATAGTAAGACTCTAATGACACGTTGAAGAACTTACAGTACCCACCAAAAGTTTGGAGACAAATGAAATTTACCACAATTCTTGAATTTTGATTTTTATAGAATCATTACCGCTAATGTACTTAAATACAGTACCCACCAAAAGTTTGGAGACAAAAGAAATTTAATACAATTCTTGAATTTTGACGATTTTTTTTGTAGAATCATTATTTTTAATACATTTTAGTATGTTTAGTGATAAAATGAAAAGAAATTTCATGAATGCAGCGCATTTATAAAATTCAGCATCTGACATCTTAAAGCCTCCAAAACCATGTTCATTGTAATTGTTTTTCATAACACAGATTTTATGCTTTTTTGTAGTTTCAGCTATAATAATAATATAACCGAAAAAATAATTCAAAACTACAAAGCGTATAAAAATAAACAAATTTTACATAAAAGCTATTCAGTAGGCCTACAATCTGAAAATGTCTCCAAACTTTTGGTGGGTACTGTATTATTGCTGATTATAGAATTTGCTCAGATGTCACAATGGAAATAAGGGCTTGCCCTTTTTTGTGCTATCCCTGGTGTTGGTGTGCCTGTCATAGTAAATTACTTGTAACATGCTGTGATATATGTTATTGTAATTATGCTATGTGTACACTATGCCAAATAAATATTGTCTTGTGAATCAGTTTATCTTAAAAACAGGATTTTGTCCAAGAACTTTAGCAGGGCACTGTATGTCACAGAGAAATTTATAAGAAATCCAATGATAAACAGATTAATCAAGGTCGCAAGAAAGTAATTAGAAAACTGATACGAAGCAATTACGGTACAATTAGGATGTAAGATAAGAAAATAAATTAATTAACAAGATATATTTCTATATATGGAAGAAGAGGACAGTTTACATAATCACATTGAAGGAAAAAAGGCATTACAGTAAAAGTTCATTCTCTCGAACACCACCAGCTCGAATTAATTGCCTGGGTCGAACACATTGTCTGGCACCGATCAATTTCCCTTCTATAAGAGCGTAAACAATATTTGAGTTAGTTTTTATTTCACACTAACATAACGAACAACAAAGAAGTTATAAGCAAATTAATTTGCAGTTTGTACCGATTACTTTTACAAGACACTTGAACGAACCGTGTATTCGGGTTTTATATTAAACCAAGGGAGATAACGATTGAAAACAATTTAAAAAACAAAGGGAAATAATAACGTCGAACTCGTCCGCCAGGTCGAACACCGGCCTGTCTCGAATTTTTTTTCCACGTCCCTTCGAGTTCGAGCCAGCGAACTTTTACTGTACTTAGAAAATACTAAATATGGAACAGGGTTCAACACCCTTTAAATCAGGAATCCCAAAAGGCCCCTTTGTCAGTTATTTCTTGTAAACTTCAGGGATTTCTCCAATAAAACTTCAAAGACATGAATTTTGAATACAGCACTAGGAAAGGGAAATTTTCAAAGATTCTAATGGAATTTCCAGCTAAGGATAACTGGAATCAGACTCAATTTTTGTGATGCATGACAATTTATTTATGTCTGGCCAGGTCAATTTTCAGGCTAACATCATTAAATCTTATTTAACTGTCAGTAGTGCATACATTTAAACCCTGCTGATTTAAATACTCGATACTTGTTTGATAATCCCAGTACATAGATATGGGTTACTATCTTAATTGATAGCTACACAGAAGTACTGGAGCAAGTATTCAAACCAGAGGGGTTAAATACATAAATACTGCAGAGTATTTAAATCAGCAAGATTAAAGTAAGTGCTACTGACAGTTGAAAATAAGTTAACGATACAATTGATTCATTTAAATCTAGTGTAACAGACTTTCTGATGATATCATGCAGTATGAATCATTCAAGATATAAACACATTAAATCTAACAATTGATTATTAATGGAGATATTTTACTTTGTGAATCAATAGATAGTGTGCAGCAGGGTGTCCATAGAACAGTCTATGAGTTCATAAACATGTTTTGCAATATGGTGGTCGCTGAATAACTTGTTCATTTGTTTCGTTTATTTTATTCCACTGTCAGTGACGCAAGCATTAGCCCCACTGATTTAAATACACAATATTTTTCTTCATCCTTTTGTTAGTAGAGTCTTGTGTTTGTTTGTTTGTTTGGGTTTTACAACACATCAACACAGAAAGGTTATATCACGCTGAAAGCAATTGATGATACTATTTAATGCAACCGAATTATAATGATTTCAAGTCCAATATTTTAAGATAAATATTCTTATCAACTATCATTAACGTTGATATGTGCAGTAGGAGATCATGGCTGAAAACCATTTGTTCATATTTTGTTAATTTTATTCAACTGACAGTGACGCATGCATTAGCCCCTGCTGATTTAAATACTCAATAAATTGTTTGATAATCTCCATACATAGAAAGGGATGAATATTTTTATCACAAATGGGAACAGAAGTACTGTAGTGAGTATTCAAATCAGTGGGGTTAATGTATGAACCAATTCCAGTTGAATGAAATTTCACATCAGCTCAATAGGTGCCACCACTGCCTAAAGTGTTTTGGTTGTATTGATCAAAAGGTTCAGATAGATCTCTCCTGGGACAGTGATAAAGTCTGCTGACTACCAAGATTATATACACAAAATAATTGTCAAAGAAAAGTGTCATGCAGCACCATAGATAACCATAAATTTCTAGAAAAAAACATGCATCAAAATACCACTATATATTATCATCCAATTAAAACATTGAAATGAGACAATAATTTTCTTGTTATCTATTAATTGTGCATACAAATGACAAGATAGTCAATATACAATTTAATATATATATGGGATGAGAAAATTCAAACAAATTATGTTATAATTACACAATATATCAACAGCCCCTAAGACCCTAAACTTCAAATATACAACATAAATTGGTTCTATGCTCTTGATATATAATATATCAAGAGCTCAATTAAATGTTCTTTAATTGAGACCTTAAATCTATTCTTTGAAGTTTGCAGACAAAGTAGTTTTTTATGTTTTAGTTCTAAATGCTTCATAAATAATTGAAAATTATCCCAGTATGTGGCATAGTAAGAATTTTTTTGAAAGATGGTTTTTACATTAAAATCCATACAAAACAAACCAAATTTGGTCAGATAAATTAAATTTCATCAGGAGCTTTAAACAATCAAAATATTATCCCCTGCAAAGAATCCCCTCTTAGATCCCGAAATCCCTAACCTTCAGAACCCATCCATTCAAGAATACCGATGTAAATAATACTGAGATAAAAGTTAAAAGTGTGGTTTAAAGTCTAATTCCACTTTACAATTTAATACAATAACCCCTGATCTTTTAAAAGGCCCTCAGAGATAGTCAGGTGATCCCTCACAGTACCCATATACACCTGGGTGGAGTGGACCAACTGTAGGTACTTTCCGTTCTCAAGAAAATTAGCAGTGCCCCCAAAAGGGATTCAAACCCAGGACCTTTCAATCTCTAAGGACACATCCTAGCACTGGACCATTTCTTCTACCACAAGTACCGGAGTTTTGCCGATAACTTAGAAATAATAACAATATCCTGCAATTTAACAAACAGAGAAAAAAAATCCAAAAAAAAAAATAAATGTTTACCCATTTACATTTAATGCATTTTCAAATTCTGGTTAAACATCCTTTTTCAAACATGACAACACACTTGTAATATTGATTAAACCAATGCAATGTTTTCTCAAAGCATTTCAGTTTTCCACGGAAAATTTTGCACCCGATAAACGTTTCAAGTTTATAAAAAAAAACTTCCAGCAAATGTCAATACAACTTAGACGAAACAATTCCAAACCGACAAAACAGCGTCGCAAAAACCATCAAAACAAAATTCCGAAAATAATAGTCAATAGATACATACTCGAGAGCTTTTACACATCAATATAGCCGATAGAGACATCAAGCTGTACAGAAAACTGATCAACCAATGAAAAACCTCTGCCATACAATCCAATATCCAATGAAAAACGCTCAACCATACTGTACAATATAACCAGTTAACATTTTCCAAAGCAGATCAATAGGTTTCAACTTTAGTATAGATTTTTTCATACTTTGCTTTAGTTATTTTTCTTTGTACTCTACTGAGAAAATAAATCTCGGCTTTTCAGTCGAAAAACTAAATGACAATAGGAATACAAATATTGAACTGTTTGCAATAGATTTTTAAATAGTTTTGGCCGAGAAAATCTTTTTCTCTGAAAAACAATGTAACAATCAAAACAGAATCATTAAAAGTAGGTCAGTACAGCTAGGGGTTTAGGACCAAATTTTAGGGACTAGTGACTTCTACTTGGACTTGAAATAGGGGAAAGTGGTGGGATTCTGCGAACATTTCATATAGTAATCTCCACTCAGAAATGTTTCATTGTTAACGCAGAACGAAACAGTATCTGTATAGAATCACTATTGATATTTTTCTGCTAATACCATATATTGTTACTGACCCTGAGAGATTGACAGTGACGGAATGGACTTTAAATTTACAGGAAATTGAGACGGGAATGTCTTGAATACAAATACTATTCCCACTGGAATTATACTACCTAACATCCTATCAAATTGTTACTTATTTATCAAGCTTTAGGCCACTCAGTTAGAAAATACTTAATTTTGTCATGATGTTGCAGTTAGTTGATAGTTCTACTCTGTCCCAACCCGGGTCAGTAGCCCAGTTGGTAACGCCCCTGGATTTTGAATCTCATGTCCCGAAGAGGTACCGGTTCGAATCCTACCTAGCGAGGTTATACCCTTCCATGAAAATTTGACAATAATGTCAATTTTCCTTTCATTAATATGGTATATGGAGAAGTTTTCGGCCTTGTGGACAATTGTCCATGAACCTTATGAATTCAGCAAAATAAACAATAAATTTCTATGGAAGGGTAAAACCAACCCAGAAAGAATTTGAACCAGTACCTCCCTAGGAAACTAGATTGCAAATCCCGGCACACAACCAAATGCCCAAAGCACCTAAGTTTAGAAAACCCGAATGAGTTAGACTAGTTTTTGACAAACACATTGAATTTGATATATTTTGGTTATATCGAAGCAAGACATGGTATAGACCAATCAAATTACGAGGTAATTTTTTAAGTCTGCCAGGATAATAAACAAAGATATAAGACTATTACCACTGCAGACAATAAAAAGTATATGGAAGAAAACATAAACAACTTTAACCTTGGAATTAAAGACTGTTAGGCCAAAACCTAAAAAATGTTTGTTTACAATACATATAGTTTCAATAAAGTTTCCAAATTAAAATTAGTCTGGCTGCATCCACTTTTTATAGGCACCAACTGCTACCGTAGAGTCTTCTGTTAAATTTGGAAATAAATACTGATAGGCCAATAAAAAATATATTTGTTTACCATGATTTTATTATAATTGAATTAAGTTTCCCATACCTAAATGTGTACCCATTTATAACATGAACAACAAAGTTAACCTTGGAATTAAACAATGTGGCCAAACATAAAAAATGTTTGTTTACAATACATATTGTTTCAATAAAGTTTCCAATTAGTCTGGCTGCATCCTTAGGGTCTTTTGGTGCAATATGCTTGAAAAGCTTCAATAACCTTGGAATTAAACACTGTAAGGCCAATCATAAAGAAATGATGGTTTACCATTCTGTTTTAATTAAGTTTCCTTCCCTTCCCTTTTCTAATTATAAAATTAGCACTTTAAGGGTGTATTGACGCAATATAGTTTGTTTACCTTGAAATTAAACACTGTAAGGCCAATCATAAAAACTATTTGTTTACAATACATATTGTTTCAATTATTTTCCAACTTCTTATCAGCACCAACTGCACCTTTAGCGGCTTTTGATGCAATATTGTTCAATAACCTTGGAATTAAATACTGTCAATCTGAGTCATAAAATAGGTTTGTTCAGCATACTGTTTCTATTAAGTTTCCCCTCCCTTTTCTAATTATACAAAAGTATTCTTAGGGTGTAATGGTGTATTGATGCAATATACTCTGATAACCTTGGAAATAAACACTGTTAGGCCAAACATAAAATCATTTGTTCACCAATATAGTTTGTATAAAGTTTCGCTGTATATTTAGCACCATTTGGGTCTTTTGTTTTTCCCCCTTTCTAATTATAAAATTAGTACTTTTAGGGTGTATTGATGCAATATAGTTTGTTAACCTTGGAAATAAATACTGTGTGGCCAAACATAAAAAATGTTTGTTTACAATACATAATGTTTATATTAAGTTTCCAACTTTTTATTAGCACCACCCACTGTGCCCTTAGAGCCTATTAATGCTATGTATTTTTTAACCTTGGGATTACGGCAGATAGGCCAATAAAAAAAATTGTCAATAGGACTATTTAATTCCTAGCATATAAATTGCTTCATTTTAGTACCCCTATTGAAAAAGCATACCAAAAGTCCGTTGATAAAGTATATGTTTTTCTCATAATTAAAGATTTTTAAGCCAATAATAAATAATTATTCGTTTGATCAGGCAATTTAAATACTTCTACATTGATACAAAAACAAAACCGGGTGAATAGCGCAGTTGGTAGCGTGCCGGGATTTGAATACTCGTGCCCTAGGGGGTGCGGGTTTGAATCCCACCCGGGAAGGTTATACCCTTCCATGAAAATTTGACAATAATGTCGATTTTCCTCCATTGATTAGATAATATGGAGAAGTTTCCGGCCTTGTGGAAGGGTAGGTGAGTACTGGTTATAGACAATGGTCCAGGAGTGGTTAGGTGGCTGGACACCGTAAAATGACCTAAAATTGTGTTGACACGGCGTTAATTCCAATAAGTAAATAAATATAAATACATAGATACAAAAACAAACAATTCATTATATAACAGCCTTGTAGTAAAAAACTGGTAAATTACAGAAATGACTTCAGGAATGTATTGTATGGGTACATCAATTATTTATCCACTAAAATAGATTATCGTATTTTCTAATTTATTAGATATTTGATCATGTGACTAGGTGCCTTACAATACAAAACATTCACAAATTTTTGCTAATATTCGTAAAGATTCGTTTAGATGATAATGCATATTTGTGCATGTCTTTTTTATATGGGGTTTATTTTCAACCCAAACTGTGACTACGTGCCTTATTATACAAAATATTTGCAAATATTCACTTATATTCACCAACATTCATTTCGATGATATAATGCAATTTAGTGCATATCTTTTTTATTCTCAGTTTATTTTCAACCCAAACTGTGACTATGTGCCTTTCTAGACAAAATATTCGCAAATATTTGTAATCACTTATTTTGACAATATAAGGCAATTTAGCGCATGTCATTTTAATATCGAGTTCATTTTCAACCCAAACTGTGACTAGGTCCCTTACTAGACAAAACAATTGCAATATTCACAAATATTTATTTTCATTATTCATTTTAGGAAAATTTCATATAGAAGATACATCAATTTAGTGCATGTCTTTTTTATACCGTATTTATTTTCCGACCAGACTGTGACTAGGTGTCATACTAGACAAAACATTAACAACATTTGCTAATATTCATAAACACCAATAATAAAGATATGATACAATTTAGTGCACGTCATTTTATGCCGTGTTTATTTCCAACAAAACTGCTAAGTAAGCTTTTATTGCAGACATATTTTCATACTTATATAATGATTAGAGTCTGTTTTCAGGAAAATAAATGAATACTAAGTGACTTAGTAAACAAGTCAGATACGTTGCACACTGCCCTCAAAAAGTTCCTTCACACATTAACAATTCACTTTGTACAAAATGGAATTTTAAAAAATTGTAAAAGCAGTTTATTGTTAAATGAATTTTGATTTTGAAACCACTTTTCTTTTAGATGTGAATTACAAAAAATATCTCACACTTAATATTGGTTCATTGAGTGGATTGACCTTTAAGTATTGGAGGCTGATAGATAATTTTTGCAGCAACACGAAAATGAAATGTACCCATAGAAATTTCATTTTCAAGGCATGAATTGTAATGAACCAAATAAACAATGATATAATAATACTGCAATCTGGAACTCCGTATTTGTAGCAATTCAATTATTTGTACTGTGAAGGAAACTTTGGCGGTGTAATGTAATAGGTCCAATGAATTTATCATCTTTGACAAACAACAAATATTTGCTTAGGTTATTGGTCACTTGACTAGTTCGGACACAATCACGTTCTAGAGTTTTCGCAAGCACTACATAAGTGAGCTGCATCATTATTCTGGGAGAGAGTGGGGTTGAAGCCCATACTGAGTGGTCCACGACAGTTAGTGGCCCTCAGTAGTTAGTCGCTGCTCGATGTCAGTATGAGCTAAGTACATGTAGCAATAAAGTTGATACAAACGAGCTGGTGTTGTGTTTTATTGGGTAGTTATACCACACGTGTGTAGTATAGTGTATTAACAGTCTAATATTTCCCAGTAAAGATAAAAGCCTTAGAAATCAATAAGTTGACTAAAACTTAATGTCAAAGTTCGTGAGCTCTGCTAGTGTCTAAAAACTCAGCAAAAAGGGCAGGGAGCGCAACAAAAGGGGACAGGGAGGCAGGAAAAAAGACAGGGCAAATCAGAGGGTTGATGTTTTTAAAAATATTAGTTCTTCAAATGGAGGAACAAAACATGGCAAGGAGAAGTAAAGGGCAGTAAAGTTGCTGGATCACATGCTTACGTCAAAAACGTGTCGCCCAAACTCAATCAAATGACTGTTAATATTGAGCCCTGCTTATAAGCCAACATACATCTCAATCTTTACATCTTACCCCTCCCTTAATGATGTCAATATCATTCATTAGTCCAGTCTTCCTGTTTAACATTTGGACTGTGGACAGAGCCCACTGAAATTCGTCATCAGTCAAGTGACTTTTAGAATGTGAGTGGTCCGAAGATCAACCAACTTTTTATGGCCATCTTTTTTTCTAATTTTCTAAAAAATCATATACATTAAAAAAATGATATCAATCAAAAATATGGACAGCAAATTTATTTTGGATCCATTTAAAAATCACTCGTAAAAAATAGACACCATAAAGAGCATACTAACAAATTACTAAGTTTCCTTTGGGTCCTGATTTAAAACTCTCATTCAGTCCAGTAAAAAATTCCATTTAGCTGGACAAAATGTCCAGAGCCAATGAACATTAGTCATAAAGACTGTTAGCCTATATAATAACATTCCATTATCAGACAAAATCACACTTCTTCAAACATTAGCAATAGTTATGTGACCTCAAATTGACTGATATGGAATTTAACCTAATTATAGAGTAAACTCAAGATTGTCAACTTTATTTATGAGTCTATACTTAAAGGTTTTCCAAAACAATCAGTTAATTTAATTTCCTTGTAAAATGTCGCTTCAAAGTTCTATTGAGTTACTTTGAGTCCAATGACGTATAAAGTGACAAAGATCAGAAATTTCATAATAGTATTTGAAAGTTTGGCTGCTGGCAGGCTAGCCCAGTCGATATTGCACAATATTAGCTCCCTAACCCCCTTACATAGATATAAATAAACAGCATCTACTGAAAGTGAGTACGCAAGTATATTTAAAGTGTCTATATCTTTTTATTTCTCAATTGACTAAGTTAATACATTTATAATAATTAACGTGCACCAGGTTAAGAATCAATTAAGCAATACTAATTGGTAACAAGAATTATCTGAAATGTTATATTTAAATTTAACAATAAACAGTGAAAAAAACAAGAAACACCAACACATAAGAAAAAGGTGTAATTTTTAAGACATTAAAATACATTTACCTGCGTAGCTGCACCAATTCCTTCATATTTAATTCTGACACAAATTCCAATCAACAAGATATAAATGTCCAATTAAAACTAAGAGTGATAAGTTCAAATTACACTACACCACAAATCAAATCACACTTCACCACAAATTTAATACAAAATTATTATATCCAAATTTTTATCAACAAATTATGGAAATAAAATAACTGCACTTTGTACAACTACACTAATTTTGCATCCAATATCATTTTCAAATCAAAAACTTAAAATAACAAAGTGTCAATCAAGTTTCCACTGCGAATTCTGAAGCATCCAAATATATATAAGAAAATGGAATTAACAACTCTAAAATCTTTAATGAACGTCTTCATAGAAGTCAACTTAATAAAACTGCAACAAGCAAACAACTATCCACTATCCAACTGCACAAAGAACAAAACAACAGCCCTACTGCAATGCACTTGGCTTCATTTTATAAAATAATTATTTTTCTATACTTTCTTCAAACCACTCAAGGTAACTGTGTCCAAACACTGTTGCTGCTAACCAACCAACTGCACTATGTACAACATTTACTGCTGCATACCATTTGGCCTGCATTAAGCCCCATTAAAAATATTCCCAAAACATTTTCAGTAACTCATAGCCACAGACAATTTTTTGCATTCATTAGTTTCAATCTCGACAAGACAGACTGACAAATGGCTAAGTCAACATCTCCAACCAGCGTTTTTTCTTACGTCACAAATAAATAAAAATGGTGACAGTATCCATAATGCACTATGATTTATATACAAGCAATAACAATATATCAACAAGAGAGCTCATGATGGAACCATTTGCTCACCTGGATGCCATTTTGGTAGTTGTTTACAGTTTCATCACAATTTTTTTCTAAATTTATTCAACAACTTGAAACTCTTGGTATGATTACTCCAAGTTGAGATTCATTCTCATCAATTATTGTAGCCTGCATGCCTGTTACCTTGTCTTTTCTTAATACATGTATTTTGGATGTTTTTGTTTAAGATTTTGTGCTCTGAAGCTTACAATCCTTTCGATACATTGAAATTCAACCCACATTTACACAATTGTTTATTTTGACCAAGTGACCTACTTTTTTACCTCAAATAACTTTTTTTCTAAATTCTCTCAAAGGTTGACAATTGAAACAACAAATAACATAATGAACATTGAAAAACAAGACCTTGCATGAAAATGAAATGAAAATGTTTGTGTTCTTTGCTCTTCTGACCTTTAGCTGACCTAGTGACCTACTTTTAGCAAAAAATTCCCAACAAATTTTATAAATATTACAGTTTGGTATGCAACAAATTTAATTCATAACACTGCAGCACAAATATGGTCAATTTCTGTTCTTATTTTATGTTAAAAAAACGTTCTGCCACCAGATTGTCAAACTTTAACTGTAGTAAAGATGACCAGAGCAAAACCAAAATGTACAATACACAAACATCTTAAGTTGCAAGTACAAAAAAGTCAAATAATCTTGGCTCAGGTGAGCTAGAAAGTAAATCTTTCATTCAAACGTCACAAAGTGATCTGAGCGTCAATATTAAAGATAAGTGTTATCAATTTGTACTATTTAAAATTTTTGTTAAGGTCATTGCATTGAAATAATAAATGAGCAAAAAACCCATACCATACTTGCAAAACTGCAAGTCTACACCATACTTATCTTAAAATTAACGATATTGATGAGGTTGTTGCTTCAAAATGAAATATGAGCCATAAAACCCATACCATACTATCAATTGTGCAAGTCTCCGCAATACTTATTTCAATATAAACTATTGACGGGGGTCATTGCATGGTAATGAAATATTGATTTGTTTGTTTGTTGGGTTTAACGCCATAGCAACACATTATATAGGTCATATAACAGCGGTCAGTCATCCTACTCACTCCTCCTGGAAAGGCTAAATCTCTGGATTTAGCTTTTAACCAACTACTAAGCGCATACTTTCGTCAGTGACTGACAACTGCCCTACATAATTAAAAATCATTGGTAAGAGGGAGAATGACCGTAGAAATAATTTCATGACCAAATCTATGAAAGTATGCCCCGCCAGGGAATCAAACTCACAACCCCTCGATCAGTAGATTTGCATGCTACCAACTGAGCTAGCCAGATTACCCTATCCCATACAAGCAATAAAGCAAAAGTCCATACCATACTTATCTCAAAAAAAAATATCAATGAGGTCATTGCATTGTAATATGAAACAAAACCTCTACCCTACCTGTAAAAAGTAATAATGCAAATCAACATTTTTTGGTAGCTTGTTTTTTCATCAATAATTTTTAGATATACTCATTTTCAGTATTTTATTTAGGTCAAACATCTTAAAGGCTATATTAATAAGCCATGGCTTCTAAATGCAGGACTGTAATCTTATTTTTTATATCACAATCGCTGACTGAAAGTAGTTCAGGTTCATGACCAAATATTTGGAATTCTTACGTAACTTAAAAATATTGAACTCTCAAAGTTAAGAGTAAATAACTGAGCCTGTCAAAACAATGTTATGATAAAATTTAATGATAAACAATTATTTACAAAAATATAAGTTTGTTATTTAATTTGTAATCAGTATATGGCCACTCATTTAAAGTTCAAGTTCATATTGCAAAATATGGCAAAACAACATTTCCTAATCTTTCACAGGTAGTTTTGTAAGCCTGGCTTAAGAACAATCATAATTAATTCATTTCAAAGACAATTTGAAGTTTTTATAGTTTTTAATAATTTCACTGCAGTGAAATTGTTTTTTTTTATATTTTCACTGCTCATTTTCATCATAAATTATGTATACTTCACTTTTGTAATAATGTTAGATTTTATTATTTTCACTGGTATTTTCAAATTAATATACTTCACTGCAGTGAACGTATTTATTAACAAGAGCTGTCAGAGGAGACAGCATGCTCGACTTAGTTAGTGTTTGTCACAGGAGTAAAAAATATGTATAAGGAGTTATAAACCTAGTCACATGGGATGTGGTTGATAATAAGAAACATATATTTAAAGTTTGAAGTCAATACCTTAAGAAATAAAACAGTTGCAGTAAAAACAAACATTTTTTAAATTTCAAGGGGAGATAATTCTGAAAAAATATATTTGGAGTTATACACCTTGTCACATAAGATGTGGTTGATAATAAGGAATGTACATTTAAAGTTTAAAGTCAATACCTATAGAAATAAAACAGTTGCAGTAAAAACAAACACTTTTTAAAGAAAACTCTAAGTTCAAGGGGAGATAATTCTGAAAAAAATATATTTGGAGTTATACACCTTGTCACATGAGATGTGGTTGATAATAAGGAATGTACATTTAAAGTTTGAAGTCAATACCTAAAGGAATAAAACAGTTGCAGTAAAAACAAACATTTTTGAAAGAAAACTCTAAGTTCAAGGGGAGATAATTCTGAAAAAAATATATTTAGAGTTATGAACCTTGTCACATGAGATGTGGTTGATAATAAGAAGCATATATTTAAAGTTTGAAGTTAATATCTTAAGAAATAACAAAGATATAGGAGAAAGTATTTTACTGCACAAAAACTTTAATCTGTGCACAAAAACTTTAATCAGTTCAAGGGGAGATAATTCTGAAAGAAATGTGTTTGGAGTTATATACCTTGTCACATGAGATGTGGTTGATAGTAAGGAACATATATTTAAAGTTTGAAGTTAATATCTTAAGAAATAACAAAGATATAGAAGAAAGTATTTTACTGCACAAAAACTTTAATCAGAAAGGTGGACGCGGACGCGGACGCCGACGCCGACGCCGACGCTGGGGCGAGTAGGAGAGCTCTACATTACTACGTAAAGTCGAGCTAAAAATCAATATTTTCACTGCTTACTTGCATTATTTTACACCATGCTTACCATAAAAAGCATGTAAAAAATATCTACTATCAAACCTCAATGACAAAAAAAACAAGTTAAACAATTTATCACAAAAAATAAAATTTAGACCAAAAAGGTGATAGCATTTACTTAAAACATTGCAATATCGCGCCACTTTAGATATGCAAACACACATAAAGATTTCTTCTTTACTGCAGCAAAATTTATCAGCAAATAATTTTAGATGTAAATTCCCCTGCAGAAAACCTTTATCAACTATTTAATTATGGTGTCATTCTACATATAACCAGATGTTATCTTAAGGGGCAACTTTAAACTGAAGAAAAGATTAACAAATTGCCCAGACATAAATCTTAAAAGGCACTGTTACACTGCTTGGTATCCAAGAAGCATAATCATTAATGACATGTAAAATAAAAGCGCTGAAGGTACTGACTTTGTTAAGGGTTAATAGTTCAATGGGAAGTTGGGTCTGCATGGCCCAGCAGTTACAACGTTGGACTGGTAATCATTAGATTGCCAGCTTTGCGTTGGTTAAAATCCCATCCAAAACATACCCTGTTGTTGCTTGAGCAAGAAACTTTATCCTACTCACTTAGTACTTGGGGACCAGGAAGTTGACTCAAATTTTGAGTTTTTGATTAATCTGAAATTGATCTAAGTTGAAAGAACTTTCACAATCCAGCAAAAATAAATCAGTATAAACTGAACCAATTGTTGTTCAATTAGGTTATGAACGACAGTCAACACATTTTATCAATAATTGCCAACCCTTCCACAAAGAAGCCACAATTCTTTCCTATATGGATAAATAACAACATTCTAATTCAAAATTTCCATAGACTTTAGATTGACCAACTGTGGCCATGAATCGAAGCCAACTTCTGCACCATAGCCCAAACTCTGACAAATAAATTTAAGCAAAATTGAATGATTTTCTGTCACAGCATCGAATTTATGTCTTATAAAATAAAATAAAAATTTGCACCATTGGAACCAAACTTACAAAATATGTTCCAAATGAAAAAAATAATTAAATGCAAACCTAAAATTTTCCTATACAGGCTATCAGCATACAATGTGACAGTCCCTTTAAACCAAACACCAACACGTGCATTCAAGTAATTCAGAAAACTATCAAATTGTCATACAATTCTAAATGTCATGTATTGTAGTAATTCAGAAAACTATCAAATTGTCATACAATTCTAAATGTCATGTATTGTATAGCTGTTATTTAAAATATGAAATTACAAATTGAAACATCACAGAAGGTTTGTAAATTTCCTTCTCAAGAGAAATACGATACATGTACACATGCCAATCCTGCACAGTTTAAATTCTTAGTAATCGTCAACTGCCTATAGCCCTGTATCAAATTGCTTTGAATTTTGAAGGGTAATTTTTTTCATTTTTGGGTTTTACACTGTCTATCAGCACTTATTATGTGCAGCAGTCAACTCCCCTAACCAGCTTTCCTGGAAACTTCTCTTCTGTAGTACTTCCCTACCCTACCCTTCAACACAAAAATAACAATTACTCCCTTTAAGGGTAAAACATGCCACTGACAGAAACCAAACTTGGGAACTCTGTTTATAATCTTGCACTCAATACCATTTGGCTACAAACAAGGTTTTGAAGAGTAGAACAATACAAAATACAGACTGATTTAACAATTCTGCAATATATTGGCAATGAATATAATTTGTAAAAGCATCAACTGTAACTAGTACTCACCTATCCACTAGGCCGGAAACTTCTCCATATACCTTATTGATGGAGGAAAATTGTCATTATGGTCAAATTTTCATGGAAGGGTATAACCTACCCGGATGGAATTCGAACCTGTACCCGGGACGCAAGATAACCACCTAAGGTGGGATTCAAACCTGAACATCCTCCCAGATACTAGATTGGAAATCCCAGCGCTCTACCAACTGGGTTACAAGACCAAGGTTATGAATGTATATAAAAGTCTTCTAACATGTCATAAGGTCAGGTTTAACTTGCCACCTAGGCAAGTTAGTGTGAAAAATGGTATCTAACACTGCCTTTGGGATCCTTATAAAAAAGTTATGCTACAGTCCCATAAACATAAAATAGCCATGAGGGCACCATATGGGCGCCGTGCGTTCAAGCTCCGCAAGGACCCGTACGGACTCTTGCGTACCCATAAATACTTTTTACCAGGGTCCATGAGATGAGCCCAGGATACACGTATCAGGTTCAAAGTCAAATCGTGAACAAAACCGTGGCCGAGTATGGATTAAACTTGCATATCTTCCAGCTACAGCTGGGTACCGGTGTGTTGTTTTGTGCCATATGCGCACCATCACCTTAATACGCAAGGCTTCCCACAGCATACAGCTGTCTGCAGGTATGGGATCGCAACAAGCCACGATTTTCTGGGACTGAGGCATTAGAGTAAAACCTTGGGTATATAAAAGTCTTCTAATATGTCACAAGGTCTATGAACTAAGCTGATAACAACTGGAATCAACAAGATGGTATGTCAACAGTGACAGATCTTTTATTATTGAGTTATGGTCCCACAGCAAAGTGATACAAGAATTTATACATGTCGAACTTCGACCTTTGTCTTCATATAGGACAGAGTATCAATATGGTTTAAAGGTATACACCCTTCGAGGCTTTTTTTTCAGTATTTGGGGAAGGAGTCTGTGTCCTTTCTTATATAGCACATTTGCAGAAATTTTAACGCAATTTCATAGATAGGGGAACAAAAAATTCCAAGGTAAACTCCAAATTTGGGAAAACTGTATGATTTTATAAAAATTTCTAGAGGGGAAGGCAGCTGTAAATGACCCCTGTCATATAAGGGAAAAATATCCGCCCTCATTAATCCCAGTATTGCCACTGAGTAACTATATTTGAGTTTAGGCAACGTTTTACTGCTAGTAAACATTTGATAGGGGAATTGAAACATAAAGAAGGTTGTCCAATTAGGCGATCTAGTTTAAAAATCAATGTCCAGACCTGCACTATTATAGGTCACATGCAGATGAAATACACTGCATTACAGGAATTGACTTGATATATTTTTTTTTGAGGGGTGACTGATAGTGAAAGGTTGCCTTTAAGATAAGTTTCACTCTTTTTTAGTTGGTAAACATAGGGGAAAAAACAAATTGGGAGAGGAACTTTAAAAGGGATTAACCCCAAGGTTATACCAAATAAATTTGATCTGAAATCATTTTAACAGCTTATCATCTGACCTACTTTTACCATAATATTTATAAAGCAAGTCATCCCAGGATGATAAACTGCTCTATATAGTATATTGCGGGTTTAGCGCAAAACAGTCATAAATCAATACAAAAAAGAATGAGTTACAAGCGTTTTACGCTAAACCTGGGATATGTTGTAGTAGAGTTGTAATCAATTATAAGGATATTGATGTATCTTCGATATTCAATGTATCGTCGATATTCATTTTCCGATCAATCTGATTAAAACCCGATCTAAAATTTTACCACTTGCATTCTCGCTAATTTAGATCTGGCCTTTTCCAAACAAAGGTCACGTTCAGGTGACCTTTTCTCATCATAATATTTATGACGAAATTGTTATGATACGTAACTTGTTTACATCGTCTACGTCACGCAATTTGAAATGAGCCACCCAATCGCAGACTGTGAATAATACCGCTGTTAAATTTGCATTTTAACCTTGGTCTAAAAATAGAAATTACGAAATCAAAATGCGATTAATAGTGTTTTCGTCTAGATGAAAGCTACGCATTGATTGGTCGACACAAAGTTCATCTCGACGTGACCTTGCATTGACTAAGAAGAGATCCAGTACGACAACGCGAGTAGAACAGGATCTCTGTTTACGGAGATTGTTTTCCGATCAATAATCAATATGCATTTTGAAATCATAAAGCTTAAGTAGGTAAATATATAAAAATGTCAAAATTTGCAAGAACCTCTTTTTGTGAGCAACACAGGTGCGCTGTCATAATATGAATGGATAGGTCTAAAACATAGACGGCAACCCATTAAAATAGCCCTATTTCACAGATGGTACATTGTTGCATTTCTTTCATGACAAATATACATCTATACTGAGTTTATGACAACATAAATGGTCTGTATAGTACTGCAGTGAATATATCGATATTGTCAGTACACTTCAAGTTCAATCAATGACAGCTCTAATATGTTGTATGCTTATTTATTTAAGTAACTATTTTTTCCATATGAGAGCAAAAAAATGGACAGGAAGGAAAGAGAACTAGCAGGGTGCTTTTCATGAGTATATTATCATCATGTCCTTAAAACTATACACAAGTCACTTAAAGTGCGTGCAAGACTCAAATATATATTAGTACTTCAAGTATGACCTAACTTTTACTTATACAAGAATACAACATCCTGTTAAATAGAAATTGACGCTTGAAAATAACTTATGACAAAATAACTGCTATGTATGTACAGTAGTTCATGCACTGCACTGTTTATTTTCTACAAGACTTAGAGTCACATAAACTTAAATGATAAACAATCAATCTTAATTTAAAATGTTTATACATAGTGCATGAACTATACAGTTAATTGTTTTTACAAGGGTCTGATACAGAAACAAATGTTCTTTTTATAGTCATCGTAGGTTATCACATGATACATTACTCCTTTATGCTATGAATGGAGTGTAACGGAAGAAAGTACTGTGGTTGCCGGCGATGTTATTATATGAAATTTTCATGATAGGGAGATCAAAGGATAAACGGAAGGTCTGGGAAAAATCATTTTGTCAAATAAAGAGGGTTGCTCAGAATGGTCGTTTCAGTTCTACTATATTTTCACTACATCATCTCACTCTTAGTTGCAAAAGAGAATTATTCTGAAGTTCAGGTGACCACTTTAAGTTGGTGATCATGTCAGAGACGGAACTTGTATAGTGAAAACGATTAGTTACAAATCTTGCCACCCTTCTTTGGACTTTTTTATAGCTAAAGGTTTGACACAAAAGGATGTTTTACAATATAATAATAAATAAATAATATACTAAATACACCAGTTAACTTTATTTATTTATCATTTTATTTATTGGAGTTTACGCCGTATCAACACAATTTAGGTCATTTCACGGCGTCCAGCGCACCTAACCTAGCTTTCCTGGACCATTGTCTATAACCAGTACTCACCTACCCTTCCACAAGGCCGGAAACTTCTCCATATTATCTAATCAATGGAGGAAAATCGACATTATTGTCAAATTTTCATGGAAGGGTATAACCTCCCCGGGTGGGATTCGAACCCGCACCCCCTCGGGCACGAGTATCCAAATCCTGGTGCGCTACCAACTGCGCTATCGACCCGGGTACCAGTTAACTAAGTGTTATTGAATACATATATACTTCAGAATTAAGTCTCGTCGTGCGCTGCGCCCTGCCCTTTTTGGTCCCACCCTGCCCTTTTTGGAGTTCTAGAAATTCTAGAATAATCACTATGAACTGTACAATAGTTGTACCAGACGTTTTGCCACAAACTCAGGCTTTGTCACTCGAGATTCCTTGGATCTAAAAACTTCTCAGCTAAGGATTCAGTCAGGATCCCTCATGTCTCAGTCCCATAAAATCGTGGCTTGTTACGGACGCGTACGTGCAGACAGTCGTGGGCCGTGAGAAGCCTTGCGTAACAAGGTGACGGTAGGCACATGGTACAAAACAACTCACCCGTACCGAGCCGTAGCTGAAAGATATGCATATTTAATCTGTACTCAGCCACAACTGTGTTCACGATTTGACTCTGAAACTGATAAGTGTATCCTGGGCTCATCTTACGGACCCTGGTAAAAATGTAACAGTCCGTGCAGGTACACAAGACTTGGTACGGGTCCTGGCAGAGCTTGATTGCACGGCGCCCGTACGGTGCCCTAACGACTATTTTTATGTTTATAGGACTGTAGCTACAAAATAATCTTGTTCTTATGTGAATTTGGGATTCCACGAAGTGTTTATCACAATTTGTATCCAAAACGTCTCTCTTTTATTGGATGAATCACTATATTCTAAATGTTCAGAAGGATTCTGACCAGTGTTAGATCTTAACTTTTCATAGCCTAGAGGGCTAGTTAAACCTGACAAGTGGGCAAGTGCTTATTTCTAACACTGCTGACTCAGGATTCCTTTGGAATTCCTGGCAAAAACAGTGTAAAACCCCTAACTAGTTTCACAGTATGGAAATTTTGTGCCTGAAAATCTGTACCATTAAAATATCAACTTACCCGAAAGAACTAAAGCCAAGTTTCTCCAGTGTTCTGGCTGTGATAGACCCTTTCTTATTCATCTTCTCCATTATTCTAATGGACAAACTTTGATCTGTACTTTCTTGAATCACTGGCAATCATTGCCAGATAAAATATCTCTCACACTGTAATAGAAAAATAATCAAACATTGTTCAAAAGGATTTGTGAAGCCAAATTTACAATATTTGAACAACGTGCAACAAACCAACAAGGGCTTGACATTAATTTTTCAAGTACTAAAAGTAGGTTGTCGGACAACCAGCCGTTTATTAACTTGTCTAAACCACATCTTTGGGTTCTATCAATGCAAAACTATTGTAATTCTAAATTAATATAAAAGGATGTAAACTTGTTTCGCACTGACCCATAAAATGAATACTAGCAGTAACAAGTAGCCCGAACCCAAGTATAGTCTGTTAGGGGCCATCAGATGACCTTTAAGGTTCATGTAAAGTCTTTGTTTGCATTAAAAATAGTAAAATGAAAAATGCTCTAACTCTTTTATACTTCCACCAAGAGTGGTGTTTTATACATCAAAATGTTCCTTATGAAACATACAATGTGATGCTCATAATTAATTTAGATGAAAATGTTAACCAAAAGATGCATTTGCAAAATTGATGCTGTAAAACTGAAAATACTAAAAGACATTAAGATTTTTTTACAAACTTATTTAACATTAAATCATTTATAGAACATTATAATTCATATTCCAATAAAGGTACTCCAATATTTATAACCTAAAAAAATGTTACAACAAAACTAAGGTAAATGAAAAACATTTCGACAGATACAAGTGTAATGGGTTTTCACGACCCTGTTTCTACTTTCACTTTAGTTTTTCAATTGCCTTAGTTTTGTTTTAATATTTATTGAGGTTATAAATATTGCAGTACCTTCATTGGAATGTGTACTATAAGGTTCTGTAAAGGAATTAATGTTAAATTTTGTTGTAAGAAAATTTTAATGTTATTTAGTATTTTTATTTATGCAGCATCAATTTTGCAAATACATCTTTTGCTAAATATTTTATCGAAATTGATGATTGGCATCACTTTGTATGTTTCATAAGAAACATTTTGATGTATAAAACAATACCGTTGGTGGAAATATGACAGAATTACAGCTATTTCTGTTTTACTATTTTTTAGCAATCCAAGACTTTACATGAACCTCAATGTCGAAACTCAGCTTACAGTACACTGGTTTAGTGATCAATGAACAGACAGCTACCTCAGTCCTGATTCGTCCAAAACTAATCTTGAATTCATACAGCACTCAGTAGTTTCCTTGAGCGAATATCTTCGCAAACACATTGAGCAATAAACTTGGAGGTGTAGCAGCCAAATTGTTCTTGTGTATTTTCCCGCCAATCTGTCACAAAAAAGATAGACCATTCCCGCCAAAATTGCAAGCCATGCTTTTTATTGATCTGAGGGACAGAATCAAATGTGTTGTCATTAGTTAAGACCCTCAGAAGTCTAAGGTATTTAATTAACTGAAATGATCATAATTTTCTATTCAAGCTCCTAAATACTAACATTTGACATTTGTACTTTCTCTTTATTTTATTTTCAATGACATCATCTAAACTATAGTGGATGCTGTCAAGTCGCACAAAAATAACAAAAATTAACCAATCAGATTTCAACAATTGCAGAAAAGGTAACTATTTAAGTAAATTTTAAGTAAAAATTTTAATCGACTGAAGCCTAGAAATTTACTTTTACTATTCA
The DNA here is from genome assembly GCA_025267735.1 of Mactra quadrangularis. Taxonomy (NCBI): domain Eukaryota; kingdom Metazoa; phylum Mollusca; class Bivalvia; order Venerida; family Mactridae; genus Mactra; species Mactra quadrangularis. Next base: position 843,489 of record CM046310.1, read on the forward strand.
AGTGCATGGCTTATATCCACACCACATACACAAAACTGCAGCACTATTTGTTATAAATAAAATATAAAAACAGAAAAAAAACAAGATAAAAAACTGAACACAATTCAAAATGAGTTATATTTCAACATTAGGTCGACCCACTAATGCCAGTAATGGGACATTTCGAAAATTTTGTGCAAGAAAATTAGGCAATTTTTGTTTTTGCAAGAAAAAAAACAAATGAAACTACTAGACTCAATTAGTTGCAATATGTTCGTTAAATTACATAAAATATTCTTACATTTAATTCGTGACAAAGCTTGAAAGTGTATTAAGCTTTCTTCTTCGTAAAAATGTTAGCTCAATACTCCCATTTTGTCAATAAACTTACTTCCGCTAAGGGAGGTAATTCAATAATTCGAAAATGGTAAAGACACGTCTTACCGTACCCAGAACGGGAAAAATGAAAAACGTACTCAGGACAAAACGTAGACAAATGTATAAGTCGTGAAAAAAAATGATAAAAACTTAATTGTATGCGGAAAAATATTGAACGGCAAAATAAATTACTCAGATGTTTTATGTAATTTTAAACTGACTACTTTTTTGGCACGGTTCAAATTTATAGACGCATAAATGTATGTGCGTGCTTTATGCAAGGAGCCCATTTATAAAACAGTATAATATGTTCATTTTTATCAGCATATCTCAATGCAAATTCGAAGAAATAATAGCTTTTGGAAAAACTATTAAAAAATAACAGTATAACACATATTCAGCGTTGAGACACAGTCACGAGAACCTATATATCAAGAACCCTATTAAGGGTCATTGCATATATCATAGAGAATATATTTTCATCCATAGCTCATCGTGAAACTTACGTCTGTTTATTGTTTAAAATTATCAATATTCATATCATAGAAATGCCAACAAGATAAAAAATATTATTTGGGCACATTAATATAATTTTTTACAAAGAATTGGAAAAAGGAGTTTCGTATCGAAATCTAAATTGCCTGGCAATAACTAGGCAACAGAGTTATGGACCTGTAAATAAATAATAAAATAATCCGCGACCCCCCCCTACTGACACAAAAACCCGTGCATTGAAATCCCCACAGGAAAAAGATATATTGATTCCTTTCTCGCTATCAGAGACAGGGAATTAGATTTTCTATGTCTCTGTAATTCCCTGTCGCTATCTATCATATTAAAACATGGGCTTAAAATAAATGTGTTAACTTTTAAATCCGACGAGAATTTCGCATAACAATGAAAATAAAAAGAGTTTCAAATTGGATTATTTGTTGTCAAAAACATTTAACAAGTTAGTAAGTTAGAATCTGAATTCTGTGAACTTTATAAGAGTTTACTTTTTTTCCTGCAGAGATTTGCTTCAAAGTTAAAATTAAGAATTAAAGTTTTTTTTACACATTTCATCACAAATTGATAATGTAATTAAGTAAAACAAGCACTTACTAGATATAGAAGCACTTTAGCGCGATGCACATGTTTTTCGAGCTTTAGCGTTACTCGATTAAATCGAGAACAGAACGGTCAAAAATTAGTTCGTTCCATTTACCGCTACGTTCACTATTCGAGCCCACCACTTCCGGCGTAAACATGGCTGTCAATCCTGACTTACAAAAAGAAAGAAAATCGACTACATTCGATGTAACAAAACTTACCGATGTCTTATACGGTGGAAAAGAGAACGTACGACGTCGCCGATATCTCCGTAAGTGAATTTTACTCTCAGTAATTTTAAATTTCATTGATTTACGACGTTACGTGATTTCACAGACTGGGTCATTATGTAGGACGTTGGTAAATTTTGGTGTTTTAGAGCAGTACGTGTTAAATCACATGATTATTGCTCTTTTATTTCAAAATTTGTCTTAATGAATCATATTTTTATATAGTTTGTAAAGTCTGGGGCCCTTTTCCCAGTCTGGATTCAGTGAACCCCACACACACACTTCAAATTATTGTGGTGATTGTAATTTGTAGGTGACTTTATAGATTGTAGTCACTTCCAACAGCCTTGCTGTTGGGTTATTACTTTAGCGAGGGGGTTGAGTGTCTGGCCTACTATCCGGGAGAACCAGGCTTGATTTCCAGTCAGGACATTCAGTTTTTATTCTTCTAATTTACTTCATTAGTCTCAAAAAGTTGACTTTCACTTTGAATTTGACATTACAGTAAGCTTATTAAAATAATGATGTCATCATGATTTAAACTCAATAATTTTGCCACTATTTTTAATCCTTTTATACTGCAACCATTGGCTTTAATGTTAGGACATTAATTGTAGCATTAAGCATGGGTCTACTCTACCATGCCACCTTGCTATGTTTCAATACACAAAAAGCTATGTAATGTGTGAAATGAATGATTATCATATGATCAGAACTAAAATTTTGTTTCAGAATTTACGACTAAACACTATCGGTGGATGTTTTATTGCTTCCGAAATTCGAGATTTAAATTTTAATTCAGAGTTCAAAATTTAGCTCAAATATTGCATAAGATGTGAATGAGAATCATTTGAATGAGTGTCAGTGACTCAGTGATGCATAAATAAGATAAAACTTAAATAAGTGTTAACTTAAATAGAGGTCATAAATTAGATTGTTTGCTAAATGAACTAGATTATGCCCTCTACTGATACATTCTACATGTCATGAAATATAGAGTCATTAGAATGTGCTGATGAGTCATATGTATTTATTTTTGAAGAGATTTTATGGGAGGGGGGATTAAAGAACAGAGTAATCAATTTAAGTTTTATAATAAGCCATACTATGCTGAATTCTCTGTCATAAGAAATTTATATGCAGCAGAGGTATAAAGCAACACTTATACTCCCTTGCCTTCAAGCTAGCTTTTATGACCACATTGTAGTGTCCTTTTAGGACTTTAGAGGTCATAGGTTCAAATCTCAATTCAGACCTTGGTTTTTTTGCCATGGGTTACATATATTTAAGTTGTAGCAACTAGCAAACTGTTACATGCCTAAGAAAACACTAAATACTTTGTACTATAATAATAATGATAATGATAATAATGATGATGATGATGATTGTGGGGGTGGTGGTGATGATGATGTTGGTGGTGCTGATGATGATGGTGGTGGTGGTGGTGATGATGATAATGATTTTATTTATTATTATTATTTGTGGATAACATATTTGGTGTAAACCAATTTTCAATATGGTCCAAAAATTACTAAGTATGCCAAGTGATTAGCTTTGGACTTGGGCTAACTCTGTTCCCCCATTCATTATATTCATTTCATATTTTATTTCAGAAAATGTAATATTTCAAGATAAATACTTACAATCATTCCCTCCATGGTGGAACAATTCAAGAGTTGATCATTATGATATAGCTGTGAAGAAAGCTGTTTATGTTAACAAACTTATACGAGATCTTAATATACCGTATGGAGTTGAACAATTCTATGTCAGAGAGTAAGTTTCTTATCTTCTAATTTCTGAGTTTCAAAGCTTTACAGGTCGCTTTTTTAACTTTGTATTCTTCATCCAGGGGTATGGAATTTCAAGTTTTTCTGCTAGTCCACGGACATGTGGAATCTAAAATTAAACTTGTCCTGGACCAAAATGCCCTTGTCCAAAAGTGCAATACTATTAACAGCTCAAGATTTTACTTGTCCAAGGACATAAATGTATGAGTCAGACAAGTGGGGCTTAGGAATTGGACACAACTGTCATCTTGTAAGGCATTAACAATATAGGCATGTGTTTGCTGAAGACCCTAAGTTCCCATCTTGTTATTACTTTTACTTACTAGGACTATTTACTGCTACCAAGTCACCAAACTAGCTTTCCTGGCCTACTTCTTTTACCAGTTCAAGCGCCAACATTTTCGGCTATGGAAGATAATGGATGTAATATGAAATGTTGAAATTTCAGGGAAGGTTGGAACTTGCTGTGGTACGGTATTGAACCCTGGACCTCCTGATTCAAAATCCCGCTCTCTACCAGTGCAGCTTTATCTTGTAATTCCAGTTAAAGTACTTGCTCAAGGAAAGAAAAAGTTGGGTCAGTCCAAGAAAAGTCTTTATTTATAATGTAAAATAAAATTGTTTCACACTGACCCTTTGAAGTGCTCCTGGGATGGGTTTTGAACCTAGAACCACTGGATTCCTTACTTAGGCTTAGTCTGGTATAAGATGATTATTTAGATGTTTTAGGTTTGAGCTTATAGGTAATAAGTCACCTTCAACTCAGGAGTTAATGCTGGAATGTCTTATTTGATATTGCATCTATGTATTTCAAAGCATCTAATAAGTGTTAGCAATTCTATAGCTTCATTCATAAACTTTTCATTTTTAATTGTACGGAATTTGTACCGCTGTATTTCAGGGCATCGGCTTGTCAAGAAGGTAACCCACTTGGACTTCATCAAGTTATGTTTATACCAACCCTTGAGAAGCAGGGAACCGAAGAACAACAAGAGAAGTACCTGGTACCAGCTAGACAATATAAGATTATAGGAACATATGCTCAGACAGAGCTGGGTCACGGTAAATGTTGATTTTTATTGTCTCCGGCCAGCAGATAATAGACCTAATCCGGAATTCAAATTTATGGGTTTTTCCGTCCATGCACAGGGGGTACAAACAAAGTTTTCTACACATTATTGCTAAATAGCACGAATTGTGGATTAAATCCTATTGTTCTTTGTACACGTGATTTCATTGTAACGGTGAAAGTTTGTTTGTACCAGAGGGGAAAACCCAAATATTTGAATTCCGGATATAGTCTATAGATTAATCATTTCTAAATTTTTGAAGACTATTTTGTTATAAAATACTGAATATGCCTAAATTGGAGATATTTTTAATCAAATTTGGGTATATTAAGAGCAACATTGACAGGGGTTTAGGCATCCCTTGACCCCAAAACAGCATTTACCTATAAATGTACTTATAGTAATAAAAATATCAATATGATGTCTATTTATATTTTTCTTACCTCAGCCCATCAAATGTTTAGATGTTAGTCAAGAGACCTTTTTCTTCTTGAATTTAGCATTCAGAACTCAAAATGATAAAATTACATGATTTGCCATAACCTAGGTGGTCTTTATAACCAAACTTTACTGTATTATATTATATAAATAACACATGGCAGTGAGGGTGACAGTACAGATTATCAACCCGAGGAAAATAATATCAACCGAGGCGCTAGCTTATCAAGGGTTGATAATCTGCCATGTGTTATTTGTTTTATTATACCGAACAAAACTGTAACATGTAATTATTTATTGAACAACAAATAACAACACAGTAAAGAAAACAATCAGTACAATAAAAAAACTGAATTATATCACTAATATACCCTGCCGTGACCGGGATTCGAACCCGCGATCTCCGGATTCGAAGTCAGACATGCTAACCACTACGCCAAGGTCGCGGATATTTACGGCTATTAATTGTTAATAAGTGGTCTCCCTTAGATAGTGGGTAATATTACCATGTGATCGAACAAAATATCACCCGCTCCAGTATAGGGCTTTAGCATAGGGAAATTCCAGTGAGGTATAATAATATTTGATGTCACTAATAAGGTAGTACGGGTTGTTGTCTATTAGAGCTGGGCTCCTCAAATGAGAATAAGCAGGGTACCCAAACTCTTACAACTTTCAATTCTGGCAAACAGGAACAAGTCGAGAACAAAGAGAATATGTCACACAGGAGTGTGACGTCATACATGTACGTTGTTGATCACGTGACTACTATTTTTCAAACAAATTAAAATTTTGCATTAAATGCTGTTTGTTACATGTATATATAATTATTTTTACAGGAACATTTATTCGTGGATTAGAGACTACAGCAACCTATGATCCTTTCACTGAAGAATTTGTTATCAATAGTCCAACATTATCATCTACGAAATACTGGCCTGGATCTTGTAAGAAACTTTATTTATTTATTTCATTTTTTTAAATTTGATCACTATTTTTTTCTAGGGGGAGGTCCAAACATTTTGTTGGGGGGGTCCCAACTTTTTTAAGGGGGGGGGGTCCAAACTTTCCAACCACAACCACATTACTTACTGTTTGCAGAATAAAGCAACATACATGTATTAATAATAAAAACTACATTAGATCTATGTTAAACACAAAGGCGAGCATGAGAAAATTGTTTCTTTTTACTTAAGAATGGCTTGCAGTTAAAAAATACACTCATGGACGGGAACATTTTGGAAATTTCAGGGGGGGTCCTGCTGGATTTACCTATGCACTAATATTTCGTTTTCCTTTGTCTTTTATTTATTGAAACTTAAAAGGTGTAAGCAAATATTCATTTGTATCAGGAACAGAAACTGTAAAAAGCCCATCCTTATTGAGTCTATCGCACAGCCAAAAGCGGGAAGTGAGTTTTTTTTAATTCAACTTTTGTTTTAAAAGGACGCACATAGAAATAACAAATAACGAAAACGAAAACCTATGGGGTTTTTGCCTTGGAATGGACCATGGAAAAAAAGATATTTTGATTGAATTAATTAGTGATGGCATAGGCATCATCTTTTGATGTTTTATTTTTTTGTACTTTCAGTGGGTAAAACCTCTAACTATGTAGTATTAATGGCACAGTTGTATACTAAAGGTAAATGTCATGGTGTACATGCGTTTGTGATGCCTATAAGAAGTCTAGAAGATCATAAACCATTGCCAGGTGAGTTATTTATAGGTACTCAACAGATATATAAACAATACCATGAACTGATCCATGACAGGGTATGTTCAGGGTGACACAATGTTTTATGAGTGTCTTGTTTGTGATAAAGGTAAAGCGGTCTACCATTACTATCATGATTGACCAAGGGGTAGTTGTTTATCCGCCACAGTAATTTTGTTAAAATGAATTTTAAAACTTTTATTTTCAATACTGCCTACCTCTGAAATGGATGGTTTCATTTTTAATGTTTACACAAGCATGTTTAATTTTTAATTTTGTACGAACTATAGGTATTCAAATGTTTAGTCCAATTTAATGTACATAAAGTTGTAGGAGTTGTTTCCCTTTTCAGCGTACAACATGCAAGTGTGATTAAAACTGTTAATAGAGCTTACTGTATTGTCTTTGTTGCAGGTGTAACTGTAGGTGACATTGGAAACAAACTAGGTTATGAAGGAATGGACAATGGTTTTCTAAGATTTGATCATTATAGGGTTCCTAGGGACGCTATGTTGATGAGATATGCCAAGGTTTGGAGTTTGAAATTTTTCATTTACCTCTTAAGAAAAGCATATTACGTTAAAATTCCCCAGTCCTCCCCACTTAACCCCACACTCTTTCTTTGGCTGTGAGAAAATCAATTGTGACCGTGCTGATTTGATATTCATTTGGACCCCACGATTTTCAATAAGATATTGGCCTTTAAACTTGTCTATAAAAGTTATAAGGATTTAAGACTTTAAGTTACAAATTATAATCATGATAAACAAGTGATAAATGAATCTGTAAAAATTTCATTTGCTTTTTTGTCTTGAAATAAATGTTTAGAATTGAATTAACAGTTTCATTTTCATCAATACATCCAATCATTTTTCTCATGTAGAGAAAGATAGGATCTATATATGAATCTACTATGTTGATTTGTGTCGATAAATTTGATTGGTTAAAAGTTAATAAAATTTCAATTTCATCCAATCATATTTCTCTTTTCACGGTTAGAGAAAGATGGCACCTATTGCTGATTTGAGTCGATAAATATGATTTGTTAAAACAACTTTAAGATTCAATTTCATCCAATCATATTTCTTGTTTCACAGGTTGAGAGAGATGGCACCTATGTGCCTCCATCCAACATGAAACTAGCCTATGGGTCAATGGTATTTATACGAGCTCTTATTGTAGGTGATTGTGCCAGGAGTTTAGCTCAAGTTTGTACCATTGCTACAAGATATAGTGCAGTTAGAAGGCAGACGGAGATTAAACCTGGGTAGGCCATAGTTGTATATATTGTATTCGGGGCTTTTTTCCCTATATTTATAACAGGGGCCGTTTACAGGTGCCTTCCCCTTTTGAAATTTCTTTGGAATCATGCTGTTTTCCACAATTTGGAGGTTATGTTTGATTTTTCATTCCCCTATCAATGAAATTGCAATAAAATCCCCCCCCCATTGTTCTATACAAAGTAAGGCTCCAGGCCCTTTCCCCACATACTCAAAAAAAGCCCTTGACTATTTATTATTATACAAATTTATTTTAACTCCATTGTGAAACAAGTTTTAAATAAAGTTTAGTGAAATATTCTCAAAATTTCCAAGAACTTTTGTAGGGGGCTCTAGTTATTTATTTACTGTTACCTTATGATTATATTTCATGTATTGGGGTTTATACATTTCCAGAGGTGAGGAACCCCAAGTGTTAGACTATCAAACACAACAAGAAAAGATCTTCCCTCTCCTGGCTTCAACATATGCTTTCTTATTTACTGGATTTAAAATGATGTTTGAATATACTAGAATCAACGCTGATATGGAGAAAGGACAGTTTGCTGAAATGCAAGTGGTATGTATTTCTTGCTCAAAGCTAAAATCATCAAGGACTGTGATAATAAAATTTTCGATTTGCACACAACTCCCTGGATGGTACATTTAGGAGCAATGAGGCTGGTACCTCTTTTTGACTGCCTATATATTTTAGAGTGGAATTTCACCAAAACTGAAAGTAGAATTTGAATATCAGTACATATATTTAAAACAATGGATTTTGATCACAACTTGTTTAAGATGCTGTCTTGTTATAATTTGTAATTAAGTTTTTAAAACTATTTTGGATCATGTACATTTAATGTTAATGAACAAATGAATACACTTCACACTTATATAAATATTCATGTTTATTATATGCTTTCCAGTGGAATACCGGGATTTATCCGTGAAATAAAAATCATTCCTCCACTGTTTTTAAACAATGAAAATACATTTGTTATTTTCACTGTTTTGGATGCCCTGTTCTGGAGGCATATTGGACTTGAACATTAGATACCTCCTGTTTAAAACATATAATAAACAGAAATTTTGTTTGTTTTGGTGTAAGATCTATTTATTTCACTTGTGAGCTAAGGACATTATATTTTTACCCATGGCTATGCCACTTGTGAAAATATTGCATTCTTAGCTCTCTCGTGAAATAAAAATCAATCTTACACTAAAATGAAGAAATATCTTCATATTGTGGCTTATAGTACTTGATTATACCCCCGCTTCGAAGAAGAGGGGGGTGTACTGTTTTACCCTTGTCCGTGCGTCCGTCCGTCCGTTACAAAATTTCCGTCGCAGTTTTCTCAGCAACTATAACATGCAGTAGCCTACCGGGTAATACTTTGCATATTGCTTCATCCCATAGTCCCATGTGGTGTAAAGTGATTTCATGCTCCTTGCTCATCTACTTCCTGTTTGTCGCATATTTTTAGATTTTTGCGGGGGTATCACTAGTGATCATTAGCTCACTGATTTACTTGTTAAAAAAAATTTCACTTCTTTTAGTTACATGCCCTAGCAGCAGGATTGAAGGCATTCTCCTCGGAGGTTACCAGTACCGGTATAGATCGTCTACGTATGGCTTGTGGTGGGCATGGTTACTCACATGCTAGTGGTATACCTAAAATATGGGCTAACATTACACCAGCCTGTACTTATGAAGGTGAAAATACTGTCATGTATCTACAATGTGCTAGGTAAAGTTTGGATTACATTTTTAGCTCATTTTATGCCTCAGTCCCATAAAATCGTGGCTTGTTGCAGACCCGTACGTGCAGACAGTCTTAGGCCGTGGGAAGCCTTGTGTATTAGGGTGATGGTACGCACATGGTACAAAACAACACACCCGTACAGAGCCGTAGCTAGTTGATATGCATGTTTAATCCATACTTGGCCATGATTTTGTTCACGATTTGACTTTGAAACTGATACATGTATCCTGGGCTCATCTCACGGACCCTGGTAAAAATGTAACAGTCCGTACGGGTATGCAAGAGTTCGTACGGGTCCTTGTGGAACTTGATCGCACGGCGCCCATACGGTGCCCTCATGGCTATTTTTATGTTTATGGGACTGTAGCATTACTATAATTTAAAAATAAGGGTTGTGATAATTTTGAACTTTCACATATTTGAACTAAGGTTTTATAATAATCAATAATTGGAAATTATCAGAAAGCTGTTAGAATTCATGATAGATTGGAGTTTTCAAAATAGTTAATTGTTGATGATGTTATTTACTATAGAAATGGAAAGATTTTCAAATATAATTTAATGTTCATGGAAATAATACCTGAAGGTACACAGCACAATTTTGGAATGTGGAATAAAATGACTGATGCTCATTGCTCAATTGATTTGGTCTGTATTTTGTAAGGTAGGACTGGTGATATCGAAGATCTATTGGCTATTGTACTGGAAGTACTGTATTGAACTTTGATTTGACATTTTCTGTATTTGTGTTTTGTTAGAACTTGCACATTCAACAGATATCGCATGATAATTCAATCCTACCAAAAATACCTGCTATACAAAATTTAAGTCAATAATTTATTAGAAATTTGCATTTTTATATGGAACTAATCATATTACAGGTATTTAGTTAAACAGTTTGCAGAAGCTGCAACTGGAAAGAAGTTATCAGGATTCATGATTTATTTAAATAACCCAGTAAAACAACGAAGTGATTTAAATGATGAATTGAGAACTGATGATTTGATTGAAGCTTATGAACACACTGCTGCCAGGTACGTAGCACTTGGTTATTAGGAATAGATTCATTACTGAGTTTTGTTAAGGGGTGTCTAGGCTAAGTTAAGTTTTCTGAAGTCTAGGGGTGCATTTTATCAATATTGCTGGTCCTTTCTTAATGCCACTATTTATGACTTTTGGCAATGCCTTAGCTACGTCTTGATAACATGCTCTTGGGTCTTAACTTGGGAGTTTCAACCCAGTCTTAGTTAAGACTGGCCTTATGACTGTTGATAAAACTCATAAGTTCCTATGGTTTCTATTTAAATCTGGAGAGAGCTCTTTTATACTCAGTTTGGTATGTGAATTAAGGTATAATAATGACCAGTGAACTGTTTTGAATCATGTTCTAAATTCATTGCATTGATCCTTAAGGTGGAAATTTTATCTTGTAATGTATATACAGTAGATAAATATTGACCTTTAGTTTGCAAATCTTCCAGGCAATTTATACTTAATCTATTTGAAAGCATGTGAAATTAATAAAAAAAACATCTGTTAGTTGTGATGACAGATGATGCGCCTTTGTGTCAGTTGAATCAGTTTCAAGTTAATAATTTGTACATGTATACATTTATATTCTGTATTACAGATTGGTACGTGTAGCTGCTATGAGGTTACAATCTTTAATGAAGTCAGGACAATCTATGGAAGTAGCTAGAAATAACTGTACTGTACCAATGGTGAAAGCTGCCAAGGTAGGAAATTGTCTGTCATTTATTTTATTTTTATTTGGGGGGAGGTGTTTAACGCCATAGCAACACATTGTATAGGTAATGTCAGGGCCGTCAGTCCACCTACTCACTCCTACTTGAAAGGCTAAATCTCTGGATTTAGCTGTCAACCAACTACTAGGCGCATACTTTCGTCATTGACTGATTACTGCCCTACATGATTTATAATGAGTGGTAGGAGGGAGAATGGCCATAGAAAATAATTTCATGACCAAGTTCAACAAAAGAATGCCCGGCCCGGGAATCAAAACCCACAACCCCTGGATCAGGGAATTGCATGCTATCAACTGAGCTAGCCAGGCAGCTTCTTACAAATTGTTTCTGCTAGTAAGCCGTTGGTTCGGGCAAGTGAAATATAAAGCTGGTTGTCCACCTGGCAACCTAGTTAAAAAATTAATGTATGTTACCAGTTCAAGTAATGGTAATTACCTCTTGAGTGCAATGGATTGTGTCTTCAAAGTGCCTTCATCATATAATTTTACTTTCTAGTTAATGTCCACTCTTGAATTTGCTTTTGTCTCACCTCTCTATATAAGGTTTAAGGATATTCTGAAATAAAATGTCATTGCCTTCGAATGGATTAGAATTTTTTTTGCATACCTAGTTTATAACTTAGAAATCTTGTTGTAGGCACATTGTCAAGCATATGTAGTAAGAACATTCAGTACTGTAATGAAGAGACCTGATATTGACCCTTCGGTTGCCAAGGTGATGAATACATTATGGAAATTATATGCTGTGTGTGGTATAAATGAAAAATTAGGAGATTTTGTTCAGGTAAAATTTTTGTTTGTAAGTTAATAGTTAAATATGATGCTGGAAGGTACCTATCGTATGTGTTTTTATTCTTTATCAAATATTCAATGGTTACTGCACGCAATATCCAATAAAGCATATGATGGGAATTCCAATATCTTTCCTTATAGCTTATAATTATAACAAAGTTTTGCATTCACTGAATACAAACAAGCTTTTAATGGAATAGCACATGATAATGTTTGTGGCTAAATGTTTTTTAAAGATGTATCACTTGAACCACCCTGGCTTATAGCTCAATGGTTTAGTTATAAATTATTGTGCAAGGCACCAGTTCATAACTCAAAAGCCAAATTTGCATGACAAAAATCAAGTACATTGTACATGTATATGTTGCATAAAGGACCTCAGTTCAGAGGTCAAGGTCATGTGTTATGTGCAACACCATAGTTCTTAACTTTAATAATCAAAGACATCTTAAAGATTAATGATATTTTTCATATGAAAAGCCAATTTCATATTCAAGGTCAAAACTTTATGCACCTATTTTCAGGATGGACATCTAAATGGTAGTCAAGCAGAGATGGTATCCAATAAAATGTTACAACTATTTGCTGAGTTACGACCTAATGCTGTAGGCTTAGTTGATGCCTTTGATTATCCTGATCAAGTGTTACAATCTTGTCTAGGAAGATATGATGGTAACGTGTATGAAGCTCTGTATGAATATGCTAAAGGTTCACCTCTTAATAAATCTGACGTAAGTAGATGTTTGTTTTTTGTTAATACATGTATCAATGATGATTTTATTTCGGTAACAATGACATGACACATGGCATACCAATTGTGAATGTCACAGTATGTAAAATGCCATGTCATATGAGTATATCAAAGGTTCACCTCTTAATAAATCTGACGTAAGTATGATACTGATTATAATTGGTTTGTGATCGCCTTTTGTTTGCTTCTTTGTTAACTTTTAATAGCAAGTCAATACAAATTGTTTTATCATAGCAATGGTGAACTTAAAGGTTTCCATTGATGAAACCTATGCTAATTCTCCACCAAATTCGTTCTGATGGGTTAAACATTGTAGCAAAGCATTATATAGGTCATATCATGGCAGTCGCCATTCCTGGGATGACCAAGTCTCTAGATTTAGCTGTTAATCAGTAACTAGGCACATATTTTCATCTGTGACTGACAACTCGTATATGATAAAGAATCATCGGTAGGAGGAAGAATGGCTGTAGAAATGACTTCATGACGGAACTCAGCGGAACTATGCCCCGCCTTGGAATCTAACCCATGATCCCTTGATCAGTAGACTTGTGATAACAACTAAGCAAGCCAGGTGGGCTTGTTATTTCATCAATAATGATTAAGTGATTATAAAACATTCTTTTTGATCCAATTTATAATTATATTATTTCTTTATTTAATTCAGGTACATGAATCTTACTACACCACATTGCTGCCATTGATGAAAGGAGAACTTAACTTTGACACACCACCAGCTAGGCTGTAGAATCGTTCTATATTACAAAATACACTGTGATGTGGACCATATGCTCTATATGAATAATGTCCCATTTATACAAATATATAAAAATACACTGTGATGTGGACCATATATAAATAATGTACCATTTATGCAATATATAAACTTATATTGATATCATAACTGGCGCCTTGTAGAAATCAGGATTTCTAAAATAAGTTGTATTGATGAAAGGAGAACTCAACTTTAACACACCACCAGCTAGACTTTAGAATCGTTTTATCGTACAAAATACACTGTGATGTGGACCATATGCTGTTTATCAATAATGTACCATTTATACAATTTGTGAACCATTTATGAACAATGTCCCATTTAGAGAAGTTCATATTTAGCTATGCTATCTCTTCAATCTTCTAATTTCTTATGATCAAACTATTGTATATTTACTTGTTAAACTTAGTTGATACAAAAATATTGTTTTAACTAAATAATGTACCATTTATGCAATATTTATATTAATATTTATGAAAATACAGTGTGATGTTGACCATACGCTGTATATGAACAAAGTTCCATTTATACAATATTTAAACTTATATTTATGAATTATAATATACCGTGGCAATTTTTTTTAGGTATCAGGATTTCTAAAATGATAAGGATAGGAGTTTTATATTTGCTAATAAGCTATCTCCCCAATCATGTTATTTTTATAATTATTTGTTTGAAAACAAATATTGTCCCTTTTGACAAAATGTTAGCTTGGAATGCATTCAAAACTTCCATAGTTTTTGAATCTAACCTAATGACTGACTGTCTGATATTTTGTATTTACAGATGTACTTGCAACTATTCACCTTGAAATGTTCGTTTGACGTCTCGTCACTGTCTTCAGCTGACTGATTAGAGCTCTTTTTAGATGAAGATTTGTGTTTCAAACTTTTATTTAAAAAAAGCAATATTTTTTATTCTTATCTGGAGCTCTTGTACATACAAGATATTTCCATATTTTAATAGTGCTATAGTATTTTATTGTCATTATGTTATTGTTATTTATATTACTTGTTAAGTGATTTTTAATTGCTGTAACATATTTTTGTTAAGACTATTCTTATATTGAATACACATACTTAAGCTATTTTTCTCCGCATGTGCAAATATTCATTCTGATGACTCAAATAACAAGCATTTCTTTAGCAAATTCATTCTGTTTCTTACATGATGCACATTTCTTTGGAAGAAAGCAAACTTCACTGTAGTTTAATCTGCTATAAGCTATGAATATAATACTTCATGCCTGGTGGTGTCGTTATAAAAGCATTCTAAAAATGTTTTTATTATATTACATAAATCTTCCTAAAAATATTATAATTAAGTGAGTGATATCTGTCTTTTATGTCAACGATATTAATAGTAGTATTAGCCATTTTACAACTCTTCCCATCATTGTTAAATTAACAGTGATTTGCGAAACAAAGAATACTTTCTTTCAAATGAGCAATATATTTATAAACATTATGTATCATGATTGTGATTTTTTTATCTATTTTATCAAAACAATAAAAGGACAAAGTAGATTTATAGCTGTGGAGTTTCAAATATATTTATAACCAAACCTTCTAGCCTATAATTTTCATTCGAGTGAACATTTTCATTTTGTCAAAATCGTTGACTTTATCTGAAAGGGGAGAAAATCTCGCTTGTATTCTTAAAATCTTGGTTGAGTTGAGTCCCTTTCATTTGTTTGAATCACGATTGAAGGTGTTTTTTTTTTCAAAAACAATGCGTTTATGCTGTTTTACTTATCATCAGCATCTATGATTAATTCTGACTGTAATCTACTTGGTTAACTTTGCCAGTGTGTCTTTTTCAATATAACATACAACTTGTCAAAAAGCATCTTAAATTTCTAAAAATTACCTTCAAGAGAAAATACAAGAAATTTGGCATTATCATTATCTCGTTCCAATATTACACAAAATTTTCATAATAGCTTAAAGCAGTCAATTTTAGTTGAATGATTTGAGGTAATAATTAATAATGCATAAAAAACAGTGACACACATCATGAACAATCGTCATTATGAACATCACCAAATAAGCCATTCCGAAAATGTTTCATATCATGATTTGTTAAAAATCCTACAGAGTGCAAAAGAATCTGAAAATATACTAGGTACTGCAACAGTAAAATAACAAATACATTCCGCACACACCAAAAAAAGTTAAAAAGCATTACTGTTACATTTAATGCTAATTAGAACTTATCAACAGTAGACAATAAACAGCCTCCACATAGAAAAAGAAACACAATTATTACACGAGTACAAATATTATTAACTTTAGTCCTTATCTTACAGACGCCGATGTTGTTATGTTTTTTTTACTATTAACAACATTTTTTTTGTGGGAGTATTTATCATTTCATCAAATATGATGACAAACATTATACGCCTTCCAATTCATTATACAGATGTCTATCTATCAATACGTATTGATAAACTTTGGTGATTGAGAACTCTTATATTATAGTAATGGGTGTCAGACATGCTGTTATTTCTGTTACAAAACATGTTCTTGTTTTGCTTGATTTCTCTAGGGAAACTTTGTAAGGGTTGATTTCATAGGCATTTTGTTATCGTCGATCACTTATGAAAATTTCAATTTTATGGAAATAATATAATGCTAACTAGACATTTGAATCTAAAGCCCTTTGCATTTGTATATTTTATACTTTTGTTAATCAGGATAAGATGTATTACTGTAAGAAATAGAAACAAGTCCGCTTAAGTCTGCTTTGAAACTGGTAACAAAGAAACATTTAGATCTCAAAGTGAAAACAAAGTTTGTAAAATGCCATGTAAATTGATTGCAGGATTAGCACAAAATGGGATCAATAATACTTATTTCTTTTGTGAAGGGTTCCAATAAGTGACGACAAAGAAAACAGAAACGTCATTGACGGGGATTGTGTTTATATCAAGACTGATATATCTAATTTATAATCTATTTTCACAGCAGATGCCTTTATAACATCACAATTTTATCATACAAACAACATTCTAAGCATCATAACGCTTCATTCAACATGAAATTGCGGCAAGAGTAAGTGTAACAAACGGTGTCTTAAAAACTGAATTCACGTCAACTGCAGACTGTTCAAACATGATGCATGCGTTTTAAAATAACAGCTCTGAGAAGTGTTTTGTTTTGATGTACTATCGATGTTGTAAGAATAATGTGAAAATGACATATTTGGCTTATCTAGTTGATAATGGAGGGCTGGGCAAACGAGAAAATGTTCTTATGCAAACATGATGTGTCTATTTCAACACGTATGATAAAAGATAAAATCAAATTGCTTTGTTTCAAGATAACCACGCTAATGAATTACAATCAACGTTGAAGCTGTGTTGGGATGCTAAAATCGTGATGTAACATATCGTTTAGAAAGAAATATAGATACGTAAAAGTACAACATCGCCTGTGTTTTGCGTGTGGAAATTCATTACCTTTGTCAATGAGGATATGATCTAATTGGGGATACCAATATATATGAATTTCCTGAGGGAATCAAATGACACAACTTATGAGAGTTTGTCAATGAGAAAAGGTCATTAGCATATATTTGTTTAGTGTATATATGTATGTATATTATGAATATGATGTTTTATTTGTAATTCTAACATAGGCACGTGCGCTTTCACTCTTCATTTAATATGACGTCATCTATGCTCTAATAATCAACAGAATATAGCTCGTGACGGCTGTTATAATTTTACTCCCCACGTTAAATGAACAAAGCCGAAAAAGTGCACGAGTTTATAAGGGACTTCAACAGGACCTTGGATATCCGTAATAAACATGATGTGCTAATTAAATCACTCGTGCTGAAGCACTCGTGATTTAACCATACGCGCATCAAAGCTTGTGCCTAACTTTTTAATAATCGGTAAAACATAGGCGACTGTAAGATATTTCTTAATTGATGAGGATATAATTATACAATGTACTTACACATTAAATCAGAATGTTTGCTGGAAACATACTGATACTACATGAAATGTTCGATTTTATTTTTCTTATCGAAAGCAAAAATCATAATGAAGCTTAAATCACAAACATTGATATAAATCTGGACGTGCAGACTGAAATAGAGGGTTGTGTCAAAGATCAGTTACCACAAACAACTTAAACGTCGACACAAATGATAAAAATGCTGATGACACCATCGTTCAATATTTGCAATACGCTAACAATGCCGCTACACCAAAGAAACTGAAAGCGCAGTATACATGCATGACTACAATAGACTGTATAGTATATATATGTCTTCTTCTAATAGCGTTTAAAATCAACCAGAAGGGTTTTTAAAGTATTTATTTATTATTATTACAACTTGACTTGTGTAAGTCACACGTACAGTGGCAATCCTTTTTTTCTTATTAACCGTTCAAAGATACAAATTTATTGATGTACGAAAGAACAATGACAATTCATGCAGTGATTCCTGAGTGAATGTTAACGTGAAAACCTCCTGTAAATCTCTTTAAGTCGCCGTAAAAAAATTGTAATTTGTGTTGACACGGCGATAAACCCAATAAAACAACCAAGTAAAATGCGTATATAGTTTGCAACCATTCCTAGATGTATGATGTACATGTAGTTCAATGACACCGACCTTGTAATCGCCTTTAAGTCAAATATCCGTTGGGAAATCATCCAATCCAGAGCAGAGACATGTCAAGCTATGGTTTTATGAATGAAAAATAATTCTCACGTTTCATGTTTATCAAAAGGCTTAACAGAAACGTATAGAATTACATATGTAATTTTGGTGCTGTACGTCAAATTTCAACATTTCATTTGTGTTTGTTTTTACATAGGAATTGATTATAGACTGTAATAAGCATTGAAACTTTCTTATTGGTAGCCAAATATTTGCAATGCGAATTTCAACAAGTTACGAACAACTATCTACAATTTATTCAATGCTTATATACATACAATATAATTATGCATCTATGACGCTATCATGCTTTGCGTCGAGATATATTTAAAGATCTGCATAATGTATATCCACAAAGTATTGTATTCCTGTAGTTTGGGATTATGGAGATACTTTGTATCTTTCTTGTATACAAATGATTAAGCAACAAGTCGCCGAGTGTAATTCCATCAGCCAATCAGATTAGTCATGTTGCAAACGATCTTATCAAGCATAGGAAAATGTTATATGCAAACGCTTACTGACAATCATAATGATGCAAATAACTGATTTTTTCCTCAAAAGTCGAGCTAGATGGCGGCCATTTTGAGACATACCGATTTGATAAAAGGTTTTGGTATTTTGGCTTTTCTTGTATCTCAGAATACAAAATGAAGACGAACGTGCCCTATATATTGATAAAAAGCTTTGTTTGGGAGTCATTTCTCATCAGACTGTAAAAATATGCCATAGAGACAAATCGCTCGTGATTTTGTAAGATGATAAAAGCTTTTCGTAGCTCTAAGACTTGAATTTATAGCAGATAGGGAAGAGGTTTTATTCATATTAGTAGAAAAAAACTTTTCTTTGTCTGCTTTAAGCTTAAAATAAGGTCGAAATATCAATTGTACATGTAGTTTTTGCACTGAAAAATCATTTTCTATGGAAAAATATAAAAATAATAAAATGGCGAAGTTATAGCTAAAATTGGTCCCTGAAGGATTTGCTTATTGTTCTTTCGTCAGTATTTTGTTACAGTATAGTTTGCTTGTACAACGTCTTGTTGAGCCTTACATCTGACACTCCCTGTTATTCGATATTTCCTTGTACTCTTTGACAATGAACAAAAGAGCTTTGACAGTTCATGCAGTGATTCCTGGACAAACAGAGATATTTATGTGTTATCTTCTTTTCTTTAGACTTAATAAAAAGTACTTTACCAATTCCTGCATTAACAATAACGGTCAGTTACTTTACGAAGTGTGTTTACGGTTTTCACATTTTATTTGGGTCCTCGGGGAAATTAAGAAAGATGTATCAGAATATGTTAGGCACTTTTAAAATTTATATATGAGTAGAATTCGACTATATGGAAATAAATAAAACTTGAAATTACACTTTTTGTCTTTTTCAAAGTGTTGATAATGTAGATGAAAAACTGTTTTTCAAATAATGAATATTTACAGTATATTTTATGTTCCGTTACTGTTTTCAAACATTCCATATCATTTTTCATATATTGAATAAAGTGTATATATCCAAGTTTTCATTATGCAAAACACCACAAAACAATCTCGATTTAGCATCAATTTCCTAGTAGACAACATAATATTCTATTCCCTAGTTTAATCTTGACATTTCTGTATTTACAAGAAAACTGTAAGGCATTTACCTAGGGATTGCACTTATCGCCTTGCAGCGCTACGAGTAACATGTCTCTTAAATAATATTTTTCTAGTCAATCTTAAGTATTTCCTAGTAAATCAGTCTGCAAAATACAAAGCACGTATTTCACCATATTGAAATGTTAAGACAAGCAAAACGTGCCCAGTAAATTACCTTTTTAACAATTTGGTAAGACTACCATGTTAAGAAGCGCGTGCTTCAGCAAGACCAGTAAGACTTGCGTCACTTTAATGAAAATATTACATGTATTCATCTTCTGAAGCCTGATGTGCACATTATGGTAATTCTGATGGTATTGAAACAAAGGTTATTTATTTCTTTATCATTCTTGCACAGCACAGCTCTCCTATAATCCCTACTTGCATAAATAAAACATAAATAAACTTCTAAAGAACACAAATTGAGTTCTCAAAAAGGAACAACAAACCACAAAATTCTTTTATTGAAATTGATTTATTGAAACATATTTTAGTAAGTTTTGGTGTGGAGACATACAAAACACAAACTATTTCCATTGAAATTGTGTTATTGAATATAATTTCAATATGTTTTGGGCTTAAAAACAAGTTTTCATCAATGGGTTGAAAAAATGCATTATTTTAGACTATCCCTTGAGAAATTAGGGATACGAGAACATATTTTGTTACAGAAATAACAGCCCGTCTGACACCTATTACTATAATGCAAGAAATTTCAATCACCAAAGTTTATCAATACGTTTTGATAGATAGACATCTGTATAATGAATTGGACGGCGTATAATGTTTGTCATTATATTTGATGAAATGGAAAATACTCCCACAAAATGTTAATAATGGTAAAAAGAACACAGCAATATCGGCGTCCGTAAGATAAGGACTATTCACTATAATCATTGCTACGTACATAATAATTGTGTTTTATTTTCTATGTGGTGGTTGTTTATGGTTTTGTAATTTGTTTAAAGTTAGTTATCAAACACCAATGAAGCCGCCCGGCTAGCTCAGTTGGTAGCACGCAGGTCTTCTGATCGATGGGTCTTGGGTTCGATTCCCCGGCGGGGCATTCGTTCGTGGAGCTTGGTCATGAAATTATTTATACGGCCATTCTCCCTCCTACCAATGGTTTTTACTTATGAAGGGCAGTTGTCAGTCACTGACGAAAGTATGTTCTTAGTTGTTGGTTAATAGCTAAATCCAGAGATTTAGCATTTCCAGGAGGAGTGAATAGGTTGACTGACCGCCGTTATATGACCTATACAAAGTGTTGCTACGGTGTTAAACATAACAAACTAACAAACACCAATGACTTTTGAACTTGCATTTTACTCTAAGGAGTATCAAAGCAGTATTCAGTAACAGTTTTGAATGCTCCGCTTATTCGTAACTTTGATTTGCACTAAGAGCAATAAGCCCTGGTGACGGCGATTACTTGGTAATCAAATGAATAGAGAATATTAAGATTCAATTTAGAAAATAGATACTGTGTCTATCAGACTATCAGTGCACTCAGCTAGACAGACAACATTCGAAAAATGGCGTAAATCCCTAAACATTAGTATAATCTTACAGCACAATCAAATAAGTGCAATTTTTATAAAGCAATGCTTTTAAAGTGACTGTTTAACAGCTTTAAATTTCAGTTATGCGCAATTTCTAAAACAGTGCACCCAAAACTCATTTGCATTATTATCATTTCCCTAAACTCTCATTTCTTAAAGAAATTGAGAAGGACATTGTCTATTAACATGATTGATTCGACGATATTGGTAAACATCTTAAAGATATTAACTCTGAAATAACCAAAATGTTTTATATAATTAAGTTGCCAACCAATGCATATCAAACATCACAATTCCATTCTAAAAATTGAGAAATAAAATCACAATCAGCTTTCAATTCACAACGCACCGGTTCACCGTCTTTATCCAATTTCAAGTTTCCAATTTTTCAATTACATTAAGTGTGTTTACTAGAACGGTGGCAGACTCTCTCCTAATATAGATTTGGTTTGATGACCTTACGTTTCTTACTTATATGTAAACACGTTTCCCCACTCAATAATCTATTTCTAATCGACTATCTATGATTTATGTAAATAGACAGTTTGGTATAACCAATTATAGAAATCGAAGGACAGCGAATGCAATTAATCTAATATTATTGTGACTGGTCGACATTGTGATTGATTTATTATGTATGAGTAAACTTCACAACCTCTCGGTTTAATTTGGGCAAAAAAAGCATTGCCTAGCAATTGAGACTATCAGCTCTTTTTTAAGTTGGCAGATTCCTTATTCCATATGAAAAACCCAATACACATTAAATCATTAAAATAATGTAAGTTTTGCCAACTTCTCCGCCTGTATCAGGTGTTATAAAATTAGTAAATTAGTAATTATTCTCTGGTGGTTGAGTCATTTTTGACGTATTACAGTCATAGTATGTTATTATTGGACATTTAAGTCCCACGCAGATCATCAGTTTTGACCTAGTTGTCAATATCACTTACAAATATAATAAGTATTCCTGTTACTGTTTATGTCTCATACTTTGTATCTATTGGGAGAATCACTGTAAACTAGGGCGTCTAGATTATCACGAAACTTTAAGAATTTGTCTCTGTTTGTAACATTACCAATGATTGAACGCTATGTTGATTCACCGTTCTAAACATTCTGCCCACTTGCGTACTGTTGCCCCTCTCACTGAAATAGCAGTCAGTAACTATAAAAATTGATAAGATGAATCTAAATTTCAATCACGTACAAAAGTTAGCTAAACAATTAGACAGGAGATGTGATTCATTCATAGACAACTAAGAAAATGGAGTAAGGACATTATACAAGTCAATGCGTTAGAATGCCGAAAGATATTATTCCTAGGCGATGACTTGTATCTTTCTACCTTGTCGTTTTTTAAGTGTATTGTTATTTGCACGTTCTGATCCTAATGTTTGCTTGCATTGTGGTGTTCTAGTTGGTGCCTGTTATTGATATCCATTAATCATGAATAAGATTTTTAAAGTCTAATCAATGCATACAATTCTACGTTTTAAAACATCACAACTCATTGCCTTGTCATTTTCTAATTCATAAATATTTTATAACTATTTCAGTATTCGTCATTATTAATATCTCAAATTGATATTCATCTCTCAATGATTCCTCGGTGTAATATTAGCAATAAACTGAATCATTTATGCAGTAATGTAACAATTATTCAAACATGAATTGCAATATCACTGATAAAGCAATATGATATGACCATAAAATACACATTTGTCAATATGCCATTTGTCAATTCCGTAACAAAGAAAGGCTAGCTACATGTAGTGTTTTAATTAAATTCACATCGTCTGCTTACGCATATGCTCTACATTTATAACTGCAACTATGGTAACTGTTCATTACATGGTACTGTATGTGCACTGTATATGCAAGCATAACTAATGTCTTCGAAATTTCTTAGACAAATCCTGATTTTTTAGAATAAAAAATACTCAAATTTTCTATTGGGACAAACAAATTCCAAAACAATTTGTTATTTAATGAAGATATGATTCGAACAGCATGTGTGTTACATAAATAGGTGTAACGGTTTCAATTTTTGAACTGGATGCCTTTACTTGCCAGAATTAACAAATATTGCAAGTGTTTTTTATGTCTTCAATGTGTTAATAACACACAAACCGATAGTATGTGATTATAAAACAAATGTGGTTAATTGAATTACACTCCGGTAAATTATTTTATAATTTCGGTACATTTAATAATATACCTGTAAATGCCAATTAACATCTGACTTTTTAATTTCGGTAAGACTAGAATTCATTTAACAACATTAATTTTCTATTTTCATCATTAGCGTTAATCCAGAAATAAGCAGTATGAAAATAAAAGCACAGAACGTATTTTTATTCGCTATTAAAATTACTTTAATAGACCACCTTGATATAATTCAAAACTTGATAAAAGCAGAGAAAATTGTTACAGAAAATAGTTTTCATTTTGGTTTTGAGATCACTGACATTTAGTTTTGGCGTTGACAATGTTATTCACCACCCAGATCATAACAAAGCGAACATCATAATGTCACTAAAATACATTAGTTTAGCCATATCTTGTGACAGAATGAAGATTGACTGTTGTACTGACGATCTCCTTCTCAAGAGCCTTCAGCATAATCATGTAATGTTGTTGATATATTGTCCCAATGGATATTCATTAAAGTCACTTTGAATGTGTTAATTTTGTCCCAGTTGGCAGTTCTATTGGTATTTTGATACTTTTGTTGTTTGTAATTCGTGTTTAGTTTTATTTATGTTCATGCTCCATAGTAATACCTTTCGCCTCTTCTATGGACATGTCGACTTCTTCGACTAATAAGATATGCCTGATTTTGTTAGGGTGACTAATTTGCTCCAAATGTTAGGACATTGTAGTAACTTACAAATTTATTTTACCTACGCTTAGAGTGCACACTACAAGAGATTTTTTAGAATTTATTTTGGTTGATTAACATGCTCAAAATAACAATTACCGATTACGCATGTTCACTTCAAAGCTATTTTAACTCCCAAAATTAAATCTGCATCTATATATCTATTTTTTCATATTTCTCAGATAATAACATTTGCAATCAAGTAAGTAAATCGCTATCGGTTTCATTGCGTGGAAATATAACAAAACTTATTAAAATCGACACTTCAGATGATGTATTTCATCTTTAAAAAATATTTTCTGAATTGTGTCGTTATTGCATTATATAATATTTTATATGATTTCAAGAAATCAAGAATTCTACATGGAATTGTCTGTATTTGTTACTTATGTTACTTTTTCCTGTTACTGTCAAGTGTCATAATGTCTACAAAACGTACACAACATGAAATATTGCAACAAAACTACTTAATTGAATGTTACATTTCATTATAGTAAACCTGACAGTTTTTGTCTGTCGTTGTAGTTACAAACGTCACGTATATTACGTATGCACCATGTCTTATTGCACATAGGGGTTTTGAAACTGATAAAGTTAGTATGGTTAAAAATAAAATGACTGACACGTTTGGTTGAACAATGTGTTATATTTTTTGTTTTCTTCACAATATGTTTATATTGCAACTGATAAAGGTAGTATGGTTGAAAATAAAATGACAGACATGTTTGTGTTGAACATAATGTTTTATATGTTTTGTTTCCTTACCTAATAAGATTATCATATTTTGAAAAAGTAATGTGTTTACATGTGAATAATAATTCTTAGGACAATGCTTACCGTAAGTGAGAATTTGTAAATGTTAAAAACCCGCTTCAAACTAAATCAAACAAATTATTCCAAATGTGGATAATTTTTTGTAGAATGTTTAACTTATTTCTTGATAACAACTGTATTGTACTTCGACTATAAAACATTGCCCGTTCGCTCTAAAGCTACTTCGTCGGATGCAAACGTACGTGATATGTGATTATTTACAGCAATGAAATATTTGAGTATAGCGTTAGTTTTAAAGAGCAAAATCATGAATTAGACATAAAAGTATACCCAAATAGGCTTATAAAATATTCTAAGGTATTAATATTTCATTAGTGACATAAAGGCCCTTTGTAACAAGAACTCGTATTAACATTGAAATGCAATGATATGGAATATTTCATTCGTTATTAAGTTATTATGCAATGGCAATCTGACCATGTCATCATATTAAGCAATTAACTGAATCATCATTACATCATGCCAATATTGCAGCATCTAAATGCAATATAAATGATAAAGAAACATGATATGATCATAAAATACCAATAGCCTTATTTGCCAATTCTATTTTATGATACACGTTTCAACATTTTGTCAATACGCCATGCCTAATTGGTAGTGGACAATTGCAGTTTTTATTAACTGAAACCATCCTTTGATGTTGTACTTTTAGTGAATTTAGACATTGTGTGACGCCAGTAACCCAGTTGTCTGGAAAATTCTCCACTCACACAGTTTTGGCCTGTACGCACAAATCGGCATTACGGTCTGATAAAATCATGTAAAATACTGTATACTAGTTCTTAAGTCGCAAATGAAATAAAATTAAAAAAATTGACTGGGTTAGGAATGTCAAAAGGCTCCAGAGGGGATCTAACCCTCGACCTCCTGTTTACTAGACAGGCACTCTAGCCACTGAGCTATGGAGCCGGACATAAATTGTCATCGTTAGATTTATTTTATCTGCGTGTAAATATAATTTGTAAACTAATTTAGAATACAACCATCTAGAGAAATATTTTAAGCATTCGCATAAACGCCGAAATTTACTTCTGAACAATTAAAGAACCATTAGTATGCAGAAACGTGCAAATCTGCATTATAAAAAATTCTGAAAATACTGCAAAAATCATTTCAGACAATCTTTTGTATATTACATGTATGATTTCTGATTGATTTTTTC
Source organism: Mactra quadrangularis (assembly GCA_025267735.1). Classification (NCBI taxonomy): domain Eukaryota; kingdom Metazoa; phylum Mollusca; class Bivalvia; order Venerida; family Mactridae; genus Mactra; species Mactra quadrangularis. The sequence goes on from CM046310.1 coordinate 870,053, forward strand.
TGCCTTTTCTTCGGTCATCTGACGAGATATTTACCAATGTTTTACGTTGTCATAATTCTTTTCGAAACATATGAAAAATGCTTAGAAAATCTACTTACAATTACAAATACAGTAAAATCTCTCCTGAGCAACAGCCACTGGGAGGGACTAAATTGTGTTGCTGTTCAGAGGTTGTTGCACAGCAGAGATTCAATTCTATTGAAATTCAGCTTCCTAATAGATCGAATTCATGGATTTATATTGCGTGTTTGATGTTTGTTTGTCCCAAATGTCGAAATTGTAAAGTTCATTTTCAGATTATACGTAATTGTTTGTGCAACACACAATAATAATTTTATACTTTTCCATGTCTGCTCTATTGATATTTTAATATAGCCCCAAAGGTCTATTGTTACAACTATGTAATCTATTTTGGTCGTATAAAGTAATGCAATATTTGATTGTTTCGCATGATATTTAAGTAATAATTCTCAATGGCTTTTATATTGAAGAGTAATAAATTGCAATGATGAAATGAAATTGCATGACTGTGATATTAATTCAGTATGGTATTGGTGATTCATTAAAAATGGATAAATGTTAAAAACAGTCTAGAAAATTAGCTTGTGAATTAACTATTACCTGATGCACGTTATATTGTATGTGAAAAGATGCTAGCTATTATTCATTACGACCCGGAACTTAATGTTAAAAAACCTTAGTAGATTTATCTACTGTTATATTTGTAAATATTTAGGAACCTCCTTAGAATGTCCTAACTGAAGACAGTTTTGAATTATCCATATTGGATATATAAAAAAGAAACTGAAATTGCGGTGAATCGTTATCAACGATCTTTCAAAATACCAAAGCTATAGCTTTAATGCTTGTGCTTACCTCGTCCCAATTATAGCAATCGTGATTGGGCTGCAGTACTTCATCTGAATAAGCATTGTTTGCTGTATAGATGACTATATTTATATTTAAGTTTGTAAACATGACCGACTGTCCTTTTCACCTCTTTATTTGCAGAGATTTTACCGTGAACTCGAGGTTAATTATAGAAAATTAGACCTGCTTTGTCCATCTGCTATCTGATAAATGGAATCGTAATGATTTCAGGGCTACTTGTCATTATATGGTCATTTAGAGAAAGAATTAACCTTACTCGATGCCGATCTCTCCACAAGTTATAGGCCAAGACTCAATCTGGAGTGGATAATAAGCATAAAAAGTAATTAGGGAGACCTTTCAAGTGGCAAATTGTAAAAACCACACTAGAAAAGGAAACACAAATCGGATTGACTTGTATCAACTCTAGGTTTTCTGTAAATGCTTTATGTTGCTTTGATAGGACAATCATACGTAATTTTAGTTACGGAGCCGGAAACTCCGCATTCCAATGTCAGTAAAATGAAATATGAAAAATATCAGAAACAGGAACGTAAAAGGATAGTCTTGCACAGAACTAAAACGAGCAAGAGTGCAAATGCGTGAAACGGTAACAATAAAAGGCAATTACATGTAGTTTCATAAACCTAACTCGATGTTGTTAACTTTTTTCAAAAAAAAGTCATATTAGTAAAGGCATTTCAATACAGTATAACCTGTCATATTTGACTTTCTGGCGGACCATTCAAACACGGTCACATATGACAGTGGGTCTTTAAATACAGTTTCAAGTCAATGTATTTAAATTGTGAAACCATTATCCAAATAATTGCTAATGTGTTTGTAATTTGTGTAAATGCCAAATGTAATGAGAATCCCGCATGTAATGAAATACGAGATTATTGCTTCCTAATGCGATAAATGTTTAGATTAAAAGCCAGCAATAGCTTTGATGATTTCTTAATAGCATAAACAAAATGTCAACTAGAAGTAACAAATCACATGGTTGATGTGTTGTAACTTCGTTAATGTATTAATTTTGTCGATTATTTTTACCACCGGCTTCAAATGTTGTTCTACAAATATGACATGACCGTGGGCAGAAGTTTCTAAATATTTTGGATAGTTGCGGTTGCAAATGTAATACTAGTTTGATCACATCGACTTAATCCAGCGCTTTTCACTTACTTTTCTCTACCTTCATTTATTCAATAAGACACACACTTTTGAAATTGTGTAATGACATATTCTATCGATTCGGTGACATTGTATAATGACGTATTCGATCGCCTCGGTGACATTTGATTGACATATTCGATCGCCTTATTAAAACTGTATAATGACGTATTCGTCCGCCTCGGTGCCATTGTGTATTGACGTATTAATCCGCCTCAGTGAAATTGTGTAATGACTTATTCATCCGCCTCAGTTTGTGAACTGTTCCAAAATTGGTTTTATTAAGTAATTTCCGAAAGAACCTCATGTACTGACTAATACCTATTGACACTTTCTTCTGACGAACAACATCGATGAAGGAACAATTTATTAATGTGAACTTTAAGTCAATTTCTTATCTTTCGCTGTATTATTCAGTAAGCATGACTCTCATTCATTGCAAATTTATCAATGTTTCGTACATTGAATTAATGTTTGCCATTCTTGATGCTAATGACCAAAGCAATCTGACATGTATTGATAATTTGTTAAACCTTTGCCATTCTTGTGAAATTGTTTAACATAATCTGAAATCTTCTGACGCATTCTCAGTCTCTACTGGTGCATTCAAATAACATTCTGACCTTGCAAAAGACTTTTTATTTCATTTTACACTCATAGATTGCAGTGGTATCGATAATTTGTACATTAAGTCCATCTTTGCTTTCCCTGATGTAAATGGTCAACGCAAATAGATATATATCGAGAATTCGATACACGCTTGGTGCAGTTAGATAAACTTTGACAAATTTATTGCCGTTTAACTATACAGTACTAACCAAATATTTAGAAACATTTCCCTTTGTAGGTCTACTAAATAGTTTTTTTATCTAAAATATAATATCTGTTTATTTTGAAATGCTTTCTAGTTTTAGTTTATTTTTTTATATCATTAATATTGTGAGACTATTAAAATAGCATAAAAGCTATGTTATTGAAAATAATAACAATAAACATGCTTTAGAATGTCAGGTGCTAAATCTTTTAGATGTGCTGCTTTCATGACTTTTTTTCACAAACAATGCTTATATGTATTAAAAACGATTCTACAAAAGTACTTTTCAAAATTCAAGAATTGTAATTTTGTCTCCAAACTTTTGATTGGTACTATACATGTACATCGTTCTAGATAGACGATAGATAGTGACGTAAGAAGTTGGCATATCTCGTCTATAAAACTCTGAGAATATCATATTGATATAATTTTAGTAATTACTATGGCTGAAGGGGTTGTTATAGAAAATGATCACCCATCAATCAAGTTTGCCTAGAACTGATTACTTTAATCATTCATTTATCTAACTGACATTTTGTCTGTTTGTTTTGCATAATCATAGTAATTTCAAAGTAAATGTTGATTAGTATTATATTTATAGAAAGTCGATATTTTTGACATTTATGTAAATCAAGCACTGTATGGCCGTAGGATATTAAGTTCCAGATTTAGAATGGCAATAGTAAAATGACATTTTATATGTCTACGTTTTATGGTAATTCACTTGATATTTTTAGATGATATGCACTTATTATTATAAAAACAACTCTAAAAAAATCCACAAATCATCAATATTTCGATATTAGTAAAATGAACTTGCATTAGTGGATTATCTGATGACTCATGGATATTTCGACCAAATGATATGATAAAAATGGTTTCTGTAGAATATTTTACCTAGACTCTATTAGACATTATAATATAAATGAAATGATAAATGCTTTTTCATTTACGTAATGGAAACAAACTATATGCTTTCTAAGCATAGTTCCAATATTGCTAAGTATGATCATTTACGAAAGAAAATGTGCTTTTGTGTTTACAATGGCAAATAATAAAGCATTATGTATTTCTCCAGTTTCTCGCCGTGCAAAACCATTTAATGTGAATCATATTATTCATTAAAGTGATTTGAAACTTAGCACTGTACGAACACCTTTCTGTATAACACCGGAAGTGGCATCAACGTTTTGTATCTCATACTTCCGGTTGAATACTGAATTGTCATTGTGATAGATGATTTACTCTGTTTTCTATTGTTTTTCATTGTGTTCAATAGCTTCCGGTGTTCCCATGGGCAATAAGCATTTTGAGTTGATTAATTAATGACAAGCAATAAACCTATTGCAGAATAAAATAAATTCGCCTCTCGTGATAACTACATAAATGGTAAAAACCCCGACATTGTCGTGCTTAGACAAAATATAACAAAACGTCAACAGTTTAAGTTTCTTGAGCATACATCATTACGTGACTCTATTATTAATATAATAGACGGCTCTCCCGAGAGAGACTTCTATAGAATATACATTATTGTTTAAATACATCACGTCAAGCAATAAACTATTGAACGAGTATTTCTATTTTTAGAGATGCAATGCTTACAGCAATTTGTCGAAAGCTAGACCATTGCCCACTACATACCATTGTCACTCAAAACCATTCATTTGTTCAGAAGCAATTTCAATTAACTTGATGGATGATTGTATTGTTCATCATCATCACCATGACCGTAGCCCTTGAGTAGGCCGTTGGTGCACCCATGTATGAACATCCTTCTTCCATCTTATGTATAGTTGCAATGTGCTTTATTGTAGATGCATAGTGTGTCCATTGTGTTAAGCAGAGAGACAATTGTTAGATAGATACATTATTTATGTAAATACATTTTATTAGGATAAGGAACTATATAATCATTTTGGTTCTCAGCTTGGTGATCTATAATTATTTAAAGCTGATTCTAATCTAGGCTCTACTTTTGGATGAACTGAGAACACGACTACCACACACCACCATACTATTTTTCCCATTTATTTTTAAGTTAGCACCAAATATATACATGTGCCGTGGATCAGTGATTTTTTCAATGTTATAGAACTGCGAGAGCAGTTACAAACATATTAAGTATGTCATGTTCATATGTTGCTTTTCTGCCTCTTCAATACTTTCTTTCTGTTAGTCGTTTGTTTACAAAGAACAGTTTTATATACATGCATTATATTTTCATGAAAAAGTTTGATCAATTATACATACTAGTAAAGCAAATCATACCAAAATCGTTTCTTCCTCTCGGTGTCTTCGACATTAAGTTCACCAATATTGGTCATTAACATTTAAACTTTAACTGATTTGATAATACTAGTCAATCAGTTGTCTTCTAGTTTCTATAATTAGTTTATTCCATGCTGTATACAAATATATTTACATAAATCTTTAACTGTCTACTATAATCAGATTACTTTGGAATTCTGTTTAGGTCGACGCTTGTCTTCTGACAATGAAGAAATGAGGTCAACTACGCATGTTTATTATTCTGGTCTCTTCGGTCAATACTCCAAACATGTAAATGTGAGATTAAAGACACTAAATAAGCTTTGAGAATGACCGCTCATTGAGTGAACGTCTGTTATAACAAAATTTGCATTGGAATTAAACCTTAATGATAATTGAAAGAAACAGTCTTTAATCAAAAGTTGGTTGGAAGTCTGCAATGTTGTGGTTTCAATTCTCCAAAGCACTTTAATGATCGAATGTAAGCTCGATATACCATAACTGTAATTGTGAAATAATAACTAGTATAACTACTATGTTACTCTTAGCAATTACTGGAAGGTCTACTTTGCAAACTTGTATCATTATCAATTTTATTTTTATATAAAGTTGTCCAATTTCAGAGCGGGTTGTACATACTTTTTAACTGTCTCCTTCTAGGTTACGTTAGATCACAATTTATCTTCTACAAGGAATTGTAAACCACAAGAACTCCCCAGTGCATGCCTGTATTAGTTGTTACAAAAGTGCAACCTTATACAAGATTATTTTCGAAATAAGTGTCAGATGACACGACATGCTTACCAATAACATGTGACAACTTGACAAGTTACAATAATCCAACATGAAGTTTTTTTCAGACTTTTTAAACCATCACACGATATCAGCAGACACTATTCAATTAGATAACATATTTCTGTATTCCTAATGCAGATTATTAAGTTTATTTGATATTTTAACCATGTTTGGAGGTCATACTTGATATGTTTCTGGAATTTTGTCAAATCTGGGAGACTTTTAAGAAAATATCATCTGAAATTGGTTTCCCAATTGGGATTACTGATCGTGAGACATGCATCGCGTTGATAAATTAGGAAAATAATAGACCGATTTTAAGCCTGTAGCCACTTACAGATCTAACTCTTGAATCAAAATGTCGACTCAAAATTACCAAGAACAAATTCTGATATTCCGCTAGATAATCAAAAAATCATTTCGATATTCTATGAAATAAGAATGACTCTTAAAACCGATGCACTTGTGTCAAGCAATCGGTAAAGCAAAAGGTTAACACAATCAGACACCCTTCGAAACCATCACAGTGCATTTAGATATCCTTTGACATTATCGTCAGTATTTTGCTCTATATACAGTGCTCTAGATAGACTTCAATCACCTAATAAGTTGCCCACGTTTGACGTACAGATACTTCTGAGAACGTCATATTTATATAAGTAATTACTTTGCCTGAAGGGGTGTCATAGACATTAATTTACCTATCAATCATAATGTCTAGAAATGATTAACTAAACTGTTCCATAATCTAACTGACACCGTTGTCTGTTTGTTTAGGGGTGTCATTATTATTGATTATATGTATTGATACGTATATTATAGAAAATTAATATAGGAGTGACTGTTTTGACAGTTGCTACTAAATTGCGAGTATATTTATGATACTTATTGAATGCTGAGTGTTCTAGCAGTATCTTAACAGTTTTGCTTTATAATTATCTAATTTTGCGATATTACCGAACCTTAGTTAAATGCCAATGAGTGTATATCATTTTTTGCATTAGCAACTGCTGTTACTTAACCTTACTTGAGCTCTGTTCAATTGCTGGTATAAACTGTTACACTGTTTATGCAAAACACTTTTTTCTGGCTTCACACGACGCTTTTGTAATTTATCTATTCCTGATAGTAAAAGTTACGTTTTATAGTTCGGAATAAGTCGGTAAATTTTTGTTGTCAGCAATAGATGCCTACATGTAGAATCGTCAGATTGGTTTTATCGTTTTAAGGATTGGAAATAATTCATAGATTCTTAGATATCTTTGGACGTCAATAACTCAGATAATTTGTTTTTTTTAAAGATCTATTAATCCCTGCCGGTCTCTTACATGATGAGCCTAAAGATGTAAATGGCTTGAACAATGTGTTTCTGTAAATATAATAATGTAGGTTGCAAAAATATGGACTTCGCTTTGATTAATGCTTCAATGCCTTTTAAAAAATGTTGTATATCGAATGAGGATAAGTTAAATATATTGCATTATATTTTGTTTTATTAAAAACATCGAATGATAAAAAACAAGATGAAAATGTAGGGGAATACTCAGACTAATTGGTAACGAAACTAGAAAAGTTCGTGCGAATGGGAAATATAACATCGAAATCAAAATTATTAAATAACATTTAATATAAACTCTACCGTGTCTAGAATATTAATAATGCTGTGCACAGCTTCCTCTAGAGTCGCTTATATTACAATTATATAAATGATTGAAGTCAACAACCCAGACAGTAATTTTTGAACGACGCATTTTCCTATTCAGAGACGAAGTGCTTATAACAAATTGTCAATAGACCGACCTTTCAATATAACTATCATATGTTGTCTCATCGACAATAACTTTTAAATTGTCGTTAAATATCATTACATTGTGGCTTGGCAAATATTTCAATTAACTTGATTGAATAATAACTTGATGCGAAGTAGTTGGTTAAACGTGTATTGTTAATTAATTTTTGAGGTATTATTAGAGGGATACTGATTACATTGTAACATTAAAATTTTCTGAATATTATATTCAGCGACCGAATTAATGGTACTTATCGATTAGACAACCATCTAATAGTTAGAATATTACTATTTACTAATTTAAATATTTATCATAGCTAGTGTCACTCTTTGTATTGTCTTAAAAATGTTTGGGGTCAATACACAAACATCAAATCGAACACTTTCTCTGATACCATCCGTCTTATTCCTTTCTTCTCCAGCTTGTTCCACTCATACCATCTGTCAAGTAATTTATTTAATTCGTTACCAATTTGACGTGATGCACAACCTCATTTCTCTTAAGGCTGATTGTTGACACGGTTGTGGACAAACATGATAAAGAGATAATTGATGTCTAAGTATTGTCCTATAATTATCATAATTAGTGTTTACTACACTTTATTTATCAACATGACTTTCTATTGTAAACAAATTAGTCAAGAAGCATGTTTACATACAATTGTCTCATCTGATAATGAAGAAATGAGGTCAGTTAAATACGTTTACTATAAACAATTTCTTCCAATGGGGAAATCTAATAAGCTTTGAGAAAAATCACTCAGTACAGCATAGCATACGTTTGTTGAAATCTGATTTTATTGAAATATAATCACAATGTAATTTCTAAAGAAACAGAATATATACAAGAAAAGCTCAAAATTAAAGGATTTGCGGGGTCTACAACCTTTTGGCTCCTACTTCTCTAAGACATCTATTGAAGACGATATAACCCAAATGCCATCTGAAAACTTAGGTCAATACACCAAGCATATCAAAGCACTCTTGTAATGAAGTTAGACAAATCATATTATTATTGAGATTACTCGACTTTCTACTAGCGTCAGAAAGTGTCTCGAAGTACGCTTGTAACTCGATTAATGTTAGTGAACTTCTTCTCTTAGAATAATTTTATTGAAAAGAAAACCGAAAAGATAAAATGATGGGTAGTTAATGCGAGATAAAACAAAACCAAGCACAGTGCAGTTTCTGGAGTAGCTACTAGTGCACAAGCAAAGACACGAGTAGGTGTATCCTGATTGATCCCATCCACGTTTGAGGCTCTGATTTTGTACTTACTATTTGATCAAATGTGCAAGATTGGGCATATTATATTTTCTCTTACTTTTAACATTATGTAAAATTGGAGAAATTAATTGTCTAACTTGTTCACCCAAGTCTGAATATAAGCTTTTTGAAATTTTCTAGTAGTACATCTGTAATCGTTAAGTCTATATACCAAATTAGATTTAACAAGTTTCATTTTAAAGTCCATTCTATTACCAAGTCTATTGTCCATAACAAGAGTGTTACCTTCACCTAAGCTTATTTTAGACTTAAGTGGCTGTTGAAAGTGGCATTATTATCAATAGAATAGACATCTAGACAAATTTACAATCCTCAGGGATAATGTTTGTTCTGTCTGCCATTTTAATAGCCTTAGGAAAATATTGTCATACACTAACCTAATGGGTTTAATTGTTTTTACATTGCATTTGTCGTGTTTTGGTTCTTTGGACAATATAAGCGGGCGTGATTAAGTGATATTGGCGTTAGTTTTTTTATCAATTTAATACAACGCTCTTTATAAATGACTAGACAAATAAAATACGGAGATAACTGACCATGAATGCTGCAAGTGTTTTGACTACATAACATAACATGACATGACATGACATGACATGACATAACATGACATAACATAACATAACATAACATAACATAACATAACAACTATAGTTTTGTAATTTAAGATTATTTTTGAAGCTTTGTTTCGTTCACATATCTTGAGTTAGGTATTTGAATACTGTATTCAGCCATCTTACCAGCTTTCTAGAACTTTTTTTTAAACAAGAAGCAAATAACTTAGACTAGGACAATTGCATATACCTGGCCATACTCTTAACATACCCTTGATTTGTCGGTCCCTGCTTGGCGGAAACCTGGTAGAAGGCAACTTCGTATTGTGTGTTTGAAATTATCAATATTAAAGCATGGTCGTGTCCGTAACGTTAAATTTGTTGGTACCAGCTTAAAGGAAATCTGGTAGAAGTACAACTTCGTCTAGTGTGTTGGAAAATCATAAATTCACATTAAAGTAATAACATTGACATTTATCGAATCTGGTTCATCATTCCATTATAATGTTGAATGCTTTTGATAATCACTTGAGAACATCATTGCAGTTCCAAAACACATCATTGACGTTTCCAGTATCAATATTCGGTATAAACATTAATTTCGATATGAGTACGTTTGATTGTACTGTTTTATCTTTTCAAGTTACTCAATAATCATCCTTTTCGTTTTGGTGCATTAGGTACGTGATTAAACTCGAGTGGAAGAACAGTTGAACTTTTAAAGTAATTCATATTATTTTACAATCCTGTTTTAAAACTTAATTTGTAGAATGTCAAAAACATAACCGAGGTACAAAAACAAATGACACGTCCATTATTTGGAGTTATAACAGTGCGGCAATAGGTAGGATTGTCTAATTGCATCCTATTGAGTACCATTGTCAATTTTGACGTATTTAACAAAACATATTTTGTGACATTCCAAATGTATACCTAGGAGACTGCAATCGATTAAATGACATTGTAAGTTGCAAGTTTGTAACATGAAGCCGAATTAAGGGATGTTTTTGAATATGTAGACACACGGAGGCGTTATGCTATTTCCGTTATGCAGAGCACAGCAGACTTTTAATAAAAACTAATTAAGTATCGTATGTTCCTGTTTGTATTCCTTTTGGAATGGCAATGACAAATTCACTATTGTAGTCGTGCAGCGAATTGCATTTGTGTAGAACCAATTGAGTGCTGTGACATTTTTGTGCTTCACTTATGTAATGGAATTGACAAATACAATAATTGGTATTTTATGATCGCGGCATGTTTCGTTACCATTTTGTATTGTATTGTAAATATTGCAATATTGGCATCTTGTTATATAGTACCCACCAAAAGTTTGGAGACGAAAAACCTTAATTACTAAAAATTCTTGAATTTTGATGATTATTTTTGTAGAATCATTATTTTTAATACATTTAAGTATGGTTTGTGATAAAATGAAAAATAATTTCAACACATTTATAAGATTTATGACATCCTATAGCCTCCAAAACCATTTTTATTGTCATTATTTCCGATAACATTACTTTTATTCAATTTTTGTAGTCTCCGTTATAATTATAATGGTAACAAAAAAAATATATAAACAAAACTACAAAGCATTTCAAAATAAAAAGTTACCAAATTTTAGATAAAAGCTATTTATTAGGCATACAATCTGAAAATGTTTCTAAACTTTTGGTGGGTACTATACAATGATTCAATTGATTGTTTAATACGATGACATCGTGGTATTAATAATGGAATTGCATGAAGCACATTATAATAATATTAGTTATAGAAATGCATATGATTTGGATCATCTATTCAAGGTATTCATATATCGTAACATAATAAAAATAGATTTACAGAGTGAGAGTGGGCGAAGGTGAATGGCTACAATCTTGAATGGGTGGTATTTGGGCCACCAGTATTAACTGGGGTGGGGGTTAAATATATTTCTGGCTACTTAGTACAAGACAAGGGTGACGTAAAATATGTAATAGAAATTGAGATGGAGAGTGGATGTGGTATTTCACTATTTATTCTGTCTTAGATTGGTTAACTTTGGGCCATTAGTATTTTCTGGGGTATACAGTAAAGTTTAACTATTAAGACCAGCAAAATCGATGGTCTTAATAGTGAAACGGTCTTATAATATAGATACCTTTGTGTTCACAAATTAAGTATTTGGGTCTCGCATGATTGTGGTCTTAATAGCAGGACTTTACTGTAATTTGATGATTTTACAACAGTTAAAGTTTATTTGTGAAACATAGTTAAACTCATATGTTGCTTTTAGAATTTTCTTAGAATTTGCTAGGATGATTTTTTGTATTGTTTCATTGGTAATTGAGAATCGGTTTACCCTGAAAACAGGATTTTTTTCAAGGACCTTTAGAGTGCATTGTATCAGAGAATAATCTGAAAGTGGCATTTTAGGGTAACAATTTGTAATTACATGTATTGTGCCTGTCATTGTGTCATATACATTATATAAACAAGGTCACTTTTGTCTTTAGTACAAACTGAAGTAATGACGCAAATATCAATGCCAAAAATTGAGTGCATACTTCGAGGTTGTTACGAGTTCATGGTCTCTTGTCTTGGCCTTTTGCACTTTCTGGTAATGTTTTTCTTTTTGCTCGATTTATCGTTTCATTTGTGCCGCAGCCGTGGCGCAGTGGTTAGCATGTCTGACTTCGAATCCGAAGATCGCGGGTTCGAGCTCGGTCGCGGTAGGTCATAAATGAGTTGTCGACCTCGTGGTAGGGTAAGTTAGTACTCGTGATAGAAAAAAGTCCATGGAACTCTATAGTAGGAAGAGCTGGCCGTCGTATATATGACCTAAATATGTGTTGAATACGACGTAAAAAAAACAAAAATACAGAGAGTGAGTGGGTTAAGCTGAGTGGCAATAATCATAGGTGGGTGATATTTGGGTCACCAGTATTATCTGAGGACTTACTAGATGTTCGTTTTACTAAGTATAGGATAACAGGGACTAAAGGTAATGAAATAGAAATGGAGAAGACGAGTAGGAGTTGGTATTTGGCTGCAATCTTTGGATTAGTTGCCGTTGGGCCATTAGTATATTCTGGGATATAGTTTTGTTACTTTGTTCGAACTATAAATTTTATTATTGCTGAAGCGTATACAGCATAGATTGCATCCTATTGTTCTGTTTACACACATTTTTATTTCAACTTTGTTGAGGACAGGTACATCCGACCCATTGACTTGAGTTTCTTTACTAAAATCTATCGCTCAAGATGCTATGAAGGTTATGGTTTAACAAGGTTATGGCCTTGTTTCTGTACTCTAGTATTTTCTTTTTGTTTTCAACTTACGCTCTGCTCATTTCCGTCATGTTATAGACCTGTCAATAGCAGGGGTGTAAAATTACATAAATGACACAGGAAATTTTGTTTAGATATTGTCGATCCCAGAACTGGAATGTTTTCCATTACGTTGGTGAGGATAATAATCTATGTCAAGGGTATGCACTGTGCAATAAACAAAATCAGGTTTTTATTACTGGACAGTAAGTCCTTTGAAATCAAAATGTTACAGGACCAAACCAAGTCTTACAGGACCAAAGACATTTTACTTTCTGATGAATTCAATATTGAGTGAATGAAATCTTTGCCAGACAGTCTGTCCTTTAAACATGCAGATCTAGACGTACCTTCTACTTTTTTACAGGATTTGTCGGTTAGTCTGCCATGTCTGTTGGTGACTGATTAAAGTAAGCGACTACAAAACATGTTTATTTGTAAATATGAGAAGAAAATAGAATTGTTTTTCCTTTCATAATTCATAATATAATTAATCATATGTACTTCGATATTCGTACGCACGCGACATCTGCAGGTACCTAGACAAAGAAAAATATGTTTTGATATTTTTGTTTACGAAATATAATAAAGACAGGAAGGCGGGATAGAATTTCAGTTAGAGTGTTGTTTTGTTCCATGGAATGAGAACTGTGTAATGCTTGTTTATTGGTCATGCGATTATAAGCAGACGTACTCAGGTCGTTTACTAGGTCGTGCGTGTTTATGTAGTTTATAGAATGGACTTGTCCATTCAATAGGTGAATAAGGTGATGTACTAATATAAATTAACCGAATAATGCAGTCGATTTAATAGCATTCAACGTTTATTTATTATAAATAGTGCAGTATTTGCATTGTAAATTGAATATTAGATATGATATTAAGTCAATTAAGTATCATTAACTATTAAACTATTATATTGGTAAAAATGCTTCATCTGGCAAAAATTGAAAGCAGTTAATAGTCGCATTGTTTACATGGACGACCAGTCATGTATATGAATACCATTTTTCAAAAAAATAGCATATATAGTCCGTTTTTTCTCAACTGTCAAAGCTTGAATAATTTACGGTTACTGAATGCATTGTTTTTGTACTGGTGGCCTAATAGTTTTTAAAAAATTATTGACTAAAACATATCATACGACATAAGCAGCTTTACTCAATCATAATACACACTTTCGGAAACTCATGGATGTATTACGACAATAATTTTAACAAACGCATTCACCGTGAAATTATTCATGTTTTGACAGTTGAGAAAAAAAAACAATAAAATGGAATTCATTATACTCATTGTATAATGTCGTATTTTGGAATCGAGAGAAAATGTAAAAAAAAATCGCCAGGAAAAGGCTCCAGAGGGGATCGAACCCTCGACCTCCTGTTTACTAGACAGGCGCTCTAGCCACTGAGCTATGGAGCCGATATATTCATAAAACTAGAATACGAATTAATCATGTCTGCGAGAATAAAACTAGATGTAAAAGCTTATCTGTGAAATTATATTATATAATTATTTAAGCTAGATATTAAAACTTTTATTAACAATTTTACGACGAGTTTATACATGAGCGGCGGCCAGCTCACCAAACCTTTTTTACTTGACACATTTTTCTCTTCTATAGTGCTCGCTAATCGTTCTACAAAGAGTGACCACTTTTTCCTCTTCAGATGACTTCAAACTTTAACCATTTCTGACCGAGAATCAAACGCGGGACCCTTTGATTATTATTTCTGCACTCAACCGCTGGCCAACGACATCGATTTGGACTTGGGATAAACGTTTGATATTTGAGATTTCTTTCAAATGGTATACGCTGAGGCACTTATTAAAGACACGTTGACAGTGAACGGCGACGACAACATTAAGAAATATCTTGGAAAACACATTTTATACCACTGGTGTCAATAACCTCAATGGAACATTATTTTTGCGTGAATATGGCTTCATTTTTAGCTGTGATCTAAATGGAGACAGGTTATATAAAGGATGCTGTCATTTCCTATTTGGCGTAGCAAGCTCAAAATTGGTTCATTGGCCTTCCGATAATAGAATAAGAAAACAGTCTCAAAAACACGTGTGTCGTACTCACCTAATCTACCTAGATCTACAATGCTTTCCAAAAGTAAATTGGACAAAATCTATAGTTTCTGGATATAAAAATTCACAAAAATTTACGTTTGAAAAATAAGACAAAAATAGTCATAATTATGAGCTTAAACCAAATTCAGCATTTTTAAATGATATTTATTTGGCATAGTGTACAAATAGCAAAATTACAAAAGAACAATTTTAACAACAAATTTTTAACCGGACTTACGTTTTTTTATATAATTACCTCCCTTGCATATGAAAATATAATAATTTTAAACGATTATTAAAATATCTAACATGGTAAAAAGTATAGAAATACAATTTATAAACAAATAAAACTATTTCTATAATTATTCAACTGCCATAATATACAATTTTTAGTTAGGGATTTTATACCTTTAACATTTTATCCCTGATCTGTAATAATTTTCCAATAATGTTAACACGTTGAACACGTTATTATAGCATATTTACTGCATTTAAAAAGTATACATGTAAATCACCATGAATTTTATTTTTAAAAACGTGTATTATTATTTTATAAATAGAATGTTATTAACTGTGAAAATACAAGGGCGGTTCCAGGTTTTTTAGGGGATGGGGTCCAAACTTTTTGCTAGGGGGGTCCAAACTTTCGAACCACAACCACATCATAGACTGTTCGCAGAATAACGCAAAATAACCATTTGATCTATGTTAAGCACAAAGGCGAGCGAATTAAATTTGGCTTACAGTTAAATTAATACGCACACTCATGGATGGGAACATTTTGGAAATTTCAGGGGGGAGGGTGTCTGGGACCCCCCCCCGACCCGCGCTAGATCCGCCTATGAAATAATATTGTTGTATTTATTTTCATGTAATAAAATAATCTTTGTTTCTCTATCAGTTTACAAGTATTTTTACAATTATTGATTTCATAATCTATAGTCGGTTTAAAAGCTCATTAGAGCTTCTGTTATTTATTTTGTACCGACTAAAAAACGACTATTCTAATCTGTTCTATTCTAGTCTGTTTTGTTCTATTCTGTTCTGTTCTGTTCTATTCTATTCGACGAATGTTCGACGCAGGTTCGACTATACACGTGTATAGATAACGGTTGTCGAATTAAAACCTATTTATCGAGCGTGTCGATCATATCGGCTCCATAGCTCAGTGGCTAGAGCGCCTGTCTAGTAAACAGGAGGTCGAGGGTTCGATCCCCTCTGGAGCCTTTTGGTGAAAACTTTTTTTTAATTTTTATTTACTTTTTATTTTTTAATTTTTATAAAAATACATTTGTATAAATTTATTTAACTCAAATTATTTTTCATGGCCAATAAAAATAACTAAAATTGATAATATTTAGTCAAAACATTGTTTCGAAAATTTATTTTAATTTTTTTTTCAATTATGCACGCCCTACTTGGTTAGTCGAGTCAGAGACGCTATCTTTATCTCTGGGCGAGTTCTTAATTAAGAGGAGTGTATTTTTCAAATATTGCACTGTTAGAAAGCATGAAACTTAAAATGCTTAAATAAAAAAATTAAACAACGCCGGTCGCTTTGAGAAAAAATACGTTTTTGTTAAAAAAACAACCGACACAAATCTTTTGATGTCAAAAAGTACTACGATAAAGAATTAAAAAGCTAAACGAACTTGATTGACTTTAATAGATAATGATTAAAAAGTTGACAAATTGCTCTAAATTGGGTTCAAATGAATTTGTATAAACTCAA
This sequence comes from Mactra quadrangularis, assembly GCA_025267735.1. Classification (NCBI taxonomy): domain Eukaryota; kingdom Metazoa; phylum Mollusca; class Bivalvia; order Venerida; family Mactridae; genus Mactra; species Mactra quadrangularis. The sequence continues at coordinate 886,737 of CM046310.1, forward strand.
CAACTTAAAAAAGAACTTTATCTCCGTTTTGCGAACTTAAAAGTCTTGATAATGTTTGCATCAACTAAGCTATTATCATGACAAGGTATTAAGTCACATATCTACCGCAAAAACCGTGTAGATACGCAATAAATGACAGTACGCATATAATTATGACGTCATATCATCCGATCTCACGAGAATTCCATTGTTGCCTAGGAGATAGTAACATATTAAAGAATTTAATTGTTTCCACGTACTGTAGAATCAGTTATATTCGTGAGAGTGTAATTTTCAAGTATTTTCGCAAATGACATGACTGATGAAGTTTTTTTAACCTTCGTGATCTCTAACTAATAAAACCGAGGATGTCCGAATACCGAATAATCCCTGCCATCAATTTTGCGTACGAATTTGAAATTTGATTTTTCACTTTTCCTTTAGAAATTTTGCGATGATTATCTCAGTACACTTTTTATTTCGTATTTAGGACAAAGATCAACTCACCTAACTAGCCATTCTGGACACTTTTCTCTAAACACTACTCGTTTACCCTTCCACCATTCTGAATTACCTCGGCGATCTTCTACGCAGATTCTTCGTAGATGATCGCCGAGGTTGTTCCGAATGCCCTTCCACCATAACCCGGCGGAGGAAATAGATGTCAAATATCAAATATTCATGAATGGGTCAGTCGTAGCTACTTGGAAATTTTCGTGACCTAAAAATGTACAAACACGATTTAGTTCAGAGTGATGAAAGGGTATTACCTATCGCCGCGAGGAATCAAACTTGAAACGGCCATTTCGAAATCCTGCATTCTATTACTGCGCCTCGACCGTGGGGTGTATTTTGTATGACTATGATATTCGTTTTTAAAGATTTTGGCAGCAAATTATCAAAAACCTTACGACATTTTAACAATACAATATACAAATGTAAACGGATATACGACTAAAATCAGTGGTAAGACACTTGATAAAATGCACCCCTGAATCTCGTTTATGTTTTATGCCCGGTTTTACATTAATTAGAAGTACATACTCCCACGACATTCAAAATGATGACATTTTTTCTTTTCTACGTTATCAGTCAATCTAGACATAATTTAAGGTCTTAGATCTCCTTGACAAACCCATTTAAATTCAGTCTTCGAATTTAGCCACTGGACTGTGGACCGAGTCCACCGAAATCACCAATGGTCTAGTAACTTTTAGAATATGAGTGGTCAGTCTGTCCACCATCTTTTACAGCCACCATTTTCCATATTCAGTAAAAATCTCTATTTGTAGTGAAATTGTTTTATAATGGAAAGAGCATGAGTAGCAGTTCGTAAATCAACGAGCTTTTTACAAAACGATCGTACGGGATCGTGAGTCAAAACAGACAATATAACTACATGTATTTATTAAACCATACTGTGTTCCTATCAAGTTGAAACTTCCACAGAAGTTGGACCCCTTTTACAATTAATTATGTGACAAAATTTGTCGTAAGTCACAACTTCTTGCAATCGGGAAGGTAATTATTAATGTTTGAAATACCACAGAACCATTGGTCAATGAAAATAAATCTTTGGATTGGAACAATTTGTCGTGATTTCCACCCAGTCTCAAATTTAAAATAATTATCGCGTTCGTCATTTTGACTAATTAATTTAAATCACTAGTTTGCTTATATTTATTTATATATTTGACGTTTTCATTCAGGAGACCGCTTGTTAATATCACGTGATCATTTCCACACAGGTGTCCCGTGCAATGTAACTGATTGAATAATGTGTCAATTTCATGTGTCAATTTCTGCACGTGGCGCACGTGCCCCGTAACTTATTGAAAAATGTGTCAATTTCTGCACGTGGCGCACGTGCGTTGTAACTGATTGAAAAACTAATCAATTTCAAATGTCAATTTATGCACGTGGCGCCCATGCCATGTAATGTTTGAAATAGGGCACGTTCCTTAAGGCGATCGCTAGCTAGCGATTTGTAGCGATTTCCTACGGAACGGTTTGCTACGATCGAGCAAATTGTTTCGCTAGCTAGCGAAACGTAGCAAGTTTTTTTCTTGCTAGCTGTATCATTCGGAACACTTCTGCTTATTTCAAAATGGCTTCCCCCTGTTGGAATGTGTTTCTTTTTCAAGAATACTGATATATATTTCATTTAATGCATATATTTCGTCAAAGAGGTTAAAAAGAATGTTCATGGGGATAATGGATTAAAATATTTTTCATTTGTTACAATTTTGAACTATTTGTTTGAGGAAGTCGCCATTTTGTTTTCGCTAGCTTGAAGCAAACCGTTCCGTAGACCTCTTATGCTACAAAAAATCGCTTTCAAAAAGCGACAGCTAGCGATCGCCTTGCGGAACGTGCCCATAGAGCATGCGTAGCAGTTTGGATTGAGATTTATCAACGAGCGAAACACTTTTGAAGCAATTTGATTGGCTGAGAGGGTAATAAAGTTGATTGTGGTATGTAGACCTTAAGTTATCGAGATATTTTAACAGGTACTTGTAACATGATCATCACGATTAGCTTTTAAATCTTTCTCTTTTATCTTGACCTTGACGAACTGAAGTTTTCATTCTGGGATGGTAACATACGTCTTACTGAAAGTCTATGTCATTAGGTCACTGAGTGATTGGGTAGTTGCTAAGACATGCGGAAATACAGCGTTGAATTTAAATACACACGCTATGGTCATTCCCGTAAATTATTGGCCGTAGCGTAGTTGGAGAATGCATTAAATTGTTTTGAAGCCAGAAATTGGTCTTAGCGCAGATGAAAAATGCATAATTTCGAATTCAGAAATTGGCACTAGCACAGTGGTTGAATGTAGGGCATGGAAACCGGATGTGAAGGGTTCGATTCTGGTCGCGCTATTTATACTATACCGTGAAATGTCGGAAATAATGTCAATTTTAGTCTGTATTATAGCGATGAATAGTACTAAAACTTTTATTTGTTTTCATAAGTTTTAATGCTTTGAAACTGTGCCACAATATCACAGACTAGCGTGTTTCCCCCATTTACAGATGAGTCCATAATTAAAAAATACAATAACACGCCATGTTTACAGAAAACTATTTTTAATTGTTTTTTCGGACTGTTAGTTTTTTTTAATTAAAACTGTACACGAATGTACACCTTGCTGTCACGACATAGTATTACTAAAACATGATTGACAATAAAATAAACTGTTTTAAATCATTATTTTATATTATGATTTATCGCGGGTACAAGACCGCAAACTTTTGAAAACCAAACCTCAAAAATGTCCTAATTAAAATTCTCGGTATGTGTTAAAACTTAAACCTAACCGAGAGGTTCTATATAACCGGGTGTTGCCTGTAATTTAGAAGTATGATAGTTATACCCTTCTTCAATGTAGAACACCCGAGGAGTGGTTTAAAGCAACTTAAACATATATTTGGCTTTTTTCTATATTTGTGTGAGGTTGGTGCACCCTAGAACCCATTCTTATAACCAGTGGTTATCAAGATTGTCAGTTGTCAGTCACTGACGAAAGTATGTGCTTAATAGTTGGTTAACACCTAAATCCAGAGATTTAGCCTTTCCAGGAACAGAGAGTATAGGTTGACTGACCGCCGTTATATGACCTGTACAATGTGTTGCTACGGCGTTAAACCTAACAAAACAAACAAACAAATCGAGATTCTCGATACTAGTTAGATCGAGAATCTTGATAATCTCTGGGTACTAGTATGCTTAGAACCTTGTTAAAACCCCTAAATCGCAATTATTTTGTTCGCCACTGTCCGCTCTTAGGTGGAAACCCCTTAGGGTTCTTGTTTTCCTTATTTCTTTTTATTTGTTGCGTTCTTTTATAACAAAAGTTTAAAAAGTCCAAAAACATTCCCCTCTTTGCTTTTTTGCTGTTTGGTAGATCTGTCCCTTCCAATACGGAAAACCCCTAGGTTCTTGTTTTCCATTTATTTATTGCGTCCCTTTTATAACAAAAGTTTTTTAAAAAAAATCTCCTTTTTTGCTTTTTTGACTGTTTCATGGGCAAGTCCGTGTTTTTACTGTCAGTGGTGCATATATTACCTTTACTAATTTACATTATTATCATTATTATTATTATTATCATATACCGCATTTGTATAGCGCTCTTTTCATATTGAACATATGTTCAAAAGCGCTTCACAATCATATGCATAATTAGGAAATATGAGTGTAGATATAAATGAAAATGTTTAAGAGATGATAAAATATAAAATAATAAAATGAAGACTAATATAAAACTAATTACTTTTAAGTACGGATTAATTATTTTATCAATTGTTAGTACAGAAGTACTGTAGTGAGTATTTAAATCAGCAGGGTTCATGTATGTTAAATAAAATTTACCAATATTTTAAGAAGAAATCTGTGAACGAGTCGCTTTTAGACCATTTGAGATATAGAATTACAAAATGCACGTTCCTGTATTTACAAATACTTGGTCTTCCATTTCATGTCATAAATTTTAAAAACTAAGAATGAGTTGTAAATCGTGATGAATTTTTTCTATCATACAAATTATTGACTTAAGTAATTGATATGACGTTTGCATTCAAAATTTATGAATAGACAATAATTGCACATTGCAAAATTAAAATATGAATTACAGGCCCGTATGAAGAATTTTTAAGATTGGGAAGGGCCCGCTGTCTGTTGGTCTATAGTCACCCCGGTCTAAGCTAATTATAGACAAGGACCCTTTATAATAGGGTCCACGTTATAGAATTCTAAAACAGATTTTACTAAATATAGTATCAAAATTCGAGCACTTTTGGGTGGTTATGACGGTCGCGTGATTTATTTCTTTCATGTCCTGTTCTGTTTTACCTTATAACGCGTTATAACTAGTTCTTGCTAAGCCCAAAACAAAGAAAGACACTAATATATTTTATTGGAATGTCTTTCATAGTCAATGTTAACCACATAATTATTTTTGCGCATAAATTCAGAAAATCGTTAATTATTTAAACTTAATATCCGGGTACAGTTTAAAAGCAAGGTTGTCCGTATTCATTAAACTAAGTTTTTTACATTTGGGTACCCTGACCTTGAATTGATAAAACAAATAGGATTGGTTCGTCTACAAACGATTGGCCAATCTAATTACTGCTTTTATTTTAGGCCAAAAGAAGTTGTTTCTGTGTTTGGTAACACTTTGTTCTTTAGGATTCTTTCTTTGAAATAAAAGTAATGTCTGTCCATACAATCGATTGCAAGACCCTTTATCAGTATATAAACGACTTGATGTACACATAAAGTCACAATTTGAGCCTTTTTTTAAAATCCCAGTTACATGTACAGGACAGCTCACCCAACCATTTCTCTAAGTAAGCACAAATACTATACTTTTATACCTTGCATAACGGTTTTCTTGCATGAAAAGTATGGTCCGTAGTGCTTATGGCTTGAACCCACGAATCTTTAGTCAGTATAAATGGTTAAAAGTTGTCGACCTTAACCAGAAAGCAAATACAAATGTTTCTTCCATAAATTGTAATAGTAGGTGCCTGGATTTGGTCCCATGAACTTTTTATCAGTAAGAGATTGTGCATTATAATTTGATGAAAGCGACCTCATCACTCGATTGCATTGGTTGCGTCGGCGGGTTGATTTGATTGAAAACTGAAAAACGGCCAAACAATACAATAAATTAATGGGAAACATGGACGCTGTATTTAATGGCTTACTTGAAACAGGAGTAATTAATCTTGACTGTAGTTTATTCAACTAATCTATTGACAAATAACGCCATTGTCATAGAAACAAAACGCTGGTTGTCATTCTATTTATAGTAACAACGAGGTGGTATTCATACGCTTAATTGAAAAAAATAGTTCCCAGAGAATAAACCGACGTGGGAATAAATGATATTTGAATAAGATTTTTATTAATAAAAGTGACGTCATCATAGCATTAAATACAGTAAAAACTCTCTCCTAAAGCCATAGTTGGAACAGTGCTAAACGAGCGTCATTTAAAGGTCACAAAGGGAGCAATACAAAAGGGTCATTAAAGAGAGGTGGCAATATCAGGGGAGGCAACTTTTGTTAGAAAACGCTCTACAAAGCTTAGTTTTGCATGGGTTTTGTTGAGATATGGCTGTCAGTACCACGTTGGCAATACCACGTGACTATGCCATCACAAATGCTACGGTTCGATTTAAAATTAGTATAATTACGCACAAAAGGAATACTTTTCCAGGGTGTTTTCAGTAAGTATAAATTAAGCGTTGGAGACGTGATGCATTGCAAAAAGTACATGAATACACATTTCTACCTACTCTCGCGTAGGTACCATTAAATCTGACAAGATTTAAAGACTAACAGCTCTTTGAAACTTTGAGTCGATATTGATTTATCACTGTTTTCTTCTTCAAAACCGTAGCATTTGTGATGTCATAGTCACGTGGTATTGCCACCGTGGTTACCGAGAGGTGACTGTTAACACAGGTATCACTGTATTTCTAATGATAAATATGGCTGACATCGCTATTAATGGAGTCTTAATAGTTTCTGTTTTCCATTGCATTAAGTATATAAATGGATGGAACTGTCTGGGTAGCATGTTTTATGAAGAAAATTCAGTGATTTAAGGAATTCCTGATATTTTTGTGGATGACATTTCGAGTACAGGTCAGAACAAGGACACTTGGAATAAAAAGGGTGAGTACTGCATTATTGTAATTGCTTTTTCATAGTTATACTTTCTGTTCTCTGAGGTTTTTTTTTTTAATTCTAATACATGTTGACTCTATATGCATATGTTTTCTCTCAGCGGTCCTATTTCAATCTTAGAAGGGATGTGGTCGAGAGGTTGCGACGCTGGACTGGTAATCATTGGATAGCCAGCTCCGCTTTGGTACGAATCCCACCCAAAATGCATTATGTTATTTCTTTGAGCAAGAAACTTTATACTACTAGCGTAATATAGAACATGTATTCATAAATTCAAATGCTTTATAAATTCGTACCATTAATACCATACCTCTTTTGCACGAGATTTTCAAATACATTGCAAGCTTGCATTTTCAATAAAACTGATTTTTAATTACAACGCTTGTAAATTCGAATCTGCGGATTAATTATTGAAACCGTATGCTTTTAGAAACCTAATTATATACTATAAATTCTTGCAATGTCTTTTTACTGACATTTCGTTACAAAAAGTCGAATTTACGTAGGCAATTAAAGGATTCCTGTGTTTTCTTTGTAATTTGTATTTCACCATGGCAATTTACGTGCGTCTTATTTCAGAGTTAACAAATAACGTTATAAAACTTAAACATTGTCTTCAAAAAGTTCAAAGACAAATGAATTTTGGTAAAGCATTGATATGCGGCATATGCCATAAAATTCAACTTTAGTATAATTAAAAGAAGAAATTAATTAAGTTCTGGTTTAAAGGGCCATATTGGTTAATGCAAAATCATGCAAGTTTTTGACTATCTTAAGTCCTGTTTCACATGTTCAACAAAAAAACAAAATGCCTCTATATTATTACCATTTCGCTATTAAGACCATTTCGCTATTAAGGCCATTTCGCTATTAAGGGTCATTTCGCTATTAAGACCATTTCGATATTTAGGCTATTTCGCTATTAAGACCATTGCGCTATTAAGATCATTAATTTTTGACGGTTCTAATAATGAAACTTTACTGTATAATAAATACATATGAAAAATATTGTTTATACAAAATCAACATCGTAAACCAAAATAAATCAACAAGAGCTCCAGGCTTGACAATCTCTGACAGAAATAATAAAATTTATTCCTGCAATTAAATGACACCTGTGTTGCATTAAACGCATATTTTTCAATGACTGTGGCATTTTCGGAGTTATTATATAATAGTTAATAATAGTATTCCATCAATATCCCATAATACATTAATATATATAATTAGTACTTCAGCTGTGTTTTGTAATATAATATGCAATAAACACTCTATTGTCTATATTATATAATTATTTTATTACTATTTATTAAATTGTTTTTGTATTTTCCATCCTATGGAACGCCGTTGCTGTGTCACTCAGTTGTAATTTTATTACACAATAGTTAATAAATATTTGTGGTCATATTATGTTATAAGCTAATTGCTACTTTATAAGAAAAATGATTTTGTTTTATTAATTCTTTTTGTTTTTCATAGTATGGAACGCCGTTGTTATTTCACTCAGTTGTTATTATATAATGCAATAGGCCTAATCAATAAATACTTGTGGTATTTTAATTTTATGAGCGAAGTAACCACATCATTACGTTATGATTATGCTTTGTTCGACTGCTTTAATTCTATGGAAAGCCGATACTGTTTCATCCAGATGTGATTTTATTGTGTAATAACTAGTAGATATTTGAAAAAATAAACATGTATGTGTATAATTATGTATGTAATGGGAAGTCATAATTTACTATCAAGTACTAGAGTAAATCATAAAACTCAATTAGCAACGCTCGTTTTCTACCCTTAAAGTGCCCACTAAACAAAGCAGCAACGGCGTTCCATATTTCAAGTCTACCTACGGACGATTTTTGTTGCGCTAAAATGAATTATTAAGTTATTGTTCTAATATTTACGTTCATCATAAAATAATACTTACGACTGGATTTGCGGTCGTAAAATATTTAACTTTATTGCTTATATAAGAGTTATATACAATCGTAAGAAATTCAAACGATTGTTTTTCCAATTTCTTTTGAAATTGATGGATTTCCATCACCCAGACGATTGTATATATTATTCAGTCTCATTGACTTCCGAAGTGCAGATTTATTTAAAAGCATTAACGTTTTGTCCTACCGCCTTTTAAAATATCGTCTTCCCTGCAAACATAAATTGCGACAGACTTTTTAAAAAATCAAAGTACTCAAACTGAAGGTTTTTTATTATTGCTGTTCGAAGTGCCAAAGGTTATCTTCAATGATTGGTGTCCCGCCGGCATTTTGAACACGTGCAAGTTGCAATAATGCGACACGTCTCTTAAGCCCGTAATTTTCTTTCTGCAAACTGAATATCGAAAAGCAAAAACAAAGTTTAAACGAGTTGAGTGTCACGTGGCCTTTTGAGCTCATACTAACGACCTTCAATACAACAGTCACCTCTTCAAAACGGCAAATAAACCGAAGTTCTTTTACTGAGTAATGTAGAAAGGTTTTACTGTATTTAATTTCGCAAAATTGCTAAAAAATATTTTTATTTCATTTCCGTATTTCTGTGAAAAGGTTCATGGCTATTTAAATAAAGTTTTTTACTGCGTATGATCTCTGAAGTTCAACGACCCTTTTAAAATAATGGATAGACCCTTAAACGTGTCATAATATGGGATATGACTACTTCACAAATCCCCTGTCATGTATGAAATAAATATATGTATGACAACCAAGAAACGTGGTTCCAAATCCTAATTGTGCGCAGGCAGTGAATTGTCAGCTTTTTTGGCCCTTAAAGTAAAGCTATGGTGATCAGCAAGTTAGGAACCCTAAATGACTACATTTAGATACAGTCTATTGCTATAGGAGTGTCGCACGTTTGACTGTATGTTCTATCTATCACTCTATAAAAAGAAAGCGGCGAAGAAAAGTTACATACGAAGTATGGGCGTTTTCTGTATACACTTGCTTCAAATTTATACAAGTCACTCCTTCTTCCTTAAGTTAACCAAAGTACAGTACCCGTCTAAAGTCCTTAGACAAAATTCTGGTTTTTTTAGGATTGACCAATTCCCATTTATCCATTAAAGGTACTAGTTCACAGATTTGGTTTATTTTTTCTATAATTAGGGACTTTAGTCAGTTATCTTTCCATGATAATATCTGAAGCAATCCAATTGGTAAGTAGGTCCTTACAGTTGGAATCCTCGGATTTTATCATTGAATTTCTATGTTAGGATAAAATATATTTCATCTAATATCTTTTCTTTTTAATTAAGATATTAACAGAAGTGATAATATTTAGATTGTTTTTTTCCTAAAAATACCTAGCTTGAATTTCAAACAAATTAAATGATTTACAAAAAAGTTATTTAAAATTAATTTTGACAAATTGACATTGAAAAGTAAGGGTAAAATCCGAGTATTCCAACTAATAGGATCAACCTATTTGAAGACTATACAAGAGGAAATAACTGACTAAAGTCCCTTATTTCAAATTACCGTTCAGTGTCTGTAATTGTGTCAAAAATTAATTCTTATTATTTAAATATACAATAAAAGTCACAAAAAATGCACTAAAATTGTCTATACCGTGACATACAGGGTAGATATTTACTGCATGAAACATCATCATTTGTAGTTGTATGTCAATTCGCACTAAAATTGTCATTATCAGAACACTTTCCTGCTTCCAAAAATATTTCCATACTATTCTGATAGTTCTAGAAAAATTGGTATTTAAGTTGAAATATGTGAATGAGTACCCTTAAAGAACAAAACAAAAAGTCAACAGAGCAAATTCCAAAATCAACATTAATTAGTTGATCAACACATGATTCAAACAATGTTACATGAAAAAGCTTCAATTATGGTGAAATAACTTTCAATGTGCATGATCAGTTTTTTTCAATAAGTGATTTTAGTCAGTTATTTTCCCCTTGTATACACTTCAAATAGGTACGTCCAGTTAGTTGGATTACTCGGATTTTACCCTTACTTTTCAATGACAATTTGCCAAAATTAATCTTAAATAACTTCTTTGTAAATCATTTAACTAGTTTGAAATTCAAGCAAAGTATTGTTAGGGTAAAGAACTATCTAAATTTCATCACTTCTGTTAATATCTTCATTAACAAGAAAGATATTAGATGAAATATTTTGTTATACTACATTGGACTTCCATGATATAATCTGAGGATTCCAACTATAAGGACCTACTTACCAATTGGATGGCTTCAGATTTTATCGGGGGAAGATAACTGACAAAAGTCCCTATTTTTCATATGGTCAAAAACTTTTGAAGAGAACTGTATATTTGTGCATGTATTACAATGTATGTTGAAATGCAATTTGTATAATTTCTAAAAATAGATCGTCGTCAAAATAGAATGATATTAAAACATGCGGATGACGGATGATTCAGTATCAATACTGATAAACTGTAATAAGTAAGGACGTCTGCTTCATATTTAAGAGTTAGATTTAATTTCAGTTGGTAAAACGTTTTCTCCCTGCCTTTTTTTGAAATCATAAAAGAGTCTTTCACTATAATCATACGAAAGGGGGCATTTCTTAATACCAGTTTAAAACAGTCAGTGCTCAAGTTGACGTAGTTCCTATGAGCTAAAAAATATATATGCTAATTTGATAGTAAAGCTATTATAAAAACTGTTTTTCACCGTAGGATGTAGATCTGGTTTCGTTTGCAAGTATGACTACCTACCGAGGTAGACCATATTAATGTGGGACGCTATACGTGATCAGCTGATTTAAATACTCGATATTATATATAAATACGTAAGAATATTTGCGTAAACCTATTTTTTAATGACCTTTAGTGCTAATTTAATTGAGATTATTGAATACATATTTTATTGCATAAAATGGATTGGATAAATGACATATAATGCCTCTACACATCCTCTTTATAATTTTGAGTGCTGGAGTATTGTCGTGAGTATTTAAATCAGCAGGGTTAAAGTATGCGCCACTGACAGTTTAATAAATTTTAACAATTCTACTGGGTTTTTTTTTGGCTTGTCTTGTCGAGAATATAAGCATACTCCTATACCAGAATTGATTATTCTCGCTTAAACTAGCGGTGAGGGAAGAGCTAATTTACATAAATGGGCGGGGTCTTTTCCTGTTTTTGCTCTTATAAACAACGATCGTAAAAATCTTAATATAAGCTTGCAATATCCCAAATTGACTTTTTGTTTGAGACGTAGAATAATTTACTGTTTCTTTTCAGAACAACAAAATCTAGAAAAGCAATTTAGTTTTATTTCTGTTGCAGTAAATCTAAGGCCCCAACATAATTTATTAAAGGTTTCTGTTATTTTAATGGCCCAATACAAAATAAAACAAACGTCTTGCTAAGTTATTCGGTGCTAAAACTCTCCAATTTAAAACTATTTTCGTATTGAATTTGCATAGCAGAAATATATGAGTCTGCATTGCAGTGTCTATAATTTAGAAAAAAACTATTATTGAAAACTTTATTTTGCTGTCAGACATATGCTTGCAATATTATCATTTTCGGCAATTTACGTAATGCGTCGGCATTTTCCGTTATGGAAATTCAACAGGCTGATTTATCAATGGCGAGATATTTTAGAACCGGATTTGAGCGTTTTAAAAAGGGTCCTCTATTGACCTTTTTGCATTCCCTTTTTATTAAAACACGACACTGACTGTCGCTATTATTTGATTAAAGATAAATTTATCTGAAAAGCGCACGTTTTCAAGTGGGTAGACCCCTTTCACAAAATTTACGCTTAATATGAAAAAATAAACGCAGATAAAACATAATGCTTTTGAGTAGTTTTTCTTTCTGAGAAAAGGTTTTCATTTTTTGCGCGTAAAAATTGCGCATGCTAAACGAACTTTTACTAGTTTGAATTCTCGTTTTGTACGAAGAGTAACGAAAGCAAACAATCTTTTACGATTTCAATAAGTCTGGTTATTTCCGGAAAAAACCGGAAGCATCCAATATTATGTACGATTTTCATATTCTTTTGATATTTCCGGATTGTAACGAAAACACGCGATGAATAACGAGCTCTTTTTGCATTATACTTCGCACACTTTGACGGAAACTCCCAAAATTTCAATATTGTCAACACTGCTTATACATTACGGACTTTAACAGAAATTCTCGATCACACACGATTTAAGCTTTTCACGCTCTGAACTCTCTGAACTCATCGGGTTCGTCAAGTCACGAAAGTTGCCGAGTTGATACGATTAAGCTTTTCCGTCGAATCAAATCGTTAAAAATTACAATAATAAAGTGTTTCCAATTATATACGTCTGGGATGATTTTATCTAAATTGAAACAGAAGAAGCGATGTTTCCATTAAATAAGAATCAGACGGTCTTGTATTGAACACTCGTTATTCTCGGTATTAAAACGATCTAGACTTCGGTGACAATCGGTAAACTTCTGAAAATTCCGTCAAATTGTTCACACCGCGCGCTGCAACTAAGAGTAAGCGATGCGTTTAGATCGCTTCGACGCTAGCAGGGAATAAATAGATCTATATAGAATTTTCAGGCATTGGTTTGCTGGTTAGTCTTTTTATATACTGTGTGCATTTGTATTCAACCATTTATTGCAGTTTTTAATTTTTGATGATATGTGACTTGTGACTAATAGGTGCACGACCGTGTGAAGAACTTAAACCAGACACAGTGAAGTTATTACTGAAAGTATATTTTTACAAACATTTTGTGATAAATTTTTTATTAACTTTAAATAAGTGTTATAAGTTTTGGATTCTTCAAAGATATTTATAGACAATTTAATTCAATTATATGTATAAAAATATGCTGAAAGGAAAAGGGGCAAAAGTGTCTTTCATTGATGGCGTAAAGTTTACGAAGAAATTTGGAGGTGGGCAAAGAAGTCTTTGATAAAAAAGGTAAAACAAACCTTTTAATTATTTATTTCGAATCGTATGCACATCAAATATTTCTGTTGGATTCATATTATGTTTGAGAAAATATACATGTACATGTAAATGTTTTTAGTCGGATTTTCAACGAAAACAATTGACTAATAGTTTGGCGAAACATGGGCGGGCGGGTAGGCGGGCGGGCGGGTATGCGGGCGGGCGGGCGGGCGTCCGGTGTCGTTAACAATTGCGTTTAAGTTTTTCTTTACCATATATTTCTGCCATTTATTGTCAGATCTTTATGAAACTTCATACAATGAAAACATACCACGCGATAAACAGAATTAGACAGTAACCACAACTCTACATGCTTTTATTATGGATTATTTCCCCTTTGTATTTTTTGCGTTGAAGTTTTTAAATCCGGCTTTAATGTGGTTTCCACTTAACATTTCTTTTTTATTTATTGGGTATTATCGCATTGACCCATCGCTATGATGTTTTATATTTAAAATAATGACGTCATTATGACGTAGATGTTGATGATGTCAATTTTTTTATATAAAAATGTTAGGGTGAGTTTTTTAAAGATAAAAGAGTGTGCAAATTGTCCTATTTTTCTTCGATATTGTGTACCGAATGCATGGATGTTTTCTTTTATTTCATTCGAATCTGGAGAGCAATCATAAAAAGAATGATTGCAACAACGGCGGTGCAAAATTGATTTGAATTGCTATCATTACTTAAGTTTATGCATGCCATAAAACTCTAAGAGCCAAAGTCTTTATTAATATTTGATTACACCGCCTCAAGAAATTAATTAATAAATCGCACTGCCTGTGTTAATTAAAGACGCATTCGGTGATATTAAGTTTAGTTTATAAACACACCTAATAACGGCCTTGGGATTTGTTCCAAACATTCCGAACTCGGTCGGCTTTGTCCTATGAAATTAAAGGTCACGGAAAGTGCCGAATAGATGCCGATTTATTCCGAAATTTCATTCGGAACTCATCAGCGTTTATGCAACTATCTGCATGGAAGATTTGCGAAGGGTTTCGAACGTCATAAACCCTCTTTCTTATTGGATTAATTAGATTATCTACTGGTGAATAATTGACTTGATTTGATCGATATTATGAAACTGATCAAAACTTCGGATAAAATCGGCATTATTCGTCTTTTTCCCGTAGATGTCAGTTCATATTAATGAAAACAATTAAAACATTAAATTTTATAAATTTTCCAGAATTGACGCATAGAAAAAAGTACAGTTTATTCTGTAATTAGAACCATCAAAATGGATGTCCTTAAAGGATGTACTCATTCACAGATTTCAACTTAAATATCAACTTTTTTCTGGAACTATCAAAATTGTTTGGAAACATTTTAAGCAGAAAAAGTTATTTGATAATGACAATTTTAGTGCAAATTGACACACAAGTACAAATGATGATGTTTCAAGAAGTAAAAATCTGCCCAGTATGTCACGGTATGGACACTTTTAGCGCATTTTTTGTGACTTTTTTGTATATTTCTTGCAATCTATTGGTGTGTTTGTTCTAAAATATTAAGTCTTAATTTTTTGACTCAATTACAGGCACTGAATAGTATTTTGAAAATATTGAAAAATCTTGACCAAATCTGTAAACTAGTACCTTTAATAACAGAATGGTCCAAATTACCAAAGTAGTCTTTGTAGTAGTGGAACTGCACCGTACATGAAGATAATGTATTTTGTACTATCTGCCGTACGTAGAGCCAGAAACAATCGGGTCAGATGTTACATGTGTGTTCACCCATTTGCACGTAATTTAAGAAATAGGCATAATTATTATAAATAAACATGGGCACGTATTGTTTTCTTTGTAAAAAAGCTCCATTAAACTAAAAGTACTTAATTATTACGGACGGTTACCTGTGCCAATTGGTTAGGAATTATGATTTCTACGAAAACATTTACAGAATGTACGACGCAGTTTTGACCGGTGGTTAATCTGGTTAATCTTCGTGTATTTTCGTTTGGTCGGTTAGATATGCAAACAAAATTCGATAAGTAAATCGGAAGTCTTCGTACATTATCGGATAATTCCGAATATTTTCGTAAAACTCATAATGAATAATGGAGAAGATCGGAATGTTTCGGAACCATGTATGTAAAACTGTTTATTTCCTTATTCCTTCGTTTAGTCTATTTTCGTAGCCAATTCAAAAAACGAAAATTACAGAAAAAAATCCAAATCGTCCGCTAGCAAACATTGTAATTGATTTAAATAGATTGTGCAAAGCTCATGTTTTATTAACGGTTGTTGATGACATAGTTTCGTGATTGTATCCATTTTAGCAACCCAATAACGTTTTGCTATTGACTGTTCCGTGTTGGTTTTTCTAGATATCAAATTGAAAAGCCCTTTTTTATTGGCGTATTACTTTAATGGGAAATGCATGTATCAAAATTGTTCTTTCTTTTGAAGGAGATAACCTTTTTTACAGCGTTTATTCTGCACGCTGGCGAAACACAAAAGGGAAAAGCCAATTTGCGCCATTATGAGTAAACATTAGCTTATCTGTGCATCAGGCGATCTATTTGGGCACGCGAATGCTTTACTACGCTTTATGCTACTTTGTGCGTATTCCGGGTGTTATCAATTTGAAAAACTATCAGTTTTACAATAAAAACTAGTTAAATGATTATGCAAAAACAGGACATATTGCGTATAAACTGTTCATTGTTTCGCGCCTTAGTAGTGAAACATTAGCGGTCATGTTTAACCATTTGTTGAAGTTCCTCATTTAGACATAGTGCATGTAGCTTTCTTTTGTTTGACTTATGAGTTCATATAGTTTGCCTACAATGAACTGAATGACTCGCCATGCATCAGAAAACAAAGGCAAAGGCAAAACAAGTTTAATTGCTTAATACAATTAATGAACTAAGGTGACCAGAAAGTACTTGCTAGGGTACTATTTAAGTTATTGTGGTGTTTCTTAGTTCAACAGATTTAACTGATACTCAGTGACACCTCACTTTAAGTTTTAGGACCATGCCTAATTAGCTGTTTAAGAAAAATGGATTTTGAAGAGAAGTTGTTTTCATGGGAAAACGGACGTGAGGGTATGATCCTTCGAACGGTTGTTGTGGGTCTCCCGTTATTTTCGTTTTTTAGAAGTTACTATTATTTTGAGGGTGAATGCTATTGAGAGGCGGTTGTTTTTGAATAGGGACTGTTGTTAAAAGGTGGCTTTTATTTAGGGTTATAATTCTTGAGAAATAACTGTTGTTAAGAATGGGTTGTTGTTTATAAAAAAGGTGTTATTGATATTCGGTTTAACCTCTCTATAAGTTGCAGGACCACGCCCAATCGGCTATTTTGAAACGTGTTTTTATGGGAAAACGGATTAGAGGGTAAGAGCTTTCGAATGGTTGTTGTTGGTGTCCCGTTATTTAGAAGTTGCTATTATTTTGATGGTTAGTGCTATTGAGAGGCGGTTGTTTTTTAATAGGGACTGTTGTTGAAATGTGACTTTTATTTAGGGTTACAATTCTTGAGAAATATCTGTTGTTAAGAGGCGATTGTTGTTTCTAGATGGTGTTTATTGACAGATGACCTTTTGGTAAGTGATGATTGTTATTAAGAAATAATTTAACCTGAGAATTGACCGTTGTTTAAACTTTTTTATTGTTGTTCAAAGAGGTTGGCTGTGTGGTGACCGTTACAAACATGCTTTGTGAATAAATATACATGCAATTACAAATCATGCGGATATGTATTTCATCACAAGTGCCAAGCAATGACTATCAAATGTAGAAAATTATGAATTATTCATATAATATGCCATTATTTATTCATGGAACACTATTTTAAGACATCTAGAACCGTAATCTTATTAAATATGGATAACTGACGAGCGCTCATGTGAAACTTACGACGTCTCGGAGAAAACTTGCATGGAATATATTAAAGTCAAATTGCTTATGGTGAGAAATAGCAGGAATAGTCACGTGTCACACTGTCACGTGGTGTGATATGAATATGGCGGTGGGAATTAAAATCTGTGAAGATTTTATTACTTTTGATAATTTTGTTTTCTGATTAAATTTCATTACTTCTGTCTATAGAGGGTTTGGGTTGAGTTTATAGATACATTTGGAGTTGAGTTTTTACTGACGCGTCTTGGGAACTGTGTTTTTTAGTTCATTTGGTGCATTTTAGAATTAGTTTGACATGACGATGCTTTGGGAATTTCAATTAAGTTTACGGAATAAGTTTAAATTCAATTACTTTCTCTGGTATGTTATTTTATTCGCAGTTGCGTCCACAATTACATTAAGTTCTGTGGTGAATTTTGATTCCTACTTTGCCAAAAATTAAAAATTTTGAAGCAATACCTTGTCAAAAAGTGAGCTCAGTTGAGTCAGGGATGTTATATAGTATCACTGGTTGAGTTGACATCATTTGAAACTTTCTAAGATAGAACACAAGTAAAAACTAAATGACTTATTTGGTTGTGTCACATTTTTTCACAGAATATGAATAATGTTTCCAAAGAAAAAACTTGTTTTATTTTGTATTATATTATCATATGTTATTTTGTTATTATTAACAGTTTTTCATTGACATTGATGTAGCACCCCTATATCATGTAACAATTAAACCGGTTAATAGATGAAATATAATCAAAGATGATTATCCAAAAGACAGAACAAAACAAGTCCTTCTTTATTTACATGTAGTTAAACTAGACGTGCGCTGACCATGGGGATGTCATTTTGTTACCAAATAAGGAGAGACAATAACTAGGTCTCCAGTAATTTCATGACGTACTCTGGATCATTATCATTTGTCATTTTGTGTGTCCTTGTTTCTGGAAACAATTTTTTTATTTTTGTCATTGGTAAAAATCATCAATCCCATTTTGACCATTGACAAAAATAAATGGATAAACTGCAATCGATGACATAACCAATACAATTGGCATTTGCAGTGGAATTTTAAGGCAATTATATGCCAAAATGTTTGTGCATGCTAGCTATAGTGCCTTTTTATTATTACGTCAACGTATTTGAGTCTTCTTCTCTAGTCATGTTTTGAAACAATGAAACGAAGTTCTCGGATAGAAGGCAACACTTGTCCGTAGTATTCTCTTATAGACCATTTTTTTCAACTGTCAAAGTTTGAATAATTTCACAGTGATTGAATACTATCATAATACAATGTATCTCAAATGTTAGACATGGAACATAAAGTCATCGTGAAATTATTCATGTTTTGACAGTTGAGAAAAAAACTAACTATAACCATCAGTTGAGTCACCCGTTCTCGGACAATGTTGTTTAAAAAACAACAATGGTTCACGCTATTCCATCTCCATGCATCAAGTTCTTTGAGTCACCTGTTCCAATGAAACTTGACATCTGTATAGTTTCAATTCTTTGTACTTTCTAAGAATTTAATTGAAAATTACAGCATCATTGATCTGAAAGACTTTATAATCAGTTAATGAGATTAGTGATACAGTTGAACCTTCGTCAGCGACCACTTTTTAATACAGACCATCTCTCAATAAGTCACCGCTATGGAACAACCGCCTCAATTAAACCCCTTTCTTTTTTTAATGGGTTTAACGCCGTGTCAACACAAATTATAGTCATTTTCACTTAACCAAGCTTTTTCAATACCAGTCATTTCCCAATTACAGTCAACTATCAGCAACAACCTCAATTCATATTGCTTTTTATATTGGGTTTCACGCCGTATCAACACAAGTTATAGCCATTTTACGATGACCAGGTCATCTCATCAAACTTTCCTGAACCCTTGTCTATAACCAGTACTCACCTACTTTTCCACAATGCAATCAACGTTTCCCTATACCTAATCAAAGAAGGAAAATTCACAGTTTTGTCAAATTTCCATGAAAAGAGTATAACCATCCCAAGCATGGCTCAAAACCAGCATCCCTTTCTGGACATTATATTCTATATCCTACACACGAGCCCAGATCGCCACCATTAAACAACAATCCTTCAAATTTCACCCATTTTCATACAATTTTCACTGAAAATGACCATCGACCAATTGTAACCTCTCTACAACGACCAATGTAGCATAGTCCCTCAACTGACTGCTGTAGCGAGGTGTCACTGTAACATGTTCCATGTAATGCATGAAGTTGTCAATACAATTCTGTCACAGAAAAATCAATAACTGATCAGTAGGTAGTCAGCGTGAGTCATCTTTAATACAATGATTTTTATGACTTTAAAAACGTAGGGCTGTCAACTACATCCGGAAATAAATTGACGTTTGCATGCAGCATATATTCTTGTATCAAATAATTGCATTGTGTCGACGGTCATCAATCTCATGCAGGTATTTCCATGAATGCTTGCGGTTATAACTGTCTATGGTAATTCTGTTTTTCATGTAAATTAAAATTTTTATTGAACTGCATGCGAATGATTGAAATCTGGTACTAATGCATTTTGGGAACTATGGTCAGTTGAACCGTTTTTCTTTTCAACTTTTGCTTTTGTATTTGATTGTGAAGGACGTGAAATTAGTACTAGTGCACCTAAGGAACGACTTTACTGCGAACTGTCTTCTTTTCAAATGTCGGCGAAAACGTGAAACAAAACTAAACAACCATTAATAGCGGCTACGACGCTCCACGGTGTACTAACATTAACCGGAAGTGCGGAAAAAGCGCCGCTGTTTACTAATGTGTACCGGAAATGCACTGAAATCCAGTATAGAAATGTCACCGTCGTGTCTTTCATAAATTGAGGTAATATTTCTCATAATTATTGTCTCTGACACAATGCAAGTCTGCAGTTTGTCATTCAGATTAATAAATGGCGATTTCACAGGCTTTCAAGATTAATTTCGATAATATAAAGGCTGTAGATGCACATCATTAATCTTAAGGAATTATTGTGATGTTTCTTAATTGGTCACAGTGGACGCCATTTTTAATTTGGATAAATCCGATTTGCACGGATTGCAACGAATGCAATAAGTCACATACGGACGCCACATCTGTACTGGATAACACCCGACTTGCACGATTCGTGCGACCACAATGTGCCACACAATGGCAATTTGCATGGAATAAAACCCGATTGGCACCGGAATTTATCGGAAGCAAAAGTTCACAAATGGACGTCATTTTTGTTCTGGACGAACCCCTATTTGCACGGATTGTGCCGATCCTAATGTGACACATAAGGGGGTCATTGTTTTGTAAAAAAAAACCTTTTTCCACGCACGGATTATGCCGGCCTTGTTGTGTCACACAAGGACGCCATTTCTGTACTGGATAAATCCCAATTCGTACGGATCATTCCGTTATAATTTATAAAAACATCGAAGTGCTATCGCCACGGTCTTTATACCGGCTAGATCTTACATTGATAATGTCGAAAGTACACAATATTAAAGGCCGGGCTTCAACTATAAAAGAGAGAGAATCTGGAAAATGGCCACTTCTCTCTGACTCTCTGAGCAGTGAACATGTTAAACCAGAGAAAGAAAATCTAGAACTGTGACAAATTTACCCGTCAGATTTTAATGAAATTTTATTAATTGATAGTTCAATACATTTTCAGCTTTATTTGAAATTTTCAGTTTTATATGTTTCTTAAAAATAGTACTTTCAAAAGAAAAATTGATAAACAAGTTTAAAAAATTCAAATTTGACTGACAGGTGATTAGGGGTTCATAACCTTCACTTAGCCAATCGAAAGAGAGTTCACGACCTACTCTTAGCCAGTAGTAATATCTTCTCACTGACCCTCATAAAACATTCCCACAACTGTTGATTCATAGATTATTCCTGTAGTGCAGTGTTACATTTATATACATGTATAATCTATTTTAGTATCAATCATGAAATAATTCCAAGACGACCAGTTACTGTATTTGAATGTAATTGTAGTAGTAAATAAACAAAATCAGATGTTTTAGTGTCAAATAATTCTTGAAGTATTTGAAAAAAAAATTTGATAATGAAATATTGTTACTCTATAAACATATTTAGTAGTTTACAACACTAGATGGTTCAATACAAATATGATATCTAACTTCTCTTATATTCTTAGATTTCAAACACATGTTGGAGTTTTCTCTGTATAAACATGTTGTAAATTTAGTAGTAACTTTGTTTACAATCTTGAAAATTCCAGCCGTTGGTAACCTCTGATAACTTAGGTCAAACCCTCCCCCTCTCTCCTTATCGGCTTAATTGCTAACCACCCGCTTTTTTCAAGAAATGAAGTCCGGCCTTTAAAAGCTTGTCCATCTTGATATGCCACATGCTAACAAAATCTAAACAAACATGGGTATTGTTTATCCATATATCACTTGAGAAAGTGGTTTTGCGATAAGGAAAACTCGCAGAAATTATCATCAGGTCATCGTAGACTTCCAGGAATCGCTTGCAGAAATGATGCTCTAGATTTCTGATCTTGTAGTTAGAGAAACATCATGTTTATACTATAATTAAGTGGCACCTTGGAAATTTGAAAGCGATTCTTGTACAGGCTGGGTTTCTTGATTTCTTGTAGTTTATTAACAAATTTGTGATTGACGTTGTGTGGAAACAAGCTTCAACAAATGACTTTTTTGATCGACTACTTGACAAAAATATTCTGGATATATGTACAGTTAAGGACAACTATATGGACCGTCAAAATTGATAGTCTTTTTAGCAGATTTGTACGGTGGCATAGAGGTGACATGGAGATATATTTAATTTTTTACGTGGCCACGTAAAATAATTGACCAATGAGAGTTGTCGAAAATGGCAGCCAATTTCGACAACTCTCATTGGTCAATAATTACGTGCGCACGTAAAGCTATTGCGTGGCCACGTAAAGCTTTTACGTGGCCACGTAAAAAATTAAATATATCTCCATGTCACCTCTATGCCACGTTAGATTTGTCTGAAAACTGGTTAATATTTTCTTCACCTCTTTGCATTATGGACTACAAAAAACGTCATAAAAACGCATTATCTTGCAATAGTTCACTAAGGTTAATTGGTTTGATGAAGGGAATTTCCCTTTTGTGATGTGCAAATGGGACGGCACTTAATGTCTAGCGATCCTTGTCAACTAGTCGCCTTCTTTAGTGCTTTTCGCACCTTTTAAAACATTGTCTCTAAAATGGTACAAAAACCATTTCGCGCCTGGTTCTATATTGTTAGTTTCTAAACAGCAGAGCATCGATCTTCATTAGCAAATCTGTCTTAATGACCTCTAGAAACACACACCACAAAATGTCATAATGTCAGCATAAACTAATGGAAGGACGATCATTCCCCGGAGACGCCAAAACGATTGTTTTCCATGTATACTGCTTTTAAGAGTATCTAAAATCTATCTGTTTTGATTTTTTGATGACAAAATAATTCCTTAGAAGAAAAAATCTGTTTTTGTAACAAAAATACCTTGAGATAAATTTTGAACCTCAGCAATTTCACACAGCACTTCACAAATTAGAAAGAAGTGGGAAATATCGTACTACATGTTTAAAGTGTGAAGTCGCCATCTTGAAAGTGTGAAGTTACCTTAAGTAAAGCCGTTTGCAGTTCTACTATGGAACAAACAATCTCAGTTCGGTTATGCCCAAGAGAAGAGATACATATCTCAGACTTGCAACGTTACTCTAAGAATAACTGATATCCATTATAGATAATTCTAAAGAATGGTTTCGAATATTAAAAGAAATGAATTACATAACGTGTGTTTTATCTTGTCTGGTTTCCATGGCAACATGTATGACGTCATCATTTTTTCTCGTACGTCTTTATTAAGAAATGTTTTTTGTAAGCCGATCGGCAAAGTGATTCTAATGCTTTGTGCATAGTCATAATAAATTTAGCACTCGACTAAAAGCCTAGTTTAAGGACAGTGGTTAGGTCAACTGTTCGCCGAAATCAATCGTCACCATTCGGAATTTTCCGTAACAAACCAGATCGAGTTTAAAATGCGCAGCAATATGACAAAAACTGTTGACTAAGGGATGCGAATCGAGACAAAGCGGCATTTAGCGGTATACAGCACAACCAAGCGATCAAGCGCCATCGCGTACGACATTATTATTTCTATTATTCCCTTGTCATTTAGTCATTTCCTTAAGTGTTTTTGTTCACTCCCTATCAATCATATAAAGTTTATGTAACCATTAGGGCTTATGTATAATTTACTAAATATTATAATAGAACAATACAAGTCGAATGTCATTTATATAACACCCAATATAGTGTATAAATAATTTACTGCCCTACAAACACTGTTCATTGCTATTCCTTAATAGAATAAAGTTTGTCATATATCTTGATCTAAAACGGGCCTCGTTGTCAAAGACTTTAAGTGCCACGGTAAATTGTTTCACCTCTGTGGAACAACAATATTTGCAAGAGATACTCGTATATTAATCATTTATGTTTGCCGCATAGAAATAACGAAAGTATTGTCACTTTAGAATCGAAGTTGGGACGAGCAATTCTATCCAATAGCTTGGTGCAGGGCCATATAATCTCTTAAAACTCTCCAAGAGAATTCAACGTTGAAATAATAAATAAAACTGCCAAAAAGAACTGCAAAAGTCTACTTGGGTTCAGTACAGCTCTGGCAGTCAAACTTAATGAACTTTACTTTTTGTGCCATACTACGTCTTTAACCCCTCTACACGCTTGACAATGTCCTAGGGCCATATGGATCTCGCTCCGTAAAGGGAAGAAGAAAAAGAAAAGGACTTTTAACATGGTTTTAGCTTTTACTGGAAGCCAGTGGTGAATTTTTAGAAGCGCATGTTGCAAAATATGTGTAGTTACATGTACTTCACTTTGGTAAGACATATACTAATATATATAATATTAATAAATATCCAGTTGGACTATACTAGACGCTTCAAAGCTGCACAAACAAATTTCAACTAAAATATGAACTTTTATGAAGCCTCATCAAAACTGTATAGAAGCGGTATGAAGGCAGTAAAAAACGTTGTTCTAATAATGACAATTTTAAACGAATCGCTTAACTTGTATCTTATACGAATTTCCAGAAGTATTTGTAACGAAAAAACGTCCTATATGCCATTATGACATTTTCAATGTCGATGACACGCAATAGTAGAGCCGCCCGGCTATCTCAGGTGGTAGCACGCAAGTTTACTGATCGAGGGGTCGTGGGTTCTATTCCCGGGCGGGGCATACTTTCGTGGAGCTTGGTCATGAAATTATTTTTACGGCCATTCTCCCTCCTACCAATGATTCTTAATTCTTAATTATGTAGGGGAGTTGTCAGTCACTGACGAAAGTATGCGCTTAGTAGTTGGTTAACAGCTAAATCCAGAGATTTTAGCCTTTCCAGGAGCAGTGAGTAGGTTGACTGACCGCCATTATATGACTTATACATTGTGTTGCTACGGCGTTAAACCCAACAAAAACAAATAAACAAACAAGCACAATAGTTGTTGATAAGTTGCCCAAAAATCGATGACATTATAAAATACAACACAATTATTCGAATTATCATCGCAGTCAAACGGACGCCATGATTGCAGAGTCTATAATTTCCTATTTACCGCCGCCATTTTGTTTGTTTATATTGCTTTTGTTTGCGTGTTTGCAGCCGTAAACCTGTCGCAATGTGATAAATTGTTTCTATAGCGTTGTCCTATAAATAAAATGACAAAACAAACAATATTTGCTGATCTGAATTAAAAACAATCATGTTATCAGGCATTATCTACTTCGCCACCAGTCATTTTCGACCCCATGAGGTTTTGCCCCTGAACTTTGATCAAATTATCTCGATATTTTGCAATAATGTAATTCTACGCTTGTAGACAACTATGTGTATCTTTTCTACATCTAGGGGGATTTTATATCATATCTAAGTTTTCCAGGAAACACTTTCCTGCGGGCGTGCAGACGCAAAATGTCACTTTGACATTAGCACAAGATAGGCGAATGACATTCAATCTGGTTAAATATGTATTCATCCGCGTGGCGTCTAAAATTAAATTTTGCGTTGCGGTGAAAACAATAAATTCTTTGAATTGCATATAAAAACATAGCAAGTCAATTTCAAATTCAATTATTCTGAGTTAAGGGATTTTAGAGGTTATCACAATGTCGTCGGCATATCCGGTACTGCTTATCGGTAAAATGCAAGTTTTTTACCCAGATTTAAGTCATTTATCAATCTTTCCTTTCACAGAATTATTTATATGTTATGAAGAATGAAATATGGCAAAACTTCAAGAATAAAAGTGGATTAGACAATACGTTAATATAAATATTTGATTGAACGCGCCTTATTGCGAGGCAAAGGCAATCGGCACGGTCCCAAACTAAAGACATTATCATTTGTTAAGGTATTGCTTGCTGCCCTTCTTGCAATGCTAGATGGAGTTTACATATGTGTCAAACGGTATCAGCCAATATCATCCACCAAAATATAAAAACAAATCTCTTAATCAGTTCTGTTGACAAAAAAAACATGATCGCATTGTCTCGGTACCAAGTGCATTGTGTCACGTGATAGCTTAGATTTGTATGCCATCCATTAGAACAATTAAAGTGCTCTTATCCTTCATCATATTTTATGATATTAATTCCAAGAACCATGTTCCTTAATAGCAATCAGATTATTTTTAAATGTTTACTATTTGAATAAAAATGGCACAACCGTTACCTTTGACCCGAATAATCTAAACTGATCCACAATCTGATTACTGCGATATTTGTTTAAAAGAACTTTATCCCCGCCCTTGCAACATATGGTACCGATAAAGAAATTCAATGAACTAAAAAAAACCTTTCATGCAGTTTCCTTCGAAAGTCCTTGGAAAAAATAAATGTATTGTTTGCATAAATATAAAACTAATAAAAGGTCACCTTACTTATTGCATTATGACATTTCATACATAACTTTGTGTTTTTGTTGTTTTTTTAATTTTATTTATTGGGTTTAACGCCGTGTCAACACAATTTAGGTCGTTTTACGGCGTCCAGCGCACCTAACCTAGCTTTCCTGGACCATTGTCTATAACCAGTACTCACGTACCCTTCCACAAGGCCGAAAACGTCTCCATACATCTTATCAATGGAGGAAAATTGACATTATTGTCAAATTTTCATGGAAAGGGTATAACCTTCCCGGGTGGGATTTGAACCCGTACCCCATACTGATAAAATGTATTGTTATGAATGGCAAGTTTTTTCTTAAAATTTTATTCGTCTGAGAATTTTGGATGACACTGTACAAATCTATGTAACTGGTCCATACCGCTAGATCTATTTTACATAAAGAACTCATGGCCCTTTCCATAAAAGCGTTTGTCATACAACGCTGTCGGGCATTTTGCGACTTTGAATAAAACTGTTATTGCTTCGCACTAACGCGGTGTTTGCTGAACACTTGCACTATCTAAGGTGTGCGGAATGTGACATTAGACTTATATTCGATAAATTCTTAATGCATGTATATTGTAAATATTTGTTTATGAATCCAAAGTTAACATAAACAGCTACAAGTTTTTTTGTAACATACTTGTGGTCGACCAACTATGGTGGCATATTTCTGCCATCAGATAACCACATAACTAACTAGTTAATTAAGAGGTTAACTAGTTATGGTAACTAATTAACCTCTTAATTAACTAGTTAGTTATGTGGTTATCTAATGCCAGAAGAATGCCACCATAACCAACGTCTTTATATAAAGATAAGTTCATGCGATATGGATTTTTATACGTACTTTAATAATTATTATTCAACTGTCAGTGATTGGCTGATTTAAATGGATCATACTGTACTACACACTAGTATGTATTTAAATCAGTGGGGTATATGTATGGTCAAAATGTCAGTTGAATCAAGTATAACAATTCATGTGAAAATGTTCGAAGAAAAAACTAGGTGTATATTTCGAATGGTTACATAAGCGAGGTCTTACTGTAAATATCCATGACAAATATTGAATTCAAATATATTTTATTAAATCATTCTTGCTAGGACACTTATAAAATGTTCTTCGTTTTACTTGCATGTTTAGCGCTTTTAAGTACATGTATCTTGGTTTGCGTTTCACCATTTTCTAAGTTTCTTGAATTGCGATATCGCTACTCTTATTTTCATATCAAAAACTTACCAAAAAAAACTATTTATGAACATTTTTGTGATTTCTAATTGTAGGTAGCCAATTGCAATCAAAGTTCTTGGTGTCATTTTACTGTTCAAAAGTTATATGATGGGCAATTCATATTTTTTCAAGTTTTTGCACGCAAAATTAAGACATTAGAGCGGACAATACACAAATGACTCTATTCACACGGCCTAATCAGACCCTCGCGTCGTTTTATCTCTGGTTAACCGCATCGCAAATGATGGTCCAAGCAGCCCACCATACTTTTACCGCGGATTACATAATTGCCATCACAGCTGTGGTTTAAAAGAGCGTGGTCCCAGCAGCCCACCATACTTGTACCGCGGATTACATAATTGCCACCACAGCTGTGGTTTAAAAACACGTTGATTCAATTATCTTTACTATAACCTTTTATACATAAACTTACAGTTTTATTGATGATAAAAAAATTTAAACCATTCATACCTCAGTGGTTATGAAATAATGAATCCATAATTTGAATACGGTAACACGGCCTTAATATGAACACGGTGTAACCACCTTAATGCGGACACAGTACTACGGGGTATGATCGAATGCGAACCAATTTGTCATACAGTGTATAAATCAACGAGTTAATTTCTCTATCGTACAGGTTTTGTTAACATTTGAAATTTCTAGAATTTCAATGTTTTTACTAATTTATTTATAAAACCAAAAACTCATAAACTATAAAGTTATGTCTTAATGATTTCATAAATTTATTTTGTTTGAAATAAATACTCAGTTCTCAAAACCGACTTTTAAACTCATACTGCCTAAAACCCTATTGACTATTTTGCTCGGCCTAAGTGGTTTTGGTAATTCATTATGTTTAAATAAATGCTCATTTCTCAAAAGTAAAGCATATTATGATACTGCCTAAAAACCGATCGTTTGTTTAGCTTAGCCTAAATCGTTTCATAAAATTACTTAGTAAAAAGAAATGTTCATTTTCATAACCGTCTTTCACTAATAGTAATACAAATGCTCACTTAAAAAGATACTAGAAATTCGTGTGACTGGCTTCATTACTTTTTGTTTCATGCAAGGTGTCCACGAATTTCTGGATCACCCCTCGTACTACCTAAACCAATCGACGTTTTTGCTTGGCCTAAGCGGTTTCAGAAAATTTATACGGTTGAGTAAAGTCGGGACTTTAATACTGTTCAGATTATTCCTAACCGTTAAGCATTTTGATAAAGTCACAAAACATACGTCAAGTGTGGGAGAATTCATTTATTATTTTATATTTTGTTATCAAGTGACAGACACACGACGTGGTTATAAAATATGTGAAAAATTAAACTTTGGGATAAAATGACATTTTTTGGTTTTTATCTTGGATTTAGATTCGGTTGAATATGTGATTTGTACATTTTAAATTATATATTTTTGAGTCTTTTTTCATTGAAGGTAAGAATAACGTTTTAATATTTTAGTTTGTTAAGATTTTTGGATAAATGGTATGCTCGCTCACTATTCTTGTTTTATAATTTTGATTTTATTTATGGTAAATTTTGTTTATAAAAAATTAATCAACTGAACAGGACAGTTGTGGTCGCGTTTTGACGCACGTGTTTAAATAAACTGAATATTAAGTATTAATTTATAAAATTATTAAACGCAATTGTAAATATCAAACCTTAATGTTTAAGGGTGTTGGTTTTGAAATCATATAAGCAGTTGTCATATTCATTAATGAAAATAACTTGAATATTAGATTATCAATTATTTTTGTTGATTTTACAGTGAAAATGATTCAAACTTTTGATTAAATATTCTAAGATAAAAGTGAAATCAAGTATAATATTATATTGCTCAAAAATTCATGCCTTACTTTAAAGAAGTATATCAAATGTTTAAGTTTATATAAATGGTACCATACCTCTATTGTTGGCTGGCCCTTTCGCCATATTTAGTGGAGGGTTATTGAAGAACCCCTTCCCCCCAAAAAAACTTTATCAAGCATTTTTTTCTCCAAAAACATAACACATATATATTTAGTACAATTGTACATGTACCAAATTTTTATGTTTCAAGAAAATACGCAAGTTGAAATAAAGTTCTTTCAAAATCAGCAGGCTAAGGCCTCTTCCCACTAGGGATCGAGAGAGACCACGCCTCACCTGGTTGCCTGTATCGTTATATAACAAGAATAAACAAAAATAAAGTAGTTATCAGGTTGTTAAGACAAGGTATTTGTCAGCTCCTATAAATTTAACTTGTCATGATAAACCAAAGTATTACGTAATGTACGTGAAGATAAATTATGATACAGTACAACCCCGATAGTGACACCCCCAAATATACGGAAGCCTATAAAAGCCATTTGTCCTATGACATTTGTACTATGACTCCTTGGAAAATGTTAAAAATGATGTAATTTAGGAATCTATTTATGTTTTTTCAATAAGAGACTTTAGTCAGTTATTTCTCCTTGTATACTCTTCAAATGTGTAGGCCCAATTAGTTGGATTACTCGGATTTTACCCTTACTTTTCACTATCAATTTGCCAAATTAATCTTAATTAACTTTTTGTAAATCATTTAATTTGTTTAAAATTCAAGCTAAGTATTTTTAGGGTAAAAAAACTATCTAAATTTCATCACTTCTGTTAATATCTTTATTAACAAGAAAGATATTAGATGAACTATTTTGTAATCCTTACAAAGAAATTCTTTGATAAAATCCGAAGATTCCATTTGTAAGGACCTACTTACCAATTGGATTACTTCAGATTTTATCACGGAAAGATAACTGACTAAAGTCCTTTATTTGTCATATTCAAATATAATACAGTAAAGTTCCGCTATTAAGACCACTTTTGTTATTTCAAAATCATGCGATTTTTGACAATTATTAAGACCCAAATGCTTAATTTGTGAACAAAAGGTTCCTATAAAAAGACCGTTTTGTTATCATGACCATCGCGGATTTTGCTGGTCTTAATAGCGGTACTGTATATTAATGATATTTAGTTTGCGGTCGTGCATCTGCTTTTCATTTTAATCACGAAAGACATTAGCCGTAAAACGTAAGTCATATTTCATAAGATAAAATGGCCTAAATTCGTTTCCGTATAATAATTTAAGCAGATGACCGTGAAGTTTGTTTCAAGTTTTCAGTTTTCTGGTATAATATTTAATGCCGAATTTCGAGATAAAGAGGGTCTAATATTTCATTGAATGCCGTATTTCGAGATAAAGAGGGTCTAATATTTCATTGAATGCCGTATTTCGAGATAAAGAGGGTCTAATATTTCATTGAATGCCGAATTTCGAGATAAAGAGGGTCAAATATTTCATTGAATGCCGAATTTCGAGATAAAGAGGTTTTGTAATTTTAGGTTCTACCGTATCATTCAGTTATGAAATGCAAGGTCGGACTACGTTGACTTCAAGTCTATAAATTATTCTTGATAAAGCGATAGAGGGGAATTCCCATTTAATCACACTCTTAATGTTTCTGATAACTATTCTCCATTTTTCAAGAAATAAAGTCTCTACATGTTTGTAATGAAAAAATGAAAAATTATTATTTTATAATAAATCGTTAAGCATAAGTACAGAGAACACCCGAATATACTTTCTTTAAGACATCGAAACTGTTCGGCTATTTCGGTGATCTGAACATATGTTCTTATTGGTCGAATTCGATCGAGTTTAGATTGTACCCCATAAGTAATTAGAAACTATGTATACAATATGAGTCTTTTTACACTAATTTACATATAAGTTCATACATGTTCTGTTCTCTTCTATGTTAAATGTGACACGGGGTTTGACCGGACTGGTAATTTGGCATCGGCAATACAACCCTGAACTTGATCTGCCTATTTAATAAGAATTAAAGCAAAAATATCACATGTACCCGTACATGTATATATTTATAAGATATAACCCCCCCTCTCTCTCTCTTTCTCTCTCCCCCTCTCCCTCCCCCCTCCTCGATCATTTTCTTTCCTTTTCTCCCTGCGAGCTCATGAATGCCATATGTTAAATATGATTCATATTATATAAAGCATGCATATCTTTGTATCCATTTCCTTTATGTGAAAACTATGTCAATGACTTGCATAATTAATATTTTACAACATGTGCATTACATAACTACAGGGCTTTGCAATATATTTGGGTTAGTTGCGCATGTAATGTTTTTGGGTTGCGTGGGTATTCAATGAGCTGGGGGTTTCTGCGTTTACAATGCGCTTTGTCATTAGCGTCTGCGATGATTTGCGTTTGTTGAGTATGCTATGATTGGGGGTAAATGCTTGTTTTTAAGTGATAGCATTTTAAAACAAACGTAGATGCAACGATACATTTACATAAATTTGGCTAGCTTGCTTTATGCCAGAAGCCCTTTTTTCTTACAATTGTTTCTATAAAAAAGATACATTACTCATAAGTTTTTTCATACATGTACAGTAAAACTCCAATAACCACCACTTTCCAATAACAGCCACCTCTCAACAACAACCACCCAAAGTTTGCCATTGCCGTGCCGCGATTTTTACCTCTGATAGTTGACCCTTCTCAATGCATTCACCATTCTATATCAGTCAAATGTAGCATAGCTTTTTTCCTGGCTGTTGTAAAGAGATTTTCACTGCAAATTTCCCGTTTCCTGTTTTTGGAGTAACTTAAACTGGCCGCTAAAAGCCGAAACATGACTACTTGATCCATTTATCTCTCTTGAACTTTCAGTGGTAAAGCTAAGCAATTAAAGTATCTGTTGTAATGAAAGAAATAACATTTCATTCCAATATAAATATAAGTTTCGTGCCGAAGTTCCAAATTCACACCAATATGGGTTTACATAAGTACCCAACCGGTCAGAAGAAATCATGACCTTTGGTTTTGTGACTTATCAATACTTGGTAGTTGGTACTAGTAATTTATGACATTTTAGCCATTTTACGAGTTTTTAGTCATATTTTGGCCGATTGCTGGTTGGCATTTGCGAGATTTAGCTGTACTCTTTAAGTTTGACTTGAATTTGTTAATACAGAATTTAGACTTGTGTGATTTGAGGGTTTTTGATAGTTGACGTAAAATTGATAGCTTGCTTATTGAAAGGTGATAAATAGATCTAATTAGAAACTCAAATTTATGGAGGTCTTTTGCCTGTGCACAGGCGATACAAACAAAGTTTGTATCACATTATTGCTGAAAAGCGGTGAAAGTTTGTTTGTACCGCAGTGGAAAACCCAAATATCTGAGTTCCGGATATAATCTTTTTGCGATGGCTGTTGTTGATGTGTGGATATAAGTGAGATGTGACCTGTTACTGGTATGTGGTCATTATTTGAGGTTTCACTGTTAATAAATACACTGCTCGAGATTTTGTGGTGAAGTTTATCCACAGTAAACCAACCAAAGTTAATAGTATAATAAAATCTATTACCAACCATAAACTGCCTTATAAATAAACTGTTTTATATAACATAGCATCTGTCACCATAGTCATTTGTGTTTATTTCTGAATGAGTGACTTTTTTAAACCTACGGACATATCATACTTAATTGAAATAGAATTGTTTATACGCTGACGTCGATTTCTCAGAAATGCGCAGAATGATGCGCATAAATTCTATCGAAATCGTCCTCAGATTGAGTAATGCTGGACAGTTCGTCTGGTCATTTGAGCAGTCAGAGTCATGGAAAACAGACAGTTCGCCTGATCAACATTTCCGAAAATTCACTCGTACTAGAATTGTATCCTTTGTATGCTACGTACTAGTTTCTCACGCGTATAGATAATTTTGGACGGTGATTGGGTTCGAAAGTTTTAAAGCACTTTGGTCCAAATTGATAATTAATAACAAAACAAATTGATGATGTTATTTTTGTCTCCGAAATACCCGCACTAAAATTATGACATGATTATTTATGTGAGAAACTCCAAAAGCGACAAATAAACAAAATCATCATGGTTGAAAATAGTCCGCCAAAATTTACAATCACTATGCAAATTAATGAATTCCACCTGTGAAAGCTAACACGCTACATAATTTATACCTTCTAAAACAATAACGGAAATTGTTTTAGCTATTTTTGTAAATTATGCACTAGTTTTTGTTATTTCTGCGAAGCGTTGTAATTTACAAGGTACTGGCTAAAAACTCGTCCACACGCGACATAATTCCGGCCCATCCCGTTGGCTCTATTTAACAAGAAAGTACATTAACTCTACTCAGTGTTTTCACACAAGATGTTGTTGCGTTCACAGTCAGTAAATCATTTATTCTGACAGCTTCCTGCTGAGTTAATAAGAAACACTGTGAACCGGACTGGTTTTTCTGTTTTGTTCATTTTTCTCCAGTTACATGTGTGTCAAAACATAAACAGACTGTGTACTGAAATAGTACAATGGAATCGCATGAAAAGCGTCTGAGTGGCACTGATACGCGCTGTTGCGTAAAAAATTTATGATCTTTCTTGTATTTTGATGGAAATGATCTTTTTGAGTTATTAGGTATTTGCCCTTATTCACTCGAACTAGATACAGTGAATCGAGCGAAATACGAAACATGAGACATCCGAAAATCTAAATTCCGAACGAACCTATCAGTTTTACTATAAACACCAGTCCTAGTTCAGTTCAAAGGGGTCACGGAACTACCCGATGATTTACGAATAGTTCTCGGTAATAAGCGAATGATCTCGGCTACTATGCATCATGTAATTCACAGAGGTAACGGAACTTACCGATGGTTCACGAATAGTAACTAGGTAATAATCGGATTATATCGGCTACTATTGATCATGTACTTTACCTAAGATACGGAAATACCCGACCGTTAACGACAAACAATTCTATTACAATCGGATTATATCGGTTGTTATGCTTCATGTAGTTGTTAAAAGGATACCGAATCACCCGACACATGACAACTAACTTGTTTTGAAAACAAAATACATGAAAATTTACGATTTAGTGTCATTAGCTTTTCCTTGGCATGATAAGCTTTAAGGATGTTGTGACGTCATTATTTATTGCGTTCGCGTGCATGCTCAAGATTAAATCTTTTTCCTACCCTCGGCAAGGCGCAATAAATGAAACATGTCAAATTGTAAATAAGATTTTATCTTATTAAAACGACTTGAGAGTTGAGACATGCAGAAACTCGATAAAATATATTGTACATTTCCTTGAATGAGTTATACATGCATCAGTCAAACTAGCTCAAGGCAAGGGAATGTTCACATTTGTTTAAATGCACATTGCACATTTAAAATACAGTACAACCCCAACAATTCAACCTTCGGTGAACCCACTGATCCCGCTCAAAGCGGTCTCATTTAGTCACACGGTCGCATTTCCGAGGAGAAACAAGTTAAGTAAGAGTAACGCTACCTAGCGCTACATAGCATTTTACTGTCCAACGGTTTGCTACTATGTGGCACTACCTAGCAAAATATTTTTAATAGCTGAATGCATTCAGAACTCACTAATGTTTCCACAGACCTCAATCTTTGTTCTGCTCTATTGAAGCAAACTCTTGCATTGAACTTGTTCAACGCCAGATGCGCTTTCAAAGGCGCAAGATAACAATATCCTTTTGCAACTGGCTCGTGCTTTCTGCGTAATTTTGCTGACTCATTTTTCTAAGAATATGGGCCTTTCTTAAACTTTGTTTAGCCTGAATGATTGGGGTTTATCTTTGGATGGGTCTTACTGCGAGGTAATGGTGTGTATGTTAATTAAATGCCTCGCTTGATTAGATTTGAAAGCATTTCTCGTAATATCAATTTATCAATGAGTTGAAATGTTCATTTACATCACGCGCGTCATGAATTTTCAACAAAATTTTTCTAATACATGCATAAATAAGCAACGCCTTGGTTAAGTGGTACTCACTTGGTTTGTAATAAAACTGTAAATTTCGTTTTACTTAAGTAATCGTTATTTCTTATTCTCTGATACACAAGCGGCATAGCCAACTTTGAAAAAATCGTATTTGGAGAAAGAAAAAAGAGCATATTTTGAGGAAGAAAACACACTAGCATTGAAATTCAGCCCTGTTCAGAGTTCATAAATTTTAATTTGAACTTAATTGAAATATGTCATTGCAACCAGAATTATCACATTCTTGTCCGATCCTTTCTTATCACAGAGTCTTAATCACGTTGGACAGTTGTCAGTCACTGACGAAAGTATGCACCTTGTCGTTGGTTAACAGATAAATCCAGATATTAAGCATTTCCAGGAATGATGAGTAGGTTGACTGACAGCCGTGATGTGACTTATAAAATGTGTTACTACGGCCTTACACCAACTCAAAAAGTCTGATTCTTGAAACACCAGTGCTTAAGAAATACAGACACAGTTTCTCGGTCAGAATAAATGCAAGTCGCATTATTTGCTAGGCTTATTTCATCCACCTGTTTAAAGTTAAATTCAGTCTTTAAATCAACCACTAACTTACTAACAATGTTACCTTCAACGTGCTACTTGCGGTTTGTTATGATTGCGGCTTTGCGGTTTTAATACCCTCATTGTTAAAAATAAACGTATTACTGTCAAAAAGTAGCAACACAGCTTCGGATACATTCGGAACACCTCGGCAAGACATTGAATGAATAATAGTATTAATCGTAATGAATAGCCGAAGAGTTCCGAATCCTTCGGCTTACCGATTATTTTCATTTCACTATTTTTTAACCCGGCTATATTTATACAAATCATTAGGGATTAAAAACAGGCTTAATTGGCTTTAAGTAAGTTAACAAGATGATTCCTTTATTAAGATTGACGGTTGAGGTAGAATTTTAAATACAACGCCGGGTTTTAGTATAGGTCAAGTTTAATCCGGGCTTCTTCGGTACATGTAGTGGATGAAGACGGCGCTGATCGGATTCGGTACGATACAATCTGAACTCGATCAGTTTTGGCCAAAAAGATCGTCTGTGACTTAATTAACTAAATAAAGTTTCAATTCACGGAATTTGCCGAAATGTTACGATTATACGCGATGCTACATACGGAAACGCTCGGGCTGTTTCCGTAAATTAGCATTAGCTCTTTTCATTACATAATCCTCAATAGTTAAAACTGACAATCGGACTTATAACAGGACAAGTTCAAAGCTTCAAAATTGACCATTGGTCAACATAGACTTGGAAGTTTATTATATTTGTACTTATGTTTGATACGGCCACAACTTTTTTTTATTTGTGAAATGTTTGCTCAGGTGATTGAAAATGATCCCATTAATTAGATCAATCTAAATCCTTGGTCAATAAACCGAATTTGGAACTCCGATTTATGTTTTTTCCGTCCGTGCACAGGCGGTACAAACATAGTTTTCCACTTTTTATTGCTGAAAAAGCACGATTCATTGTAACTGTGAAAGTTTGTTCGTACCACAGGAAAATCCCCAAATTTTGAATTCCGGATATAGTCCATTCAAATATGTTTCATATTGCAAAACGAGGTGTCGATATGAACTGTAGACGCTCAATTATGAAGAAATATCAGTTTTAATATTACAAAAACCTATTTCAAAATTACAATAAAAAACTGCACATTTATAATTGTGGCCTCGAAATTTGCATAATGTATCGGGCGGTTACGTAATATGGTTGCATACAAAAGTACAAATGGCAAATATGCAGGGATTGGTTTGTCATTGATAGATTTTGTATTTTGTTTGCATGAAGAAATCCTATGTATATTAAGAATTTGAATTGCTTGACAGCTGTGTCCATAAACATGTTTGTAAGTATGTAAGTATTTCATCAACACATAAATGATGTAAAAATTGGTTACAGTGAAACTACTGCACAACAACCAGGACAGTACATTGTATATGAATAAAAGTCTTAAGACAATAATACAATATACAGCGATCTTACGATGAAAATCGGTCGTAAGTTCGTTGATAAATCAGGTTCCCGTACCTGGACTTAACTAAAGCGGCTGTTACTGAAAGGTGGTTGCTTTGAGTGTTATAATTATTTACGTGAAAAATAAACTTACGTGAAAAATAAACTGAACAGATGGTATAGGAATGGCTGTTGCTGAGAGATGACTGTAGTTGCTAAGGGGATGTAGTAGGGAGTTGGTTCTAATTAGGGGCTTTTTCAGTTATCTTTCCCTGATAAAATCTGTTGCAATCCAATTGGTAAGTAGGCTCTTACAGTTGAAATTCTTGGATTTTATCATTGAATTTCTGTGTAAGGATAACAAAATATTTCATCTAATATCTTTATTGTTAATTGAAATATTAACAGAAGTGATGAAATTTTGATAGTTCTTTATCCTAAAAATACTTAGCTTAAATTTCCAACAAATTAAAGGATTTACAAAAAAGTATTTAAGATTGATTGTGGAAAATTGACATTGAAAAATAAGGGTAAAATCCGAGTAATCCAACTAATAGGACCTACCTATTAGAAGAGTATGCAAGGGCAATAACTGACTAGAGAAGAGTATACAGGGGAAATAACTGACTAAAGTCCATTATTGAGAGTTGGTTGTTGTATGAAAGTGACTATTGTTCTATTGGTGAGAAATGGTCGTAGTTGAGAGGTGACGGCGGCACAGACATGACTGTAGATTTGGGAGATGGTTTTTATTTAGGTGTGACTGTTATTGGAATGTCTTCGTTGTAAACATTTTCATTCTGGTTTTTCATCAAACAGAAATTCGATGCTGTCCTTGAATATAAGTACTTGCGGACTTTTCATGTCTTACATAATTCTTGTAATTAGCATTTTTGGCACTTTAAGTTGTAAGAACAAATGTTTTATGTACTTGCATATTTCCTCAGTTCTTTAAGGTATAGAGTCAAAGTTCAGCTCAGACAAATTTAAAAAAAGCGAAAGATACCGACTTATTATGTCGTATACATCAATAATTGTATTTGTTAAATAAAAGATTTTATGTCACAAACTCGCTAAAAATAAGCCTCTTAAGTCGTTGACAATACGAAAAATGACGATCTTATACGGAAAGTCACGAAGATAGTAGCTAATCGCAATACTCTACGTAAAAAGCGCTAATGGGGAGTACTCGAACTCGTAATAAACTATTGGCAACGAATCGAACGGAATATAACGATCTTATA
Source organism: Mactra quadrangularis (assembly GCA_025267735.1). Classification (NCBI taxonomy): domain Eukaryota; kingdom Metazoa; phylum Mollusca; class Bivalvia; order Venerida; family Mactridae; genus Mactra; species Mactra quadrangularis. The sequence continues at coordinate 925,548 of CM046310.1, forward strand.
CGGAGTCAACGAAGGTTAGAGTCGCTATGATACGAAAAATGGCGCTAACGGGAAGTTCACGAATCGAACGGAACATAACGATGTTATACGGAAATCCACGAAGTCAAGAATCGCCGTACTACCTTAAATATTTTCACACACATTAATGAGTACAGTTCATCAGTACTATGTTAATTCTAGATTGGAATTAGTCAATTAACACCTAGAACACACTTACCTTTGTCTTAGAGAGTATATACTAGTTAGCAAAGTAGCGTAGACAAAATAACTACAGTGCTCGCCATAAATTCTTGGACGAAATCCCATTTTAGGGTTAACCGACGCACATTTACCTATGAAGAAAAAACATAGTCACCTAAGCGAATTCTAAAATCAGTATTATTTACTAATTAAAAACATATGATTTATACTATGTTACATGAGTAAGGTTCTTTAATAATTAATTTCTAGTAAAATTAGTTGCACTACGTATAAGTTTTCTTTTCAAACATTCATTTTGTCAAAGAACTTTTTGGTTTGCACTGTATATCAAAAGTGCTCCACTTTGGTTCGGAATGTAGAATTGTATACTGCACTGTAAAAGTATTTCCCTCGTGTGCACGAAATCGCCTAGCAAAGTCATTGTACTTCGAAATGACTTGTACTTTTCTTACATTGTTTTAAAAGTATTACTTTACTGAGCTGAGTTCAGTTTTTAATGAATTAAAAGTTTGTTGGTTTTAAGGGGGATTTAGTTCCAGTACTTTAAGAAACATTTTCCGATCTAAAGGTGTGACGGTGGGCGTACCAGTACTTTAAGAAACATTTTCCGATCTAAAGGTGTGACGGTGGGCTTATATTCCGGGTAGGTATATTCTTGCGTTGGTAAGCCAAATTATGATTTTCTGATCAAGGTTTGGTTTATAATCTCTTTTTACTGCCAAATCTGTTAGATGCACAGGGATCCCCTACTTCTTTATTTTCAAAATTAGTAGGGGGGACTAGATTCCCCTCCTGGCCCGCTATATTCCTACGGACCAGCGTACTTTGTATTCGCTTATACTTTCATTGTTTTAACGTTTTTGTTATAACTATTCACAGCTGGACTTAAGTAATAAAGATATTTGATGGCAATGTGGGCTTTCTTTGAGGAATTTAGATAATCCGTAGGTATTGTTTTGATTTCATTTAAATCCGAGTTAGTCGGCTGAATTTCATTTTAATGAACTAAACGCTGCCCTAATTGTAAATACATATAGTGCAGAAGTTTGAATTATTTTATTATTTATTATCTAATTGTAAATACAAATTAAAGCTTTGTGTCATAATCATAACATTAGCAACGCCAACATAGGTACATATCTAAAAGTCTATCGGTGTGTCATTCAGCTAAATAATTTTTTTGTAAGTCGAAAAACAATCGAAAATGTTATTTAGACTTAAGCAATAACTGCTTTTGTGGCATAATAAATAACTTAAAATACTAAAATAGAAAAGCGTATTTGGAATCCATTCTCACTATCTAGCTAAACATACGAAATTAGTAAAAAACGATCCGAGAATAAAATTTGCACTGGCACAAGTTTGATCAAATTTTCTTCGTTTTTCAACACTGAATAAGTTACCTACAAGGGACAAGTCATCAGTTGCGATACTATTTATTTATAAATGTGCATGAAGAATGATTTGGATCTGGAATGAAGTGTATACAAAATGGTCTGGAATTTTACTATTGTTATTTCCGCCCTCATTACTCAACTAAAAAGTATTTAGTGTTTTGTTGGTTAGCGTATTTTAATTCCTTTTGTCGTAATTCTGGCACATGTTGCGACAAATCAGGTGTAGAATGCCAGACTAAGTGATACCTCCACGGTAGTATTGGCATACGATAGAATGTTTGCCATGGAAGTGAAATATTTGGAATGTTATTTGTTTGACTTTTCTCAGCACTCGAGGTGCATATGCTGACAGGAACTCTGGCACTCTGGGTTTTAGTTTAACTCTTGTATGGTTAGAACTTGCAAGTCGTTTTTTTTATTCATATTTTCATCTCTTATCTTCAAGAAAGAACTCCAAAATTTTATTAGTCCAAACACTTTTGGAATGAATCGTAAAAGCACACTGTAGTAAACATAAAAAGAAAACCCATTGTTGTCTTCCCAAGATTGCCAATGCGTGTTATTAGTATCTCTTTTGAAGATGCATAACATTGTTATACAATTGGTACTAGGTAGGCGATGCTTTTTGATGCAAGCACCAACACTCCATATTTTTACATGGCAATTGTTTCCCTAAAATTGCAAGGTGTTAACAAATTAAGGAATGCATTGTAAAAATGTAATGCACACGCAATCAACTCTCCAAAACAACATCATTGTTTGTTTTTAATTTGTAAAGACCTGTTGTTTTACTAAATTGCAAAGTGTCAGCAAAATAGGAGATGCGTTGAAGTGCGAACACGAGCATTTCAAAAATATAATCAAAACACCACTGTTTTGAACAGTTTTGTTTTATTTCAATCGTTGAGTAGGCGATGCAGTTCACTTAATATAAACAAAGAGTCTTTACAAAACCTGTTGGGGTTTAGTAACCAAATGAGCGACTATTGCTTAAAACCTCTTGGTGTTTTGGTACAAAAAGAGCTTCTTTTGTTTAATCAAGATTATCGTTGATTGCACGACAGGCGATGTAAAAAGCAACAAGCGAAAACAAAGGGTTTGTATCAAAAGTATTGTATCTGCAGAATTACTGTTTTGATAAAAAATACACGATGTTTACTTATTAACAGACTACTCGTTATATTTTTTTCATCTGAGAATCAAATATGGTCGAATCTTAAGTCGTTTTAGGAACTTTTGTTTTACTAAGTAGCATGAATTTTGCAGGATAGACGACGCTATCAAATAAATTCAAAATGAAAAACTATTCTTAATATACCAAATGTTTAAGAAAACATTGATCTACAAGATTCTATTATTTTTGCCAGGTAGGCGCGATTCAATTAAGTTATAATGAAAACAATTCCAAACACATTGTATACCGATTTTCAAGGAAACATTGTTTTACTTATTTGCATGATCTTTGTTAGGTAGGCGATGTAATTTAATAAATGAAGCCGCTTGAATCGCATCAACAGATTCATTTGACTTTTCAACAACTACTTTTTTACTTAACTGCATGATGTCATATGATAGGCGATGAATAGCTTAAAATAGGAATCATCCAAAACATAGGCAAATCTCCTGACGCAGTTAACTACTGAAATTGATCGCAGAACCGTTGACAATACAAAATCCAGACGCATGATTCCATTATTAAGTCTATCAAAAAATTGCTGCTGTAAATGTCGGATTGGTCTGTTTACATGGTGGCATTTTTCTTCTTAAATCAAGCATTTGGGACGTACAAATAATAAGACTTGCATGATTTCGTTTTACTAATGTGGTTTTACCAGAGTAATTTTATCGTATGCAGACATATCATAGAACTAAATCTCTAATCTTATGAAATATTGAGCAGAATTGAACAAAGCCGTTCTTATATTCCTCAAATCGCATTTAATGTTTATTCATATAAAAGAATTGCTAAGTCAAAATAAAAGTCTCAAAATAGTTCTTAAGTAATTTCATGGTGTTAAGAAAGTGGAGGATACATCTCAATAAATGTAAACACAAAGACATCCCCATATCTCCCTCCAGACATTTGGAGAGACATTGTTTTAATAAATTTCACGATGATTGCGAAGGTGGTGCATACTTGTTTGTAAACAACGAAACATTATCAAAGTTCTAGATTTTCCAAGAATTATAATAGCTTTGTTGTATTGCATGGCAATTCGATGAAACACAGCGGGATCTCTCAATTATTTCCAATTTCAAGAACTTCCCAAAAACTTGTTGATTGTTTTGAAGATGGCTTGTTGTTATTTGCTGCAAGATGTATGTGTTGGATGCATGCGATTCAACATAACTTCGACGTATATACATGTATATACAAACAATCAAAGAGATTGGGAAATTTTGAGAAAAGCTATTGTTTGTTTTCTGGACAGACATTGCAAAACACAACGTCAACACACATTAATAAGAACAGCCAGCTCTTTGAATCTGTACTAACACTATTTTTTATTATTCTATTAACACTGCATGATGCTTTTGGGATGACTATTGTTCTATCAAAATTGCATGATGCTTACTTGATAGCCGATTTAATTCAAAATAAACATTAAGCAAATTTAAATCACATGATGACAGACAAGGGCTAAATTTAACTTTCAAAAAACAATAATGTTAATTATGTCGTAAATGCATTTAGAAGATGAATATCATTTTGTCTGTTAGAAGAATTATCAATTTTTTCTGCAAAGCACATGGATAAAGCCATTATTTTCTATAAAGCAATGTTCTCTCTACTCAATTATCTTGCTGTCTTTTCCGCAGCAGCCATATTTATTTTCAATTTAAAAGATGACATATTTATCAAATATTGCAATTATGCAATGAAGCAAACTATTTTTGTTTCGATGCAACCATTCCAGTATTCCTGTAATTGGCTAAAATAAGTGGCTGAAAGCAGTCTGACATTTTCTGTATCAGGCTGTAGTGCGTTGCTGCAAACAGTTGTGGGGCTTTTCTCTTTTCACTGCAATGCTTTGCTGCAACCAGTCTGGCTTTTTCCTGTTTTGCCAGCTATGCGTGGCAATAAACGATCTTTATAATTTTTCTGTTTTAGGTGCAGTGCCTTGCTGCAAGCTGTTTGACGTTTTAGCTACAATAGTGACGCGAAATAACCTTTTGACGTTAAACCCAAACAAACAAACGGCTACAATAGCAATATTTATTTCGATGATTTTGCTTTTAACTCTAATCATAATTTCTGTGGTATTTTAATTTCCCTCGTGTTTGATTGTACAAAGATAATTCAAATTATAATAATATTTATACTTTGTGGCATGACTTGGAATTGAAAGAATTCTTTTGTTATTGGCAATGATTGTCAGACAAAACTAATTATTTAATCTGAAGTTTAATGGTATAAACTTTAGTAACAAGTGTAGGCATGTAGAAGTCTTGACTTTTGCTTGGCACAACAGAACAGAACAGAACAGAACAGATACTTTATTAAAGGGCTTGAGCAGTGCTCATCACCCAAATAAATACAATATACATATATATACAATTACATACGACATGTCAACATATTTTTAACATAAACATACAAACGGAGGGGAAAATACAGATAAATAATCAGTATTCAATAAAAGAATTTAAGGATAATAAGTCAAACGCTAACATGAGAGGACCTAATCATAAGTGCTTCTTTTACGTATTTACGCACAACGCTGACTGGTTTTGGCAAGTTTTGGTTTCATTGTAATAACATTTGTAAAACGCTTTGTTATTTTAACAAAGAGGTTTATACATCTCATAGACAAAAGAATGTTTACTGCGTTTTTTATTGTTGTTTTTTTTCTCAGTCATATCGTGGCGGACAATCATCCTACTCACTGTTCCTAAGCAAGCATTGATATTTGGATACAATCTTTTAAACTAATACTTATAAGCACATACTCTAGCCGATGGTTGACGACTATCGAACAGGTCGTATTCTAGGTCATACGTGTTTTTGTACTTTAAACAATGGACTTGTCCACAAAATAGGTGAATAAGATAATTTATAAACAGCATTTGAATGATTTAAACATATCACTTTGAAATCTTATATTTATTTTAATTAGTATTCATGTATATTATAAATGTTATATAATGATGTGTTTATTAAATTCGGCGCGATATGACCTTTTTGTGTTGGTGCGCCGTAAAACACAAACAAACAAACAAACGTTTAAACAAAAGTGTTTATCAAATAAGTGTAAACTAACTATACTATATTTTTTTAAAAATCGCCCCTAAATATATGTGTGTAATGAAACCGGCAAATGTTGGTAAACGCAATGTTTACGTGGACGACCTGTACTTGATACGGTCTAGTTGGGAGAATGATCGAACAAAATGTTATTAAATTTGTACGAATGAATTCAAGTACCAGCCTACAATCGAACCTACGACCCGTCCACCCTTACTTTCATAATCAGACGTATTACGGCTGAGCTAACATGTGAGGGCGATTTATTAAGAAAGATATGAAATCGCGAAGAGTAAACAAAATATAATTAAAACGTAGAGCAAAAACTGAAATTCCTTTTAATGATGGCAAAACATATGATTGAAATAACCATTGCAACTAATCTGTTTTGTAGTAATAATATTAATTGTGTTTCCGACTCTAATTGGAGAGCGGAGGGGGTCTAGTAGGAATTGTTAAGTGTTCGGCAAATAAATTCATAAAAACAATATTTTAAACTAAAATGTCTGCAAAACGTTACACTTGTTTGTTATTGCGTTATTTGAAAATTTGCGAAGATGTTTTATTTCTTTTATTTACATAATTTTGTTATGTCTGCATGCAAAGGTTTTGGAATTATTTAGAATATTGAAAAGGGTAATAAAACTAAACCATGTACTAATGCACTAAAAATATCAGAGACAAAAGTTATGGCGACAGTTCCTGGCAATTCCTAAAGTAATAAAAGACATGACGAATGTATAAGGAATTTGTCAAGCGTTTACAGCGTCAGAAAAAATTGCTAAGTCATCACAATTTTATAGTTCTGCATTGCGCAATGCCAAGTTGAAACCGTACGACAAATTTATCACAACGAGTTTACCAACAGCTTCCAAAAGAAGCCGAAAAGTCTTACTTTAAATTTTCATGGAGGGGCATTACCTGCCTTGACCGGGGATTTCTGACTTTGAACTGCAAAATTATTATTTTGACTTACGATAATTTTTTCCGTAAGATATTTGTGAAAAGATGCACTGGGCTCCACCAATATGCGTCACGAATATTGCTAAAATGTTTAATTAGATTTAACAGTACTAAAGCACTGTTGTAAAAGTACTTTTATTCTAAAACACGATGTACGATGTACTATAACTTTGTTTTCTTTTCTGTTTTCAGAAAACAAAACCATTCAGAAGTATCAATAACTTCCTTTCCACTGTACAACAAGAAAGGCCAACTGCTTCTGACTCAAGCACCAACGATCTTTAATAGCCGATAGTAGAAGTGTTAAGTTTCTAATCGGCTGTTTACTTTTTCAACTTGATTGAAGAACAGTTGAGCTGCTAAAGTGAAGAAAATTCAAGGAGTGCAACATTAAAAGAAATTCAAAAAGTACGGAATTTGGAGTGACTCTTTGAAAACACAAAAGTGCGCGAGATTATGGACGAGTCTTGCACTAATAGAGTCGATGGAATTTCAATAGAAGCTCACCAGAGTGGAATTCTCCGATATTTTGAATAAATGAACTGGTTTGGACATTAGCAAGGCAAATATAAACTAATATACTCGCAAATAGCTCTTGAATAGAAGCGCTGATGCCAAATTGATGGTGCGCTCGTGCTTCAAAAATCTGTCTAACTAATTAGGCGTATTGGAAATAAATATAATTACAATTTTGTGTAGAGGTTGCTAAGAACAAAAGAACGTAACAAGGAATTGTTTATTACTGCATTTTATGAATGGCATTGAGCGTATTTGTACTATAATTTGTACTACATCAACGCGTGGGATTTTCGGTACAGTATAAATTAGCCAACGAATCCGATATTCCATTATTCTGACGATACAGATTGCGAAGAGTAGACGATAGTTCTACTGAGCGATGCAACAAGTTGTTTGTGGTATATTTCACTGTTATAGGAATTCATTCCACTATTTGTGGTGAGGCTAACTGCTAGCTGACTTCAGGAATAAGTTGGACACAGTTATATAATAGGAATTATTAACATTTACGGAATTTTATTTGATAAAAAAGCTTCGATAATTTTATTGGAGTAATTTGTTCAACGTGTAATACAGAATTGAATTATTTATTTCGAAGTTTGAAATATTTGTGAAAGTACGTAAACAATATATTTTTGAAACATATTTGGAGATAGGGATAGTGTTTTCCAAAGCATGGACTTAAATTAATTCACGTACTTGAAAACGTTTGACTTTTGAATTTAATTATTACAAGATTTGACATTTTGAAATTATTTGTCACTCTTTGAAAGCAATTTGGACAGTACGTTCTCCCCGCGTCATGACATTTGAAAAATAATTGGATACGAAAAACTGGGTCAAAGGATATAAACAAAATTAGGAATGAAATAATGGAATAATGAATGTTATTAACTGACGGACGTATAAAATTCCATTATTATAATTAAATGATCTGTAATTATCCTAATTCATGGTCCCAAGAATTTAATCGTGTCCAATAGTCGCCATTATCATCCACGTGAAAAATGGCTACCAGTATACCGGGAAGTTTACGGACTATGATAAACGACAGTTCAAGTACGGTACATAATCCGTACTTTAGTGGAACGCCTTTTGTTGGCGGTGAGGCGATAAACGCTTCATTCAGCGGTCTTGTTTCGGCGAATTTATTTGCCGATAATGAGACATATTCTGAAAACATGAATGGACATAGTTCAGCCAGCAGTGGCCCAATTATGACGAGTGATGATCTCATGGACAAATTGAATGAATCAACATTTCTTATTTTGACTCCATCTTTAATTCTCGTGTGTGTTCTAATGATCATTGGAATTCCTGGGAACCTTATAGCGTTACTTGTGTATTTGACCAAAATGAAGCGAAACGCCGCTAGTTACTTTATCATCACTTTAGCAATTAGTGATTTGATTAATTGCACCATAAACCTACCAGTTGAAATAGTGCTCATCACAAACTTCACTTCGTTCGACATTCCGTGGTTGTGTAAATTCACTCGATTTCTAACCGCCGCTATGAATAACACTTCGTCGTTTATTTTGGCGGCCATTGCTGTGGAGCGCTTCCGGTCCATTTGTATGCCGCTAAAACCCCGCATGTCGTCCATTTTAACCAAAAGTATTTGTGTTGCATTAACGACGTGCGCCATATTAACTGCGGTCCCAATGATTTGGGGTTATGGAACAGCGACCTACACGTACAGTTTTTCTAATGTGACTATTTTCATAAGAACATGTTTGATCGACGACGCAGTTAGGGACACATCGTATCCGAATATGCTGCTAATTATATTTTTTGTTGGACATATTGCCATTTTTATCATTCTCGCTGTTTTATATGGATGTATTGCTAAGAAACTTTTAAGCGGGACGAAGTTCAGTAATTCAGACTTGGGAGGAAAAGGAATTTTTCTTCAGAGACAAAGCAGTTCTTATTCAATTGCGTCATTCACGATGCAGTCCCGAACGAGTCTCCGAAATTGTTCGACGGATAGCGAGCAACCATTGAACGGGAAACGGAAGTTGCTTCGCTCAACGAGTAGCCAATCAAATATCGAATACAATTTAACGAGAAAACATGGCGGACATAATGTCCGGACGAAAAGACTGACTTTTATGTTGTTCCTGGTGACGTCAGTATTTGAAATTAGCTTTATACCATATTTGGTCATTGTATGCATGAGGAACCATGATCCTTCATTTTATGACACTTTGTCGGTCTCAAACAAAATGGCGTTTCAGTTTTTCTTGCGTTCTTATTTGATAAACTGTGCTTTAAATCCAGTTATATATTGTTTTTATAACCAGAATTTTAGACATGGCGTCAAAAGACTCTTCCACAGTATTAAAGAATTTAAATGATGGCATTTTTGTTTTGTAATAAATTTAAATGTATTTACTTGTCGTTGTTTTTGTTTATAAGTTTATGGCATTATCCTTTTTACTGAAGCAGTGAAACAATAGAAATTATCATTAAATAATTATGTTGCTATCACAGTAATAATATTTATCATGCATACTTTCGTGGACCTTGATCATGAAATTATTTCTACGGCCATTCTCCCTCCTACCACTGATTCGTGATCATGTAGGGCAGTTGTCAGTCACAGTTGGAAGTAGTTACTGGTTCACAGCTAAATCTAGAGATTTAGTCTTTCCATGAAAGGTGAGTAGGTTGACTGACCGCCGTTATATGAGCTACACATGAATACGTCAGCGGAAGAAACATCGATGAAATGAACTGATTTTAAACTAGTAAACTTTCTCCTTTGCATTCCTTGAGGTTTGAAAAAGTGAGAAACAAACGTGGTTCCATAACGTAAACTCTTATCCGTACGAAGCACCTATCTTACATTAAACATCTATAACTGTTTTATTAATTAAACTCAAAGACTAAACATTAAGTGTCAATGTAAGAATCTTAAATAAACATGCCTCATAGACTCATAGTTCAGTAATAATGTTTATGTAATAATATTTTATAAAAACAATATACTTGTACATTTGAAATTAAATTTAATAAAAATATAAACATTTTTTTAAAACAGAACTAATATCTTGATGTTGAATCAGTACATAAAATATATGTTTTACCTTGGTTCCAAAACTAAGACTTTTTCACGCAGACACTTAAAAAAATAATTTGAATTCCGAATGGTTTAAAGTTTTTTTAAGGATTTTGAAAAGCATTAAGGAACAGTAAAAAAGCACCGACCTTCCAAATAGCCAAAAAGCAAAGAGTGTTTTTTTTTAGATTTTTTAACTTTTTGTTATAAAAAAGACGCCACAAACAAAGTAATTTAATGTACGCCAGGAAGTGGTATTAATTCCCCTTTGTGTGAAGTAAAACTACTGTTCATATTTTAACAAAAAGCCTTATTCATACTATCATATTGATTAGTGTGTACAAAAGCTTTGGCATTGGAACAAAAGATGGTTTCCGTCAAGGTACCCGTGTAGCTAATCAAGTTTGAACATTGATTGCATTATAATTAAGTTAATTGATCGAATGCCGATGGTATATTTTATCAATTTAGAATTTTAGTTTAAACAATGATGGCTTTTGTAATCAACTTCTAAGTTAATTAAATTTGATTGCAATCAACCAGTGTATGTTTGATTTTATTCCAGCGTTTGTTAGAAAATAGTTTGCGCACTACTTTTTGTAAAAAGGGTCATTAAGTCCGCACGACTATCACGTTCGGGTAGGTAGGAAAATGAAAGACAATTAACGCCATGGCTTTTTTTGTTAGTATAGTAAATCGTTTGTTATTCTAGACATTGTTAGTTGATAAAAAACAATGTGTTGAGTTTTAGACGGGTTTTACGTGGTTTGTAACGATTGAAAACAAATTCAGGTACAGTACAACCTCTGTTGATCAACACCCACTGGAAGGGACTAAAGTATGTTGCTGTTCAGAGGTTGTTGCTCTATAGAGCTTAAATTCAATTTGAATTACATCTAAGGGAAATTTTCAAAAGATGTTGTTGTGCAGAGGATTTGCTCTGTAGTGGTTATACTGTATGTCTAAATGCACTGGCGACCGGCGCAGTCTTGGTCCACTAAGGAAAAGGAATAAATATGTATACAGGGTTTTTAATAGAACAGAACCATGTCGACCGTCTTTGTTTTATTGTAGTTACTGTACTAATCAGTGAGTTTAAACATGTTGTTGGATAATATTGTTTGTTTTATTTGGTCTAATAAACAAGTTTAAAGTTATAACCGCGCGACGAACTATACTAAATACTACATGAAACACCAAAAATCACAAAAAGACTTAAAAATAAAGCCAGCGTAGGGAGAAAAAACCTTCCCACACTTTTTGACTTTATATAATAATTTCAAAGCATTTCTGACACAGAATAAAGTAATATCCTTCTATTTAGTATCAACTTTGTTTCAACATACTAAAACACAAGGTCAGGAAATACAGTAAAGTTCCAATATTAAGAACACCGAAATAATTGTTATCAATAACGAAACGGTCTTTATATAAGGACTTTTCTCCAATTAAACATTCAAGGGGCCCGTATAAACAAGCGTCTTACGACCAATTTTAGTCTTAAGTTCTTATAAAATGTATAGCTAAATGATCGTAAGACGTTAGATAATATGCAGCCCTGGGCTAGTATTATCAAAGGTCTTACGACTGATTTAGTCGTAAATCCTTTTATATTGTATTTTTAAATTGTCGTAAGATGTTTGATAATATGCTGCCATGGTAATTATGAATCGTAAAAAATGCATTTAACCATTATGAGTGCTATTTACTGTAATGGTAAAAAGTTCACTACATGTATTAGAAACACCAAAATTGATAGTCTTGTTTTAGGGACATTTTTCATCTCAAATAAAGCATCTGGGGCCCTTATTAACAAATGTCTTACGACAGATCTTCATAGCAAACCACACTATGTAGTATTGCTAAATTATCGTAAGTTTTTTAATACGCTACCCTGGGATTTAAAATCTTAACAAACGCAATAATTTTGCTATAACCAACGTGGCCCTTATAGCAGAACTTCACTGTATTCTAGTTTCAGAAACATCAGTCACCTACATCTAAAAGCATGACATACGAGATAGATTTGCATGAAAAGCTGCCTTCTTAGTAAAAGATGAGAAAAAACTCCCTCGAGGCTGTAGGTCAGAGGGAGTCATAAAAAACTACCATTAACAAAATGTCTTAGAGATATGTGGAACGCTTTCCCACAGTTTACATCCATGCTTTTATTATTTTTTTGTTTTCGTCGCAACAGATGTGATTCTCACATGTCATAGTATCAAAACAAAATACATCAGCTATAGGCTAAGTTTCCCCATTATGAATAAAAAGATGTCTTTTTGCTTTATATTTTGAAACGCAAATGATTGATTCTACAAAATAAGCGTGTCATTCAGAATTCACTGTTTTTGGTATATTATGGTTGTTAAAATTGCTCAGATTACGACAAATACCTGTTTCTGTGTTAGGTTAGCTCAGTACCGGGATACCAAGAAGCAGACTCGAAAGTGATAAATCTAACTTGTAAGATCTTCTTTCACAATCGAGCTAAAATAAATTAGTATATTAGAATACTGTTTGGGTTCCAAGCAAGTCGCATTGTTTCAATAAGGTGACATGCCCGTCAATAAAATACTAATTGATAGTCTTCTTTTATCACCGAGTAGGCGAAAACAATGTCCCACTACCTCTGGCAAATAGACATAGAGCGAGTTGCCTAAGCATATCGCTACGTAGCGCTTTGTCCCCTGGTACCCTTCTTACAACAAAAGAAATAAGTATGAGATATCAGATAAAAGGTACCAGGGCTTAAAGCGATACGTAGCAATATGCTTAGGCAACTCGCCTATTAAGATATCGTCCAACTGTCATACAACTTTATGTCGCTTCAAGTCGCGACAATGGCGTAGTGGTTAGCATGTCTGACTTCGAATCCGGAGATCGCGGGTTCGAGCCCGGTCGCGGTTGGTCATACCCTATACATGAGTTGTCGGCCTCGTGGTAGGGTAAGTTAGTACTGGTGACAGGAAAGTGTCCAGGAAACCTATAGTAGGAAGAGCTGGCTGTCGTATATATGACCAATATATGTGTTGAATACGACGTAAAAAAATTAATATGTCGCTACAAGCGGCTCCTCGTATGGGAAATCTATACACATAAACATGTGGTGAATCTTATTTTCATATTGTAGTTGCGCGAGAGATGATTATTACATAAAATGGAATTCTTCCTCAATGTTATGACAATACAGTCATTTTAAAAACCAGAATAAGTTTTAATTGTTCGGTTGAACTAAACATATTAATTATTAATATACATGTATTTCGTGAACACCTGACACAAGAGCTTTAAGCGAAAACAAATACCCGAATTAACTTTTTTAATGTTTATGATGTGCAAAAAATGGTGCAACTCAAGTACGGAAACTTCATTTTATTGCAACTATTATTGCAATGGTGTAATTAAATTTGGAGTGAAACAGACGGTTAAGTTCTTGAACGCTGATGTACTTGCAATAATTAGTTCAGTAGCTTGCATCTTACTTTGAACAAGTAGTCCCAAGTATCAAATCGCAAAATAACGCCTTGCATATTTTTTATTGTTTTTTGTTTCAAGTGTACTCATAAAAAGGGGACATTGTTGTTTGCTCATTCGGTGATCAAGTGTATGTTTCCAGAGAAAAAAGTAGGTCGCTGGTGCAATCTGATTAAAATTCGATCTAAAATATTCCGCTTGCCTACTCGCGGTCTATAGGATATATGTTTGCGGAGACTGGTCTCTGGTGTTAGTCCCTGCTGTTTGCTTTGCGCAAGTGAAGCAGAAATCCCGTTGCATACCGTTTTTTACAATTCTCAAGTAATATTGGTACATTTTGATTGTAAAGTCATATCCGGTGATCGAACCCGGGCACTTTACACTACCAGTCCACGTAAACCATCTTTTAAACACAGCATAATTCACTTCAGCTTTAAATCCTTACTGCGCTGCTTGCTAAATGGTAGCAGACGTGACCTAATTACACTGCGCATGCGTATTATACACTTCCGGTGCAGCCTACGCAGCTCGCAAACAGGATGTATCGAATTAATATAAGCTGCAAGTCATTTTTAAACCTTTATTAATTATGTACCGAAATATTCTAAATTTATTCCCACGAATGCACAAGAAAACATAACTCCGAGCCAAAGTAGAACAGTTCTTGCCAACGCGAAGGTCAAACGGTTCTTTTCCCCGCGGAGTAATACATGCGCCAATTGCGTGCGCAGTGGTTTTCATATCATCAGCGAACATTTGTTTTCGCCATCAAAATATGAATGTTTTTACAATGATGTAACTTAAGCAATAAATAACCCATAATTGAAACAATTGGAATATTTTGTTGAGAATATGAAAACTACAGCTGTTAGGAAAATTAAAATAAGAAACTCTTTGGGGGATTTGATACGTGGTTATTGTAACATTATTAGGATTACTACCTGCACATTATTCGCACCCAATAAACTAGTCAATGTTATTTAATTGAAAGTAGCTTTGATTTAAAGCTTACCCGAGAACGAAGTACCTTGGTGAGATTGGGCCCGTATCATCAAGCGTCTTACGACCAACTTCTATTGTAAACCGCACTTTATTGTATTGCTAAATTATCGTAAGATTTTTTGATATTTTGCTGCTCAGATGTGCAAGTCTAAATTGACTGTCCGTCCGTCTTATTGCCATCCTCGCAATAGGGACTTTTTCATTAGAAAAATGATTCGCCGGGCCTCGCTTCAACAGTAAACAAATGTTCCATTTCTTAAAGCTTAAAAAGTTGCAATAAAGTTTGAATTCTTATGACTAAATTTGTGCCCACCTAAATGTCAAAGAAAGCGTACTTTTTCTTGACGCTATACTCGGTTAAATCTTGATTTGTTGTTTTTATGAACCGGAATTGTACTCAGTACTCACTTTTTTCATGGGGGTTGAATTAGACATATTATGACGCCATATTTTGACGTACGCTTGTGTAATTTGTTTCCAATTAATTTCAGTTTTAAATTGTTTACTGTTTTTTCCCGCCGTATAATTTGAAAAAATCGCAGTGATTTTTCATCCAGGGCAGGCAATTTTATAACAATATTTATTATGACAGATATGACTTAATTTGTAAATGAAGTGAATTTCGAGATTTTCACAATTTCCCCCAAAAAATAAAATGTGTTATTTTTTGTTAATAATTTGATAGCATGCGTCCTGCCAACGTAAAACATATTCGTTTAAATAAAATATTTCATTCAAAATGCGCCAAGTCAAAAGCGCCATGCATAAAAACGCTCTTCTTTTTTCTAAATGCACAGCGCGCTCCCAGAAAAAGTAATAACATTCAAGATGAAGAATGACCCGGGATTTTTTTATTTCATAGCTGAATGTGTGGTCACGATCAGACCAGGGTTAATATTCCCTGTAAATCAAATCGTCAATTTCTATGAGGGAAATCATACATGAAAATAATTGCCAATAACAACCGAATCATCCCGAATGAGAATTAATGGCGCTATTTTTCTTCAGATTAGGCCAAGCAAAAATATGTTGTTGTTTCTTCATGACACAGCATTCGATCGTGGATCTTTACAACACAAGATTTAGGACAAATGCTTCACGTAAAAAGGAAATTTATTCGTGAACTATTTGAACTAAGTCGTAAATCAGAATTATGTAAACATGCGAAGAAATATGAATTAAAAATTAATGTCAAATTCGACGGTCGAATCCACTAAACAACTTTCCTGTACACGTATATTAAAAATCGACATAACTTGTTTGAAGAAAAGAAGCAAATTAAATCCGAGGCAATGCCGTAAAACATAATCATGATAATACAATCTATCGCCAATAGCCAATAAGACTTGAGGGCCTGAAACGCAAGATATTTCTGTTTTGGCCTAATTTAGAGAAACATCACAAACGTCCTGACTTAATGAAAAAGTCATTTCAAAGTCTTTATGCTATACGAAATGTCAAATATTATTAAATTATATGAAGGGCTTCAGTTGATAGACGACTTAATAGGATATTTTTCTTTGTTATGTGATAAACTGTTTGTCAATAACAAAATTTTGTGCAAGTCATTTGAGCGTTCCGTTTTCTGGACGTCCAGTTTTGCGGAGAGAGGATCTTTGGAAAGGGGACTGGAAATCAATGAGTCGACTTTTGGTACAAAGCGTTTAGTATTTCATAAAATATAAAAAAATGATATTTGCTGTAACGCCAATCTGATTAAAAGACGATGTAATATTCTCAACTCATTCTACTCGTTTATTTTACAGCGGTCTGTAAAAAATATTCTGTTTACCGGGATATTTCTTCAAAGTACAAATACTCGTAAAATCATATTTAAATTGCTGTCAAAAAAACACAGTGTCATAACTTATAGCCGAATAAGGATTTTTGAAGTGTGGTCTCTGAAAAAAATAGTCTTTTTACACAAACCCCTTCTTCGGACATAAGTGGTTCAGTCCATGTTCTGTTTATTATTTTCGATGACCATTTTAAATCTGTATCTGACATTTACAATCACAAACAATAACAAATCATGGACATATTATTATAGCTAGTTAAATGTCACCAGGGGCCAACTTATCTAATTAAACAGTTTTTATGGCTTACTAGTGCAAAGTGCAGACTCACGTATTATAATCATGTGCTCATTTATATCGGACTAGCTACTTAGTGCTCCGCTAGATTGTCGCTACAGCAGATTTAGGATTTTTTGCTTTCGTGTCCTGCTTAGTTTCATTTGAGCGCTGTGGTGTTACATTTAGTATCCCTTTACGTAACGAAATTTGTAATGACGTCACCTTCTCATAGCTATTGTTGCATGGACTGTATAATGGATATAATATACAGTTCAGTTCCATTTTTGACCATCAAAACCAATTATCATAATATATGTAGCAGAATGGTTTTGATATGAGGACATTTTTCATCTCAAACGAAGCATCCGGGCATTTCGAAAAAAATCGTCGAAATATCTCAAGATTTTCCAAAATACAATGAAGGCTTAATAGCGAAACTTTACTGCATAATAAAATATGGGAACTGCTTGACCAATTAACCTCATTCAAGCTACATGTATATAAATCATTAAAACGCGCCTAAACACCTACATATATACATGTTATCCTATTTCTTTGCAATACCAACAAAATAAACAATATTTTTTTTACTTGACCATGTATCATCAATGGCTATATAAATCATGGTTGATTCTAAATATGAACCTGGGTACGTACATGCATTGTTCTTTGCTTTACGAAAACTCTAAACAAAACTCATTAGGAACTAATGAACAGTGTTTTATCAATGTCCATTTCTTCACTTATGAAACAAATTGCATCAAACTTGCTATTTTCGACAATGACTAGTCAAAACCAGACTCGACCAAGCTCGAATTAACGAGTACCAGTCATGGACTAAGGGAATTATGTACAAGACTAAAATCAAATTATTTCGTAATACCCATAATAGCAGAAACACATAATTAGATCCATGGCAGTGCAAAAGATTCCAGATAACGATTACGTACATGATTAAAATTAATTGTCTGTTGAGTCAATTAGCCGACTAAAAATGTCAAGGATCGGCTTCATTATCCAATAAAATGGTAAACGACTTATTTAAACAATGACATTTTCATCACAATATTAGGTTATGAACTTAGTCGTTTTTTTCAATTAGTCTATCAGTCTTCGTACGGTCCGCGATGAATTCCACTTTTGCCCTGAACAGAACAGAAAATTATCATTTACATGTATTTCGACACAGTTTGCAAAATAAAACATGTAACAAATGATTAAGGAAAACCATATGACGGTACACCTTTTCAACAATCAATCATTTTCTGTAAAAAAATACTATCATTACAATCGCATACTCAGTTCATTTTCGTCTGGAATGATTATCAATTGCAAATCAAATAAAGCCACAAATATTGACTTTAATCTCAAGTCGCCCAGTTAACTTAGATTATGGTCGTGTGTTAGATTCCCGGGCGGGGCATAGGACATACTTTCGTGGAGCTCGGTCGTGAAATGATTTCTACGGCCATTCTCCCTTCTACTACTGATTCATTAACATGTAGGACAGTTATCAGTCACTGACGGAAGTATGTGTCCAGTAACTGTTTAACAGCTAAATACGGAGAGTTTGCCTCTCCAAGAACGGTGAATAGGTTGACTGACCGCCATGATATAACCTATACAATGTGTTGCTATGGCGTTAAACTCAACAAAAAATACTGCAGTTGTTGTACAGAGGATTTGTTCTGTAGATTGCTGCTCTGTCGAGGTTGTACTGCAGCGTAATCGATGGGCTAGAACGAGTGTGTGTTACTGTACTAAATACATTGACGGTTTTGGGTAGAGTACACCGAGCGTGGATCACGGGTTTTTCGTGTTTACAAGTTGACCGACTTAAGGATCTATCATTTGTTGAAATTGAAAAAATCTATCAAGTGGGTGGGGTAACTAATTATATCAAAATATCCATAAATTCTAAATAATTTTAATTTGTTTTTAAGTGATGCATTAAGTGTATAGATGAGACAGTGAAAATATAAAGAACTCAACAAATAAGACATTTAGAAAGAAACGAAAACATTTATCCTAACCTGGAAATGGCCTTACGAACGTCGGTCCAAACACATATTTAAAGTTCTTTTTTCATAATTCCAAAAGATGTAATAGAATGTCCATATAACATTTTACAATGTCCTAGGGTGAATCACACAATAAGTGTTTCCAAAATGTAAATTTGATAATTGATCACAACACTCTTCACACATGATTTTATTTTCAATTTCACACAGGAACCCGATAAATTTTTCCTTCTTATTACACACATAGAACATACAATATGAGTAGAAAATTGCACTGGGAACTTGTGTGTAAACTGTAATTTAAAACGTGTAATGTTTGGTAATGTTTGTGTTGAGATGAATTATCAAATTTACATTTAGGAAATACTTATTGTGTAATTTACCCTAAGACATTGTAACATGTTACATGGACAACCTATATCAACATTTGGATTTATGAAAAAAGAACTTTAAATATGTGTTTGGATTGACGTTCGGAAGGCTATTCTAAGGTGAGGTTAAATGTTTTCATTTCCTTCTAAATATCTTATTTGTTGATTTTTTTTTTTTTTTCGCTATCACATCTACACATTTAATGCATCACTTACAAAATATATAAAAATTATTTTAGAATTAATGGATATTTTAATAGTTTAGTCACCACATCCACTTCATAGATTTTTTTCAATTTCAAATCCCGATACACCCTTAATATGTCTTTTATATGTATATATAATAAACTATATCTGCATGGTCTTTAAGCGCACCTGAGCATATAAAGCTCAACGACATGGTGTGCTTTCTGAGTGTTTGTTATGTTTCTTAGCACCTTTTCGCAAAACTTCTTACGACAAAAGTTAGCGTAAGTCAATTTCATAAATTTTGCAGTTTAAAGTCCGAAGGATAATAAACATTCTTATGATATGATATTAAAACGTATACAATATTTTACATAATTCTAGAATATTTAAAATTGATTGGCAAAAAAAGCGGTTTAATAAATGTTTTATGCTTTTGACTTTTGACGATGATTTTAATCGTAGGATTTTTATGAAAAGCGCCACAGTTTTGGAGATAATTAACTGTAACTTGTTCAGCTTGTTATTGTACATGTACAAAGGGAGATGAGAGTAGGTTTCTGAATTATCTTTTTTCCAGACCACACCAGCGTTTACTCTTTCATGGGCTTAATTTGATTAATCACTAGTGATCATGCAAAATCCTAGAAGAAAATTTTATCTAGTTCTTATTGTCAAAATGTCGATTGAAGTAATGAACGAAATCGAGCTCTAACTCTCGCTTTGTATAATTATTTTTGAAGCGAAGTTGTTACAGTCAATTATCTCCCTATGTACGGGCGATTCCAACGTTGGACTGGTAATCATTGAATAACCAGCCCCGCATTGGTTCGAATCCCACCTAAAACGTACCCTGTTGTTTCCTTGAGCAAGAAACTATCGTACTAGCTCAGTACTGGGAGACCAGGAAGCGGACTGGAAAGTGATAAATCTAAGTTGTAAGAACTGGTTTCACAATCAAGCTAAAATCAATAAGTATTAATAACTAAACTATTCTGTGGATGTTAACTTCTGGTATTGTTCGGTTTTTCTCAACTGTCAAAACATGAATAATTTCACGGTGAATGCGTTTGTTAAAATTATTGTCGTAATACATCCATGAGTTTCCGAAAGTGTATATTATGATCGAGTAAAGCTGCTTATGTCGTATGATATGTGTTAGTCAATATATCTTTAATAACAATTAGGCTGCCAGTACAAAAACAATGCATTCAGTCACCGTGAAATTATTCAAGCTTTGACAGTTGAGAAAAAACGGACAACAAAGAGCTCCTATTAAATCACTCGATTCCACTGTCTGGCATTATATGCTTGTTGTTAAGCACTTACGTAGCATTGGAAACCCATTGCATATTAAACACGGTGGCAATACCACGTAACTATGACATCACAAATGTTACGATTTGGAGAAGAAAACAGTGAAATATCAGCCTGGAATCAAAGTCAATGCAGTTGACCACGCTGTAGACTTACCTGAAAAAAGTTTGACTGAGTATATCGTTCCGTATCGCTTTGCCCCCTGGTACCCTCGATTTAATACACATTTTCCTTCATTCGGAACACCTCGACCTTTCATGAATGCATAATGTTATTCGTTGCGAATGGCCGAGGAGTTCCGAATGATATTCCTTTTGGTGTAAGAATGGTACCAATGGGACACAGCCCTACGTAGCGATATGCTTATGCAACAGACCCCATGTTATAATCGGTCTGTATTACATGTAGCTACCCCAGCACAATCGGTAATGGGTCGGGCAAAGCACAATAATGGTGGCACCCATCAAAGCATCTTCGTGTTACAAAAGTTTCGTTTAATTTCTTTATTTTTCATGAATATGTTCTAATGTTGGTCAATTTGGTAGGATTTGGTAATATATAGGTCATTTGAGGTCGATTTTTATTTGTGCACTTGCATAGATCTAGCAACGATTCGAACGTTGATCATTTCTCATTAGAATTTCGAATACTTGAAATAGCATGAATAATGTATTCACTGTAATTATTGTGCAAATATTTTTTTTTAATTTTGTCTATATAGTGAGAATGTTCATTTGAAACAATATTTTCCAATAGCTTGTACAATACATCGGGCGCCGCCATTATTCTGCTTTGCCTGGCATACTTTACCCATCAAAGTACGAATGGGAAACGGAATAGATCTCAACTTTATGGATGTACATTTGCCGGTATTTTGATTAAAAGGGCCCAGCACCTGGTCCACCCACCCACGATGGACATACAACGTAACCATGACGTCACTAATGCTACGGTTTCAAGAAGAAAACGGTGAACAATCTGCATCGATTAAGAGTTTTAATAACAGTAAGAAGATTTCCATGATACCTACGCGAGACTGAGCAGAAAAAGGGAATTCTTTAAGCTGCGCATCACATCTCCAACGTCAGTTTTATACTTTTTGCAAACGCCCTGGAAAACCTACCAACATTTTCATACCGTTTCTAGCCGGAACGATATGTTGTCACTGTAGCCCGCTGAAACCGTAGCATTTGTGATGTCATAGCAACGTTTTATTGCCACCGCAACACTGGTACGTCTCACAGTGAACTTGGTAGTTTAACCACAGCCATCACAACAATCACGCTAGTTATCCCATGTGATTATAGGATCAATCTTTAACATCATCCCTTCGTCGGGGAATAGTGGAACTTTGGCTTTGAGTCCAGTAAGACCCCATTCAGAACAACCTCGGCGATCATCTAGGAAGTTAAACCTCGGATTGATGTACTTCATACACGTGATATCGAGTTTTATCTGCGTACATGACCGCCCCTTATTCCACCTCCGTTCCATATTGACTCGAATTTTATCCGAAGATGGAGAAATTGTGGACTCCTTGTGGAAGAGTAGACAAGTACTGGTAAAAAAATAGCCGAATATGTTAGGTACGGAGGCCAAAAACGAGGAAAATATTTTTGGCCCGAAATCGATTTTTTCACTGATGTATACATCATGGGTTTTTTTTCAGGCCGAAAATGTTTTCTCTGGAACTGGTTCCAATTGTGCCTCAGTCCCTTCCTAGGGTCCAGTCAAACCAGGAAATGCGCCACATCCGGTACCTGAGGCCCTTCCGGGGGCCAGGGGCCCGTTTTCAGAGCCGTATATAATCCCTATAGGGGTAAGCGCGTTTATGCGTAAATTGCCGTTTTTGGCCACGATTGCCGGTTTATGTCCGAAATTCTTTTTAATTCAATTAATTGTTTATATCTGGAATTGAACGCAGGCACTATTTTATGCGGATTTACTTCCTTAATATGGTCCACCAAAGCCAAATAACCGTGTTTGCAATTCTTTCAACACTAACGGTCTAAGGGAAGCAACTCCTACTTTACAGTTCAAAGGTTAACATGTAGAACATTGTATGTCGTAAAGTTCAGACAGTCCGGTATACGGTATGTTTATTTTTGGCAAATCACATGACACAATGTTGTTTATGATAACTTCGGAGTTTTTGACATGATATTAAACTGATTAATTTGAAATGGTGAGTTATTTTAAGATTAATTAATAAAGCGTCAATCACACGTGACCGATGTTATTTTCTTTATCATAGATTACCGATTATATTGTTTTTAATTGTGACGTTATTTCAAGTCAAAATTGATAAATTTGGTTATTTTTACTATTAACAGCCTATCGATCAGGAACTAAATTGATAATGTTTTATTGACAATTTAAGGTTTATAGATGTTTGATTGGGTGTTGGGCTGTTGGCAAAGAAGGAAGTAAAGCCTGTACCCACCCGTTGTCTTCCTGGCAGTGTACTTTCAGTTTAGATGCATGGGTGCAGGGTGGCTTTAGATTTTTCCTCAGCCCTTAGAAAGATGGTTGTTAAAGTCTTGGCAGCATGTCCTTGCAGTATATCTATTTTACATGACAAAAATCATTCCATTTCTTCATGAGGTATAGGTTAGGTCAGCTGGTCGCCATAAAATAACATAATTGTGTTGACATGGCGTTTAAGACATTCCGCACAAAAGGAGGGTGGTTGGGTAAGACCTGATCCTTTAGGGCTGGGCTACTCATGAATAAATTTGCTAAATGCATCGTTTTAAGTCAATTTAATATAGTTATACAGATATACTGCGTCGCTCACACAATATTTACAATTGACATTAAAACATTGACATAAAATGCTGGATACTGGAGTTGGGTTTTGGGATCTCTCCCTTGTACCACCATGTTCTGTTCTTTGTAGGTACTTACCGGAATCTCTTTGTTGCATGCCTTTTAACTGTAAAGTTGAACTTGGTATCTTGAGCTCCATAAAAGAATTGTAAATTTCTGAGAGCTTGAACAACAAAATATATATGTATGTCATGGTACTTACCTGTTCACATCATGGGGTCCAGGGAGAATGATATGTAAGCAGCGGGATAGCTCAGTCAGGAGAGCACTTGCCTTGTAAGCGAGGAGTCCTGGGTTCGAGTTCCAGTCAGGCTGCATATTTCTGTCACTGTATTTATCTGTTCAAATTATGGGGAGAATGATCTGTAAGCAGCCTGATAGCTCAGTCCAGAGAGCACTCGCTTTGTTAGCTAGGGGTCCTTAGTCCTAAGAATAAGACCCTACATAACTTTTTTATCATTTGGGGAAATTGTTCTGTTACATAGGGTTTGATTCTACATAACAGAAGATTGTCCATGATAAAAAAGTTATGTAGGGTCTTAAATTTAGGACTAAGGGGTCCAGGGTTTGAGTCCCAGTCAGGCTGCATATTTCTCTCATCCTGTGACATGTAGATGAACTAACCATAAATATCCAGGATCAACAAGGGCCAGAGGGGATTATTTGGAATTTGTGCCCTTAATTTTAATGACTACTCTAAATAAACTCATCATTTAGCCACTTGAACTCATTTTTCTTGAGTACGAAACGACTATAGTTCAAATACCAAGGTTTTTTGTTTTTGTCCAATTGAGAATAACTCTTAAGTGTCCATTTAATCAACACCGTCGAAAACGTACTTTCTTCCGTTACACTCCATACATACCTAACGCAGCATAGCCGAGTAATGTATCGTGGGATAACCAACGATGTTTAATCATAATTCATATTAGATAAAGATGAATGAATTATAAAGTAGCTACACATGACAAAAGGTCAAGAACTATGACATTCTTAAGTACTGCTACTTGAAATTGTTTGTTCTATAAAAATCATATGAATGAAAAAAGGGACATAATCTTGTTATTTCTGAATGAAGCAATTTTAGATAACAAAGTGTGTTAACCATAGGAGCTTGAAATTTTATCACAAACTGCAAATTTTTATGTAATATTCATTCTCGTTCCCAGAGGCTACTAGAATCTTAATAATAACCTCGGGGTACGAGAATTTGTAATATCACATTCTAGGGGGGGTCCAGACCCCCCTGCTGGATCTGCCTATGGTAGATTTGTAGGTTGATTAAAGCATAAGATCTTGAAAATTTATATCAAACTTATAAATTATTTAAAATATATACCAGATTTTGAATAGTAGTCATTGCTATGAATATAGAAAAATGTCATTTGGGGACAGACAATCATTGCCTTAAACTTTCTTAAGCCAGATCAGATTTGTTCTAATATACAGTAAATGGCAAATTCAACAATCAACTAGCCCAACTATATCAATTCATAGGCGGATCTAGCAGGGTAAGTCATTTTCAAGTAGCATGAAGCAATTTTTCTCAGTGCTTAACACAGATGTAATGGTAATGTAGTTTTATTTATCAACATGTTGCATTTTTATTGCAAAATGTGTATAATGTGGTTGTGGTTCGAGGTTCGGACCCCCCCCCCCTAGAAAGTTTGGACCCCCCAGAAAAGTTCGGACCCCCCCCCAGAAAAAAATCCTGGATTCGCCCCTGTCTACTGTAACTATATCCTTTTCTTTACATCACATGTACACAATGCCGGATCTATTTCATGTGACTTTTTCAAATAGATAGACGAAAGTCGACAGGATTGGCTTAAACATAGAAAAAACTTCCTTATTACTACTACCACACAAACTTAGCCAAATTCGACATTCTTGCCCAAACAATTTTTTCTAACTATTCAATTTTATCTTTCTTGTTATACCCCCGCTTCGAAGAAGAGGGGGGTATACTGTTTTACCCTTGTCCGTGCGTGCGTCCGTCCGTCCGTCCGTTACAAAATTTCCGTCACAGTTTTCTCAGCAACTATACCATGCAGCAGCCTGAAACTTTGCATATTGCTTCATCCTATAGTCCCATGTGGTGTAAAGCGATTTCATGCTCCTTACTCATTTACTTCCTGTTTGTCGCATATTTTTAGATTTTGGCGGGGGTATCACTAGTGAGCATTAGCTCACAGATTTACTTGTTCATTCTTTCTCTTTCATTCAAGTTTAATTATTTTGTCTAAATACTATACTACACTGATCTTTTTTAGCTCGATTATGAAACAAGTTCTTACAACTTATATGAATCACTTTTGAGTCTGCTTCCTGGTCCCCCATTACAGAGTTTGTAGGATGAAGTTTCTCAAAGTTACTTAAGGAAACAACACAGTAAGTTTTGGATGGGATTCGAACCGACGCAGAGCTGACTATTCAATGATAACCAGTCCAACGTCTTAACTGCTCAGCCACACCCGCTTTCTGGCCACTTGTTTTGAAAGCATGCACTCTACCATTGCCCCTAGTGAACAGTGTTTCCGATCAAATGGCAACTATTTCAGGGGCGGATCAAGGATTTTTTCTAGGGGGGGGGGGTCAAAACTTTTTTCTAGGGGGGGGGGGTCAAGCTTTTTTCTAGGGGGGAGTCCAAACTTTCCCACCACAACCATATTTTACTCTGTTTGCAGAATAATGTAACATATTGATAATAAAAACAACATATCCATTCGATCTTTGGTAAGTACAAAGACAAGTGCGGTGAGCCTGAGAAAAATGCTTAATGCTACTTAAAAATGGCTGACATTTATGAAATACACTCGTGGAAGGGTACATTTTTTAAATTTCAGGGGGGTCCAGACCTCTCTGACCCCCATGCTAGATCCGCCCATGTATTTCACGTCCCCATGTTATAGATGAGTATGATGGTTGTTATCATATATACATATTTTATCTACAAACTATCATATGATATTTTATATGAAATCATCACAAACTTTACAAGATTACAACTGATATCATTAAAGCAACAACCTCATAGCCTCATATAATATTCATTTGTAGATTGATTTTGTTTGGTTTAATGCCATAGCAACACAATGTATAGGTTATATCATGATGGTCAGTCAATCTACTCGCCATTCCTGGAAAAGCTAAAACTCTGAATTTAGCTGTTAACCAGTTTTTCTATATAGGTGGTCTTTGTAAACTATTAGACTGTTTTTCTGCCTCATATTATAGCATTGACCATATTCTATGGTACAATATGGAATAAAGCTCCATTATGAAGACTCCCATGACTATCCAAAACTTATGCGATTTTAGATGATTTTTTAGACCAAAATGCTAAGAAGGATATAAATGGAACTCTACTGTACTGCAATCATTGACCAAATGACAATGTCTGTATGAAATAACCTGACAAAAAACATTATAATTATTGTTAAATTCAAACTAGCATGAATTAACCCTGCTGATTTAAATACTCACCACAGTACTTTTGTATTCACGATCAATAAATACATATTTGTATTCATGCACAAGGATAATCAAACAAATATTCAGTATTTAAATCAGCAGGGTTAATGTATGCCCCTCTGACAGTTGAATAAAAGTAAAAAATATTATTGAAATATTATTAAAGACCATGACTGTAATTGTTATCATAAATTATTAACCAGGTATGATAAGCTACCTTTAATTATCATATATTTGAATAGATGAGATAATTTTAATAATTTATTTATATATTCATATACACAGATTGTTTCAATATAATGTTAATTATTGCATGTACAGTCCCCTCCAAATGTCCTTAGTTGAAATCCTGATTTAGAATAAAACCCATTCACATTTACCCATAATATGAAAAAAGAAGCTAATAGACATCTGAGCAAATTCTGAAATCAACTTTGATTAGTTTATATTATTTAAACTATTTTGCATGAATAAGTGACCAGAAGCAAGTTGACTTACAGATTTTACTTGTACATAGCGAAGTATAGCCGCCTGGCTAGCTCAGTTGGTAGCCCGCAAGTCTACTGATCGATGTGATCGTGGGTTCGATTCCCAGGCGGGGCATACTTTCGTGGAGCTTGGTCAAGAAATAATTTCTACAGCCATTCTTCCCCCTACCAATGATTTTTAATTATCTAGGGCTGTTGTCAGTCATTGACAATTGTATGGGCTTAGTAGTTGGTTAACATCTAAGTCCAGAGATTTAGCCTTTCAAGGAATAATGAGTAGGTTGACTGACCCCCGTTATATGACTTATACAATGACCGCCGTGTTATAACCTATATATATTGTGTTGCTACGGCGTTAAACCCCACAAACAAACAAACATGAATAAGCTTTTATTATTGTATAATTACTTGCAGTTTGCATGATCAAGTTTTTTCTCAAATTTCATTTTTCCAAGAACTTTTGGAGGGCACTGTATAAGAGTCATCCTTCTTGTCAACTGTCCTTCTATCGTTTGACTTTAACGTGCTACATCTCTCAGTCAAGGAGACTTCTGTGTTACTAACTTTCATGTGACTGTGTTATTTTACTAGAATTAAGTTCAGTGACCAAATGACTAAATTATTGAGAATTACTTGAATAAAATGACTGGATTAAATAATTAATTAGTTTTGTTAAATTTGAATAAGTTTTGTTTTTTCTTTGAACTGTTATTTTTTTGTGATTATTGAAGTATGGGGGTAAGTGTTTGATTGGAATTGATTTATTTCTGATTTTATTCTTTTAAAAATTGACAGTTTTCACACATATGTATTGTAATAATAAAAAAAAACAGCTAATTTTGAATGACACTAAAAGTTTTAAAAAACTACTGTATTGAAGTTATTGCAATTAGCACACTGGGGTATCAATCTAGTGTCCCCAAGGAGTTACAGGGTATGGGTTTGAATCCCAAACGGGGAGATTATACCCGTCCATGAAAATTTGACAATAATGTCAATCTTCCTCATTTCCACTCAATATATATATATATATATATATATATATATATATATATACCTATATTCAGGTATATTGATAAGTTTCTAGCCTTGTGGAAGGGTAGGTGAGTACTAGTTATAGACACTGGTCCAGGAAAGCTAGGTTAGGTGCGCTGGGGGCTATAATTTAACAAAAATTGTGTTGACACAGGGTTAAACCCAGTATAAAAAATGTACAATCTATTATAACTATTATAATGCATAAATACATCTGAAATAAAATTTAATAATATTAACGAACAGCTCTTTACAAAATTAATATAAGGGTAATTTTTGATGGCACTATATAGGTTCAAAAATCATAGGCGGATCTTTTCTTGACTGCAAGTCTTTTTTAAGAAACACAAAGCAAATTTTTCTCGGTGCTTAACATAGCTTTAATGATTATGTAGTTTTAATATTAAAATGTTGCAGTATTCTTTGCAAAATGTGTTTAATGTGGTTCGAAAGTTTAGACCCTCCCTAAAAAAGTTTGGACCCCCCCCCCCTAGAAAAAAATCCTGGATCCACCCCTGAAATCCCCTACTTTAATTCATCTCTATTGTCTTTTTTTATTTCCAGGCAAGCGGAGGTGAGAAGAAGGAACATCTATATAAGATATTGGTTATCGGGGAACTTGGCACGGGTAAAACATCAATCATCAAACGTTACGTACATCAGTTCTTCTCGCAACATTATCGTGCTACTATTGGTGTTGATTTCGCTTTAAAAGTCATCAACTGGGATGCCGAAACCATTGTACGATTACAGTTATGGGACATTGCGGGTAAGTAGTTATCATGCTTTCATGGTCGTTAAAATTCAAGTTTTTGGACACTTTTATACTCTTCCCTTAGTAAAAGTAAAATCTAAAAGTTAACTTGCTTCTGGTCAAAATGGAGTTGGACAAGTCAGGAGGAATTCATTGTTTCCCTTTTTTTAGTCTACCTCTGGGGGCCAATACTGCTATGAGATTTGTTGCCTTATGCTACAGTTCCATAGACATAAAAATAACCATGAGGGCTCTGTACGGGAGCCATGTGGTCAAGCTCCGCAAGGACTTGTATGAATTCTTTCATACCTGTACGGACTGTTAAATTTTTACCAGAGTCCTCGAGATGAGCTGTGGATACACGCATTTCAATGTCAAAACATGAACAAATTGTGGACGAGTATGGATTAAACTTGCATATCTTGTACCCGTACGGAGCTACGGCTCCATACAGGTGTTGTTTTGTGCTATGTATGTACCCTCACCTTATTACACAAGGCTTCCCAAGCATTACTTGGTGGCAGACCACTGCCTTCATTGGCAAAATTATTCATTCATTCATTGCAATTATATTTCTAAATTAGATAACAAACAATAATTACAATAATTAAAGTTTGGTATTGGACAAGTTGATAGCTAAGAATAATCTGGCTTTTACCAAATGTTGGCCCTACCAGAACTCGTTCAAAGAAAAAAAGTTGCATTTGACCTAAAACTCGCAAATACTGTGAAGCATTTGATCTAACAATAGCTTATAAAAGACAATATCATATCATTGTATCATGTTTTATGATTTAAGGAAAATAAGATTTGTTCTGTTCTGTTCTGCACAAAACAAACAAACAGTCATCAGACCTTTAAAGGTTCAACAAATAGAAACACTGATGATATGCCATCAATGACAAAATGTTTCAAACAAATTTCAAATCTATGTTCCCCAAGCTCAGTAATTCTATATGTTCTAATTTATAACTGATTTTATTCACGACAACATGAATACATTATAATTCATTTACTATCAGAAACTATAGATTATGACAAGTCACAACTTACATGTCATACAGTTCATGATCATTGGTATTTCCTTATTATGCATGGTCAGGATTTATGGTCAGAAATTACAAGTAGACTTAAAATAAGGCAAAAATATTGATGTGCATGACGTATGGTATTTTACATTCTGCGATAGTAACGATTTGTATGCTATGTTTCATGTCATTGTTACCAGAATAAATTATTGTTATTAGAAGAAAGCGTGTATTCTCACTTGCCAATTCTTTTACACTGCACTTGTAATTTTCATGGCAAAGCATACATTGCACTTTACAATTTTCATGGCCAGGCATACAATGCTTATTACGATTTTCATAGCCAGGCATACACTGCACTTAAAGATTTTCATGGCCATACACATGGAAAAAAGCTGTGCACATGCATAAATTAATAACTAAAATCAAAGTTTTATAAAAGAAAGACTAGTTCGCTTTCCCACCAATTGAAGCATCACTTAAAACAGTAATGTCATCACTAAATACTAATGCTATGTTCAAACATTTATTTCACTCATGTTAGCATTCAAGAACGTGTGTGCTTATGAATTTTTCATTGCTACTCGTATTTACTCATATTAAAGTAACAGCGAAATTGTTAAAGTATTATTGGCTGTTGAAGATATATTTCACTGGATACGTTGTTATAACATTGATAGTTGTAATCTAATCTATATAAAGATAATGTATGCACTTCATGTTGACTGGCCATGTTATAGCTGTGATAATCATGAGAGAAAAAAAACTTGATAAATACTAACACTTAATGGCCTGCTAACTGCATTGTATATGGATCAACAACTAGGACTTGGGTATGAAATGTCCAAGAAAGCTGATTGTCTGCACAATCCTCCTTAAATGGCATTTTAATAGATGTCCTCGAATCCGTCTGCTATGAGGTTAAAACAAAATACATGGTTTGGAAAGCTGGTGAGCTGAGCAAGCTGTCCCACAAACCTTAAAATATTTGTCATGTAGCCCGATTCTATTAATGTATTAAGTTATAAGTTCTTTATGGGTCTTCAGAGCCAATTTTCTGTTTCCTGTGCCACTCTATTATTTGAGTAGCAAACCATTTACCCACAAAAACAATCATGCGCTCCTTTGTTAACACATTGTATGTGGTATAAAGTGCAATAGTCAAATTTTATTAAATAAACTATTTGCCAATGTCATGCAAAGGTCCACTCCATTTCAGAGAATACGTTTCTTGGGCTAATTAAGTAATAATCGTATTATTCAATCCTCATATAACAAAAATATTTATGTAATTTACCCCCAAGAAAGTATTTTTTAATAATACCAATGATAACTTTTGATTATTTTGTCCAAAATTCATCTCATAAAACTGTTGCCATGGTAGCCAATACAAATATCTAGCCATTCTATACAATTTAGCTTGACAAAACTGTTGCCCAGGTTACCAATGTTTATTCTGTACAAATATTTATTTTCAGGTCAAGAGAGGTTTGGTAACATGACTCGTGTATATTATAAAGAAGCTGTCGGTGCCTTCATCGTCTTTGATTTATCTAGAGCCTCAACATTTGACGCTGTATCAAAATGGAAGAATGACCTTGACCTTAAAGTACAACTTCCTGATGGAAGACCTGTACCTTGTGTTTTATTAGCTAATAAAGTAAGTTAACTTAAATATGATTTCCGAAACCAAATATCCTATAGACAGCTATCAAAGAATCTAAGGACATTGTACAGGGGTCATGTTCAGATGACCTTTGTATCGACCAATCAATGAAGAGTTATCATCTAGACTAAAACACGTACCGAGTTTTGTGAGCGTATATGGCGGTATGTGTTATTTACAGGCTATTATTGGGCGATTCTTTGCAAATTACGTCAAAAAGACGATGTAAACAAGTCACTTGGTACAATCATTGCATCATTAATATTACCAAAAAGGAAAAATGAATTGAACGGAACGTTTTCCTAATTGTCAACTTAATCCCTTTGATAGTTATTCGTAGTTCGGAAATCGCTGTATAGAATATTTTTTGCAAATTACCTAGTAATACAAATTTGTGCAAACAATGACGTTTTAGTAATAGTCTTAGTTATTTAATAGGCTATTTGTCATTAAAGTATTTGTATAAAAACAGAAATTGCCAAAAGTCAATGTTAATCACATGACTATATACCTGTTTTTATTTGTATCTTGTTCCCTTATTCAGTGTGATCAACCTAAAGAAGGCCTTATGAACAATACTTCTCAGATAGACGACTTTTGTAAAGAGAAAGGATTTATTGGTTGGTTTGAAACTTCAGCTAAAGAAAATATCAATATAGACGAATCAGCTAGATTTTTAGTTACCCAGGTAAATTTGTCAGTAGAAATTTAATGCATTAAGGGCCATATTCAGGGAAAATACTTATTTCTGTATTTTGAGAATAAGTCGCTCCCTGTAATTCAATTAAGTCAGTATATTTCAGTATTTTGATAATAGGTTTAAAGTATTTTCAAAACTTTCTACTTCCACCCATGGGAGTGACACAATTTGTATTCTCAAAATGAATATTAATGTGTTACATAGATGAATGCCAATAGGAGTGTCACTTATGCAGTCCAAGAAAAACGTAAATTGGTAACATACAGCTGAAAGAGTTCAAAATAAATATCTATATCGGTGAAATTACACAATTAAGCATTCAAATTTGTTGTACATGGAAGAGTTAAATGGGAAAATTAACATGTTTACATGCAAAACATTCTTGTAATCAGTGGTTTTTAATATTCTCTACCTTGATAGAATCTAGAAATCGAGATTCGATATTTTAATAAGGTGCGAGAATACTTGCAAAATGCGCAAGTGAGTTTTTTGGCTAATGAAGTCCAGATCTCTGATTTGCCATTACTAGTATACAAATATTAGTTAGTTTTTATTTCATTCTAGGTTTTACAGAACGATAAAGCAATGAAGTCAGACGATGTTAGAGATAAAGATAGAATACAATTAGATGATATCGATGGACCTGCTAGAAAAGAGAAGAAAGGATGTTGCTGATAGTTATATAAACTGTTGTGTGAGATGATATCTGCAATTGTCCTGTCATGTGTTTAATCTGCAATGTTTTACTTTGATAGTTGATTGTGATTCATTGCTAATGTTTTATATTTCACTTCATTTCCTTTGTTAAATTATGTAATTTGACCATTCTGTGTGGAACCTTTTTATTTCAATAAAAATACATTTACCCACAAACAAAACCATGTGCTATTTTGTTAATACCTTGATTGTGGGACAAAATGTGACTGTAAACTTTGTTAAATATGCTAATTTTAGTCATGGTAATGTCCATTTTATAACTGTTGTAAAATAAAAGTAGCACATATCTGTGAGATAAATATTAAATGTAATTCTGATATATGTTTTAGTTCAAATTCAATAAGCGAAACTTTAGCAAACGATACTAATACTGGTTGGTTTTAAATAATGTTTGTTTCATAGTTTTATATTTTGTTTATATATTTAGTCATATTTGCGTCATGTGCTTATGTAAACCTTACCCCTTAATATTTATACAAAAATTGTGTGTTCTCTTATCAAAATGTTACATTGATAAAGTTGCAGGATAATTGCAGATATCAATTTACGTTCAATTAGGATTTAAAAATTTTCATACTTCGTGTCTTGTATATTTTGAACAAATTTTGATGTAAATATATAACTGTTTACTTAATTCAACTCGCAAATGTTTATACTAACAAAGCTCATGTTATTTTGCTAATATTTATTGACATTTTTGTTTTGTCGTTATTAACTTATATCTGATATATCAGCTTAATTTTATACATGAATTTTAACACACATTTATATCAATTCGTTGTTAATATCATTTGCTTAATATACGTTTTAAAAGTTGTTATATGTTTATTCCATTTGACTGAGAATTCTATTTGTTCAAACTTATTTGTTGTGATTTTTTGGCTTGTTTTTTAGCTTTGTTTTGGTTCAATTTTTTACGATATACATATATTGTTATTTAAAATGTAAAGCTATGTTGTGCAATACGTCTAGTTATATTCACATATTAAATGAACATAGTCATATAAACTTAGTCGTAGCGCTTTACCATGTAAAATATAATTTGAGAAATTCTAACAACTTTTTTGGCGACCAAAACGTTCCGATTTTAGAGTTTTTATGATTTTAGAGTTTTTAAATGCGAAAAAAAATAACTTCAGCTTCAATGTGTAATTGTCTTGAATTGCACTATATTTCCTTATAATTTGTTTGAAATTCAGATGAAAGGCAGTGACTTGATCGTTTTTGAAAAACTTTGACTAATCATGAATTTAGCCATTTTCTTCATATCTATATCACCAGCTTACCAAGTAGTTGCACGTGGTTTGTATACCACATATTCACCGCTAGTCACTAACAAATACTTGTCGTTAGTTTTACTAGTGTCTCCTGTACCAATCATGTATTGTACATAATTTAGAATTTCAACTTTTAATTTTACCTTAGACCATTTACTCTTTTTGTCCCACCTGCTTAGCTATGTTTATATATTGTTTTAATAATAATACTGGGTCATTGTTGTTTCCTAGGCTAGACGTTCTAGTTCATAACTTTGTAGATTGTGTCACAAAATGCTTTCTAAAAATGTGATTCTATAGACAGTAAGTTGGTCTACTGACTGCCAATTTAAATAAGAAATGGTACAAATTGGCTTTTTAAAACATCATTCATTTCATTTTTACAAAACACATAAACATGTACGTCGTATCATACATATTTGTTTATTTAGTTGTTATCCTTTTGGTTGTACGATTTATATATTTCAATTGGGTTTGTTAGTCATGCAATTACTACTCCTTAATCAGCATTGGGATTATTTTTAGGCTTTTAAACATTTTGTATTTCTTTTTATGTTCAAATATATGTTTAATGGTTTTAATAGTTTTTTTTTGTGTATGTGTCTTTTAATTTAATAATAAATATGAATCAAAACTGGTGCTGGGAACTTTGTCCACACCTTCCTTCAACTGTTATTGTGGTTTTTTGTGCTCTCTTTTGAAGTTTCTTGATGAAAGATTGTTTTGCTATATAAATCTACGTTAAATAGTAGTTACATGTCTTCCAGAAGAAACTGTGTTGTTTACTGTTGTAATTAAGTTGAAAAATATGAAATAGACATGTTTGTTTGCTTCTGTTTGTTAGGGTTTTACGAGGCATCAACACAGACAGGTTATATCGTGCCGAAAGTAATTGATATTAACAATTAATGCAACCCAATTATAATGGTTTTAAGTCCGAAATAGACATGAAAACAGGGTTTTTTATTGCAAGAAAGTCACAAATGCACTTGAATGATGCGTGTTATGGGTCAACCAAACTGATAGATTAATAGATGCTGTTAAATATTTATTCAATATGAATTAGTTTGTAGTTCTGTTAAAGGGCATCATAGTTATATATTACTAGTATGATTGTATCTTTTGTCTATATGGGTTTATGGGCATCTGTATGAAAGTTACTTTTAAAAGCCGAGCTACGTTATGCCCAATCTGTGAAATAAAATATAGATTATTATTTTAACATACTCTTTAGGTTCTATTGAATCTTTTCTGTGTGTTTATAATACTTGTACACTATTAGCTATATAACCAGAAATAGTTAGACAAATTTGACATGAAGCATCTGATTCTCTTCATCGCATTGTCATGCTAAGCTTAAGCAAATGTCCGTTTTTTCTCAACTGTCAAAGCTTCAATAATTTCACGGTGACTGAATGCATTGTTTTTGTACTGGTGGCATTATTGTCATTAAATACATCTTGACTAAAACATACCATTCCACATAAGCAGATTCACTCGATCATAGTACACACTTTTGGAAACTTATGAATGTATCACGACGATAATTTTAACAAACGCATCCACCAACGCATCCACCGTGAAATCATTCATGTTTTGACAGTTGAGAAAAAATAAACTATAGTTTGGTCAGTTAGTTTATTTATAAAAAACGTAATGGACACTGTTTGAGACATTACAGGGCCTAGTGAGATTATTTAATTCTATACAACGCGTTTTGCTCACGAAGTTACTGTGACATTTTTTTCAACCAACTTTAAATTATTATCAATAGACTTGAGTATCAAGTCGAATTTGTCTATCAGTATGTATGTAAGTTTGTAGATTTATTATGAGCGATTGTTAAACATTTATAATATGGTTATATGATATGTAATAAACTTGTTGATATGCTTGTTGAAATATGTATAGAAATAAAATATTATATATTTTGAATGCCTTTGTCTTTTATTTTATCACTTACAAGTACGCCCGTACGTGTATGCAACACACATTTATGTGGCTTTAAGTAAAGGTTAATGGAGCTATTTAAGTTGTAGAAGCGACATGCTAGGTCTTGAAACTTGGGTAAAAAATGTGCTCGCTAGCACAATTTTGCAACTGACGTACGTCAAAGAAATGGATTTGAATTTACAGATCTTTGTTGACAATCATTCAATCTAATTGATAAATATGGCAATGATATAGCTGACGTGACGTCAAACAACTTGATTATACCACACCACATATTATAGTGAAAAGTTTACATTAAAAAGAGTCGCGCATTGAAAAATACAGAACTGATGGACTAATTGTTAAACAAGTGTGAAGTCGTAAAACAAAAAGACAAAAAGGAGATGGAACCATCATTTAAATATGATTTATAAACAACAATATAAGAAATATAATGCCATGTTGAATCAAATTACATAATAAAACTAAGCATACAGTTCAAACATCAGACCGTGTTTCTAGTACAACCTTCGATACATTTAGGTAAACTATCATTGATATCACAGAAGTCGGCGTCGCAGTGTATAAATATACTTGGTAACTGGAAATCTATCACAGATGTGGAGAAGGCAAATTTCATTTCATGCTTATTTCTTTCTAAAATATGTACTGTATCGTCAACAGAGCACCTGTGAAAGGAAAATACATGCTTAAACATATCCAAGTTTTTAAAACTATTTGCTCGGACAAAAACAATGGAGGTAAATTTTATCGTACACATTATGGCGCATTTTACTCGATTAAGTTTTGGAATTGTTCGTTTGTTTAAGATGAAACTCAAGATGAGGTCCATATTTTTTAATAGTGTGTTGACATTTCCATGACACTGCTATTATCGGAATAAAAGTCTAGTTCACACATTAAAACTGTTATTTTACGAGCTGCAGTGTTATACCATTATGATGTCATTGAAAAATGCATGTGTATTGTTAATCCATTTGGTTTATGTAAGTTTTGTCGACATACGTAATCGTAGTAGTGTTTATTTTTGGCGTAAAATGGATTTAAATGATAAATCAATCTTACCCATCTTGTATGAGAGGATGATTTGGTGAAACATAGCAAGAATTAATGACTAATTTAGTTTCATTGTCGGCATCAGGAGTATAAACTTTAACGTATGTTTCATTGTAGAGATGCAATTCAGATGCTGATATTTCAGTTGTGAAATCTGTAAACAAAAAGATGTAGTTAAAGATGGCTTTGGGTGTGTCCTTATTTGCGCCTTACCTTGTGAAAACTGTAAACAAACAGTTTAGTGTAGATGGCTTAAAGATTTAGGATATTGTTGTATGCACACCATTCTTGTTCAATTAGTTGGCATTACGTTTGTCGATTGAGTTCTCTCTCTCAAAATCAATGTGTCTTAAACCAAACTTTCATTGAATGGTATGGCTTGCCGCGATCAGGGAATTGAACTGAAAGTGCCTATGGAAGCTTATTTTAAGGGTAAACTGCCTATAGCTTAAGTAACTATAGAATGAAGTCAAATGGAGTAAATTCATTGTAGAAAAGTCACTAGAAAAAATCCATCTGAATAAAGAAGTCTGCTTACCTGGGGTCGAATATAGATCTTGTTTCACCAGAAATGTTTCATTCATGAAGTTTCCCTCGTGGAAGTTAGAGGAACCGATATGGATTGTAGTGTAGTTATGTGACCATACCGTACATTCCAAGAAAATAGTCCAACTGTATCCCAAATCATCGTTGTATAACAATTGATTAGTATACACTACGTTTGTATCCGTTGTCTGTGGTCATTAAAAAGACAGCATTAAAGTGCATATAGCTATAGGCGATATATTATGCTATACTACATTGTATTTTCAAAATGTGCACGTTTTAATTCACGTGATCATTTGTTCTATATGTGTTAAATATTCCTATATCTCAACAACTTTACCGATTTTATTCAGAAAACGAAATAAACATTGATATGTTTAAAGCTGCCACTTACATAATTATCATGTATTGTTATTATGATATTAATTTCAAAATGTACCAAAGGCCACAATCTTTATTAAATAATATAATTATATATAATTTAATGCAATAACATATTGATATTTTGCAGCAATCTGCAGATTTTGTTTACAAAACGAAGCTAACCGTTATATGTAAAAATCTGCCATTATGAATTAACTTATATATCAACCGGATTAACTTACAAGTCTTTAAAAGTGAAGTTATGAAACATTTACGTACGGTTTTTGTGGTATTACATGCGTCTAATCCAACAAAAAATGACACCAATGATGTTGTCGGTGTCCCCTTACAGGAAGTTACTCCAAAGTAAACATCAGTCGGAACTGGTGTTGGCATTACTCGTTGTAATTTCCTTACATCAATTTGTAACTGCCAACCATCGACAGTACAACCGGCTTCCAGAGCATCAGGTAGGCGGAGACCTGTTTAAACCAAACGAACAACCAACTACAATTCACAATTACGTTGTTTTATATGCGCTTACTTAAGTTCATCATAATTTGCAGAAACTATTCAAAGAGTATATTTTAGGCTTCGTTGTGATCGCAAATTTACTCTTTAACGTTGTTAAGCACTTACAAAACTGTAATTTCTTTCTTAAGAAATGCAACTATTCTTCTCATGGAATTAAAAACTGTTTGATTGAAACTTTAAACATGGTATCTTCACCAAAATAACTTGTGGTAATATATGTGAAGATATGCAACAAGATAATCAACGTATCAAACCACAGTTATGCAAATAAGTTTTAAAGATATGGACTAATCCTTGACTATTCGTAAGGTAAATACACATTTCGAGATATTTGAATGAGGCTTCATAACACATACGTATCGCTTAAGCGTTACAAAAGTTATCTTCTGAAATCTTACCACAATCTATTCCGACATCTTGTGCATGAGAACAATCGTTTGATAACCATGGATCTGATATACAGAATTGTATGTCCGTTTCATCTCCAGCACATTGTAACTCATCAATGACTATTGACCCATTACCTTGTCCGTAATATGCATTCTTATGTACCTTCCTGAAAAGAAGCAAATCAGGATAATTTATGCATGTATTACATGCGTGTTTTAAATTTTCATGCGGTTCCTTTACCGCTTGCATTTTATCAAATGCATTATGGTTGTAGACAAGAAAAACCAATGGTTATGGTGCTTGTAAAACAGGTCCATACATTTTAACATATGCCCGCTAGATTTCCTTTGTTGAACTCCGAAACGATAACTTTGTATTCGAAAAGTTTGGCATTGAGACATTTTCTAGGATCATTCTCACTCCTACTGAAGAATCAATTATTAGTTTAATGTATAGTTCTCATCCAGATATATTTGATAAATGTGTTTCTAAGGAGAATGTCTGCCGCGATATGACAAATTGTGGTGAATCTCTATAAAGCATCGTTGAAACAGAATCAAATGAACCTCCAATATTGGACGAAATATTTATTCCCTTACCGGGTACCACCGAATCTATATCCCATCTGATTACAAACAACGTCGGCGTCTTTTGCATCAAATCTATCAGAACAGACTGTGCCCCACTGTCCATCATAGTAAACTTCTAGACGACCTTCTGTTGTAGTTGATCCACCAACCAGTCTAAGAGAAGAACCTACATTAAAAACAACATCTTTAGTATAACTTTCAGATATATTTATCCAATTTGCTATCAATTAATCGTTTTTCATTGTGTGAAAGAACATAACGAT
Source organism: Mactra quadrangularis (assembly GCA_025267735.1). Taxonomy (NCBI): domain Eukaryota; kingdom Metazoa; phylum Mollusca; class Bivalvia; order Venerida; family Mactridae; genus Mactra; species Mactra quadrangularis. Next base: position 966,050 of record CM046310.1, read on the forward strand.
TTCTTTTAAAGATTCGGCTAATCAAAAGCTTATTATAGGTACAAATGCATATACATAAATTATGACAAAATCCATTTTGTATTGCCGGCATTGTATACTCCCCATTATTGGTCGAGTCATAACATGTTTCAGTAATGTTAGTGGTGAAAAGTTCCAAAGCTTTAAGTGTTATGATACAAAAATGCAGATTGGTAGCTTAATTATATTCCTTCACTGTGCGTTAAGGTTTTATTTACCGAATTCAGTTAATGGTGGTATAACAAAAGTTGTAATGATTTAATTATTACAACTTTTGTTATACCACTATTAAATGAATTCGGTAAATAAAACCTTTATGCACAGTGAAGGAATATATTTAAGCTACCGATCTGTATCTTTGTATCATAAATAAGTCGGAATGACAGAACTATGCGCCTAGTAGTTAATTAACAGCTTAATCCAGAGATTTAGCCTTTCCAGGAACAGAGAGTAGGTGGACTGACCACCGTGATATAACCTTTACAATGTGTTGCTACGGCGTTAAATCGAACAAAACTGTATCACAGGCTAAGACCAAAACGAAGTATCAACAAATTAAAATTAATATCTGATAAAGGAAGAAAAGGGGACTGATGGTGCCTATCGAACTGGGGATAATAATCTTCTAACGCGAATCAATGTATTAAAAGACTTACCACAATCTAGTCCAACAACGTGATTCTGTGAACAGTTAGATTGTAACCATGGTTTCGAAGCACACAATCCAAAATCAGTCTCGTTACCTTGACACTGGATGTCGCTAACAAACATACGCCCCGTACCTGGTCCGTACGTCGAATTATATTTTACTGGGTCCACACTGATATTAAAAAGAAATCATTTCTAATAAATTTGCCATTATGAGCTATTTGATTTTGTCTTAACCTTATTATTTCTTTACAAATTGCTGTCCTTTTTATTCTGAGAAATTGATTTTGATTAAGGCTTTCACATACGTTTTTGCAAAGTATTTCCCCTTTAACTCTAAGAAATTTAATCTAACAGTTAAGAAATATTTTGGTAGCCCACTGCACGGAAATACTGACAGTAAGAACGGCCGAAGTGTAAAGAAAAATATATCAATATCAAAAATCAATGATAGGAAACAGTCGAGATCAGAGGTAAATAATTTGGTATTTCAAAGTATGAAAGAACAGAAACTTATAACAATGTCACTTACCCTACGCCATATATATATCCTAACTGCTTACATACAACTTTTGCAGCTTTGTTATCAAAGGTGTCATCACAAACACTACCCCAATGTCCTTTGTAAAACACTTCAAGTCTACCAGTGTTGTGGTCTGTTCCATTTGTTAGTCGTACGGATGTCTCTGAAATGTCATTTTAATATACATGTACATGTTTTAAAATAAGATGCAAGTTTTGAAGCATTGGAAAAAATAAACATAGCAAAGATTACAATTGTATCACAAAGTAGCAGGGTTTGACAGGAATAAGTGTTAAAGAAATGGTAAGCAATACATATTCCCCATAATGTTTAAGTAAAACATACAAAAATACTTTGTCACATGTCAATAAGTTGTTTCTGTAATCCAAGACTTCGTCAACAAGCTTAATACATGTACCAGTAAAGAATATATGAATGCCTTAAGAAAGTCTTAGCAAAAACATACTTAGGAAGTTGATGCAATGCAGTAGTGAGGCGACTATAATTTTGGTATCACATCACTGTTGAAACGGGTATTAAGCAACAAATGAGAACATAAATTCAAACTACATTAACTAAAATTTATCTTACCGCATCGTACACCAACATCGTTGGCATGTGAACAAGAGGTTAACATCCAAGGTTTAGATTTACAGTCTGCAATGTCTTCTTCATTGCCTGTACAACTTAGTTCATCAATAATGACATCACCACTACCCTGACCAAAGTAAGCGTTTGGATAGACTTCAACATCCCTGTAAATCAAAGATATACCAGCAGCATCAAGATACCAGAGCACGTATAAAAAAAAGTTTGGAAACATGCGAGGAACAGCAACAGTCAATAAACACAGATCTGTTACACAAACAATACACAGAAGGAATATTCTAGATTTTTAACTTTTGTCCATTAACAGAACGCCTCATACTAAAACAAAAAAGAACATTAGGGGATTCCTAAAGTACAAAATGCATTAAAAGAAATAGCAAGTCGGACCAATGCACTGGTTGCTCAACGCATTACCAAGTTGTTTAATTCGGTTATTTTACGACGGCCAGAGCACTTAACCTAGTTTTCCTAGACCCTTGTACTCACCAGTACTCATCTATGCTTTCCCAGGCTAGTAACTTCCCTATTTACCTTATTGACATTATTGCCAAATTACCATATAAGCGTATAACCACCAGGGGTGGGATTAGAACCTGTTCCCCTTTAGACACTAGGTTAGAAAGCCTGGTGTGCTTACAACTGCAACATATTTCCTGGTAAAACGTAATGTATATGATTGATTTTAAGAAACGTTTTCTTACATATCTTCTCTCCAATATCCCAACATGTTACAAACAACTTTAGCATCGTTCTTATCAAACATGTTGTCACAAACAGTATTCCATTGACCTTTGGCAAAGACTTCTAATCGACCTTCCGATGGTGTTCGTCCCCCAGCTAATCGTATTTGAGTTTGAGCATCTGAAACAAATGTTTCTCTGATGTAAAGGTAGAAAATGGATGTTTGCTATCTAACCAACACTTTTTTATTTCTACGAAAGGCAATATGCATCTCAATTAAATTACTATTCGAAGGAACAAACTTTACTTAATCCGAAGATAATTGTTTTATGCCATTAACGATGAATAATTATCATTTCAAACTTTCATGTAATTTGAACAATCTATTCAAAACAAAATTCATTGGTCAAAAGTAAATTACATGGTAGATCTATACCCAAGTTCGTCATGTCTAAACAAGTATCTTTGAGCAAAGAATATAATTATAGTTGTTCTTCTTCATCCAAATGTAAATGATTACTATGTAAGATCACCTGCCACAGGCGATTTCAAAGATCTGGTGTTACCGTACATAGTTGTAAAGTGTGCTGAATATGTTATTATATCTAAGGAAGTACTCACAACAAGCCACCCAGACATCTTCATTATGATCACAATCTGAAGCACCCCATGTTTTCACCATACATTGAGCTATGTCAGTCTCATCACCAGTACAATCAATGTCATCTAGCCATTGTGGACTGCCTGAAGGTCCACCGCCAGTGTAGAAATATCCACTGAAACACATAATGACAGAATCATGTATGAAAGTGTTGAGTGAGATAACAGGCATACATCTATTGAAATGTCGTGTGGGAAGATTGGCAGGCAAACATGTCAATTTCGCCATTATGAAGCAATTGGATAAATGCACCGATGCTGTTAGTATAAAGTTTTAAATCGGCTGTACGGTATACACCACTTCTTTAAAACTAATTCTGCTTCGATATTTTCTTTTTTTGCCTTCGTTTATTGGGCTTAGAGAACCTATTTTGGATAAATAGATGAAATCTCTTGTCACATTGCTGTGATGTATTTTACATTTCACAGATTTGTTGTGAAACGCCTATTTTCTGGTAATAGTAGGATTCTAAATGCCTTTATAATTAGCTGAACCACTGAATACAGACAGTCTTGTTGAACAGAAGGTAAACAATATAATTGCTTTTATTGTAAAAGAGTTTGTGAAAATGCTTATTGTCACATATTGAATGACCTACTTACGTTTTCTCAAATCCCATGGAGGCACAAGCCACAGCAGCTGCTTCTCTGGTAAAGTCATCATCACAAACAGCTCCCCATATATTATTATATAGAATTTCTAATCTTCCTTCTCTCGTGTCATTGGTACCTGTCACTCTCACGTTCGAATCTGAAATAGGGAAACCAACCAGTTAGCTTAGCCAATAGTAAGTGTGATTACGAATTCATGGGTTGTTGGTTAAATAACAGGAGAAAACAAAATGCCTCCTTAGAGGTTAGTCGTGAACTATTTCCAATAGTCATTGTTCTCACAACTTCTGTATGAAGTAGGGAATTTGAACTTTCACGTGAGAATCTTGAATAAGGAAAACTCCATCCAGTTAGCACATACTATAAATCCAGGATTTAAGGGTTCTCCAATGTACGACAAAGTTAAAGCAAAGAGGAGGTATTTTTAGATTTTTATTTTCTTCCTATGCAAAGGAGAAAGGCCACAAACAAATAACGAAAATAAGAAGGAGCAAACAGTGGCGAAAAAATTGCTACTGTGAGTGTAAACTAGATTCAAGCGTGCACCAACCTTACGCTTGTGGTCGATTGCATTACTATAGTCTCTCAGATTAATAAGACTACTTACGGCAATCTACACCAACATCTTTGGAATGTGGACAAGCTGAATGATCCCATGATGGAATAGCTCTACAAAGATGCAGATCATTCTCATCACCTAAACAATTAAGATTGTCTACAACAACGTTTCCCGTTCCTTCACCATAAAATGCATTGTTATATATCACCGGGTTCCTGAAATGTGAGTTTTATGCTACGTGTTAAGTTACGCTATTACGACCATCAAAAAATAGTGGTCTAAATAGTCTTAATGTAGCGATATTTTACTTCTCAAATTAAGCTTTTGGGACTTAAAATCATAAGAAAATCATATGATTCTGCAATTACTAAAGAAGTCTTTATAGCGGAACTTTAGTGTAACAGACTTTTGTATTCTGTTTGTTTTTGAAAGCGTATGATCAATACTTGGTAGTGGGGGATAGGCAATGCTTTTCAAGCTTCTTTTTTATGATATAAAATGAGTGTACCACGACAAATGTACCATCAATAAGCATAGTGAGTCACCCATAATACACAGAGTAAATGTTTAGAAACTACTGTCTGTGCTACGCACCTGTTTATCACTAATAACCAATAGCATCATATATTCAATCAATTACCGGGAGAGAATTTGATTGGAATAACATGAATGATAGAGCAAATTCTATTGGTTAGAAATACAGATTTAAAGTTGGTTTATACACCTGCGCTGAAAAAGGTATTATGAAGGTACTCACGCTGCCCCGAAGAAGTAGCCTAAAATCCTGCAGACCACACTAACTTCACGAGCATCAAAACCATCTCCACACACAGTACCCCAATGACCTTGATGAAAGACCTCTAGACGACCTGTGGTTGGTGAGCTACCATTTACTAGACGAACTTTGTCATTTTCTGAAATGTGAAAGAAACGTTCGGATACGATTCACCAATCCCTTAATGACACTTTGTCTGAATAGCAATACATCGCACACAAACGCAACAATGTGCTCTTTTCTTAACATTTAGTGTGTTGGACAAATGTACCAGTTAAATCTAATATGCTAATACTAATAGGTTAAGTTGTAGCTAGATCCATTGGGATTTTCAGGAAGTTGTACTATGCATTGGTATGGTCTAAAATATCAAATGCACAAATATAACGCTGTTGAATTGTTTGCAAGGCGATGACCATGACCTCGCTAATGTGTTCCCTTAAACTGAAGACAGTCGATATCAACTAATTGGCAATGTTTTTTCATTGGACACGGATATAAACAGATGAAGCAAATACGTAAGAAGCCCAGGCTTCTGAAATCAATTTTGAACAGGTGTAACCAAAAAAGCTTTGTGGGGGGTTCTATTACTAAGTTATATCAATAATTGCATAAATAATCTTACCTTTAGACATGTCAAGTTGCATTCCAAGCGGTAAGGAGAGTGTGTTGTGATCATTGTATCCGTAGAAAATGGCGCCAAAATGAAAACCACTTGTATGGGAGAAAATTACCGGCATTCCAACTGAATCTGTAGGTATATCCACAGTAATAACCGAATACTGGATTTTAGACTTTCCTAGAAGCTCATTATCTACTTTAGTAAAATCAATTGATTGGTTATTCATGCGAAGACCAGGTGCTTTACTTGCTACAATGATGATTTTCACAAACGAGGCTGTGAGATTATTTTCTGTGACGTAATGGTAGTTGTCCGAGTACTGGTTTAAAGCCGGAACCAGCGTCATTGACGACCCGCAGTCAGATGGCGCTGTGACACTTTGTTGACTTCCGGTGAAATGGGTTACTAGGATGGGTCGTGTTGATTGTATCACGGCGGTACGGTGCCTTGACGTATCGAGGTAGCGATCAGTGTACCCGGTTGAATTTAAGCTAATTGTTTCAATCCTGTCACCATGAATGAATTTCACGCTAGTCCCATCGTCACGGCCTAACATCCGGATCACGTTTGCGCATGCGTCAACAAGCGGAACTATGAAATCATTCTCCCACGCGTAAGTAGGCGGAAGTTGCTCAACGGCAAAGTCACATTCGGTGCTATCTTCAGGAACGCTGATGCATTCACCTCCACTAAAGACTGCAATCTTTTGGTCGGCTTTGATTAGTGACCCAGTTAGGTCTGAACTGCTTTGTATTGACAAAGTTTGATACCTGTCGACACGTTCTCGAATAATCTGTCCATTTCTGTACGTTACCCCTTTATGGGTCACACTTCCGGTGGTCCTTACTTGTATGGTCACCATGTTACCATGGGCTACGCTGGAAATCTGTAGCTCACTTCTAGTTTTCGGTTTGTACGACACTACCATGTATTCCCGCCCTAACGCTTGAACCGGAAGTGCGGTATACCCGCCCATTACGGGTAGGGTATAATCTATCACGTTTATCGTTATCGGACTTTCCGATTTCACTTCGATTCCTTTGTAAGATATACCAGGGCCAGACACCCTCAAAATAGGGTCAATTTTTATGTCTGAGACGCCTTTACTGATGAGATATGTTTTTGACAAGTGGATAAAAGGGACCTCCAGTGTCACGCGGGTTTCTGTGTCACTTGAAATATGAAGTGACGTCTGTTGAGGGTCCGTTTGCTGCATAAGAGCAATAAGGAAGTACGTCCCGGTGTTATCTGCAAGTGATAAAAATGATTTCAATTTAGTCTTCATATGATTGTGTAAAATATGTACATGATACACTGTATGGGATTTCAATAGCGCAGTTGGTAGCGCGCCGGGATTTGAAATCTCGTGCACGAGTGGGTGCGGGTTCAAATCCCACCCGGGGAGGTTATACCCTTCCATGGAAATAAGGCAAAAATGACGATTTTCCTCCATTGATTAGATAATATGGGGAAGTTTCCGGCCTTGTGGAAGCGTAGGTGAGTACTGGTTATAGACAATGGTCCAGGAAAGCTAGGTTATGTGCGCTGGACGCCGTGAAATGACCTAAATTGGGTTGACACGGCGTTAAATCCAATAAAACATAAACAATAAATTCTACAAGTGCTTGCATTGAATTTTGATGAACAAAGAAAATACAAGTGCATTTTTATCACTCTTGTAAATGTTGCGATATACGGGAAGTAGGTCATGAACACTGAATGTAACCGAATTCTAGATCAACAAAACAACGTCAACAAGGGACATCTGAATTTGATATTCTTCGCTACACAATCCGCAGCATTTGGTATTTCATTTTAGTGACCGAAAATCTGTTTCGGCGCCACAAATAACGGCATTTGGTATAATATAATCAATTTACTGAGAAGAAATAAGACGCTTGCGAAATTCATTTGCATTGTAAGGTGATTTAAATTGTAAAATGGTTCTTATTAAAACGTGTCTGTTGGGTGTAGACAATTCATAAAATCAAGTTTTGTACTTACTTACGACATCGGAGAGGACAACATTTATTGCTGAGCTCACCAGCCATAGGACAAAGACCCCTTTTACCTATTAATAAAGATAAAATACAATGGCAATGATCATGTTCATTGCAGTAAAGAATGTCTGTCTCCCCCCTTGCCTTTTGGCTTTGTTGCAGGTCTATGTCTTGACTGTTGCTTTTCCTGATCAATATGTTTGTTCAATCTTTGAATAATTTCCTTAAACCTCTATTGTGATCACTGCATTGTTTTTACATTCGTTGTAAGTACACTCAAGTCACGGCTGTGGTTTAGTGGTAAGTTGTGCACGCGTCCTTGTGTGTGTTTCATTAAAATGCTTCAATGAAACGCACGTCAGGATTAAATGTTGGTCGTAGTGAATTCAACATTTTCTTGAAAATTAATAAAAACCAGTATTTCCTCTTGCGAACACATCGCCAGCTGTTCTTGAATAATACGAAAATATGGACCCCCGGTCTTGTTAAAACAGAAAAATTTGCAAGAGGAATGCACTATACGGACGAAACAAGCAAAAATATATTAACAAACCAACATTTATAACCAAAACGACTTACCATATTTGCGAATCCACTTATATTTTGTTCTCTAAAATTTGCAACTCATAAATATCAACTTATTCAAAAATATAGTATTATAGATTAAAACCTAATTTTAAATGATAGTAGCACCAAGTTTTTGTCCGACAGCAGTTTGTAAACCAGTACACTGCACCTAACACACTGTCTGGTGATAAGGGTTCTGTGACGTTTCTGCATGACCCCTATTTTGTTAATAAGACGATAATAAACTGTTTTGGTGCAACTGTAGGGACGGAGTTTTGTCCAAGGGGTCTTCAACAAAACGTGTTTACTATTCGTGGTCTGATCACAAATATTGTCATTTTTGGTGTGAGTACCAATTTTAATGTAGTGTACGTATTTTTGAAAATTCAATAAAGGGCCAAAAGCCCCTGCCCCTCCTTCTTATTGTATAACCCACTAAACTTGTTTATATTCTGCGCTCATATCTATTCATATGACACATATTTGTATATTAGTACTAATTCTACGCACTGCGAAATTATAAAATTGACTTACGATAACTTTTTTCGTAAAAATTTGTGTGACTACAAACCAAAAAGACTTTCAGTAAGGTTAATGCGTTCTATTCTAGTACTAGACGCGTCCATGGTAAACCAGGAACCATATGGCATAGATAAAGACATTCGTCTCGACAATTTTAATGGATCATAGTTAATCCGGGATAATACAGTCTTGTTAACTGTATATTCAAGACTAGATTCTACAGGATGACCTGAGGACTTGACCGATCGGGACATGTTTTTTAGTTAGATTTAACGCCGTGTCAACACAATTTAGTTCAATTTTACGGCGTCCAGCGCACCTAACCTAACTTTCCTGGACCATTGTCTATAACCAGTACTCGCCTACCCTTCCACAAAACCGCAAACTTCTCCATATTATCTAATCAATGGAGGAAAATCGACATTATTGTCAAATTTTCATGGAAGGGTATAACCTCCCCGGGTGGGATTTGAACCCGCACCCCCCTCGGGCACGAGATTCCAAATCCCGGCGCGCTACCAACTGCGCTATCGACCCGGGTTCCAATCTGGACATTCAATATACAAAATTTACGAACCGACTTTTATATCAAATGAAAAATCCTTACGCTGAGGATAACCGAGTGCATCATTCGTAGCTTAATTTTGCAGTTGTTTCCCTTTAACCGTACATTTACCATTGATTTGTGACAAAATGTGTATATCCAAGGGAGGCAATCCAAACAAAGTTGTGCATGTAGTTGTAAGTGTTTGTTTTAGTTATTTCCCTTTAATTGAAGCTTGATTTTCCATCCATGGAGACGTTCAATGCATTAAAATTCCTCATATACTTGAATTAGATATTTTTTTACCCAATTCGTATAATGTCTCTGCTGAAGATGATGAAAATTATGGTGATTATGAAATCAAAGTAACTATTAATGATGACATAACCACAAATAGGATGATGATGATTATTGAGATTATGATAAACAAAAATATGATAATGGTGATGATAATGATAATAATGATGATAAAGGTGGTGTTTTTGTTGTTGAAACGTAACTTCTTATTATGTTATCTACTACTTTATTAAATGATGATGATGATGATGATGATGATGATGATGATGGTGGTGATGATGATTTTGTTGTTAATGATGATGATGAAAACGTAATTGTGATCAATTTTATCAAATAATTAATAGACTCGTCTATCTAAATCTATTTACAATAATTAATCACAAAATTATTTCTTAATACAAATGTACATAAATGATTTCTTTGAAGTTTAAGACAAGTCGCACATTTTTCCCTGATCTTAGAATCTTGAAATAATTTTTAAAAATTAAAGACAGACAAATCGTTTAAACAGCATTTCAGAAAAAGAAACAAATCAACAAAGAAATGTAGACTAAAAAAAACATTTATAAGAAAACCTAAACAAAGTACTGTCGTGTTAAAAGAGTTCATTTGAAATTTGATTTCTTAAACTAGCGACACCCTGTTGGGTAAAATGACACAACTTGTTCATAAAACGAAATAATTAAACCAGCTGCCCGTCTCTAGAGAGCGTTTGAGTGATGTTATCTTAAATATCAGTTTTTATCTAAGTCCGGGCCTGATTGAAGTGATAAAACGATTGCGGAGATTACGAAGATAAGCCGTATAATAAACGACGTGGTTTCTGTACGCATGCGCGGATATAGGTAATGTTTATTTGCCGTAATTCCGGAATTTTCGTTTTGACTACGATATTGATTGGAAATGACTTTGACTGCCAATGAAATAAGTTTTTAGAAATATATAGTATTTTGAATTTATTTGAATGCAAATTCTAGCGAGTCTGAAAAAAGTTGTGTTCCAGACAGATTTATCCCAAGATTCTTCTATTTTGCACCAGTTTCAAGTTTTGGAAGAGCTATTCGTGCTTTTAAACTATGGACAAAAACTTAATGCAGTAAACGGACGAAAAAAACACCAGATATTTAATTCACCCTGTCTTGGTTATTTTTCATGGACGGCTAAAAAGGAATTTCGTTCCTTACGACATTTAGTTTACCAGCACGATTTTCTGAAAATATCATGAAAAATTATATTATTATATTTTAATATTACTTATAAAAATGAATATCAGCAAATAAACCTACGACTACGAAATCGTATTTTACATTACATTTTGCTTAGTGTCCAATGAAAATTTTTACTTAGATTGCTCAATTTGTGCAACGCATTTATCTAAAAGTATAAATAAATCGCAGTCGCTCTTGTACGGTATCACATCTAAATAAAATAAATATTACTTCTACTACGAAAGTCAATCTTTCCATCTTTCTGCCAGTTCCAAAATCTCTTAATCTACGCCCCTGAGATTTTAGAAAATAATTCTGGAGAAGCGTGTACTTTGCAGAGTATCAAAAGATCTTAATCTATGCTTTAGAGGTGCAAAGATCTAAAATGATAACTTATCGTAGTTTAAATATGTTTTAAAAATGTTTATAAATAAAACTGTTCTTAGCTCATTTTAACTGTTTGTGCATTGCACCGTTTTTTCAGCAAGCGTCGCATTAAAATCGGAGCAAATAATGGTAGACGAATTGATAGAGATCTTAATGCTTAAACATTTTGCTGTAATAACGATGAAATTTTCGAGGGTTAAGCGTCGATTGACATTGAGGTATTACACCACTTGTGTCCTAATGTTTTCATTTCGTTTTAATCGACACATTTCGCTATTTGTCCCATGTGGCGAAATACAAAAAGGTTACATAACGGAGCCGATAGATTCTATCTACGTACAAAATCTCGTTCTGATAAAACAATGAAGGCATTGTTTGAACGAGTATACTTTCAATATACGTTCTATTATCATTATTTTTCATAACTCATATTTGAGTAAGGACAATTTAAAAGCCATTAGGGAAAACACATTAGAATTAAGCAAATGTGCAATATCTGCATTCCCTCGCCATTATTTTATCACGATCTTTGCCGCATATGATTTGCTTATTAATGCTTTTCAACGAGCACTGCAATTTTCTACTGCGTGGGTAGCTCTACTAATTTTCTGAAACAAAATGAGCGACGTTCTTAACTTGCGTCGTTCTGGAATTTCAAACGGGTGACAAACTTGCTAAAACTTAGAAGTTGTAAATAAATTAAGAACCATTAATGCAATTAACGTCTTGGACGCAAAAGACATTCACTGCTGAGTAATGTGCAAGGCCTTCAAAAGTTATATGGTTTTATGTAGTTAATAAAATATTTTTAACTTGAATGTGAAACAACGCACTCTATCTCTCGAGTCCACTACCTGGTCCCCAAAGTAATAAGCTGGAGGGGAAAATCTTGTTCAGGGATACCACCAAAAGGATTGTAGAACTGATTCGAAAAGACATAGATTTGACTACCAAATTATTTTTTAAATTTTATTTTAGTTTTCCAATCTACCGTTCAATAGAAGGGAGTTCAGGAAATCATATTTAAGACTTATTAAAGAATGAAGACAATACTGTGAGCTTTTGAAGGACTCTCGAGTCCACTATATTGCACCCATTAATAAGTTACAATAAAAGAATGCTTTGCTTAAAGAAAAAACTGGATTGGGTTCGGATGGCAACACAACCAATGTGGAGATAGGTTTCCAAAGATTATCAAGGCCAACGTAGCAACAACTAAGTCACACCCCCAGCGTACTGAATGAGTATGAATTATTCAAAGCATATTGGCATTCAACAATCTCATTTCTTTTACAAAGAAACAGTCTGACAACTTTGTCAGTGAGTTTGGAAACAACCATATTGGCTTCCAACGATCACCCAAGATTTATTTCGGTAAAAAGCCCAGTATGTTTTATTCAAGTGTCGATAATTTTGTTTAAGGTTAAACCTTTAAGTTGAAACTCAAAATGTTTTGTTTAATTCGTCGTCGTGTTAAGTTTGTTTACAAATTCGCCGACAATTTGTTTGAAATAATCCAAGATAAAGCGATTTGTTGTAGAGACATGCGTGTAAAGACGAATGCGTTTGTAAGAGAGTGTTGACATGCGTTGTACATGCAAGCTCCTTGGTGGTCCCTGCTTTTACCATAGTTTTTTAATCTTTCAAAAAGGGACCCCGTATGCCACGCGTTCAAACCATATGGTGTGATTTCGCACGTATAATTTAGTCAGATTGTTTGTAACTTTTTTACGATGAAAACATACTTTGATATTTGAGCTGATAAAACAAGCACATTAAAAAGTATTGAAAATTATCATGAAATTTGGTACATTTGAACTATAGATACCCTTTCCGTTCATGTAACATACGAAACAAAAGATTGCGAATCCATTGCACCCAGTCGGAATCTGCTCGGAACCGAGCCTTCCTTTTCATGAAAATTCGACAAATATGTCGCTTTTCCGGCAACCCTAGGAAAGCCAGAATATAGTGCTTCCATATCGTTCTAAATTAACATGTAAAAGTTTTCATTTTTTTTTATTTATCCAACTTTAATATAAAATTATGATTTAAATTTTATTATTGGCACATCTTTAAGAAACTAATGTCCCGAAGGTGGCGTGGGTTCGAGCCTTGCCATGGATGATTACACTCTGTCTTTAAGATCCATTTTATAGATACAAATCATAGATCAAACGCGGAAAAATATTGTTTCGGTGGTAACTGTCCTAATTCAAAAATAAAATAGACGCTTTGTTCTATGCTGTTGATGGTGGTGAAAAACGAAGTGAAACAAAATTCACAACGTTCTAGTAAGCCAATTAATTTTATTTCACGGTTATATTCAAATTGTAAAGATAAGACGCCATCTTGTGACGTAACAGCACGCGCATCGTCATAACAATATGGCGGCAATGGGATAACAAGGTTATAACCGGTGCTATCATAAAAATCACATGAAACAAATCACCAAACACCTCTAAGACAAGTTTAATGGTCATGCTGCGAGGAAAGGAATGCTTGACTTCAGAGCAGTACCCCTCTTGGGTTTAATTTTGAAACATCAAGTGTTCGCTGGTAGAAACATAATTGAAGGTCTGTTGTTAAAGAATTATGATGAAAAACTGCTCTTCGGATTGAAATTGGGAGTTAATTTAATAATACAAATTGGATGAACAAATTCATGAATATAGTACTTGGTTGCAATAGCTTCTGATTTTTTATTTACAATTCAATTTGACTGCGGGCCTCGATTGTGGATGGCTTGCCCAGACTTTTAGCCAGATTATCCACGCAGGGTTTGGATTCTGACCAATGTGCATGGCTTTCAAAACAAATTAAAAAGCCTTTACAACGGACCCTATTTTTTCCAAAGTCACATACATGTATTATTATCTTGGCGCGAACTCATAGGTCATCTACTCCCATTTTGAGTAAACTTGAATTGTATTGCCGATTTATAGTGCATGGGTGTCGGCTGGCGCGACAGAGACATGTTATTCTTAAAGTATGTAAAAACGCCAAATTTGGACTATCTATGTGTACTACGTTGAATCCATGTTGTAAAAATACTTGGAGAAATCATTTCGGGAAGTTTTTAGCACTTAATTATACACGAAAAATGCTTCGAAAGGTCCCTGGTTCTAACCCTATCCCTGGTCAGTGCTAACTACCTTAAGCGAGAAAATTATTTTTCTTCACCCAGGTGTAAAGGGGTTGTTGTGAAAATGGTATTATTCCGTTGCACCATTTGTCCATTTCAGGAAAATTGATAGAATATGACTAGCAGCAAGATGACAGTGGCTAAAATCTGAATGAAACAAACGCAACAAATTTCATTATAACTCTATCAATATTCATTATATTATTTGACTTAGTCAGTTCTTTTACCTTTTTATTACCATTTAGTTCTGACACAGACTTGACATTTTGTTTAGTGTTTACAAAATATTTAAAGAAAATAAAATATCTTTTTTTCTTGACAGATGGCAATTTTAAGCCATTTTACTCTTTAATTGCTCATTATTAGCAGGCATTGTATGGCCACACAATTCACATTGCCGATAGTGTTTCTTGAATTTATTTACAAAAACATTCCAAGACCGATCGCAAAATAAACAAAAATATATACTCCGCATTGCTAAGAAATTCTATCCGAAGTGGGCGTGGAAAAATGTGCCAATAGCGCGCGTGAGTCTCACTTTCATTCAAGGCGAGTTTTCACCTACTGCGCGATAGGTTTACGCCGATAAGTGGGCGGGGCTTAGTGGAAATTCCTGCAAACTCTTGGAATAAATTGTAAAATGAGATAAAGACAGGGTAAGATATCCTCGATATCATTTTGATTAAAACTCTTGGATAGAGCTTAGATCTAGGACCGTAATCTTGAAATTTTATCGACAAAAACGGTCTCAACTTGTTCTTCGAAAAGATTTGAGCAAAACTGTTTTTATCTGAGAAAAACATTGAATGGGTGAGATAAACGCTTTGGATTCACAGATTTAACTGTAACCAGAGTAACTCACGAGTGAAAACTTTTAACTTTTCTACGAAGGACTATCGATTCTGGTAAGAAAAAACTTTTAGTAAAATATTTGTTTTTTTACAAATGGTGGACATTTTGTAGACTTTAAATATTGCTTACCGCAAGTTAGCCAGTGCTTATCAAATAAATGCAACATTTATATATACTTATAATATTGATAAAGATATTTCTGTAAAAAATATGTTGTCGCATATGTAAAGATTTTATGGATTCTTAATAGTATTATATTTTGACTTACTCTTTGCTTTTTCGTTCTATACAATCCATCTTGACATAGATATTTTGATAAGGGCTCGGGTAGTCTTATATTTTATACTGACTCTTTATGCATTATTAATAAATAATAATAATAATAATAATAATAATAATAATAATAATAATAATAATAATTCAAGTTTCATTTGGTATTATTTCCTTTATTAGATGTACGTTCGATTCTATTTTAGCTTTCATTAATAACAGAGTTATGGGTCCGATGTTATAACATTTTAGAGCGAACTTCGTGTTCAAAATTCAGTTTTCAAAGACACACTTTCATAATGTTGATTGAATCAATTGTTGTAACATTTTAGATTGCCATATTATTGTATTTACTAACAATTTTCTTTTATTATCTACTTTGATTAATTTTACTTCGTGTTTAGAATCGAGCTAGCCAGTGATTGAAAATATCTTTGTATGTATATTTATATATCGCTGGTGATCTAGCGAATAAAGTGTATGTTCTGTTCTGTTCTGCTCTGTTCTGTTCTGTTCTATTCTAAAATTCGCAAAAAGACGAACTAAAAAGTAAGCAAAATGCATTATTGTATATATCAGCCATTAAATTGTGATTCAAAGATATTATATATATCATTTGATAATAAATTGAATATAGAGTATTTATTCTACAATGTTTCAATTCGGTAAAAAATGTATTACTATATTCATTTTACAGTACAAGTTGTCAAAGGTCCACGGTTTCAATATCACTCAAAACATTTGCCTGTCGTAAATTTGTCTTCCTCTGCTTCTTGAAAAAAAACACCATTGAAATAAATATTCAGTCTGAATTTTGATATTCAAATAGTCGCGCTGTACGTACTTAAACCAGGCTTGTTATACTTGTACGTGAATATCGCACGATCGTCGCGCGCTCATTTGACAGGGCATTTTTAACGAAGAAAATGTTCCACAAAGCGATAATAACACGCATTTAACATGTTTTAATAATGTCATGCAATATCTCACAGGTCGATTTATAAAACAGTGACTTGTAAGCCTATTGGGCAAGTTACATTTTGTATTTTCGTGATTTTACACTACGTATAATTTGCATCGTATCTTTCACATGTTATCTTAACCAAAATAGTACATACTTATATTAATCTACAGTAAAATGTTTAAGACATCTGAGTACAAAACAGCCGTTAACTTCAATTAATAGAATCATTAAAATCGATGGTCATAATAGCAGAATGACCTTAATAATTATAGGGACATTACCTACTCAACTAATCAATTGGGTCTTAAAAATTGCCAAATATCGCATGATTTTTGCAATAATCAAGGTGTTCTTTATAGCGTAGCTTTACTGTACTTTTTGGAAAAAAAATCTTTGAAAAACAGAATCGCCTCCCGGGTTATGAAAGACAGTCGGAGAAAAAAACTAGTTCATAGTTTTAAAATAAGTTATTGTCCGAAATACAAAATACCTACGGATATGAAAAAGCGCTACTAACAGCAAATTTATGAAAAAATTAGGTCAATTTTTATCGATGGTGATAATTTAAAAATTGTGGGAACATTTTTTAAAAAATCGTGATTGTATCAAATTAAATTAATATTCACCTAGATAAATGAAGGGTTCGCACATTAAGTCGAGGCCTGGAGTCATTAGATTGGATTTTTTTCTGCAGCATAGATTGCAATCTTAATTGTACAAGTTACTGTTTTCAGTGCATATAATTATATAGTTCATGGAATTGGAGCACGCGTCCTGGAAACGTTACACTCGAAGACATTAGTACAAAAATACGGACAGGAATTTTGACATTCACGTTTTTTCTATCGAGTAGGGACTTTTTTCTGATAGCTCAGCTGGGACGATGATTTCTGCACTGCATTTTCATGTCCATGTATAAAAAGAGTTTTGCCTATATTTTTTAATTTCTAATAACTATGGATATTAATCCCTTCGAAACTTTTGCATGCTTTTGTTATGTGTAAGATTTTTGTGAAACCATCTTTAATTACTTAGCAAGCATGATATAAAATATTTAGCCACTTAAAATTTTGTCATGGAGTATCGCCAGTCGATTGCGTGAACTTGACAAACTGTCGGGTAACATTGAAAAATAAAATACAAATTTTATTTTAAGACTTTCTATATAGTCATATGGTATTTGTCATAATCTGTGACTATTCCGAACTGATGAGAAAAATTACTGAATTACTGATTCAATTTTTAAATATTTTCTTCTTTCCACTTACGATATTTTTTGTCGTAAATTGTGGTTTGAATAAATTACAGTTATGGTGGTCTGCAGTAGATTTCATATTTATAGAGGATATTCCAATAACTCCGGACCATCTCTTTTCATATTAATAATGAATTTGTAGCTATACATAGCAATTATGACTTCAACCGTTCGAACACTTGGCCACAAAAGAATAGGTAGAAATAAATAGCGATTATTTTTGTTCGGCTTTTAGCCAATGTGCTTTCGCTTAGAAAATACATGCTCTGTTCAGTTCTGTTCTGTTCTATTTTGTTCTAGCGTTAAACTTTGGTCGATTTGTGTGGCGGATAGTGTTGAAAATCAAATAATTATACAAATAAACATATCCGAAGTTAGATACGTATCACGAAAAACAAATCTTATTTATATCAAATTGCCAAAGCAACATGTAGTTTCCACTTCACGCGAAAATTTCAACCATTTTTATTCCGCGTTTCAATCGTAGATTTTACGACAGCCATTTTTTTGTACATGTATGTCGATGTTCTCTTTTGATCTTTTCGATGAGTAGCATTCACCATGGACAATAAATGGCTTATTAGTCTATCTTTCAATCTACATACGGGCTATTTAGATCTTTATCATGCCACCTGCAAGTCTCGGCATTCCCAAGATCTCGCGATAACTTGGTTTGAGAGGTAGTGGTTAAAGACCAGATATACCGGGTCTGGACATTTTCTTTTTCTCAGGATTTTTTAGTTTTAGGATTTTTATTTTAAAAATGTACTGAACAAATTTTAAGCGAGAGCGAAAAAGGTTGGTTTCTTTATTTGTCCTTCAATATCATTGATTTTGTTTAATTATTACTTGTGTACATGCATGTATCCATTATTCGACCATGAGGTTTTCCAATTGGATTGGGACGTAACCAAGGTCCCTATAATATTCATGTATGTTTATATAGCGCCCTTGAACGCAACGGACTAATTATTTGGCTTTAAAAACTACACTTTAACCAACTTATTTAATGAATGAAAAAGAAATTTAAGTTTTAAATATTCAGTTTCACAGGTCAAAATGAGCTAGCTAAAACTATTTTATTATAAGTGCAGGTGCTTTAGCAATCGGTCCATACACTATAAAATTTATAGTTGCAGTCCTGGTTCGATGTATCAAGTACAGACGAGCTTTTAGTGTTCACAATTTTATGTTACCAAGGATACGGGAATACCCGATGCTTTGCGATGTAAATAAGAGCCACGTACGATGTTTTACGAACGACACGGAAACCCCCGAAGTTTGTCGATTGACCGATAAGCCTTTCGAGAAAAGGGCCAACTTGTATTCTACTGTCATGTACACTATAAATAATATATATCTTTCTGAACAAGCAACAGGTCCTCAACTCAAAACTCAAAAAGAAATTTCAACATTTTACTCAAGTGGTTTCGAGATCTTTCAAGTGGTATTCTGTCAAATTTTAGAAAATATAAAATCGCTTACATCATTGGTTAAGACAGTTCGTGAAACAACGCTCGCTATTTTTGTTGCTTCACATAAATTTAACATAATTGCTTCGCACCAAAACTTCTTCTTGCTAAGCGAGCTGCAAGACTAAAGTGCAGTTTGCTACGCCGCTGAAAATTGTCCGTTTTAAAAATGATTGAACTTAAAAATCGATGCTGCGAGTTTTTTGGCGGAATTTACTGACTTGAAGGCTTTGACTTCGTGGTGAAGGGCAAGTGTGTATCATATAAAATCACAATTTTCCGGATGAGCAGGGTTTTAAACTCATCCCAAATAACGGTTGATCATTTCTTTTTCCCTATGCCCGTTTATTTCGTAAAACTTCGGAAAACCATTCGGGTGATTCCGTAAATTGCAGTGCAGCTTCCGCCGAATGATTTTACAAGTTTAACATCTTTTCGGAACGAATTGCATTTGACACAGATTGTTATCCCGTCACCGCGAGCGGTGCGTAATAAAGACACGGGCGTGAAGTTTACTCCAAGCGTCTTAAATTACAAACATTTAGTCTGTATGATTGAGCTAATTACACGCAAATTTTCTACCAATTAAGATGTTATGTGCTTATTAGCCCCGCGTCTAGATCTCGTTCTTGACAGATATAAGTCGAAATTAGCTTATTTACGAATTGCTATGTCCCATTTTTGCGTAAATTTTATGCTATATGCCAACTTCAACACAATTATGTTCCTAATTTTATTATAGCATGTTATTTTATCGTCGGAGAATCGGAACATGGTTTTAGAAATCAACCCGTCTGAATAACCCAGTTTTCTGAACAGTTTTTATACGATTTCATCGTTTTTGAAATTAAATATGAATATTTGCTTATTCATATGAAACAGCGGGTCAATGAAAGCAGAAATGAAGAAACTATTCTACCTCGCAGACTTATGTCAAAATATTTTAAAGACATGACTGTACTGTCTATGATGAGTTTGTTTGTTTATGAAGGAAATAGAATATTAAGATAATATTAACAATTTAATAGAAATAACTGTTTTCTATAGAAAAAAAAATATTAAAAGTTCATGACGATTATTTCCAGATTGAGGCCTTGCTTCTCTTCTTGCAAGATTTGATCAAGTCAATTGATTATTAATTTGGATTTTAATTTTTAGATACACTAATTTCCACTATTAATTTAGTCAAAATCAATGATCTTGCTCGCGGAACGCCAAATATTTAGGGACAATTCACTTTTTCTCAGTTAAGTATTTAGGAAGCAATATCGTCAAACATCACACGCTTTTGCAATAGCTAAGATTGCCTTCATTACGGAACTTAATTGTAACAGTACTTTGGCTTTAGATAAGCAAAAATTCGAATTTCTGTGAATAAACAGACACTGTTCCAATTTGTAGAACATGGAAAAAGAACAAGAATCTTTGGTGTACAAAATGTTCGTAATAAATACGTTTACATCAATGTGCCAGAACATGTATGCCCATTAGCCCTCACAAATGACTCGGAGCAGGCATTTCTGGGGCGATTAACGAATCCTAACATTTTACTCGATTAAAATTTGACACTGCGACTCCATGCAAGAACTTTATTCCAACGTAAAATGCCAATCAAGCACAGCAATTTATAGGCCGCTTAGTTACTGCTAAATAAATATTTACACTATTTGAAACGTGGAATTTGGTTGCACCCTCGTGATTTCTCGTCGTGGTATTGTTTTCCTGAGAATGTTTACACACATGACGTTATTAAATAACCCGCTAATGATTTGTAATTGCTGAGAAAACATGTCTGTTTTTGTTTGTGTCAAAATGTTGATACAAATCCGAATGTGTGCAGTATCCGAATTTAATGACATTTAAAGCGAGGATGATTTGAGGTTCTGTAACTGTTGCGGGCTGTTTCTGGTTGTAAAATGTGAAATGTTTCACGTGTTTCGTGTCACTCCGTCTGTCATTTGTGGTTAATTTCGATATTTGAGAACAATTTAAGAAATAAAGACTTTAAAATGATAATTATTGCTTCATTTGTAAATGGACGCCATTTTTGGCATTTAATTCATAACGACAATAGATGCTGTTCCCTTTTTTCATGCAAATCGTCTAGGAGGAGTGAAAGTCAGAAATGCTTCCTGTTTGTTTGATTTAAATTAATGCTTACGTCTGACTCCAGAGCAAACTTTTAATTTTTGAATGTATTACTAGTGTTCAAATGTTAAAATTTCGGATTTTTATATGACTTTTACATTGGTATTCTGTACATTGAAAAAACAAATATTTTCAAATTTTTACTTTTGAAAGGAGAAAGTTTTTATGACTGCTCCTGAAATGCTGTATTTTGGGGTCCTGAATATGATGCTCAGAAATCTGAAAATTCTTAATTCATTAATTTTAACCCATATAAATGGCATTGGGCATACTTCGACATTTTTATTCAAAATTGTAATTTTATTTCTTCTCAATAAATGTCTGACGAAGCCAGTTCACTGATCACACAAAATACTTTATACAATAGAAATTATTTAGTACCACGTTAAATCATTAAAATCTTAATTTAAACTTATTTCATCGTTTCAAACGTTAATCTGATTAAGAAACATCATTGCCATGTCATTACGCTACTTAGATATCTCTTTGATTAATTTTACGCTATTTAGGACCCAGTACGATAATTTTTCCCGGAAGTCAAAAACCCTTTCCCCCGGTGTGGTCTACAGCGCACCTGCCAGACCCCTGTATCGTCGTATTAACTAAAATTACCGTTAAAAACAATAGATTAACCTTTCAGCAACTTGACAGCCATTCTAGTTAAACCAAACATAAATATTTACAAACATTTTACTCAGATACTCTTATCAAACCGTCGAGTTTTTAAGCCAAGCTAATCGTTCTTAAGTCCAAATGAAATATACGTTACCGTTAGGTCGATTTGTTTAGCGCGACTTTTCGAAGATCCAGTTTCGCCTCTCCCTTAGAAATGTTTTCATAGGGTTTAGTTTAAATTCCAGTCGGTACCGTTCATTTTCTGTGGTGATTTTTGTGTCTATTCCGGAACAAGCGTGCCTACATGTTTTTGTGGCACTTTGAACATGGCAGTTCGAGCTAACACCCAGTGCCAGTCCGGTCATCTTGTCACCCGGCATTGTTTTAAAGACTAAAGAGATTTGCGTGACAATAATGTCAAATAGATTTTATCAAAATCTACGCTTGTTAGATTTAACAAAACGAAGGCGATGACGTCATCGCTTTCTTGACGACTTCGGAGGAATTCGGCGTTTTTAATATGGAATTAAAATGTCATGTCCGAAATGTCGAAATATGTTTTTTCGAAGTCATGGATTAAATTCACAAGTGTCGATTTTTATTAAGCTTTTTAATGAAAGCTACTGGACGCTTTCTTTGGGAAAACCCAAAATGTCACTTGGACACGCACTTGATATCTGTACATATACATAATATTATATGTTTTTTCAAGTCATGGATTTAACTGACATGGGTTTCCTTGAAATAAAACGAGACTTTAGTGAATGAAAGCTACTGGACGCATTTTTATTAAATATGACACTTGGGTACGTACCTGGCACATGGAATTATATAGCTTTTAGTCTTTGGTGTTAGAATTTAGTCGCGAATTAAGAAAGGAGTTCTACTCTGATATAACAATAAACTCAATGTCACAACGATCTTCTACAAACAAAAACAGAATAGAACAGAACATTCTGTAACCAAAACACATTGGAATTCGTCGCCATTACAATTATCTACGAAAATATGGGTATATTGACGTAGAAATTGCCGATGAGTTCCGAATGTAATTGCCGCTTAAGTCTTATGTTAGACAGGCCTAGCAGCCCCAGTAAGGTATGGGATAAGACTAGTCCCTTTCTCAAATTTATTCTGAGACATTTCAATTTAAGTCAAATTTACGAAATCCCCCTTTCAATTAAATTGAAATGTAATTTCAACTCTAATGAAAAGTGTTTATAAACGTCGTAATAGCCAAATCAAATAAAGTTAACTTTGAATTCTTATAATGGAAATTATCAATTCTTTGGTCTAAAGGAATCAAAGTGGCTCTAGAATAACCATGAGACAACTTTAATCTAAACATTTTTGAAAGGATTTTAATGATTGCCAGCAAGTGATCAACCTCGTTTTGGGTTGTTACAATGTTCCCTAATTTCACTTGACTAGTGCATTTAAGGCTACATCAATTGGGCCCCTATTTCCCAAGGGGTCGGTTGTACAAAGTTTCTAGGGTACGAACAAATCGCACGGTGAAATTAATATTACTAGCACCGTCCGAAATTAATTACACTTCCACGCATGCGTGAATGCGTGCGCAACTACTTTCTGTGGAATAAATTAATAATTTCTCCCTAGGGAGCGATCATGCGTCATTCATGTAAATGATAAAATCCCCTAAGATTGCGAAGTGGTTTTTCTGCAAGAACATACAATGCCTGTACATGTGTACCGAACAGTAATTCAATGCCTACTCGGCAAACACCTGTTTCTAACCGTCTTTCCAGT
The DNA here is from genome assembly GCA_025267735.1 of Mactra quadrangularis. Classification (NCBI taxonomy): domain Eukaryota; kingdom Metazoa; phylum Mollusca; class Bivalvia; order Venerida; family Mactridae; genus Mactra; species Mactra quadrangularis. The sequence continues at coordinate 989,773 of CM046310.1, forward strand.
CAAACAAAAAAGGCGCAATTCTAGCGGCTTTGTGGGCTACAATTAATTGTTACGTAAAAACTATGTTTGATATATAAATCATGCAGGGTTTGATTGCCAACTTGTATTAGCTATATATTTAATTATAAATCATTTTTACATTGAGAATTGTGAGAGAGAATTCAGTGCAGGTTTTCAAGCCAAAACCATGTTAATGTATAGTACCCACCAAAAGTTTGGAGACAACGTAAATATACAAAAATCTTAAATAACAATAATTGTTTGGTATAACCATTATTTTAATACATGAAAATCTAGTACGGTGATGATGAAATGAAAACAATTTTCATGATTGCATAACAATTATTAAATTCAGAATCAGACATCGCAAAGCCCCCCAAAACCATATAAATTTACTTCTTTCCGACAACATTGTTTCAATTTTAATAGATCCTTAACAAACAATAAACAAAACAAAAAATACGCCTTTCAAAATGAACTGATATCAAATTTTCAAACTTATATTCAAAATTAAATTAAAAAGCTATTTAGTATATTTAAGAAAAGTCTGAAAATGTCGCTAAACTTTTGATGAGCACTGTACTAGATGTTAAGGAATGCGTCTGTACATCTAAGATTTAGTAATTGTGTTTCTATCGATTGCCATTGCTTTTGTTTCTGAGGTTTTGTGTATTTGATGCTCGTTTTTGAACAATTTTGATAGTTCAATGCTACTAAAAACATATCCACTCCGCTCTTAACATGTATCTAAATTCGGTTATCCTCGGCTCCGATCCTCACACGTAATATTTTAACAGTCTGGGTCACTTAGCGTGGACAGTTGCCATTGTCTTAACTGGGGAGGACTTTTAAGCTATACTCCTTTTTAACAGCCTGAATGACTCAGTATGCGAAGGACAGTTCACATTTCCAGAATGTCATCCTTTGCAAATTGTCTATTTTATGTATAAAAAAGATTCAAGACCAGAAAAAAATAAAGTGCCATGATTGGCTCTTACCCTAGACCCTTTGTCAGTGAAAGGTAACAGTGATTTTGAATAGAGTTCATCCCAGCTAAACTTCAAGTGCGGCCAAAATATCAGAAACTATGTGTTGGCATTAAATATGGAGAACTTAGAGTATTCAACATTTTGAGACATTTGGGTCATATTTGTGATCAATCAGTCTGAATTCAAAACTGTCATTTCTTTAAACATATCAAGTGGAACAAGTGCATTAAAAATCATAGTCTGTTTTCAGATCACATTCCCTGAGAAATTACCGAATGAACTTGATATATCTTGAGAAAATGAGTATTACTTTAATTGCGATGTATTTTAAAGAGCGTATCATTCCTGAACATGGGTTCTCTCTTTTTTCATTTTTTGACAAAACGGTTATTAATGTCATAAAGTTGCAATCCAATACTCGTGTTATCACAGCAAAAAATCTAATTTTTGATACAAAAATATTTGCAAAGGGTTGAGGATAAATGCACGCAAAGGTCTACGAAACCGTTCTGATCCGTACACGATTCTGACGGGTTAATTATGATTTACTGGTAGCAGGTGCCATGGTTACGTCAATCAAATCAAGCACGTTCTAATGTTCCAACGTTCTGTCTTCTACTAAAACAACAGAAATTCTGTTTCTGTTTCTGCCGAATGGTTTTTGTCTGTCATTTTCGAAGTTGTTCTGATTTTCATACCATGAATCGGCATTAAGCGTAATTTGTAAAATTTACACTTTTGGGAGAAGGTCCCCTGTGAAAACTTAAACAGAGCATAGATTGGTTTATGTTGTTCTGTTTGCTAAAGTGGAAAACCATTCAATTAGCAAATGAAGTTTTAAGGCAGTTCTAAGCATTGTCGTTTTGTGCCAAAAAGAGCGGTTTCGGGTTAACCACAGTTTTCGCAACCGTGGGGGACATGTCATGCCACCTTTCTGTGATTTTCAAACATACCGTATTTATACATATACATATATACAAGGGGTACATCAGCGTTTGGTAAACCACTTCAAATAATTTTATTATTTTGATGCTCACAAAAAATACTGGAACCCTGATGGCACTTTAACCACATATCCTTGTGGTTTTTTTTTCACCATTATAAAAGTATACTTAATTTTTGTAAAACTGTATCTGAAAAAAATCATAACAAAAAAAAACTGAAACTATAGCAGTCACAGAAAAGTAACAATTAAAAGATATCAGTCATGTATCAATCATCCCGATCTAATTGTTCAAATAAACAAGCAGCCAACAGCTTCTTTGCTTATTCCATCCGAAATATTGTCATGTCCGAAATATGAAGCACTTGTCCGATTTTTTTTACCGGAGATCATAATTTACGTTCTTTTCGGCAAGATTAAAATTCTCATTGAAGTATTTTTATCTTGTTTCTGGAAAGAAGATAATAAAAGTGTGTCTTAGGAACACGGTAGATTCAGTTCACAATTTTTTCATGGCTTATCAGAAAGAATTTGAAACGAGACGTCGCTATCGGGAAGGCTATCTTTCTGGTTCTACGCACGAAATGTAACGTGCATAATGCAGGTTTGCGCGCGGTGTGTTCTGACAAATTTGTTTAGCTTTCTTTGTTTACTCCCATGAATTGATGATATGCTATGATAGGTTTTTAAGAAAATTGGATGTTAAGATCGAGCATTAAGATAACTGTTTGATTTTTTTTCTTGTAAGTTTTTAAGTGTATATTTTTATAATGTCTTAAAGTATACATGCATTTTTAACTCAACGGTTTGTTTATTTTATCGTCGTCTAATGAGGCTTCGTGTTTGTTATGGGTTTATTTAAAGGTTTATTTTGATGTTGCCAGGACTCAAAGAGTGACTCAAATTAAAAGTTATTTTTTATGAATTTTGAATTTACTTTGTTAATGCGAATCGGTGATTGCTTTTTGGTGTCATGATTCTTGGGGGTGGCTGACTTTTGAAGTGGAAATGTGTGTTCAAACATTTTGGAATTTAGTGAGCATTTTTATCAAGTAAGTTAATGAACAAAGTTCGAACGGTCCATGGATGTTATAAATAGATATTTGTGATAGCATCAACTCGTGACGCGTATGTTAGTGTTTGAAAAAAATATATTTTATACATAACATTATATAATGAAACTATTGACTATAAAATAGTGTTTGAAAATACAGGCGAATGACTTGGGCATGTTATCAAATCATAACAGTGCATTGTGATTAAAATAATTGAGAATGAATCATGAATTTTCATAATCAATTTTATGATGTAAACTGATATTTACGAAAACATAAATAAGTAAAATTACCAAACGTTCTAACGATTTAAAGCGCAAAAACATTACATGAATAAAAGTGCAAATAAGTCCCAAAACTTAAAAAAAATATTCTATTTACGCAAACATATCAAAATTAATTTCATAAATTCATACAATTTTCAAAATTTTGATGTTTAGAAAACAATTAAACGAACAAAAACCAAAGCCATCCTTCACACCTAATTCTCTAATATTCTATTTTCTTTGATGTTTGAAGTCGTTGAGACAATCGGATTTATCAAGGTATTTAATCCCTTGTGGCCCCTAACTAATCCCTAACTAATTGAGTAGCGGTATCCACTTTGCTCATCTTTTATTAAGGTATTTAGGAATTCGTTTAATATAAAAGGAAAATCGATTGTGATGGTAAATTGGAAAATAATCGATAATTTGACGATTTATTAATTTGTTAATTGGAAGTAATTAACTTATGATTGTCGATCTAATTTGGCAAACACATAAATTAAACAATCTACTATTTGGTTTACCTGAAGTATGTTTGTTACGAGATTTTCACATACAAAGACATATACAGAATTTATGTGCAATAATTTTGATTATGTATCGAGGTCTTAATGGAAAACTGCCATAACTCATATTTTCAAAATTTTTAGGAGAAGCAAAAATTGTTTAACATTTTTCTCTTGTGTTATTCTGTAACTAATTTTTGCTAAGTATATTTATGTACTTTGTTAATGGAATATTTTGATGAAATTTGGTAGGAACATGTATTTGGCATTTCTAAAGCCAAATTTATCAAGAAGTCATTTTGAAAAAAAAATGTTAGTTACGACAGTTTTCCGTCAAACCCTTGATATTTTGTTAATATGAAAATTTGATTTATGATGAAGTTGAACCCCTTTGACATATTTAAGTGTTTTAACAATAAGTGGCGCAAACATTAACCCCGCTGATTTAAATACTCAATATTTGTTCAAAAATGCCTTTAAATAAATACGGATTCTTTTATCATTGTTGAATATAAAAATACTGTAGTGAGCATTTAAATCAGTGGGGTAAAAGTATGTTGCCCATTGAAAGTTGAAAATTATAACATTACAACATAATTGTAATGATAGCAAATTCACAGTTCGATGAAATTGAACAATATGAGTGAATATTTTTTTCTACTTTCTAAACTCTTGTGGTTTGCCTAATAGCATTATGTTCTGTCAATAAATTCATTTTCGTGTGCTCCTTTTCACAAAAAGTTCTTTAAAAAAAAGTTATCGTAAGTCAATTTTATACAATAAGAAGTTCAAAGTCAAATCGATAATAAGCATAACTATGATATGATATTCAAAAGATATATACACAATTCTACACAATTTGTTTAATATTTAAATTTGATAAGCCAAAAAAATGAGCGTATTATTAATGTTTCTTGCTTTTGACTTACGAAGATTTTTTGTAAGAATTTTTGTGAAAAGCACCACAGGTTCTTAGAATTGGTGTACGTGAATATATATTCTTTTTCAATCAATAATTTCGTTGAAAAAAAAATGTAATAATCTATTTTTACTTTCAATATCATTCATAAATTTATGAGGACATAATAGGTATCAAAGGCAGTAGAATCGAATACTCAAATTAAAAATTGTTTTTCATCAAAAATTTTAATAAGAACCAAACTTTGCTTTTCTTATCAATCGAATTGTTTCAAACGGATCAAACGAACCTTAATACAAAATAATTTTGCTTCATTGTCATTGGTCAATACGAAATTATAAATAATTGAGTAAATATGATTAAAGCCAGTTGAGTTTGTAACCCTCGAATCTGATTGGTTGAGAGAATCACGTGACTTGCTCGTGACACTGTAAGCCTGTAAGCTGCTGTACTGTCTTCGTTTGTAAAATAAAAGGGTTTCTTATCATTTCAGATAAAGCGCCTGACTGATAAAGACTGAAGAAAATTTTGAATCAGAGTTCAAATCGAAACTTTTTCAACACTTAGCGGAAAATTTGTGTATTTTTACGATTTGTGACGGAAATTACCGGACTTTAACGGAAATTTAAGTTGGACTTCTTTTAGTGTAGAACTTTATTGTAGTTAGAATTAAATTATTTTTGGTACCTGACTCAGTGATTATGTTGTATAAAGTACCTGATCAAGACGAGCACCAGTATTTACAGAAAACGGAACCAGACGACAGCTACGATAAAATCTACACCAAACCAGAACCAGTTCACGATTTAAATTCTGGTTCCCCTACTATGTTCCAGAGCTCGGCACCAGCCATGTCAACATCACCAGCCTCATCGCCAACATTTCAAGACGCACAGACGACAAATAACCTCGGATATTCAGGATCTATGTACGTGCCAGGGTCAAGGTCGGTGCTTCCATCGATGCAGTATCTTAGCAACAGTAACCAAACAAGTTCAGCCTCGTTTTGGGGAATGCAGCCATCAGAGTTGGGCTATAGTCACGCACACGGTTCCGGAAACGTTTCGCCGCTGTCCAAGCCGTTCCCATTCGACCATTCACAGAATTCTACCACAACAACATCACGTGCGGAAGGAATGTCGTACTCATCAACCGGAAGTATAGCTAGACCAAACCCTTATCCCTCATACATGGGGGCTGACATCTCACCATGGAGTATGGCGATACAACAGGGTCTTCACAGAATAGGGGCTGGTAAGTCAATTTATTCTTTCTACCAAAATGATTTTTTGCGTCATTCTTTGGAATAGTACCGTTTTAAACAGGGACACTTATTATTCGGACGTGAGTACAGAAGTACTGTAGTAAGTATTTAAATCAGTGGGGTTAATGAATGCACTACTGACAGTTGAATAAAATCAAACAATACTACATGTGCAATAATCCCACATTGACACCAGAATTGACCAGTATATAAAATTACAAATGAGGGTTTAAATCAGCGGGGTTAATGTATGCGCCAACGACTGCTGAATAAAATTTAACAATACTTATATATATTAATGCCATGTTGACTCCTGAATTAACCAGCATATTACACATTCTCGTACCCAGAGTCTTAGTATTGAGCATATTACACATTCTCGTACCCAGAGTCTTAGTATTGAGCATATTACACATTCTCGTACCCAGAGTCTTAGTATTGAGCATATTACACATTCTCGTACCCAGAGTCTTAGTATTGAGCACATTACACATTCTCGTACCCAGAGTCTTAGTATTGAGCATATTACACATTCTCGTACCCAGAGTCTTAGTATTGAGCATATTACACATCCTCGTACCCAGAGTCTTAGTATTGAGCATATTACACATTCTCGTACCCAGAGTCTTAGTATTGAGCATATTACACATTCTCGTACCCAGAGTCTTGTAGTATTGAGAATCCTACTAGACTCTGGGTTCGAGAATGCATATTACATAACATACATGTATTTGTATATTTGTTACAATAAATTTAGATATTTTTTATTCTAAAAATGCTGATTACAGGTTTTTCAAATATTTTAACTTTTTACTCGTATATCATTAGTGTTATATTTGTAGCTAAACTTTCTTGGCATTCATGCGTTTAATTCATTTGTAACAATTACTTGTTAAAACAAGCATTGAAAATTCTTAAGATTTCTGAAGTTCCATTATTTATAAACTTGTACGTGTAATTCAATAGAAATTGAATCATTTATTTGCTTGTACATAGAATTCCAAAAAAATTGAGGTATAAAGGCAATGGCAACGTATGCAGTAACATTTTATGATTTTAAAAGAGCATGGTCGAGTGGTCACGACGTTGGACTGGTAATAATTCGATAGCCAGCTCAGCGTTGGTTCGAATCCCATCCAAAACTAACCCTGTTATTACCTTGAGCTAGAAACTTAATCCTACAAGCTCAGTACTGTTCGACCAGGAAGTGGACTCTAAAGTGATTAATCTAAGTTGTAAGATCTTGTTTAACAATACGGATAAAATTTCCCTGGCGGAGCATACTTTCGTGGAGCTTGGTCATGAAATTATATATACGGCCTTTCTCCCTCCTACCAATGATTCTTAATTATGTAGGGTAGTTGTCAGTCACTGACGAAAGTATGCGCCTAGTAGTTGCCTTGGTTAACAGCTAAATCCAGAGATTTAGCTTTTCCAGGAGGAGTGAGTAGGTTAACTGACCGCCGTTATATGACCTACAAAATGTGTTGCTACGGCGTTAAACCCAACAAAAACAAATAAACAAAAGACCTAAAATTAATTAGTACATGTATATACAAAATCAAACCATTTCTTAAATTTCTAAAATCACAAATTTCTAAAATTCGGTATGTCTTTGATTTTTTCAGATGGTCAGGAATATTTTGCTGACATCGAAGCTAGGGAGTGTGTCAACTGTGGGGCCATATCGACCCCTCTCTGGAGACGTGACGGCACTGGTCATTATTTATGTAATGCTTGTGGGCTGTACCATAAAATGAATGGTGGACTTAACAGACCTCTTCTGAAACCACAGAAACGATTGGTGAGTAATTACTATTGTTTTTACGACATTTTTACGTGCTTTCCATACTGAAGACGGAAAATGAAATGGTACTCCGTACGCATTTTCACAGAAAATTTTACGGCAACTTTTGTATGCAATATTAATTATCTATCAAGTTAGATAGGCTACGTGTGTGGCATTTTTCGATACTTTTTGTTGCAATATCAATTAAGTGAATGGTCTAACTTTCAGAATATTCCACCTGTGTCGCAATTGTGTCCAGAATTAGACTCCATTGTTTCTCTTAGTATGATTTGGCTAACATAGTTTTACATTAAGTTGTATTTACAACGCAGTTAATATTTACAAAATTATAAGAAAATATATATACATGTATATAATCAAAATTCACCGTAAGTGAAAAGCAAAAATATTCATAAAATCGTCATTTCTTTTCACAATTTATACTAAATAGTCTCAACATGTGCAGAACAATTTATATTTTCTTAAAACTGATTTATGTAATTTGAACTTGATATTTGTACTTAATGAGATTAAATTTTTCAATGGACTTACGGTCATTTTGATCGTATTTTTTCTGCGGAAAAAATGACTTAAGATACTCTGGATTGAACTTTGCATGTTATGTAATGATTTCAGGCCCGCAGTTTTTTTGTAATCATTTATAAAATGCACAGTCGAATCAACTCATTAAAGAACTTGAAAATAAATAAAAATCGACCTATTCCCAAATTACCAAATAAAAATAGAATTCTAATCATTTTGGTTCAGCTGGTGCATTAAAGCATGTACACAATTATGCAATTCACAGACAATTAAGACCCGATTTACATAATTTATTCGTTATATTGGGAGTTCAAAACGCCATAATGAGCAATTAAACAATTCCATAACTTACTCATTTATTGATTAAATTGTACAAAAAATGTATTGGAAGAAAAAGTACGTGTTTTAGATTAGATAAAGTCAAAAATTTGTGGGAAATCCGATCTTTCTGACTAATAAATGATAAAATACTAGTTTAATGAACTTTGTGTTACCTATTTACATGAAATCATGATATTAATACTGACGGGGATGATAGGATGGGTACTGAATAAATGTAAAAATGGAAATCTTCGGAAATATTTTTTGTTCGAACCCCCGCCGTGACCCAATCCCATTGCAGAAACTATTTTTGTTGTTCGAGCCTCCGCCGTGGCCCATTGCACAACATATTTTTGTTGTTCGAACCCCCGCCGTGACCTGTTGCAGAATATTTTTTGTTGTTCGAACCCCCGCCGTGTCGCATTGTAGAATTTTTTTTTCTGGAAACATGTCTGCTTGCCGATGCAACGTAACTACAATGTACATATAGTCAAGTTTCATAAGCAGGAAATCGATGATCGTGATATCGGAATGGTCGTTATATAAAGACCCTATCATTTTCCAATTAAATATTTGGGTCATAAAAATCGTCAAAAATCGCAAGACTTTGTTGAATTTTGGTGCCTTCTCCGATCAAGTAGTTAGTGCTGCGGTCTTCAAATCTATGTTATTTCTCATTGACATGGCGTTGTGGGTTCGAATCCAGTCCCGGTCATAGCTATTAATGTTAAGAACTAGTCAATTATTTACAGAAAGATATGGTTTAGTACTGGTGCATTCCATGAATAATGTTAAGGTGAAGTGCATGTTTCATATGACCCAGATTCTGGCCTCGAAAAACAGGATGTAAACAAAAAACAAAAAAACGAAAGCAAAACAAGTTTTTCCTACACAAAAAAATTGTCCCGTTAATCCGATAAATTTAGCATACTCGTCTAAAAAACCAGAAACAATGTTCGAATGTTTTTAGGAACTAGAAACTATACTCGTGGATTTAAGTTTTGAAGATTGTAGATCTAAATTATAAAATATCTGGTCGGCACGTGAATTAAAGAACTGATTTAGTCGATTTACAAATCACTGGCAGATCTACATGTCAAATTTAATTTCATTAAAGTTCGAAAGAGTTCATCGATGGAAAAAGTGTGCAGTTAGGGGTGAAATTAATTGCTTTAAGTCTAAGAACGACTGGCTTGCATTCAATATTTAAATTAGCTAAGTGATTTTTAGTTTTATCTAAAATCAGATAACCAAATAATTTCGTCTGCGCATTTAGACACAAAATTTAAAAGCAAAATTGAGTTACGTATTAACAGAGTTCGTACAGTCAATTTGTTTTGTGTAATTGAATAACGTGTGTGTCACTCATGGGGCTAAGAGTTTTGGATTCTATAAGAAAATCTGAAATATTTACAGACAAATGTTTTATATATAAAAATTCAACACGACTATAACATTATTATAGAATGAAAACCTTCCAAGTCATGTTTATTTGGAGAATTTGCGTTCAATAGTTATGTTTTTAGTTCGTGTTTTTTTCTTCTTTTATTCATAGTTTCGTTATTTTTTCGTGTTAAAATGAACTATAAAAAATATTGATACTTGTTTGTAAAATAGATAAAAACTCCGGTACGATTATTTCAAATAATACTTTCAATCTATCAATGCCCAGTTTCTTTTAAACGCATAAGTTTGTATAGAAAACGCCCATATTTACGATATGGTACCTATAACATTATATGACTAAATTAAGTTTTTATGTATAATTAGACTGGGTAGCCGGTTAATTTATTTTAATACAATCATTTGTGTCTGGTCGTCGCATTTAAATAAGCCCATGTTTTGCCCTACGGACTATTTGCTCATTTTCAACCCAATAATTTTGCCACAGTATGTAAATATTTATTTGTATTTCTATTTTTAGAGTGAAGGTGACTACCAGTCATTTTACCCCACCCACCCTTACATGACTGGCATGGGACCCTGGATGAACAATGGACAATTTATAAACAGAGGAAAAGTACGTTTTGTTTATTTATTTTTATTTGGGTTCTTATATAGCATGACTTTTATTTCACAGTGGGTGGGGTAATGGCTAAATAAATGACAAAGCATTTATGATTTTAATGAACTTTCAGAATTAAAAATAAAAATTTGACTACATGTATTATAAATTGCAAAAACATCTAAATTCGCCAACCTTATCATTAAGCCTGTTTTAATAATGATGATTTTGTTAGCATGGCTCTTTTTTCCTTCAACGCTGAGTAAAGTGGGACAGTTGCCAGCCACTAGCGAATGTACATGTATCTGTTCAGCATAGATCAAACACTGGCCAAGAGAGCTAAGCTTCTCCACAGTCAATTTGTATAGCGACTGACCATTAAACGCGACTGAAAAAGAATAATAAAAAAATGTTTGAAAGCACTCTGTAAACCGAACTCAAGTCAAACTTCAACACCATGCACGTTGAATTGTTGGTGTTTTTTTTGCTATATGATGCGCTACTTATGTATGAAAATGCCCGTATTTATAACTGCATCTGTTTTATTATGGAGCAGTAGTCCAGTGGTAGGACGCGCGCTTAGGGATCGAGAGATTCAAAGGTCCAAGGGTTCGAATCCCACCAGGAATACTGCTAATTTCCTTGAGCAAGAAATTTACCTGCGATTGCTTCACTCCACCCAGGTGTAAATGGGTACCTGTAAGTGCCATGCACTGTATGTTGTGGCTGCAATCTGCGCCGTATGTTAACAGTTGGTGTGTGACTCGATGATCTGGGAAGTTAATGTCAAGAGTCGACTGAATAGTTATACTAATAGTAGACTTCAAAAAACCCTTGATTTAATTTTAACTCTAACTTAACTACTTTCAGAGTGCGTCTAGACGGGTTGGTCTCGCCTGTGCCAATTGTCATACTACAACTACAACTTTATGGAGACGTAACAGTGAAGGGGAACCAGTCTGTAATGCTTGTGGTTTATATTATAAACTTCATGGGGTAAGTTGAACATCCTTAAAGCTATAATATTTTAGTCTCATTGGCTTGAATAGTTTCTGCGCCAATAGAGACATGGGCATTAAACGCGTTCGAAAGCGACGACATCTTCAAAAGCATTTTCTGGAAAAGGAATAAACTCAAACTCGAAGTAATTTATCGGTGCAGAAAAAAAAGTTATTGCAAGTCCTCTGGAAAAGCATCAATCGATGGCGGACGCATGCGCAGTAGACAAGCTGCGTTGAAATGTCATTTAATTGCCATTCAATTACATGTACAATGATACAAACACTCTGCAAAGGTGATTAAACGAAGGCAATGCATATTACAGCATTGGGCTAAATGAGTGTGGACAAACAAAATTGTATACATGTATAAGAGCGCCAATACGATATGTACTTTTTTTCTACATGGTTTGTTTACAATTTTTTTCAGGTAAATCGTCCTCTAGCCATGAAGAAAGATGGCATTCAAACAAGAAAACGTAAACCAAAGAATATCAAATCTTCTGGTGGAAATAACAACTCAGATTCTGGAAATAACAAAACTGATTCAAATGGTGAGTCACTTACTTTTGTCTTATTGCTGGCCTGTCTGTGATTTTAGATAAAATCCAGCATCGCTGGCAAATATGAACATCATCTTTTGACTGCCATAAAATCCATTCTGATCACTCTATTTTGATAAGTATAGGTATTTTGGCCAATGAAGTTGGAAGACAGTTCCCTGGTTTCACATTCGTCGTGAAGTCGGAGCCTAACTAGTGACCATTTTATTTTCAAGACAGTCTTGTTGACTTCATTCCTTCAAATGGAGAAGCCATATTCCTGAAAACGAGCATTTGTGATTGATTAGAAATATTTCACAAGAACTATCTCGTTTGCTAATCGTTGAAATTATCGCACTGAAATATTGCATACTCAGCGCTTTTGTGACACTTGTTCTTGTCATAGATTTAAGCGACTGTGGTTAAATGCTCTTGTTCAACAGTTAGTTGTATTCGAGGAGTAATGCATGCAAGCAATTAGTTAAAAATCGTGCGCTTTTCATATCCAAACCTTATGCTTATTCTTAGTAAAAGTTACCGGAACTTGTATCGCTTATGTCGTACGTAAATTGATTTTTAAGTTTACGATAATTTTCTTTATTTTTCAGAAAAACGTCCAACAATAACACCAAACAACGAGAACAACGGTCCACGTGACAACAACGCTGTCGATGACTCAATTTCCGCTTCCGGTAGAATGCACCAAATGACGTCATATCCGGTGGCTGTAAAAACAGACAGAGAAAGTCCTAAAGAACCTCACAACGGATATGCTCCGTCTTTCCTGACTTTAACCCCACCTAAAGCTCTAGGTGATAGTAGTTTAGACAAAGATGGACACCATTATCAACACCTGACCGCGCATGCGCAACAACTTTATGGCGCAGGTCAAAGTTCAGGACTTAATATGGGAATGGTAGCAACGTAAAGTGTTTAGGCCCTTAGATTCTCAAAGGAAGCAGCATTAATTGCAATAATCTGTGTGTGTAATATATTTATAACTCTGTGCCTTATTTGTTTAACGTTTTAATTATGTTCGTGAATTTACGAGAGCGTTCGTTGATCTCCGTGAACGTTCGTGTACGTCCGTGAGTAAAGTGCCATAGTGTGTAAAATAAGTAGCGTAGCTGACTAGCTGTAAATGAATGTTTTTGTCCTAGTATGTATATAAACTTATTGATATTTGTTTGTCTTTAATCTGTCAAAGACTCAGAAGGTTGTTTTCTTCTGTGGCAGATTTTTAACTTATTATTTGTCAATCGCGAGCCAATTAATCAAACAAGTATTAATGCATTATGACAATCGGAAAGGCAGTGCCTTTGTTGCTCGTGCCTTATTGTTGAAAATTGAAAAATGGGTACTTATACATATTTTTTTTTTTACATTTTATAGATATTTGTCAATATGATTAAATAATTATGTATAGATTTGACATTTCCAAACTAAAGACGTCACTGTCTTTGTTTTGTGCCTTATTTTTGAAGACTAGAAATTAGGTAATTAAGCATGTTATTTTTACTTATTACTTGGTATTATGTTAATCGCAAGCAAAATAATCATATAGCTATGGTAACAACTGAAAAAAATCCAATGGGTTCACCACTGTCTTTAATTTTGTGCCTTATTGTTGAAGACTGGAATTTGTTTTTTATGCACCTTTTTGTCTATTAATTAGTATATTAGTATGTCAATCGCGAGCTAAATGATCAACTAGTTATGTATATATTTGTAATAGTCCTTTTTTGCCGCCAGTGTCTTTGTTTCGGATGCCTTATTGTTAAAGAACTTACAATTTGGTACTTATACACGTTATTTTTACCTATTATAAATATTTGTCAATCGCGAGCCATATAATTAAATGGTTATGTATATATTATGCCAATGGGTTAATGCCAGTGTCTTTGTTTCAGTGTCTTTCTTTTAAAGACTGAAATTTGAGTTTTTATGCACTTTTTTGCCTATTAATTAGCGTGCTAGTATGTCAATCGCGAGCTAAATGATCAAACAATTATGTAAATATTTAAAATAATCCAATGGGGTTCATATCACTATCTTTAAGTTGCGTCTTCTTGACGAAAACTGAAGAGTGTGTACCTTTTTTAACATTTATGTTCCAATCGCGAGTCAAATGATCAACTAAATAGCAAAATAAAACAATAATTTTGACCTCAGTGCCTTTGTATGGTATGTGCCTTATTGCCAAAAAGAGTTTTGTTTGTGTATTTTGTTAATGTTAAACAAGAACCAAACGGTCAATAATTAATATCAAAGCTACATTGTATTCAATGTTGTAAAACAGTCAAAATCTTTCATGTTGACGCCAGTGGCTTTGTTTGTGTTCCTTTCTGGAGGCAATGTGAAGCTTTATAACTCGTATAATCACTTGAGGCCTTGCTTAACAAATTCAGTTTTATTATGTATTTTCTTTTTTTGTCAATCGCGAGCAACTTGATCAAATGCATACTCTGTAGTTTACTTAGGAAGTTTTAATTTGTACAATAATAACTAAGGAGTTTTGGTTCTTTAGGTACCTTAAGAAAGGGTTCTTTTTCTATGTCAAAGCTGCTGAACTCATGGATTTCAGAATTATATAAATTTTGAACTTTCCCCTATGTGAATATATCGACCGTTTTTTGATAATGAATTTACAAATATCAAAAATGAAGCATTGTGCCTTATTCTAAAATATATTATGTTAATAATGTTAGTTGTATGTTATATGTATATAATGTTTTAGCATAAATAATGTATTTTTTGTCTGTCTGTCCGTCTGTCCGGATAATAATTATATATGTTTCTAATGACTATGTGCTGAAAAAATAAAAGTTCTTTTTTACTACTGTAAAGTATTTTTAGTGTTGTTTTATTCTAAAGTATTTCATACCTTTGGTGAACCGGTGTCATGGGAAGAAATACCTCGTGAAATAAGCCCTGGGGCCATTATGAGCATTGTTTATTGTATTTCATTCTCGTACCCAGAGGATATTAAGTACCGAGAATCCTGTTAGCCTCTGGGTACGAGAAGGATTGTATGTATACTGCTTTTAAAAATGAACCATTTGCAAAGCAATGTGAAGCAATGTCGTATTAGAGGTTTCCGCTGTCTTGTAAATAGGAAGCCAAACAATGGGTGAAAAACGAGTGGCTGTCACCTCAGCGTGAGGCAACACAAATTGGAGTGCAAGCAAAATGTTTAGACAAACAGTTTTTACTTATAATGCCGTCCTATATTCTGGTTAAATTTAAACCTGCAATTTCATTCTGGATCACGACTTTAATGATTTAGTACAGTGACACTATTTTATTTGGTGGTAAGAGCCGTAGATTACTACGACCAACTTCTTCAAAAGGTTATAACAATGTGTGCATTTTACAAATTCTGTTACAAGATTGTTGAACATGTTTTGTGCATAAAAATCTCTCTCAACTTTACTTCCATGACCATCCAGTACTAAACAATTATGACGAAGTTTCGTGCTAAAGGAAACAAGGCTAGAATGCAGTTTACCGGTACGAGTTTGTTTACAACTTCTGCGCATGCCTAACCAGTCAGAGCAGATGCATTTCCGTTGCTTTTTTCTCGTTTAAAACATAAAAATATAACATGATATAACATGAAATCCTGCATTTTCATTGATTGTTAGCTTTAATGATATGCCAGGCTTAGTTACTAATAAACACTTCAAATTCGCCGATTTTTTACGTACCGGTAAACTGCAATTGTCCCGGAAACAAGAATGTGTAATTTTGGATGGATTTCGAACCAATATTGAGATTGCAATTACATCATTATAAGTCCTATGTCATAACCACTGGGCAACAGCCGTATGGGGCATCGGGATTAAAAATTACAAAGTAATCCAAATAAAATTCTAATTGCTAAAAAATGGCAAAATGGAAGAACTTTCAATAAAACAAGCAGTTGACTAAAGATTTCTTTAAACCCGTTTCAGTCTTTCAGGCGAATAGAACTTAGAAGGAATCATCCTTTACAGTCGAGAGTATTTTCCGTTGTCTCAGATTTTCAGGCAAACGGTTGGAATCATCTTTTACGGTGTATTTGAGCGTATTTACCGGAACTATAGAATCAATCCCAAACCGCAATCAGCATGGAACTCACGCCCCCGTTTAGTTATTTTTATCACACTAGAATAACGACTCATACCGATTTTCTATAAATAAAATAAACAAGAAACCGCTAGATCATGCCAGGTTGCCATGTCTTAGAGCTGTTATGGTTTTCATTAAAAATCAGGGGTTTACGCCCCACAAAGGCGGAACATCGTTTAATGTTACCGACGTGTCAGCGTCAATTAACTATCGTCACGTCCTTGCTATTAAATGTTTAATATACGAGGGAAATTTCTGAGCAGAAGTTTATAAGTTTCTCGCCATTTTTGTCTTAAAAATGATTAAATTCCAACAGCGCGGTAATCGCCGACAGTGACTCAGATTATTATTCGTCCGCGTTTTAGTAATTACGTCATCAAGTTTTTTCCTTTGAGATTTCGTCGCCATTTTTAAAGCAATTTAGGTCTATGAAGTGAAAAGTGATTTGGTTAGGCTAATGAAAGCAACTTATTTCATTTAGCCTGGCTAGTTAATTGTTTGGGCCGTTTCTCTCTAACACAATAAATCAGTGCTCAAGAAAGTTTAAAGAAATTACTGCTCTCCATTGCGTCTAAGAATGTAAATATTATAGGCGAAAGTCACTTGTCCTGTAGTTAAGTGCACCTTTTCACAAAGAAATCTTACGAAAAATGTTATCGTAAGTCAATTTTATAGATTTTGCAGATCGGTGTCAGAAGGATAATAAACATTACTATGATATGAAATTCAAAAGGTATACAATATTCTACATTGATTCAATAATATTTGAAATTGGTTGTCCGAAAAAATGATGGTCCCATGAATGTTTCTTGTTTTTAACTTACGATAATTTTTATCGTAAGAATTTTTTGAAAAGCACTACAGGATTGGGACCAGAGAAACAGGTTTCTTTTCCTACTTAAAATAAGTTACAATCGCGAATTACCAAGAACAGTCCAAATCGCATCTAAGAGTAAAAAAAGCTCAGAAACATTTTCGTTTGTTTCTACAAATTTATCGTCAACAGGGCAATTGTACACTGTATCTATAAATAATTTGGTCTATAAAAATCTCATGTTTATACTTAACTGTCAAAACTAAAGCGTTATTAATTACCCCGCCTAAAGAAACATAAAATTTCATTTCAAAACATTGCTAGCCATAAAACATCGCAGAACGCTTTCATGGCAATTCTCAAATTTCTTCGCAATGACACTAATATCCCAGATTTATGCGAGTACGATTTACTGCGCATCAAACACGCGCATCGCCACGCCCACACCGCTGGGGAGAAGTAATTATCCAATTTCTTCGTAGCGGGAGAAGCAATTATCCAATAAGACTTTTAATTAATGTTCACTTAAGTTGGTGTAACCTTTCACCTGCGTTGAGTATAAAGTTTTGGCATGCCGTAATTAGCCAATTAATTGCCGTAATATAAGTTATAAATTAAATGGCGTGGAATTATTCATGTTTCAAACTTAAACAAATTATGCATGTTATTAAATGCATTTGTAAAGCCTATTACGTAGGACATGAAGTGGTTCACATTCTTGACGAAAATTGCAAAGGTGACTGAACAAGTATATGGAATCAGACTATAAAACGCATTTTTTAACTTTGACTTCGAAACCGACGTTCCTGACAGAACTCACCCATAAATTTTCGACAATGATATTGATTTTTTTCGTTAAAGATCGGAGTTTCCGGCTCCTTGTGACTTTATTTGCGAGAATTGGTAAAACAATGTCCAAAATAGTTAGTTAGGTGCCCTGGTCAAAACCCATAGCCCAAGTTTTTCTCAAAACTACCCTTCCATGAACTAATACATTTATTTGTTTGACAGAAATGCTAAACCTAATTTAAATGCTAAAACACCCAACAAACGATTTTTGTGCAAAAATTGTGACCAAATTTAAATGCAGTTATTCAGAATGCCAAGAATCTCTTGCGTCATCAGTTTATCATGTCACGTGATTCGCCTCATTGACAATATGGCCGACACTTGACGTATAAATGACATTTTCATGAGACCGAGCTATCCAACGAATGTAGTATTTACCGGAACACGGCTTTCTGATTGACCCGCTGCCCATAAATTACGCGAGCAAAAATTACGCTAATGTTATTTTAACGGTACACCGATAAATCTCCCAGAATACTCGAGTTACAGGAAGTCAACCGTTGCGCATGTCAAATTGACACTTCCATCGATGCGAATACGATTGGTGACTAAACATGGTCGTTTTAATCCAATTAAAACGGGGTTTTTTATTGATACATTCCATTGGTTTTGTGTAAAATTCAAATTTTTATCGGTCATGGTCCACGAGATGAAACGCTGCAAATACTTATTTCCGTTTAGTAGTATTTTTACTCGACGCTTATGGTTGTAATTTTAGTAATGAATGTCCACCCATGAGACCGTGGTACTGGAGATGGAGAAGTTTTTAGCACAGATGATGTATACTCCGCTTGTCCAGATCCGATTTCCGACCGCATGGCTCAGACTCTTCCACGAACATTGACTAACAGGGCAATTTTACTCAGAATAGAAAGGGAAGCGAGTACTAGTCAAACATATGCCCGGAAAGCTTATCAGGTGAATGGCTATTGTACATGTTATAATGAACAGTGTAAAATCCAGTTAAAAGTAGTACAGTTAATTTCCGCTATAATGACCAACTTGGTTACTTGCAAAATCACGCAATTGCTGTCGAGTTTTAAGTCCCAAATGCTAAATTTCAGGAGAAATGGTCAATATATTAAGACCATTCTGTTACAAGGACCATCGGCTTAAAAGATCCAAACAGACGAACTTCATTGTAGAAATACGAAATATTCCTTGATTTGTGTTATTGCAAAATCTTGCGAATTTTGACAATTTTTTGTCACAAATACTTAATTCAGGAGAGAAAGGGTCCTTATATTATATGATCAGTCCGCCATTAAGACCATCGAAAATTTGATAGTTCTAAAAGCTAGTGAAACTTTAAAGTTAAAAAAACAAGGTTTTTGAAGTCTACTTTTATGATCACTATTCAGTCGAATCTTGACATTAACTTCCCCGATCATCGAGTCACACACCAACTGTTAACATATGGCACAGATTGCAGCCACATCATCCAGTGTATGACCCTAACAGGTACCTATATACACCTGAGTTGAGTGGAGCAATCGCAGGTAAATCATTCTTGCTCGAGGAAATTAGCAGTGCCCCTTGTGGGATTCGAACCCAGGACCTCTCGATCCCTAAGCACACGTCCTACCTCTGAACTATTGCTTCTACAACTTTATCGTAGTAATAAAGATTGTATTTATTGATTTAGCCCTGCATTCTCTTATTCTAGCGACGTACGCCACACATTGTTTTCCTAGATCACTTGAATGAATCAAATTGTAAATAAGCGTTTTTTGTCTTGAATTAAACAATACGCCATTAGTAAATTCTTGCTTAGTCCTAAGAAATTAAAATTCTATTCTTGGAAACGATTGTCAAAGAACCACCCACACTTTTTCTTGATAAATTTATTGTGTTACATAGCTACTTGTTAAACAGTGACTTAATTTATTTCTTTTTATAGACGAAAATTTATGGCATCCGAAATAACGTAAACTATTTTGTGAAACTATGTATGTATCATGTCAAACGGCGTCATAGATGGATTTATTTTTTACTGAAATCTCCACTCAGTCAAAGTCAACTTCTGAAATATGTTTTCTCAAATGTCCGCGCTTTTTTCAAGCCTTTGGATGACTCACATATTCAATTTCATTCGGAACTCTTTTACCTTTTTTCAGAGGCTATACAAAATGTACTCTAGCCCGAGATTTATGGTTTTGAGTGCAAATGAGATGCACAATGGACATTTCTGTAATTTTGAAACCATCCGTTCGAAATTACCAAATGTTTGAAAAACGTCTTCAAAACGGAAGCATTGGCATAATGCCTCAGTCCCATAAAATCGTGGCTTGCTACGGATCCGTACGTGTAGACAGTCGTAGGCCGTAGGAAGCTTTGCGTATCAAGGTGACGGTACGCACATGGTACAAAACAACACAACCATACCGAGCCGTAGCTAGAAGATATGCATGTGTAATCCATACTCGGCCACGATTTTGTTCACGATTTGACTCTGAAACTGATACGTGTATCCTGGGCTCATCTCACGGACTCTGGTAAAAACTTAACAGCCCGTACGGGTACGCAAGAGCTCGTACGGGTCCTTGCGGAGCTTGATCGCACGGCGCCATTTACGGATATTTTTATGTTTATGGGACTGTAGCTTACGGCATTATCCATGGCTGTTTTAACCTCGGCCAGTTTTGGCTGATACAGGAAGATAAACTTCTTGGAAATAAAGTGCTAATGGTATCACTCCAGATGGAACCGAATTGGACCATTAAAAATTTGTTAGCAAAAACCATGTAACTTAAACCTTGCTAAAGCCGCGGCCGTGGCGCAGTGGTTAACATGTCCGTATTCGAATCCGGAGATCGCTGGTTCGAAGCCCAGTCGCGACAGGTCATACCCTATACATGAATTGTCGGCCTCGTGGTAGGGTAAGTTAGTACTGGTGATAGATAAGTGTTCAGGAAACCTATAGTAGGAAAGCTGGCCGTCGTGTATATGACCTATATATGTGTTGAATTCGACGTTAAAAAAACCTTGCTGAACTCTCCCAACTTGCACCGTTAAATGACGTAACGAGGTTCCATTGTTTACGCGAAAATGACGTAATGAAGTTACCATCTTCAGAACATGCTTGCGAGAAGATATCAACTAAAAACGACACTTGGTATGTAGTTTATTCCTTAAGATGGCTTTAGATAACTCATAGGGGTTTTAAAGAATTACAGCTTCGCTAAACCGATTTGACAAAGTGTCTTGGTTTCGGATATTGCAAAGTTTCGGACGTTGAGAGTTTAGTCACGGAAAATTATGAAATACACGTAAATAAAACAGTTATACCATAAAACTTCTGCAATAAATCAGGCAATCGACGTACAAAACACATTACAAATGTTGTTTTCAATTTTTAAAATGTAGTTTAATGCTCTTTAAATGTAAGCATTTGTATAACTACGCCTTCGCGGATGAATAAGCCTATTGTTGGCTTAAAATGCCTATAACTTTAATAGCCAAGTATTCGCTAAATTTTCAATAAAATGATTTAAGGAAAGGGCACACGACCTCAACATAAATAAGAATTTTATTTCGCGTTGGAATATTATACATGCTGTGAGTAAAGTGGCTATTAACTCGAAATGTAGTGATAAGGCATAGATAACGATCGGGAAGTTATTACGCGCAAGAAAATAAACCCAAAAACTACACGTGAGAGTAAGATAGATTGGGAATTCCGTTCGAAGTCACTGACGATGAATTTTTATTTCATGAATAATTTTACTAGTTGATAAGACGGAAAGAAAATTGCAAAAACTGCACGACTGGAAAAAATATTTCCTGGAAAATTTAGGTTTTACATGTTGTTGGGAACCATAAGATATTCCTGGGGAAATTGTAAGATTTAAGAAATACAGGTACTGAATTCTGCAAACAAAGATGCAAAATTCTGCACTAATATTTCATGAGGTGAGATGCAAGGGTCAATCACTAGTTTATACGCAAAGCTATGAAACCGAAGTGTTTCTTGGGGCATGACGTATGGGGCATCTACAAGCTATCATTTGACTCCTCTCGAAATGCCCCATAGGTAAATGCAAGAAAGCCACAACAGTCTTAATGGCATTCCTTTGTCTTTTTTGCGCATACATGCATTACGTGCTAATTTAAATTATTTCATACCTGCTAGAGAAGTTGCAGCAAAAATATGACAAATTACATAAATAAATACATTTGTAACTGTGTCCTGGGAGTTTGTTAGCGTACATGAGACAAGCATTTGCTTGAAATGTGAGTTACGGCACACTTCTTCTTTGACCATAGTTCGAGTCATTGTGTCACCGTGGTTGAATGGTTATGTTTCTCTTTGACTTGAAAAGACGACTGAAAGAGAGTCGTGAATTCAATCCAAGCTGCAAATCATCACTTTTTGTTTGACATAAATGAGGGGAGGATCAAATGCTGGTGTATCTCGCAAATGGTGGTTTGGTGAACTGTTCATTACACTCCACTTTGACGACTAAAAAGGAAGATCAGTCAAAACAAACCAAACCAAATCAATCTCACACAGAGTCCCCTTTGTTGCTTCTTTGTGCTAGACTCTTTATATAGACTCATCATTGCTTGTTTTTGCTCCCTATCAGCAACCGGGGTCACATGTCATGAATGATAAAATATTTCAATGTGAAAACTTGTATGACAGTTGAGCTAAATATAAACTCCCTCACACAAATTTCTTAGATGCAAATCATCTCGTATTAAAATGCCTCTTTGACACGTGACGTCACCTGTTAGTTTTTCAACAATGTCCGTCAAAGACAAAACGCCAAAAACACAATACATCTTCGATGCCACATCGTACAATGCCAGTACATTGTATATTACTCAATGATTGCCATCAACGTAACCGAACGCCGCCATTTTTTTTATTTTGTAATAGACGGGTTTGCCTGTCGTCTGATGACAGATAGAAAAACACCAAACGATATCTACAACATTACATAAAATACAGTTTTTATGCGATAATTAGATAAAAAATGGATACCAACATCGTAAGAAATGAATGTAATGTATTCGAATGACATTTCATGCGCGGTAACTCTGCCTGGTCATAAATTAACCACGTGACCCATAAATCAGTCACGTGAAAACAGCTGAATTCAAAATGGCGGCGATTTTTATGAATAGAATTGCAATTAATATGTCAAATTAGAGATTTTATTTCAGTATATGATTAGAAAGAACAGAGGTGCATTAATAAATGTCTGAAAGTATTTGGAAAGTGTGAGTTTCAACATGATATGAATGTTAAACTGACACGATGTGAAACAAGGCAAGGTTTGTGTACCGTTTGCTCCCTAAAATCAGAGTGTATCACATACACTGGGGTCCATAAGTTTTCTTATTTATTCCCATACTGTTTTCCTTACTAAAACACAGCATGTGCAAACTACCTTTGCAGAGTAACACCTCTACAGAGCGACACTTTTTTCAAACTCGGTCGGATGTCGCTCTGCAGAGGCTATACTATATCCTTATAGTTTATTTCTAAATAATAAGGGTATAACGGTTAACCGATATACCGGTTAATATTGCAATACGACTTTTGGCGATTTTTAACCGGTTCGTTTTTCTCTGAACAGGTTTTTCTAATAATGTTCCGTACTGATTGTTTGTATCAGAGTCTGAAATTTAAATGTTTGAATAAATGTTAAAATGTGTTCGGAAACTTGAAATATTTTTCGTAAAGTGAGAGAATAATTATCTTTGAAAGTCCATCCAAAACCTTTTTTAACTTATTCAAACATTTGCATGATACACGTTGATCATTTGAAAATACAAATATCTATGTGCAATGTTGATCAAAGTAAGACGATGCACATGCATTAATTCATGCTATGCATGTATGCGCAAAAGAACAATATGTATCGCAATACGGTTTTTACTGTATTGTTACATCCCTACTAAATAATAGTGTTTCGTAAAGATTTGATGTTAGCATATGTACTTATTTATCTATTTTTTATCCACATATATTTACCATGTTGTAATCATTGACAATGGAGAGGATATATATAGGCATTATGCCTGTTATCTGATCAAATGTTATCAATAAAATATGTATTAAATTAATGTTTTCAATTTTTCTAAGAAAACTTGAGCTTTGTAAAGTATTTAATAAATATGCAATAAAGTCATTTTTTTCATTTAAAACTACATTATGACATAAAGGGAGATGCTATTTTTGAACATAATTGTTAAGATATACATTAGTAAGGAACCTAACAACAACATGTAAAGTATATCTAAGTATATTCTAAAACATCCAAAATTAAACATGTGTAGAGAAACTTTTAGACCCCAGTGTACAGTAGCGCCTTTCCAAAGCCCTAGCACCAAATTTCATTTTGGGGATAGACCGATCCACATTTTCTCAACCAATAAAAAAAGAGTCATATAAGCTTATTCCAAATCATCAGCATAGCTTAGTTGGTCAACATATGATTCAAACCATATTTTTTGAATTATAGTTAACTTACTTGCGATGTTCAGTTTTTGCCAAACTTTTGTTAGTCCTAGGACAGTCAGCTACTTGCAGTTTGCATGGTCGTCTTCTTTTACTAGTCTAACGACATTTGGAGGGTCAATGGGTTGTAGTGACGTTTCTTACAACTTGGCATGATGGAAGTCGACACAAATGTTAAAGATGAAACGCTTTCCTCGAAAGTTCAGTTCTGGAATAAAATGTCTGCTTGTAGGTTCTGAAAGAAAAAAATAATTGTTTGATATTGGTGTACCCTAGAACCTGATATAACCCACCGCCAGTGGTAATTGTTTCCACTGTCCGTTGCAAGGCGGACACCCCTTAGGTTTTTATTTTCGTCATTTTTATAACCAATGTTTAAAGATTTAATAATCTTTCCCTGTTTCTTTTTTTTGCTGAGCGGAAGAGTTTTGCTTTTTTGTTGTTGATTATATTGGTAAGTTTTTAGTGTCCCTTTACAAATGTTTGTACCATTTTTTATCTACTTGGGACTAGCATGTTTATTTTTGGCCAACGAAAAGTCGGTTAGTTTAAGAACACCAGACATGAAGAAGGAAATAAATGCTCGCTTTACAACCCCTTACTCGCTTTTAGTATGAAAACAAGTGCATGGTTTGAGTTTTTTCTGTTTCGATTTTAATTCGCAAAGAAATATCACCCAGGCTGAAAATCGATGCCAAACTTAGTACAAATCAATTAAGACTTAAAGAAAATATTATTCTAAGTCCTTTGTTGGGGTATACTTGAAAGCTAAACCAATGTTTGGATACGGTGGGTAGCGGGTACACTTGTTTCCATTCAAAAGTCTTTGTCGTAATGTAACTTTCATATTTTACGGCATAAATGATTAATTGTTTAACTAATGTAAAACACACACGTTCATGTTGCTTTTTATTTACTAATAATGACCGTACTGTAATTTCCGCAAATTAGGTACTAGCTTTTAATCAAAATTCCAAAATGGTGGCTGCCCCCTGGAGAGCCATTGGTATATTCGTGCTTATTGCGGATAGCTCAGTTTTCGAATCATCGTAGTTTACAGCTACTATTCCCGGTCTCTAAGGATACGCCAATTCCTGTGAATCTTATCAGATTTACGCTTCACTGATTTCGCAGTTCGCTCGTGCGTTGCACGTGCGTTAAACCGGCGCGCGCAGCATGTGAGAAAGACATTGGTTGTTTTCACGGCACAGAGTAAATAACTTTATCAAAAATATCTAGGGAGCGTTTATCAAAAGCTATTTACAAATTGATAAAATCTAGCTTCAGTTATTTACTATTATATTAAATTTGTAGCGAAATATCATCTCGAGTAATATAGCGTGCTATTGCTTTATAGATAATTTTATATTTTTTCTTTTCATTTTCTTTTAATACATATTTCTTAAGTAATGTGTTACTATGGGGTGGGTGGGGTAATGTACACGAAATTGAGACAAACTTGTTTTAGGTTTGTTTTTGTTTTGTTTTTGGAGAATGCATTATGCATCTGTTTTCCTTTACCACAACGTGGATTGTTTTTCCTTACACATACCGGTAATTTCTATTCTGCAGGCAAGTCTTTGCTGTAATTCTGAAACCGGGATTTGCTTGCATGCCAGTTTCGATTTCAACTTTCTTTTAAATATTTGTTGGAGTCAAAATGGCAACTTCAAGCTGTTGTAAGCTTGGCTCCGAAATAGGCCTGTCTCACAGATAACAAAACTCTTTAGTGACTCTGCGAAGAGTCAGTGCTACCTTTCATGGAGCTAAGTAAATGGGATAAAGAGCACTTGTACAATTTGTATTAAGTATGTTCGAAGGGTAGTGCATGCCAATAAGCAAGATATACTTTTTAACTCAAATATGAAACTGGAAATCACTTTGAAGCATATACAACCAGTGCCATAACATATTACGATCGTTTTTTTTAACGGGTGTATAAAAATTATGCAAAATATGCGAATGTTCAGAGTAAAGTTAAACTGTGAACCGACCAACTTTACGCGCATGAAAATGGTGCAACATTTCAAGCAAATATTAAAAATGAAATACCTTTTTGTCTAAAACTTTGGCATTGTATTAAATTCCATAGTATCATGTACAAGAGGGGTATAAATCTTAGAGTCTGTTATTATGAAGAAAGCAAAAAGCAATCCAGAAATTTGAATCCAGCTCTGGTTCCCATGGACGCTTTGAAATTTCATTCGGGCTTCTAAGGGTCGCGTGATTTTCATTCAAGCGTCAAACTAGCCCGGAAAATGTTGGCACTTAGTCAGAAATTGGTGAACAGAAATTCAGGTAGATTTAAAAACAAAAATGCACAGACGACGTTAAAATTTGATTTTTATCCCAGTTTTATTCGATGTCGCAAATGAGGCGAAACGCAGACGGCCATGTGCAATAGACGATCTGTGTAGCAGAAACGCTTTACAAGTTACACGGTGCCTGGTTAAATAACCTATCCGTGAAATTCACTAAACGCCAGGTGATTGAAATTTTAGTGAATTAAAAGAAGTAATTGAGACAAAATAACAACAAATTACATTAAATTTAAATAGACGATGGACTTCTGTTTGTTTGTGGATTATTTTAGGACGAAACTAGGTTACATCAAAGCTCGTCATAAGTTCCGGTCCGGTTGTGTTTGGTCTTTAATCTCAACCCTTATAATTGCTTCTGCCCCTTGTGAAGTTTCAAGGGATTGTGTAACATTGGCCCTACTGTAAAAACAAAGTTTGTTCTGCCCTTTACTGTTTTTCCTTTTTTTCTTATTTTCGCATATTTCCAATAATTATGACGTCATATATGACGTCACAACTCATGCGGGTTGTTACCTGGAAACTCCTCCCCATCTCGATGTACTAAAATGACTTATTTTGCTTAAAGCAACTACAAATGTACTTAATCATTTTAAGCAAACATCTTAAAGAAAAAACAATAAAAATCAACAAATTGAACAAGAAAATTAAATTAATTAAAATGCTCACAAAACGTTTCTGATAAGATTCGAACAAAGGAGGGAAGCGTGAAGACACCCACCCCGTTCTGGACTCAGTTCAAAAACCCAGGTGTTTTCAAACTTCAGCTGCATTCTGAAAAATGTTGAACCATTCAGGAATTCACGGTTAAAAAAACTTTAGCAAACATGTTTGATATAAGAAACCATTTCCGTAGATAATCTTCAATAACTTTATCAAACCCTAATCAGATAACGAATCAGCGACGCTGTTACATTTCAACATACCCCGTAAAACGCTCAGATTATGTAATGAAAATCGTGTGTACCGAAAGCATGTTTTAAATAGTGCGTCTGATAAGCCATCCAGGCTTGATTGAGAGATATATATACAAGTCTACGATGTCATCAATCATACAGATACATGTTGTAAATTAAGTTAACTTATCCCCAAATCGTCACTTTACCCCCCCCCGTCCCCCCTTCTCTATCTCTTTCTCCCTGCAACTCTACGAACTTCCTAATCTCCCACCCTCGACAAAATCGTAGAAAGTCTGAAATTGACTAAACCGTTACCCTACCTATAAATATTTAGACGATGACTTTATTTATTTATTAGAGTTAACGCCGTGTCTACACAATTTAGGTCATTTTACGGCGTCCAGCGCACCTAACCTAGCTTTCCTGGACCATTGTCTATAACCAGTACTCACCTACCCTTCCACAAGGCCGAAAACTTCTCAATATTATCTAATCAATGGAGGAAAATTGACATTATTGTCAAATTGTCATGGAAGGGTATAACCTCCCCGGGTGGGATTCGAACCCGCACCCCCTCGGGCACGAGTATCCAAATCCCAGCGCGCTACCAACTGAGCCATAGACCCGGGTTAGACGATGACACTACCCTTTTTCTGGTTTGTTTTGCTTTAATATCATGTTGTGTCTGTTGTCTAAGCCTATCGCTACGTATCGCTTCGCCCCCCTGGTACGCTCGATTGATATCACATACTCATTCCTTTTAGTGTTAGAAGGATACCAGGGCACAAAGCGTTACGTAGTTATATGCTTAGGGAAAAGGCCCATGGATTGTTCTTTAATACGCTTAGATAACGTATCATTCTTGTTGCATAAGGCAAACTCACTTTTCCATATCCAGAAACAACGCATTCTGCGATTTGTATGTTTTGGCTGAGCCAATCGTCTTGTAACCCCTCTTTTCTCTCCATTCTTTGTGTTTTGCTTCCTAAGTCGGCAACACTTTCAAAGAGCTCTTAAATGTCATGTCGCTTGTGTGCGTATCGGTGTTTGTATAAGTGTTTTTTCACAGACAACTTCTCAAGGTTTATGTATGTTTTGGTATATAATCGCTTTTATATTTAGCCTTTTGAATGACTGTTAATGCTTTTGGAATGCATTGGGCTATTAATTTAGCAGATGACGACAACTTTGTCCCATATTGGGAAACATAAATATGTTTTGTTTCTTATAGTAAGCTGACAGTAATTATGAATTATGAATTAACTCAATTTCAAAATATGTTTTAATTTTGAGGGGTTTCAATGGACAAGCAATGGTCTAACTTATGCGAGCTTTTGTTCGAGGTGAGCATTTTGCATCAGTTGCAAATTTCAAATTGCGCCAGCAAGTAAAAAATGTTACCCAATTAACCCTTTGCTCATAAATTTAACCACCGACTGTCATTGATAAACGCCGTATTTTGCCCGTTCCTGTCCGGTCTTGTATAACGCCAAATTAACTTTTAGAGTGACGTTTAAAGTTTATTTTCCGGAACGGGCTTATCAGCTAACTAACTTGTGTCGTGCGTTAACAAGACTTCATGCTAATTAACGAATGTTTTCATTGGTCGCCGGAGTGTGATTAAATTGTTTTAACAAATAAAAAAAATGACCAACGCGATAAAGCGCCTTTCAATTATGGTCAGTTTGCGTAAAATTGGTGTGAAGTCACTGTTGTGGAAATTTAAGAGACTTGCACTAAAGTGAGGTACTAGTCGCAATGAAATATTACAATACAATAGAAAAATACGCTCATTCTGTCGATCACTCGTATATAGACCCATTAGAGTTTTGATAATTTCAAATCCTAAATACCTAATTTAAAAAAAAAATGTATCTATATTAGGACAATTTCACTGTTACAATGGTGTCTTCAGAATGTACGGGATTGCAGATTTTCCTGGAGTTTTCACATGTACATAATTTCACGTGAGAGAGTGCTAAAAGCAGTAGGAAAGTATTATATGAATATAGCAGGGAAATACGTTCATGTCTTGTTCATTCGTATACAGATCACCTTTACGATTGTTGACAATTTTTAAGTCCCAATTACTGAATTTGATAACAAAAAGACCATACCTCTATTCTAATGGGGTGTTCAAAATATACAGGTTTGAAGACTTTCAGGGTGTTTTTACACAAGTATGGACCTATTTTACGTAAAATATATTCAAGAATGCTCAACAAAATCGCAGTTGCAAAGCATTTACAACAAGCAAGCAAAAACCGGCAATACTACAAGAAAACCGAGTACTCTGAATGAACGTAAAACATTAACTAAGGGAAACAACTACGAAATTACTTAACTCAATAAAAACCGAATATCACCGAATGATGAAATATTTTCAAGATGTCACGTGATATGATGGTGTCATTTGATTGGTTATCAGTTAAAGCTTTCACGGGTTATCGACTACGTCACGTGGGTTATCATGACTTAATTAGCTTCATTGTTCAGTCAATTACAAAGGTTATTTATTGCACAGCGTCAATTAACGACTTTATTTTTCTGTCGGTTTCTACTTTTCTATAAACATTCCTAATTTTGCATTAAGCTTTTCTTGAAAACCTCGAGCAAAGTGACTTGTCCAGATTTTGTCTGAAACTTTGTTATCTCTGCAATATGTATGAATAGAAACACTGAGCGATAGAACTACATTGGCGATGTGACTTGTCTAAGAATCTAATGTTAAAATTTTCTGCCTAAAATATTGTTATTTTTGCATACAGTTTGGTTTTGAGGATGCTTCAATGTAAACTGGGTTTTGTTGAGCAAGAAGCTATAGGTAAAATGCTAGATAATGGGGACAAGGAAGGGGACTAGAAAGTCTTTGTAAAAAACTCATTTTAAATTAGGGTATGATAAAATTATGATTTACATGTATGTTATAACTCAAATCAAGGACCTTATATACAATTTTTTACATACAAATTCGTTTGTTTTTCACTTTATTTGTTTTACTTCTGAATTCTTATTATGATTATTATAAACTGTTTTAAAAAACTTATTTATTAAAGTTTTATAAAAAAACAACATGCTTTAAATGCGCATTAGGCCTCAAAATTTCCGCTGAGGGGCATTTTTAAGGTAATTTCAATGAAAAAGTAAATTGTAAATTATACATTATTCTTTTAAAAGAAAACCTGACGACTATTTTCGCTTAAAACATGTTTCAGGTGACTTCGGCACTTAGGACAAAGAGAAGAATTTCAGATCTTGTTTTGTCATGTATTTTCGCGATTCAGCGAATTCTGAAAACTGACACGTTATTTGACATGAGTTGTTTGTCTTAAACAAACAAAAATAAATTCAGAACCATTTATAAACTAACTAAATAAAAACTTAAGTAAGTAATTCTTATCAAATTCCGCAACAAACGTATCTTTGGATTCAAAATGCGTCAGCGGTTGCTTTCGATTACGGACCGTGCTTTCATAATAGCATATATTTACCAAGTCCTTCGGCAGTGTTTAGGTTATCGGCATTTGAGTGAGGTATCAGGAATACTTTTGATATGTAATCGGCTGAACAAATAGATTAAGATACGAAAGTCTGAACGTTTTTGAACGCCATCTTTTCAACGGGTACATACGGGCATTTTCATAATCTCGCATTATCACGAATAATCGCGTTTAATCTTCGAGAGTACTAAGTTAGCGATAAGTAAGTTGATATTTTGATAAAAACTGTCAAAACCAATCCGCTTATGGAAATTGATGACAAAATAACCGACTATATTTTTCAAAAACACAGTCAATGCGCTGTTAATGCCGAACGACGAATGTTGAATAGATTTCGGATATAGTTTATTTTCGGACGAATCGTTTGTTTTACGCTTCTTTGATACTCCTGGTGGCCGTCTCTTAGATCATTTACAATTTAAACCATTCGAGTGTTTATTTTGAACAAACAAGGAATATATTTGGAAGAATGGCTGGCTGTCAGGCTTTTGTAATCGAACGTTATAAATTAACGCGGTTGGCATAACGTATGACAATCATGTACGCAATTTATAAGTATAAAAGAATTTCCAGATTGAACGGATTCCAATAATGTTTGTTCCATTTTCTTATTTTGTTGGGTTTTACGCTGTACCAACACGTTGATTAGGTTATATCACGGCGGTCAGTCAACCTACTCACTGTTCCTGGTAAGGCTAAATCTCTGGATTTAACTGTAAACCATCTGCTAGGCGCATACTTCCGTCAGTGACTGACAACTGCCCTTCATAATTAAAAATCATTGGTAGGAGGGAGTATGGTCGTAGAAATTATTTCATGACCTAGCTACCCGAAAGTATGCCCCGTCCAGGAATTGAACCTACGACCTTTTGATCAGTACACTTGCATGCTACCAACTGAGCTAGCCGAGCGGCTTGTTTCATTTTCTAATAATTTAAAATCAAAATGGACCATTTAATTGAAATTCTAAAATAATTCAACAGGCAAAATAATTCGGTTCCAGACTTGATGGTGAATTAATGTTACACGTCAGAAAATTTATATTTCTGTGAAAGTTTTGAAAGATGTTTTAGGGTTGAAAGTTTTCTAGTTCATTTCAATGTCTGCGAATCTAAGACTGAATTGATCTTTTCAAAATGAACAAATTTTATGAAGTTATTTCATATGATTTATTCTTTTTCATTATAAATAGTCTGCTAAATTATGTATCCCACTCGGAATATAATTTGTACTCAAGCATAGCATGCCAATCAAAATTAAAATGACATGAATAATGAAAATAAAATTGATTAAAACCATCAGAATGAAAAAATCATTACATTGGCATTATTAATATCATTTCTTTGGTTTGAATATTAGAATATATATATACACATACACTTTTCAAGGGGAGGGGGGAGCAACACATTGCATATGTAATATCACGACGGTTAGTCAACCTACACACCATTCCTGGAAAGGCTAAATCTCTGGATTTAGCAGTAAACCAGTCACTAGGCGCATGTACAACACTTGATCAAGTAAATTAGCAGTACTGCTGAAGTGGGTTTCGAACATGGGACACCCAGATCTATATAGCACATTATGCCACTGAACCATTGCTCTGATTGTATATAAAAAAAACTTTATTATTCATTCAAATTGAAATTGTTAAATGACAAAAATATCATCGGTGTTCCTAAAGATATGTTTAAGACAAATGCTATTCCTTAAAATATATCGAAAATGAGTCAAAGAACAGAACACCACAGTCATTCTTAACATACCCTACAAAAAACGAAATGAGTAAAAAACAAACCAAATGAATCATTTCAGTAACATTTCACCCATACCCCAAAAAACGTGTACACAGTCATGTTTTTAGCCATTCCTTATTCCGCCGATTTTTTTCGGCGAAAAAAAAACACCGAAAAAAACGTGCTTTTCGGTTAATAATGCCAACAAATGCTCGCAATAAATCTTTCAAACATAATTCTAATGTTCTCGTATCAAAGATAAACAACAATGTATTCTTTCTGGAGATGTTACAATTCTTGTATGTCAAGTTATCTGTTAGCCTTTCCCTTTCCGAGATAAACCAAAACAAAACAAACAAATGGACTTTTTATGTTTGTCCGATTTTTCACTTCTGTTTTTCATTTGGAAAGCATCGAAAAAATGTTACTTTTCTGTTGTTTTGTTGTTTCTACTTTTAAACCAATATCCAATTCCTTTATTTTCTTTTTTTAAGCCAACGCGAAAATTCTTAAATTTTCTTTTTTGGAGAGGGGTGGAAGCAAATAGCAATATGGTGAACTCCAATTTTGAACTCCAGCTTTGTGAACGATTGATCCTTATGACTGAGCTATAGATAAAGAATGTAGGAAAAGAGGTTTACAAATTGGAAGGCAACTCAAAAATACTATTTTAGAAAAAAAAACCGTTTCAATATTGTTATGGCAGTGAGCAGTATACATTATAACGTCAACGGCATTAAAATATATTTTTACTCCAATCTGGGGTGGCTAGGTCTCGTTTTTCGGCAGTAAATGCTCCTTTGAAAAAAACAACATAATTTCTATACAGCATAATCTTTGCTATAAGCCGCTGAATAAATTTAACCAATAAGAAGATATGATATGACGTTTAAGTCGAAGAAATCAGGCTCAGACAACCGATTCAATCCGGGTCACCGGGTACTGGGCTTGAGCCACAACTCATCGGCAAAATGGCCGATTTTTGTGCCGATTTTTTATTATAAAATGCAATTTTGTTGCTATTTACACGGTTATTGAAAATAAATCTAGCTTATTTCTTAAATTATCGAGTAAACTTGTTGCCGTTAAGATAATTGTCGATAAAACAGGATAAGATTTGCCAAATAGACTTGATTTATTTTCGTTACCAAGCGTTACGATGTCGAATCAAAATTTTTCGGACGAATTTTTTCTTTTACTTTAATAATCATTACGTGTTTTAACAAGAAATTTGTTGCTTATTGGCTTAATTTGATTTTAATGAGGGAAAGGAATTAGTGTTTATGTATTTGGGAATCTAACAGAGACTAGTGAAGGTTTGTTGCACTTAAATTTGGATATCCTCGGCTCTGTACGCATTTTTACATGGTAAAGTGTGAAATAAATCGGTATTTTTTTGTTTGAAAGTGTGTGAATCATTTTATGAAAAGTATAACTAAATGATGCACTTTTCGTTCGACTTATTTATTATCGAAATTGATAGCACATTCAGTTTAGGGGTTCATACTTTCGAAACAAAACAATGCTTAAGCACTCTAAAATTCGGAAAGCATTGCAAACAGTAAATTTTGTTCAAAGTCTGTTTAATTGTGTTTTCTTTCGGCAAGTTAAAGTAGTGTACAACAATAGAAATTGATCAAATCTTACTGGATAGCTTTTTAGCCTAAGGCAATCTTCGGGAAACCTAGCTTAGCGCAGTAGAGTATCACCGGATACCCGGCAATGCATTTAAGCAATATTTGCCTAAAAATCGCCCAAAAAAACACGCAAATCAAAACCGTTGGATACTTAACGCAATATTCAATTAGGCTGTCCTCCGCACCGTCTTTTCCACCATCCTCTACTAAGGAAAACCCTTAATGAAGTGAAATTAATATAATATTAATGAAGTACACTTAATTAATCATTATTACGGACACCTGTTAGATCTCATGGCGTGTCTATTTATCAAAGCAAATATAATATACAAAAACACTTAAGCCTCTACAGACACAATCCAGATTTGACCCCTAGAGAATTAATAACGTAACAAATCACTACGATATGTCAGGGTTTTAATTCACTAATTATTCGTTTTATCTTAAGAATGGATCCTTTTGATAGCATTAATGGAGTTACGAGTTGAATTGAATATGACTAGAATGAAACTAAACAGAATAAGGCATGGTTTTGAGTAGTGTAGTGGAGAACAGAGCGGTTCAAAGCCGAGCTGAGCTGAGCTGCGGAACAGTAGTAGAAAACATCTGAACTGAGCAAAGCAAATTGGAAAAAAGATGAATGGATCACACCAGAGCTAGCAAAGCATGAAACAGTTGAGTAGAGCAGAGCTGAGCAGCACCGTAGAGATAGACAGAATAGAGCAGTGCGGAGCCGAACATGGTAGAGCAAAGCAGAGTAATGCGGACTGAAACCAAACATATACAATGTATCTTTGGCACAATGTCAAAGCGAAACTTGAGCATATTGATAACGCTGCAATTTTCATATACACAATATTATGGGTATAAAATGATACATAATTATATATGGAAGTTTTTGTTGTATTTCTATTCAAAGTTTGCGAGTTCCAATGACCAAACCTATAGCAAATTAATAATTAGTAAGAAAAATTATTATAAAATGAACAGAGTTTTGAAGGCTCTAAGTCATTTGAACTTTAATGGCCATAATTTGATAACTATCTGTTCGAAGCTAACAATGACGTCAAAACCTTGTTGTGATTGAATTACGAAGACCATTCCATTTTGCCAGCAAAGAAATAGTTCACGTCAAAACAGACGTGTCGAATGTTTTTAACTTGTATATCAATAGACATGAATGAAGTTCACACGAGCGCCACGTTCAGAGAGAAAAATGGCATAAAAGTTAATTTCATTTAGATAAAACCTTATCTGCGCATGTCTGGACCAATCACCCATGATGCAGTGCGCGGCTTTACGTTTCGCGTCAAGAAATGACTTTCTCAACGCCCAAAACTATTATTTATGACATCGGAGGGATTCCGTGAAAAATTAGACCGGAATTTATTCATAATTCATGACGTGGCTTTATCAGCTTCATGCACGCCATTAATAATTGATGATTTATTGAGATACCATTTGTGGTCCGTTCGTATGAAACTAAACACAAAAGTTGTGGTTTTTGGGAGGTTAAGATTTTGTTTGAGATCATTAGATCACGTTCCGAAAATAAAACATTTTTGGTATATTTTAACACGCCCAGAAATCGGAGCTTTCTTCAGTGTTATTTTTTACCATTTCACCGTATTGCACGTAGTTTGAAGCGATGTTTTGGGTGATTAGAAAAATGGGTGTAGTATGGGCATGGCGTTGGTATCGTATTTCTGGGTGCATCCTCAAACTTAATTAAATAATTAATTGGACAAGACAGCAGAAAAAAACCAAATCCTGCAGCTATACTCTTATGACATTGTGTTTTCTTGAACCCGGGTCCGTAGCGAATTTGCAAGCGCACCGGGGGCGTATTATCAAGCGTCTTACGACTGATTTTAATCGTAAATCCTTCTATATTGTTATATTAAATTGTCGTAAGATTTTTTATAATATGCTGCCAGGAAATTCAAAGAGGTACGGGTTCGAAACTTACCCAAGGCGGTTATGCCCTTGCATGAGCATTTGATAATTATGTCAATTTTCCACCATTAATAAGGTATATGGAGAAGTTGCCGAGCTTGTGGAAGGGTAGGTGAGTACTGATTATAGACAAAGGGAAAGAAAAAACAGGTTAGATGAGCTAGCCGTCGTAAAATGATTTTTGTTTCCAAGGCGTTTAACCCAATAAAAAGTGCTTTCTTTTTTGGTTCTTGATCAACTTGATCAACGTTTCCAAAATAGAAAATATTTTCGCAATGGAACTTAAAATTGAAGTAATCCATGTCAATGCAAAAATCAAAGCATTGCTGTCAACAAAAAACGTTTGTTGAACTTGAAAGTCGTATGGCCATATAAGTTTAATTTCTGTGTCTACATTTGTTTTTATTTTTACTCACGTAATAAAAAGTTGGTTTTTTTCTATTTTAAAACATGGTTGTTGCAAAGGGAATGGCAATTTCGGGAAAGCTTAACTATTTAGTCAAAATGCCGTTGTTTTTACTTGGTGTGCACTTCGCCATCATTTTAATATATTTGACTTCGTATGACAGAGCCTCGCCATAAAAATAAAAAAATGAAAAATAATTTATATACAATAAATAGAAAATAAATCATCTCAAATTTTCTAAACACTTCACTCGTTTCTATCAAAAATTCTAATTTCTCTCGACTTTTTAATACATAAGAAAAATTCTTTTCCCACAATTCCGTAGCTAATAAATAACGCTGGTTTCAAGTTCCGGTTTTGTAAACGAAGAAAGATACAGTCAGGTTCTCTATATTTTGACGTAAATGAGCTATTGTTTATCGTTAAAAACGAGACCCAGTCAATGTTTAACAACACTAAGGCAATCTGGGATATATCATTAATTAGTCTGCATATTTTATTATTGCAATAAGATATATTGTCTTAAACAAGCTAAGAAAACAATGAAAGAAATTAACCACGAAAAACTCTTTGGTTGTCATAGTGTTTAAGGTACAAAATCGTAGAAAATGGAAATGTTTTCTTTCATAGTAATTACCGGGGTGTTTCAATTTTTACTTTTTTGTCTAGGACAGTGGAGTAGGGGTAGCACGTTCGACTTCGAATCCTGAGGTGCTGTTTTCGATTCCTGACCACGGCAGTTCATATTATTCAATGAAATTCAGTAATTATGTAGTTTTTCCTTCATATAGAGCGAGGTAATCGGTTTCATGAAAGCCGGATATGTAAGCTGGACGCTGTACATAAAAAAGTCAAATAATCTTAAAAGGCGATTAGCAATTGGTCATTGACAGACCTAGTGATATATTTTATCGACTAATTTAAGCACCCTTGATTATAACTTGGTGACCCACAGATCTACTGGCAACACTCACTAATACTAATTTCAATCAGGTTGCTGACGATATTCACTGACGTAAATGTTTTTCTACCGAGGGAGTTCAAACAAACATAATTTTAAGGGTCACTAACATTATTTCAAACTATTTTAATAAACTTATCACTAAAATTCGACGGCGTGCGCAGGGGTAACACTATAACCCGGCAAGATATCCGGAATCCGTTCCATGAACGGCATTACTTATTTTTAACCATTTCTAAACATTTTTTTCTCGATTTGTTTATTATATCAATGATAAAACTGTTTTTAAAACGAGATATCATAATTGAATTTATTAATGGAACATTTTTTCAGGAGCAAAACACGTTACGTAACGAAAACACATGGCATGCAAGCAACATGTCTGTGCCGATAAAAGTAATATGTTTTCGTGGCTTCTGAAAGACCCCGTGGAATTGACAGAACTCTTCTGGTTTCTTCGCAGATGTCTCTAGTGACCCCTAAATAAGGTCCTTTCTAGAATATCAAACATCTGCCTACCAGGAACATTCCAACAGCCAGATGGATGATAAAGGGGTTTAAATTTTTCTAAGTCACTTTTTTCGAAAAAATAGTTGATCGTCGGTTAAATGCAATACTGTCCTAACTGTTTGTTGTTGTTGTTGTTGTTTTTTCAAATATTTTTCAAAACTTTGTGGAGGCCCAAAGACTAAACAATTTAATTCAATTGTGCATTTCTAAAATAATTTCCAGTTAAAGCAATGTGCCAATTGACCCCTTTAACCTCTAAAATTTCAAAAAACTAGTCAAATATGTTTATTCTTGCATGATCTTCATAAAATTACAAATTTATTTTAAAAAATGCAAAATAGTGATTTTTGATAAAAAAATGTTAAGGTGGTGTTGCACTAAGCCGAATTGATGTTCTTGTACATTTTCCCTCTAATTTTTTCCTTTTAATTATTGATAAGGAACATGTTCGTATGTTCCTTCATGCATGTTTTCCCAGAACCTAGAATATGTTTGTAACATTGAACCTTTGAAAAAGGTTATGTTTTGCTCCATGCATTGCATGTTTTAAAACTGAAATTTGTTTATGTATGACGTCATAACTGGCTTCCTTTGTTTTGTTATTTTCATTGAGGCATTTACTCTCACTCGTACTCGAAGACTGATTCATTTTGATTTTCATTTGGGTTGGTTAGAAACATTAGGGTCATTATGGTCATTTACGGCGGACAGCGCACCTAACCTTGCTTTCGAGGACCTTTGTCTATAACCATGTCTCATCTACCCTTCCACAAGGATGACGACGTCTCCATTTACTTTACCCCTTCAAATTTTATTGCTATGCCAAGGGGACAAGATTACGTACAAGAAATAGTAATCTAATCTTCAAGACTTCATGTATTTGAAACCCCCCGGCTAGCTCAGTTGGTAGCACGCAAGTCTACTGATCGAGGGCTTGTAGATTCAATTTCCGGGCGGGGTAAACTTTCGTGAAGCTTGGTCATGAAATCATTTCTACGGCCATCCTCTCTCCTACCAATGATTCTTAATTATGTAGGGCAGTTGTCAGTCACTGTCGAAAGTATGCGCTTAGTAGTTGGTTAACAGCTAAGTCCAGAGATTTAGCCTTTCAAATGAGGAGTGAGTAGGTTGACTGACCGCCGTTATATGACCTATACAATGTGTTGCTACAGCGTTAAACCCAACAAAAACAAAACAAACAAAACATACAAACAAACATAAATTCGCTATGCAAAGATCCTCAGTATCAAATATTAACCTACATTGAAGTGTCATTGCTGGCTCATTTTGGTATAAGTTGCTTTCCACGAAATGTCTGGATATCTGCACTGCGTTGCATGCCAGCCTGGATGAACTCGCAAATTCTCTAAGCTGTGACTGTGTCAAAATTTGCACAGTACCTAAATATGAGACAGTGGACAAATGATTGGATCATATAAGTTGTTCGAAACTTGTTTTACGGTCATACGTATGTTCATATACATGTATACATGTACATGCATAGCATCTGTAATTTCAATGGCATTGCGACTGCATCCAAACTCATACCCAGAGGTTATCAAGATTCTCGACTTGAATCCTGATAGCCTCTGGGTAAGAGAATGGACTGTAGCAAGCTGTCACAACCGAAACTTTGTTTTATTCCAAGCTGTTTTAATGATAAAAATGACAATGGTCGCAACACACTGTCCTCTTGATATGTATGGATGCAACAATGGTCGCAACACACTGTTCTTTTAAAATGTATCAATGCAACAGCTTCGATGCTGTTCTATTGAACAGGGTGATTGGAGGCTTTCAGTATTGAGGTTATAATTACAGTTTTCATTAGTTTTTTTAATGTGTTTAACACCGAAGCAACACATTGTATAGGTCATATAACGGCGTCAAGCGCACCTAACCTAGCTTTCATGGACCCTTGTCTATAACCAGTACTCATCTACCTTCTACAAAGCTGGAAACTTCTCCATATACCTTATTACGGAGGAAAATTGACATTATTGTCAAATTTTCATGGAAGGGTATAACCTCCCCGGATGGGATTCGTACCCGAACCCCCTCGGGACACCAGATTCGAAATCCCGGTGCGCTATCAACTGCGCTACCGACCCGGGTTATAATTAAAGTTAACTAGTTACAAAGAAGTATATACGCAGATGATACTTAGGTAGGACGACGATGAAAACAAGATTTTTACTAATTATCACATATATATTTATTGGATTTAACGCCGAATCAACACAATTAAGGTCATTTCACGGCGTCCAGCGCACCTAACCTAGCTTTCCTGGACCATTGTCTATAACCAGTACTCACCTACCCTTCCATAAGGCCGGAAACTTCTCCATATTATCTAAACAATGGAGGAAAATCGACATATTTGTCAAATTTTCATGGAAGGGTATAACCTCCCCGGGTGGGATTCGAACCCGCACCCCCTCGGGCACGAGTATCCAAATCCCGGCGCGCTACCGACTGCGCTATCGACCCGGGTTGTAATTATCACAATTAAAGATACTCGTTCACAGATTTCAACTTAAATATCAACTTTTTCTGAAACTATCGAAATTGTACGGAACTATTTTGGAAGCAGGGAAATAGTGTTCTGATAATGACAATTTTAGTGCAAATTTTCATACAACTACAAATGATGGTGTTTCAAGTAGTAAATATCTATCCCGTATATCACGGTATAGACACTTTAAGTGCATTTTTGTGGCTTTTATTGTATATTTCTTGCAACATATAGGTCGGTTTGTCTTAAAATGATAAGAACTTTTTGTTGACACAAGTACAAACACTGTATGGTATTTTGAAATTATAGAAAAAATAAACCAAATCTGTGAACAAGTACCTTTAAAATCATAACTACAATGCATTTATCGGCAAAAAATGGAATGACGACTTAAACGCTTCCTAAGTTCCTCTTATGGCAAGATGTACAAATTATTCAAAAACGGTGTAAAGTATGAAACCTACCTTGACATTTGATCTCCATTCCAGCGTATTCAATTCTTTCATTGTAGAACAGGTAACAATAGACTCCCAATAGAATTAGGCCGCTGGTACAAAATTCCACACAATGAAAAAATATTTATTTCTTTGCACTAATGACCTTAGGGGACGAAATGCATTATCTTCGTATTTGCCCTTTTTCCGTTTACTAAGAAAGAAATATACTCCATGTAAATGTTATAAAAGCCCAGGTCACCGAACAAATAGGCACAAAAAAACTGTGCTCCACGCTCGGTGTGTACTACATTTACACAGTCAAAAAATATGGGTGTGTAAAAAACTTATACACACAAGTTGCAACGCATTGATCACTTTTCATTTTATTTCAAAAACCGTCGCATAAATCTTGGCAACTTTTTTATCTTTTAAGAATTTTTATACGCCCGTATGAAGAACGGGTCGTATTGTGTTATGATGTTGTCCGTCCGTCCGTATGTCTGTCCATGGCTTGTCCGGACGATAACTCTACATGGGCTTTACCTTGGTTCACCAAATTTTATGTGTAGATAGCTCTTGGGCCAAGGGGTGTGATCTATTGATTCTTGGGCCCTGTTGTAAGAGGTCAAGGTCACTAGGAAATCATATGAGAAAACTTTGTCTGGACAAGAAATCACGAAATCTTTACTGTAGACATCCCTTGTATCAAGGGTGTGATATATTGATTATGAAGCACACGGGCATATAATACCCCACCCAGTAGAGCTTTTGTGGTGTTTTTAGCACCACCATCCCCACACTATTCAGTTCTGTAACTTCGTATTGTTTTTTGGGTTTTTTTGTTAAATTTAAAATATACTGTCAAACTTTCAATGTTACTTGATGTAAAACCCTAACACATACGACTGACCGTGAGGTTTTGTTTTCAATATTTCATTAAACTTATGATTGTGAATGCCGGTTACATCATTGCAAACTTGATAGTTTATCGTTAACTATTGATAATTGTTCCGTCATGTTGTATTCGTATTTAATTTGTTCACATGTCTTTACTATGAAAATTGTGT
Source organism: Mactra quadrangularis (assembly GCA_025267735.1). Lineage (NCBI taxonomy): Eukaryota > Metazoa > Mollusca > Bivalvia > Venerida > Mactridae > Mactra > Mactra quadrangularis. The sequence goes on from CM046310.1 coordinate 1,032,097, forward strand.
TTGTTTGTTTGGGTTTTACGGCGCACCAACACAAAAAGATCATATCGCGCCGAAAGAAAATTTTGTGACTAAATAAAAGAAATGTTCTGTTCCGCCCCGCCTTCAGTAACTACTGTAAGCTAATGTTACGGGTCGGGAGAACTCAACCAGAAGACAACTCAACCCTTGCAATACTCAACTCAAAGTTGGGAAAACTCAATCCGTAAGTAGGAGATGGAGTTGTCCGTCGGGTTGAGTTGTCTATGGGTTGAGTTGTTCCGACACTTCCGTTACGAAACGTTTTGGAACGTTCAAGGTAACTGAACACGCTGCTGATCTGTTCTGAGGGTAGTCCTTTATGCTGAAACTAGTTAAATATATCATACCTATGCTGCATTTCATTCCATTGTGATGCTTTAAATAGATTTTATTTGGAACTCAGGTTGATGGGATTTTTTTCAGATGAAAAACACTTAGTTTGTACCGCATGTACCAGTGCGAACAAAATTAAATGTGTGTACACAAAACAAACAGAAACACATAGTTTAATTTGAGTCGTGTGCTTTTCAGTAATAATGTGTAAAAATTCTTCTGCACGGATGCCTTCTGTACAAACAAACCATATTCAGCTGGAAAAAAAACAATTCGTGTTCTGAATATCAACTACATGTATTAAAGAACTTGTCAACACAATGACAAAGGTTTTGGATATAGCAATCAGTCTAGGATCGACTAGGAAATGTAAACTTGAACAGCAGGGAGTTTTATTAAACAATAGAAAAAAATACAACCCGGGTCGCTAGCGCAGTTGGCAGCGCACTGGAATTTGGAATCTCGTGCCCGAGGGGGTGCGGGTTCGAATCCCACCCGAGGAGGTTATACCCTTCCATGAAAATTTGACAATAATGTCGATTTTCCTCCATTGATTAGATAATATGGAGAAGTTTCCGGCCTTGTGGAAGGGTAGGTGAGTACTGGTTATAGGCAAGGGTCCAGGAAAGCTAGGTTAGGTGCGCTGGACGCCGTAAAATGACCTAAATTGTGTTGACACGGCGTTAACTCCAATAAATAAAATAAACAAATCTAAAACAAATAACAGAAAAACAATAAAATGGTATATACATTTCAAACACAATTTTATTTCGAATATAAATAAAATATTTTCATGTTCATAAACTCCATATCATAAAATGTTATTTAAAAATGAGATATAGTCAATTCAACAAAACTATGTACAAACAATATGATTTTAAAACGATTTATTCTACAACGATTTTGTTCGCCTTAAGTTTATCTACAAAACACATGACACATTATATATGGAATAGAGTATACTAGTGCAACAATAACCTTCAGTTTTAACTTCACAATATCCGAAAATTTAACATATCCGAATGAATGCTAGTTTTGAAAATCTTGAAGTCATTTCGGATAAGACAAAATTCGGATAATTCAAAATATTTTTATACTATCTAATAACCTATCCAATAGCTTAACACGATGTTTAAGCTATCGAAATAGATAAAAAAAATATTAAGTTTTTACAGAAAGGGACCTTAGGGTGGTTATGAAACGAACAACAATGTCTATAAAACAGACCTATGCTTAAAAACAGTTTTATTCTTAAACCAACTTTTCATAGCAAACAAATTAAGTTTTTAAGTAATGAATATGCTTTAATGGAAATAAAATAAATACTTAAAAAGGAGGCCAGTATAAATGCAACTGAGTTGAGAGCAATGGCAATACAATGGCACTCTTTCTTAAGTTTAATTTCCATGGGTCTTTGAGAGTGACATTTGACAAAGAAAGTGTTACAAATGAAATAATGTTGACTCAAAAATGATAAAAAACTACAATGATTTGTTCTACTATCTAAGTTTAACTACGAATGATTCTATATAATACTCGAGCATTTTAATTTCTTGAGGTATTTTTGGTTTGTTTTTATATAATACTTGAAAACCTATTAATGTCGTTGTTAATGGGTTTTGGTCATCCAGAAATTTTGCATGTTTAACTTTTGCCCTGTAAAATATTCAAGAAAAAAGTATATTCTGTCTTTATTACAGCACACGGCAAAAAGCTTTTTGTCGATTCCCAAAAGTTTCAGGCTCGTACGGTGTGTTTGAGCCCAACACGAATTTTGTTGGACATGCAAAGATAGTGTAAACAGTGACAGGCAAACCATTAAAATTAATGACCATAATGATTATTGTTCTGTACAATGGAATGAAAAGGTTTGTTCTTAATTTTGATTCAAAACGTATGACGTCAATACATATAGATGACCTCATTACATACGTCACAATATTAATATTGTTTTTGCTTTACCCTATTTGATCAAAAACTTCGTCAAAATATTTGTTCTTCATTACAAAATATTTTACATTATGATTTACACAAAAGGTTATTAGAAGTTTACAATAAAAATGAAATAACGTTGCGAAATGCAAAATGGCACAATGCATTTCATAAATATATTTTCCCAAAATTGATCAAAGTGAAACAAAAAACAAAATGGCGATTCAAAACATTTAAAAACTACTTTCACACAAAACATAAGTTTACACAAAATTTTTTTTATAAAAAATGGCAATTTTTTCATTCACTCATTCAGTATTTTAAACAAATAGTGTTACGTAATAAACAGGAATGGTCGACATCATCACATGTGGAAAATATTTTGTTACTAAAATTAGCACCGGAAACGTCGCCATTTTTTACAAAAAACCATCACGTGATTTAGTGCTTACGTCATCACGAGGTCTCGGTGCTTCCGTCATCACTTTTACGAGCATTTTATGTGTCTACGTAAAAAAAGGAGGCTTTTGTTACACATTCCAGTCAATTTAGTTATATATTTGACATCTTGTGACGTCACATCCGGAATTTAACATCGTGTGACGTCACACCCAGAATTTCTATATCAAACACATAACAGTACTTCCACTTCGCAACGAATCCAATCTCAGCACAAATTCAACAGAAACGTTCATAGTTCGTTGTTCATTGTCCATTGATGACGTCACACATCTAGCTCGCTCCGACGCTTACTGTTCCTAAATTTGCTGCCGAATCGTTTGACACGATGCCAAGAGCGTTCACACTGTGTGAGTATGTTTGATCTGGCTCGAGACTCGAATGATGTTTCCCTGGAGATGGTGAATTGTACTGCGCATGCGCAGTCAGGTTTTCCGGTGTTTCGACTTTAATATGGGAATCTTGTCGTTGACCTTGGGAGTGATATGCACTCATTGACGGATGAGGAAGCATTAAACCGGGATGGCCGCCATTATTCATTGGCGGAAGTGACGTCAGAGTATAGGGGCTGGAACTCTGATCTGGATTGTTGTTGTTGTTGTTACTGCCGATACTGGATGGTGAAGTACTGGGCTTGATATCTGAAAAATAAACGAATTTAAATTTACACATGTATACATGTAATAATAAAACTTATTCAATTGTCATTGACTAGATAATTTAAGTCAGAGGGGTTTATTTTTTACCCGCCACTGTCAGTTGAATAAAATTTACCAATGCATTATTGTTAAATATTCTAAATCCCCTTTTACAAAACTTAGATCTATGAATTAGAATCAGAATGATACAATAAAAGCAGTACTGCTATAATTTGAACAGAAACTTTGGCTTGTCAATAAGTTAAAAGGGGCTGATTAGGGCTTCAGCAATAACCCTTTTTCAAAAGGGGCAGCAGAGAATATTAAAAACCAACAACATTTACTGTCATTACCCCAAAAGAATCTATTCCCAGGTTGTCCGCATCTTTCCACTATTAAAAACCTTCTTTAAGGATTCCGATGTTTAGGCCATTTTGCCAAAGCAATGATGAATGTCTCTTTTGTGCTAATGTAATAAGTTTAATCGTGAACAAATCAGGAAAGTTAAAACTGTCTAGGGAGCACAGGGGCCCATATTATCAAGCGTCTTACGACTAATTTCAGTCGTAAATCCTCCTATATTGTATTGTTAAATTATCGTAAGATTTTTTATAATATGCTGCATAGATGCTTACCATCTGAAGATTCTGTCTTGGAAACGTTTCCTGAATTAGAACTATTAGAAGAGTTGGTCCCATTTTTATTGTTCTTGTTAATATTCTTTGGTTTACGTTTTCTGGTCTGAATACCATCTTTCTTCATGGCTAGTGGACGATTGACCTGGAAAAGTATATGTATAACCATATAGAAAATGTACAAAGGGTATTGACGCTCTATATACATGTATACAGTTATGTTTTGTCACCGCTCATAAAGCTCAATTCTGCAATCTTCATTGCCTTCGTTTAATCACCTTTGCAGTGTGTTTGTTTAGTTGTATTATGTAATTGAATAGCCAAAATACAACATACTTGAATGCAGATTGTCTACTGCGCATGAGTCCGCCATCGAGTAATGCTTTCCTGATGATTTGCAATAACTTTCTCCCTGTACTGATAGACTGCTTTGAGTTTGGGTTTAGCACTGTTTAGGGTTTTTTGAAGGACGTCGCTTTCGAGAGCGTTTAATGCCCATGAATATAATTTTGTAACACACACAATTAAAAACCGTCAATAATATTTTTGAGCAAAAAGCACAGAAACTGTTCAAGCCAATGATACTTAAATATTATAGATTAAAAAATGTTCAACTTACCCCATGAAGTTTATAATATAATCCACAAGCATTACAGACTGGTTCCCCTTCACTGTTACGTCTCCATAAAGTTGTTGTTGTAGTATGACAATTGGCACAAGAAAGACCGACACGTCGACTTGCAGACTGAAAAATACAAATACAATTCCATGTTAATATAGTGCAAAAAGCAAACTACCAGTAGCCGGTTGCAAGCCCGGTTGAGAAATGGTGTAGACCATACAGACTGGAAACTCAACGAAGTCTCAAAATGTTTAATTGAGAGGAAAATGGTCTTTAAGTGTAATGTCAAGACAATTTTGATGATCCATAGAAGAACTTTACTGTACTGTTGTATTTCTTATTTCATGTATGCAATTGAAATTTTCCTACAAATTTATTCAGGTCAAAAAGTTTTCCGCTATTTTGCGCGAAAACAAAGAAATAAGTTTCAGGATTTTAGAAATCGGTTTCCCATTCTTAAAACGCTTCTTTTATCTCCAACGAAGTATTTTCCTAACAAAGCGGTCAAGAACCGCTTATTCTGAATCATAAACATCGTCGGACCAGGATAAATTCCAGTTCCGTAACACGTTGATGGATATTTTGACGTTTTCCGTCATAACGACATGACTTTCATTTATCCAATCCTTCAATAAATACTCAAAAATATTGATAACCGCATGGAACGGAACTTTCAACACTTTATTTAAAAGCATTTTTACAGCGCCGCCTGTTGAGGGAGTCTGCAACATGGAACGGTAAAAATTTATCCAGACTCCATTTTGTTATCAGCTAAAGATATCGTAGTCGTCACAAGTGAAAAAGCGTTTTTAGTAGACAAAAAGCGAAATGATGTTTTAATGCAAAAGTAAACAGTTAAATGTGTCTTGCAGCATCTGAAATTAATGCGAAATGGAATAAAAACAAAATGGCGGACGGGCCATCTGCTAATGAACGCTCACACCTCAATAATGAAGAAAACAAAAGGATTAAAATTGACATTTGGGGTTTTCCCTTATCAGTCAATTGTGTTAAAAGGATTTCATTTTGTAAACAACGACACATTCACGGTTGCTATGCATTAGTTTGTCCAGTCTTCCGACAGAAAGTCAAAAACACTCGAGAGAAGCCGACTTCCGGAAGCTGGATTGTTGACTTCCGGTTTTTGTTTTGTAGCGTAATGGCGTTGAATTTTGTTAATAACACTTGAAAAGTAAATGGGACTTTTAGAAATGTAAAAAATCACAAAGAATATTGTCCAGTAAGGCTTGGGTTCCAAATTGCCAATATCGGAAGCTTTATAAGTCCGTCATGACGAAGTACTTTTACCAAAACCAAATCTCGTGCAAATCTCGAGTCATGCGATGATTCAGAAAAACTTGCTTCATTTTAAAACTATTGCTCACCGAATGGTGTATTGCTCATTTTAATGTGTTTATTTCCAAATTTAAAAAAATGTAAACATTTTATCGCTCATATATTTCTTTCGAAAAAGATATGTTTTGAATCCAAACAAGAAAAAACAAGCACAGCTTCTGAATCAAAGAAGACGAGAGATGGGGGATACTTGATTGAGATTTATTGGTTTCACTTTTAATTTAGAGAATATGTTCTTATCTAGTCGGCGCCGATTGACGATTTTCGACGTCTTCGATTAAACCGATAATCGGTTGATCTAAACCGGAAGAGATGCCGTAAAGCATTCTTGGATGTCGTAAGAGATGACAGAAGATGGCGATATGAATCTAATACCTAGCATTTTGTGAATGAAATAGATTTCCACTCGTGATTTTTTCAAGAACAGATTGTAAACACGCGGTGTTAATGACTGACGCTTAAAAATTAAGAGTTTAAAGAGACGAGTTAAGGAGTTGAGTCACACTGTGGGGTGTTTTGAATTAATTTACTTACGAAAATATTTATAACTCACTTGAAATTACGCGAATAGACTTGAACCTCTTAAGCAATCATCTGATATCGTAAATTCATACATATTAAAGGTACTAACATATCTATGAAAGATATTTTCATTTTTTTTGTCTTAAATATTTGATCCTTTTATTCACAAAATATTTTGTTATTGGTTTTTTTTTGTTTACAATTTTCAGAAGATTTGGGGCATTTTTTAATGAATTACTCATTTTAAAATTTGGGGTCATATTTAATGTCAAATTAATTACTCAATTAAGATTTTAACAATTTTCGGATTGTATAATACTTTGCGGTAAAACAAAAGAATTTGGGTCCGTATTATCCAGGGTCTTACGACCGATTTTAGTCGTAAATCCTTCTACATCGTATTGTAAAATTATCCTAATACATTTGATAGTATGGCCTCCTGGTCTTCGAAAAACCACGTGACTATCAAAGAAAATTCAGGACCCTGTTGAATCATGCTCAGATTACAAAATGTACTGTTTTTTCTACATGTATTTTGATTTGTATTATTTTATTATTATATTAATTAATTGTATTAATTAGACGATCGTAAAAATCTAATTCATTTGTTTTAAGCACTCGGATTACCATGAAAATTTCAATTAACAATTTAATGTATTTGAAGACTGTTATCAATTATCAAAATTCGCACGATTTGTTTATCTGTTTATTTAAGTTTTTTATGTTCAGTTCTTGCAGCTTACAGTCGTCAAAAACTTATTTATTTATTTATGATTGAGCACTCTTATTATCATAAAAAATAACCAATCAACTATTCAATCTAATTAAAGATTATCAACATTCGCTCAGGATTGAAAGCTGCAAGAACTGAACAGAACTGAACAGAAAAAATCTAAAATAAACATAAACAATGAAAACATCAAATTTTATTAGACAATCGACCATATACGTAGAGCCACAAGAACTAATACATTGTATTCAGAAGAAAATACATTGTTTAAAGTTAAAACAAAATAACGAAATCCACATTTAGTTGGGTTTTTTTCTCGTAAACCGATCATTCGTAAAAAGAAGACCACGGTAAAAACCCGGTACATACCGTAAAAAACGGTAAAAGACGGCATTTATATCCAGCTAACATTGAAACATATTTATATCAGTCAAAATAGCTAGAAATCAAGATCGCTTGATCTAAGGTTTCGCAGATAAGCTTGATTCAGGCTCTTAGAATCCCATAATGTTTCAAGCCGATGGGCTTATCAGTTGTACGATAAGGGCTGCCAGATACAACCAAAAATAACTTGGCTTCGAATCCAATTTAGCCAATACATTAAATATTGTGAGTAAACATACTTTGTAGCGGTTATGTTGTAGTCGAGAATTAAAGCTAGCCTCTCGCAGATTTTTTGTTATTTTTTGTTACTTTGAAATTTATATGCCAGTGTCTGAAAATGCATTATTGAAAATAATTCTTAAATTTTAAAGTTAGGTGACCAATTGCTTGTGAGAAATATGGAATTAAAGTCATAAAAAGCACTTTAATTACCTATACCGTTACTAACAGGGTTGGTTTTTGTGGGCAGCTAGAACATGGGTATCCGCCCAACAGACCGCCCCTGTCTGCAGGAGAGACCTCCAGTCGTGTAACATAGACACCGAGGAGCGCAACCCATCGTCTTCATAGAGGGGTCAATGAAATGAGGTTTTTAGGCTTTTACAGATGTATGTCAATTTGCACTAAAATGGACATTATCAGAACACAGCTTTACTGCTTTCAAAATGTTATTGTACACTTTTGAGAGTTTTACAAAAAAGTTTATATTTAAGTTAAATTCTGTGAATGAGTGGCTTTAATTTGAAGTCGAGAATTAATTTACTGTAAACTCCGAGGTTTGATAAGTGAGTTAGCAAGATTTTTTAACATTTTCAGAAATTCAGAAAAAAATGGAGAAGAAGTCTCTTAAATTAAGTTTTAAACACACGCTGGGAGGTAACGAAATCAGTTAGTCCCAGCTGATTGATTCGAAGATTCGACGATTCATTAATTATCCGAACAAGACGGTGATTAAATACAGCACACACTATCCACAACGGTCGCTTAGAGCTACCGCCATAGCGCGGCCGATAAACGCATGCACCGATCAATATATCGAGACGCGGCGCGTTGTTTGCCCAATTAGCGAGTTAACTGGAATTTAAGCCGACGTTAAATGGATTTTAGCCACAGCGCGTCTTCGACGCCCGTCTAGCCGTATTGAAACCGAAGGCGTGTTTAAGAAACGTTTCAAATTGGCATACACTTAATCGGCGAACTATTAAACCGGTGTAAAAAGAACGCCTAATGGAAAAACTAGATTTAGTCCGATGCTTATCATTCGCGATATTAAGTTTTACAGTAAATGCATTTCAGGGGTAAAAAATGTCGGTGTAATTCTCTGGTAGATTGTATCGCCACGGAAAATTAGCTAAACTCGGGGCTGCAACACCTTGATAAGGAGAAAGGACGCTTTCAATGGCTTAGAAAGATTAAAATCGGTAGGCATTTAATAAAGACAAAAATATGAAATAATTTGTACCGCTTACATATCTGATTTACTTTTTTTCTAAAAATAGTTTGGCCCATTTTACTGCTAGTATACAGTTCGTAAAAAAACAAACTGTGTTTATGTAAACAGTACAATGAACTAATCCACAAGAGGGGGTGCTCAGGATGACAATAAAATATGATAAATATTAATTTTGATTTTAATATGTTTCATGAGTGTCTTAATGGCGCTATGGTAAAGCGTTCTACCATTACAAGCATGACTGACTAGGGGGTGGGGGTTTTAACCGCCTTACTAATAAACTATATAAATACAACTTTTTTTAAATACTGCACTTCCTTGTAAATGGATTGGATTATTTTAATGTTTACACAAACACGTTATGTTATTTTGTACGAACTATAGTATGTGATGTTTAGGTGACTTGAATTCTGGGTATTTTATGCCTGATAACCGATATGCTAGCTAATGTTACAATACAATATTATCATAAAATTATCATGTTATCATTTTCAACTTAAAAATTATCAGAAAATAAATACCATTGTGAAAGTTCACATGATAAAATTATTACAGTATCGGTACATGTATACTTTTCACACCAAGAGCACCGTCAACTTTATCATTATGGTTTTAACAACTTCAAACTTTATAAAAATTTGTTATTGGTAAACCAACCGGCTAGCTCAGTTGGTAGCACGCAAGTCTACTGATCGAGGGGTTGTGGGTTCGATTGCCGGGCGGGGCATTCTTTCGTAGAGCTTGGTCATAAAATTATTTCTACGGCCATTCTCCCTCCTACCAATGATTTTTAATTATGTAGGACAGTTGTCAGTCACTGACGAAAGTATGTGCTTAGTAGTTGGATAACAGCTAAATCCAGAGATATTGCCTTTCCAGGAACAGTGAGTAGTTTGACTGACCGCCGTTATATGACCTATACAATGTGTTGCTACGGCGTAAAACACAACAAAAAAACAACAAAAACATTGTTATTGGTGCATCCTTTACTTGCTTAAAGTGTTCAGAGGACATGAGGCCATAAGTAACGAATTAGAAATAAGTGTCCTTTCACAGTTGTGCAATGAATTATCCAGAAATGCATTTCATAGACATTAAAAACTTGCTTTCTGTGCCTTTTTGGTTAAATATTTAATTTGTGGCTTGTTCCAGCAAAGGCCTACCCAAAATGAAATATTTAGTCCGCTTTTATATCCAAATATTTCGAAGAAATACAGGACAAATACACAAAAAATACAAAACGTAAAGGCCGAAAACAGCAAATATTTCCAAACTGTTACGTAGACTCAACTAAATTATAATTTCAAATATAATAAAGGCAATAATAAATTCATTATAGCTAAAGCAACACTAAATAATAAAAATTAACAAAAAAGAAACCTACTTTTGATCTGGCCCCTGTTATAAAGCCTGTGTTCATGTCTCGCCAAGGGTTCAGTGACTGAGCATAAGGGTCTGATTGATAGGGGATCATCTCACCGAATTCTCCCTATAAACAAAAAATATAAATCATTATTGACAACAGAAAAAATTGACTAGCCAAATGTAGAAGTATCGAAACGTTTTTTTCAATTACTATTCGAAAATTGACCTATCCTAATTCAAAAACAAAATGACTATCCGAAAATTGACCTATCCGAAAATAGTCTAGAAAGAGATGCATTTTTATCTATGTCTATTACAAATCAAGTTCTTCGCTACTTTATTAAATGATTCTTGTATAAACAATAATTCATCACTACTTGGTTAAATGATTCAGTAAAATTGCCATTAATTAATAATGCTGACTTGGTGCAACTACAACAGCGTTTTTAGACTGTGACGTGCTTTTTGGCTTAGGGGTTGCGCTTGTTAGAAATTGTTCTTGCAGAAACAAATAATCTTAAACAAATCAAAACAATTCGCAAAATGAAATACTAAAAGTACGATATCTAAAATTTTACTCAAAATATAAATGAATGTAGCATTGTTTTTCAAATAAAAAATAAAAATAAAAACATAATGGGTATGCAAAATGATTGACAGTGCTATGCAGTGCTGATGACCGTCATGGGTTGACATGAACACGTGATCAAAGTGATTTCAAATATAATGGTGGATGGGTAAAGTAAAGTAAAGTGTAAAAATTTAGCGAAAAGAATGAAAAATAACAGAAAGTGGTGAAATTGATAAAAATGCAGATAAATTTGTGAAAAGACGATTATAAACAGAACATATAAATATTTTCTGAAAGATACATAAGTAATGGAAAAAATATGGAAATTTACGGGAAAATGTGAAAATTTACGGGAAATGTACGGAAAGTGGCGGGAAAATACGGAAAATTACGGAAAGTTGTGAATCATACATACCAAGCGTCTGGTTGGTTTGATCAATGGTCGGTTCATTCCGTTCATTTTATGGTACAATCCACAAGCATTACATAAATAATGACCAGTGCCATCACGTCTCCAGAGAGGGGTTGATATGGCCCCACAATTGACACACTCTCGACCCTCAATGTCGGTGAAATATTCCTGACCGTCTGAAAACAGAACAAAATGGGTTTTTAATCACGTGTTTTATATCTACTTAAAAACTGACAAGTGAGTCATACAAAAGGACATGCATCAACGAATTGCACACTTGCAATTGAAATTTATGTGAAACAAAAAATCACATTTTTCTTTACTTATTAATTAATTTAGTCAGCTAAAATTTTGTCTTATTAATTATTTGACATATTTGCATGAAATTTTACAAGAGGGTAGTGCAAAAGAATAACATTTGTTTGACTGCAAACAATCTTAAGTTAGAACAAAAATCACAATTTTTATTAATGTAATTAAAATATTGAAACTGACGCTCGCTGTGTTTTCTTTCCATTGATAATAAAAAACAAATAAAGAATTCAATTTTATATTTGTTTCCTATTTTGCAAAGAAATGGAAAAAATGTTAATATACGGCGCTGATTTCAAATCTGCAAACAAATTTTTTTAACAATCTAATTTTGGAACACACACGCACATCTTTGGGTTTTGAACTTGATCGCTCTACGTGATAAGCTAATTAAAGTAGAACGAGCAAAGAAAATTAGTTATTGAAATCTCCCCGTTTTTCCATCCTAAACAATAAGTACGAGCTATGTTCTACATTCCGTAAGCCTCAAAAACACTAAAGTACATGTACTTTTTTTCAACCAATCGGGAAGCAAAACAAAGAACGCTATCTTAATACAATGACATTATATTTTTCTTCATGGAGAAATATTAACATCTTAAAAAAACAATTTTCGAGAGAGATTCACCGATGACTGTTTCATAATCTTAGAAAAAATCTTCCTTTGCAATTTATTTGAATTTAACCGAAGTTTTCCCCATCGCCAAAATAATTTAAAGTAATTTTAACGGTAGTGTGTTTTTTACGAAAGAACCGTACCCGGTGATCTCGCGAAGCTATTACGCGATGGGTAGGAAATATTCACGATGCATAATGCATAAAATAGATTTTCAAGATATATTTAAGTGTTAAATCTGCGAATTTGATAAGAATCAAAACCTGAATGATTTATGCGAATGTACGGCTGTGTCGCGCGCCGGTCTCCATTAGCAACCAGCAGAGCGGGTAACGTCTAAAAACCCGTTGTTCCGTCCCAATTACACCACGGACCAGGCTCTTAGTTTAATTTAGTTTATTTCTTACGGAACCGTTATTTTATCTATCTTAAAACGTATCTTAAAGTGATAAAATAGTTTTACTGATAAGCCATCGATAAGAAAATAAACTGGGAAGATAAAAAATTGCGTAAAATTTGGATAGCGTTCGTTGATGCCATTATGCCGGTAAAATGTAACGGACTTTTTATGACGCTGGGATATTTAAATTTCGATAAGAACTGTGAGTTTTTCATAATGGAGTAATTTAATGTAAATTTAATATCAGTTTTTTTCTGTTCTTCTGTTTTTCCTAATGAGACCAGGGGAAATGCACGCGGCACGCGATTTAAATAAGCTAATGGGTTTTTCTTGATAAAAAATTATTTTTGATATGCTGGGTTTTTTTTATTAAATTTTGCTGATTATCCAAAATTTTAAACCCTGATAAGTAAAATGTCCCCAATTATTCAATAAAAATGCCTAAAAGTCGAAAAATGTATAAAAAGTGTAATTTTGAAAGAGGGTACATGTATGCATGACGTCATCATATTTTAAAAAGTATCTAAAATACAGTGTAATTAAAATTACATTTCGATTTTAAATGCCTTCGTCTTAGCGTTAAATGGTAAATAGACACTCCAAATTGCGTAAATAATTTCTTAAACAATTTTGGGTCATATATAATCAATGCTAACAAAACCACGAATACAATGAGCACTTATAAAATGACCCCACTTTTTTTAAGATATGGACACTTTGTCAAACTTAAACTTAGAAAGCAAAATGATTTGGAATCTTTACCGTGTCACTAATTTTAATTTATATTTTGTTATAATTTGGTTACTTCACAGTTTAAGACAGTTTTGATGAAAATGAAAATGATCTTCATATAGTGGCTATAAGTCAGACGTTGTTTGTTTGTAAATAAGCAATTTGTCCAGCTTTAAATGTAAGTGAAATTAACGTACGATTTGTTTTGTTTGAATTTAATAAGGGTCCGTCCGTTCCATAAGGAAACATTATGTGCAGACCCCTGTATGTGACTCTTCATCCCTTAAAAGTTTGCTTTTTGGGTCTAAATTAAGTCAAATTTTGAAAAATTCCTGATATAATGCATATCAGGGTAGTTTCATATTTGCCAAGATGTGTTTTTGTTATTGCCAATGGAAGGTATCTCCATATTTCTTATTTAGCATTATAAAGTTGGAAATTTCCCAATAAGAAGTTCTTTTACTCTGTACTTCTGGTGCAATAATGAATTTAAATCATATGTCTGAGTGTCTGCATACGACGCGAGTTCCTTTAATTAGGAATTTTAATAAGTTATCTTTCCTTGATAAAATCTGAAGCAATCCAATTGGTCAGTAGGCCCTATCAGTTGGAATCCTCAGATTTTATCATTGAAGTCCTAAGTAAGGATAACAAAGTATTTGATCTAATATATTTCTTGTTAAAAACATATTTGCTGAAGTGATAAAATTTAGATAGTTCTTTACCTTAAAAATACTTAGCTTGAATTTCAAACAAATTAAACGATTTGCAAAACAAAGTTATTTAGGATGAATTTAGGCAAATTGACATTGTATGGGTAAAATCCGAGTAATCCAACTAATTGGACCTACATATTTGAAGGGTATGCAAGGGGAAATAATTGACTAAAGTCTCTTCTTTAAGCAGACGACCTAAAGTCAGACGACATCCTGGTGACTGAGACTGAAGGTGACGTTTTTACCACGTGTAGTAATCTTCAAACAGAGTCTATTTTTAGAAACCACGTGACTAAATGTTATCTTTAGCTAACAAAATTGTTGTCTGTTTTGTAATTAGTCATCATAACCCGAGTGAGGTCACGTGACATTAATCGTGATCACAGTTTCCGGTTAAAGTGTTGTATGGGAGGGGAACAACATTAACATCTGTGAAATGCATATCGCTTTTTAAGGAATGGCAAACGCAAACATTGCTGTGACGTAAACATGCTCGAGTTTATTTCTTGAAGTAGAATGAACCCAAGGGTTTACTAAATAATAATGAAATAATAAATATACATTCAATTATGTGTACTTTTTCCTGAAATTTTATAAATATATATTTTTGTTGTTTTGCGAATACAATGTATTTTGGATTAATTAAATTATAACAGTCAAGTTCCAATATGAAGACCATTTAGGTTATTGCAAAATCAACGATGTTTAGTCCTAAATGTCTAATTTGAGCAGAAAATAGTCCCGCTAGAACATTCTGCTATAAAAACCATTTCGCTATTAACACCATTTCGCTACTAAGACCATTCCGTTTCAAAACCACTCTGCTATAAAAACCATTCTGCTAGTAAGAACCTTCCGCTTTTAAGACCAACGCTTTTGAACGTCCCTGCAACAAAACGAAAGCTTTCCCAGTTTATACATAAAATTTGCATAAACACTTTATGCATAAAATATATTCTCTTTACCGTGGTTAAATTTGAAATAAGCTATAACACTCATAAATATTTTTATAGCAGTAATCGACTTAAAATTGCCGTCGTCTAATTGTTCTATCGTAAACGTACTTTAAGAAGTGCACTTCGGGACACTTTTGTTTATATCCTCAAGTACAAATAAGCATAAACTAATCCTTACTTAAAAGTGAAATTCTTTACGACGCTACAAGAGCCTTGTTTGTGTAAAGGGGCTCTTACGATAAAAAAAGGTCAAAGCCCTTCAAATCCCAAAGATATAAAAAACACTACTTTCCTTTTTCATTCATTGAAACACAAACAAAATACTCAAATCTTCATGTTGTACCAATTCACCATCGGGTCAAGTCTTTATTTTGGTATTTCGAGTCTTTATTTCGGTATTTGCTTCCATTTTAAAATAATCATGACAAAAAACTTCAAACGAATAGTTTGTATTTATTTTATGCTATGTTTTAGAGTGTTTACGTACGTTATTTCACGATTTTAACCGAGCGGCTACGAACTTTGCCGAAAATTATTTACGCTCAAATGAAAACATTTGATAATTGTTTAGATTTCAAAATTTTAGTGTAAATGCATGCGGCCTCAGCCAGTTTGTGGACAAAATGACGCAATGCATTTAAGGATTTTTAACCAAAGTTTTAAAAACCACAGACAGGTTATTTAGTCATCAAGCTTTTACTTTTTTATATATTGACCATTTTCAGCTGCGTCTTTGTCATTTTATTTCACTAAAAGTTAAGTTTATATAAACAGTAAGAAATCTGTCTTTGTTTTCAAATAACACCAGAAAATATTGTCAACGCTTTTACTCTGTAACATAAATGTTCGTAACTACTGAGCTATGGATGTTTTTGTATTACAAACGCTTTTGGTCTTTCCTTATGTTTTTAATGTTATTTGGCTAAGGTTACTCGGTCTATTGAAGCCCAGGGCCATACCAAATACTTGTATATTTGTAGGTAAAATGATCACCACGACGAGTTTGTAAAATTGAAAGCGACTGGCCAATCGTTGAACAACGGGCGTTTCCGTATTTCTTCGTAACCACACATCGTACATGACTCTTATATCAATCGTATAGCATAGGGTGGTTCCGTATTCTTCGTAAAACGTAGTTCGAAGCAATGAGATCAGATTTGCGATCTGGCGGCATCGGAAATTCGAACTTGTGACTTCAATATGGGCAAACGTTCTAGGCCACAAAGTAGCAGGATGCTCCTTGCACACAAACTAGCAGGGATGGTCTTTGCACACAAACTAGAAGGGGTGGCCAAAAGGAGAGCAACGCATAGTTCAGCACGTACGAATATATACACAAACCGTAAACTCGGGCACAGTCTAATACCTTATCAGATACCGATCGTTTTCTTATCGTTGTCGTCACATTGTTTACAATACGGCAACACGTCTCGATATGCGGGTGGGTAATGTTTACTGTACGGATTATATCCATTTTCCACGGCAAACAAACACCGTCAATGGATCGCCGTTTAGACTGTGCTCACGCACAGAGGAAGCAAATTTCGCAGCCAAAACTAACGGACTAGACATCCAGAAAAACAAACAATCTCACATGTGGGGGCCAAATCTTGTATACGTAAACATGGCACACAAACTGTGTAGACTCCGTGGGATTGAATACACATTGTCAACAGGTAGGTAACTGACGTCAGTTTGGATAAACTATTTAAGGTTTATCAAAATAAATACAAAGGAAAAACTACGGCGAAGTTTTGTTATAGAAGCCAATCCTATAAAAAATCTACTCTTCAAAGATGAGGCGATAGAAATGTCATAATGGTACAGATTTCAATATTTTCGAAATATAGTTTCTTCAAATTGTCTAAATCTAGATTTAGAGTAGGGAATTTCATTTTCATAACTAAGCAGTTCCTTTCGGGTGTTAGAATGTCCTTTTCTTTACCAACCCATTCAAAGCAACATACAGAAAGACCAAATCCTTTCGCAAAGCATTGCTTCAATAAAAGTTTAACAAGAAAAGAAATATTGTAGCCATGACTTTGTTGAAAGCATAGTGTTTTTATTAAATTAAGAATGTATTAAAAAAGTCACAATTGAGTAGGTGAAAATATTGAATTGTTACTGGAATCCATTGAAGTTGCATTTTTTAACGCTAAATGTGTCAAAATCTGGGAAAATCTTGGAACACCCCTGCAGAATGGGGCTCCACTTAAAGTCAATATTCAATCAAAATGAATTTAAAAAGTCGAGTTGGTTTTTTTTGTACCACAGCTAAATATGTGCTAATTATGTCTATTCAATAGAACAATTGGGCTGCTGTTTGTTGGCTCAGCTTCGGTCTGCTTTCGGCAATGTCGTTTACCTTTCCTATGAATATTATATCCCAACCCACGCTTAGTCATTGACACTTGTTTATGATTTGTTTATTGTCTTAAATGAAAAAGTTTTGAAACGGAACTCCGTTTTACAAATCTTTGGACATAGATCTAAATATATAGCCCAACTCTCTCTGAACAGCCCTCCAGAGAATTGCCAAAAGTGGTCGTTATATACAGGGGACTGTTTAATTTAATATAATTAAGCATTAAATATCCAGTAAAAAAAACCGGAACACTCGCTGTAGAAGAATTGCCGCTATGGGGGAAATATACGCCGGTGTCCGCTTAAGAGGGGTTTCGCTGTACCAGTTAACCCCAGCTATCATATAATTTAACTTGTACGACATGTTTAGCATTGTTTTACAGTCAAGATGGAAGAAAAGGTCAAGTCGAAATAAATCTTCTGAACCTCTTAAAATTGAATTCTTTATTTGCACATCTAAATCCACGACACTCTTGTACCCCATCGATAAATTCCAAACATCCCCGAATAGCGCGTTATAAAATCTCGTATTATACGGCGATACATCGCGAGATTTGGTTGAAACGAAGGAAATGAATCGGGTGGGGTTTATGTGTATAACGAAATGGTTTTTCTAAACGAAAAATAAACGAAATTCCATTATCGTTAGATGTATTCCCCGGTTTTCAGATAACGCGAAGAATTTTGGGATTAAAAAGGCCAAGGGTTGCACGAAAAGGTGTAAAAATCAATAAACTTGGGATTCTCGATTTCAAATCTTCATTTAGTAAAATATTTAATATGTTGTAAAAATTTATGGTACATGAGTTTTTATCAGCAATAATGGAATATTAAGTTATAAAGGGATTTGAAAGAAAGACCCCTTAAACAAATCAAAAAGATAAAGACTTGTGATTCTCGTATCATTGGGCCATTATGACAATAATGGAAAATCCCTTGTTAAAGATAGCATATACGTTTCTATTGGGTAATTTTGATATGAATGTACGCGTGCTTGTTATGAGAGCATGTATTTAATGCTAGACCTGAGCTATAGGACTTTAGTTCGAAGCAATATAAAGATTGCAGGCTTTGTTTTATTTTGCTGTTTTGTGGATTATGTGGCAAAGATGTCGGGTTATTGAAGAATGGTAAGCGAGATCTGGTGATTTCTGGAAGGCTGGTTAGGTGCGCGGACCGCCGCCGCTATAAATTTATGAAAAAATGAACTCACATCTATTAAACAAGGCTTTGATTTGTTGAATGGGAATGGTTATGTCCGATGATAAAACTATGCACGTCAATATCAAATTGAATTTATTTCTTTGTTTTATAATCAACATTCTTTAAAATTTAATTCCATATAATAAAATTATATCAGCAAAAATATTCTATGAGTTCAAGACTTGGCTTTGGGGTTTGGACATCAGCAAGCTAATTGTAGAACAGACCCATTAAGATTGTCATTGAGTTAATAAATTCCAATTTTAAGTCAATTCCAGTTTGTGTTCTTAACAAGTTTCTCCAAAATAAATCAACATAAATAATCTTACACATAATCTATGCAATTACTAATCCCTAAGCATCATGTGAAATGAAACTTCATAATTCGAATCATGGCTCTGATTAAAAATATACCAAAAAATACTTTCCGACAAAAATGGTCAAAGATTTTACTAAATGAGGTTCACCTAAAAATCTTTACATTAATGCAAAATTATGCAGGACAAATCGATGCTCTACACACAAAAATGTGCAAAAGAGATAAAAATTATCAGATTAAAAAGAAATAAATTGTTTGCCAACAGATTAACTAACTGAGCTAATCTGCGCAGTAGAAAAATTAAAAACTCATGATTTGATAAATAATTTGAAGTGAGAACACGTAGCGGGTTGAGTAGGACAACATTGCTGGTTGAATGGCCCTTGAATACCGAGATAAAACAAATGATACAACCCCTTTTTGATGACCCTTTATCACTATATAAACTTTTTTATGACAAAAAAGCTTGATCGACAAATATATGGCAAGTCTACAGTGAAACCCGTCTAAAGCAGTCACCTTTTATTAACGTCCGTTTCCAAATAATGAAAACCTAAAAATTACGGAATCTTTCCACTACAGTAATATAAAAATCTCAACCAAAGCATTTTCCGATGAAAATTTCAATTTTTACAACTTTAGTTTGCCTATTTGATGCTTTGTTGCAACGAAATCTAAACAGCAGCCACCTCAAATTCATATATAATGGATATAAATAGACCCTCTCAATAACAGCAGTCAACATCAGACCGGAACCTTATTTAATAATCGCCAAGCAGTATGAATCTTATTCTACAATACAGCCACCTTCCTCCCGATAACAGTCACTTCAAAATAAACCCTTCAATGAACAAGTCACAAATGAACAATTTAAGAAGGAAAACGTTCCCTATATTAAGACCGCCCGTTTTTTTAAGACCATCGATTTTTATAGCCCCATAAGTAGAACTTTATAGTTTTTGAAGCTAAAAGAAATCCATGCACTCGAAGCCTATAGTAAGCAAAAATGAAAAACTAGCAAAAAATCTCGTCCCATGAGCCATTTTTCTTCATTAACAAAGTTTTCATGTTATAAACACATTGTTTTATTTTCATTAATAAAATTGACGAGAATGAGAGAGAGAGAGAGAGAGAGAGAGAGAGAGAGAGAGAGAGAGAGAGAGAGAGAGAGAGAGAGAGAGAAGAGGAGTGAGAAGAGATTTTTTTATTCTCAAGAGAAAGAAAAACTAGCAACACATTGTAGTTTGTATTCCTGATAAGCCCAAACAGGCTTTCGTTTGATGATGTACATTTAACAGATCGTGTTTATATGTCGTTGTTCTCTTTCTTAATTAACGATTTATTACATTACATTTGCTTGCTGTCCATTATCAGCCGCCATTTTGATCATTATCATTCCCTCAGACGCTTGATTTATGACGCAAAGGCGCGTGCCACCAAAGCTACTCTAGGCACGTGCGATTGAAATTAAAACTAATCCATATGAAATAAACATGGGTTTTTGAGCCCCTTGTTTTCATGATTTTTTTTCAATGACATTCTTTACTGTATAAATTCCCTAATTCGCGAAAATTAATTTTAAATTGAATTCATGCGCCGCGAAAAAAACAAGCGTTTACAGAAAATGATGTTTTTGCGTATTTTTTTATTTTTTCGTGTACAATGTACAAAAAATACGAAAAAAATACGAGGCTTTACATTCAGGCACTGTGTTTTTGATTTTAAATACTGATAAATATTTAATATGATCATTTTGAAGGAGATTTTTGCAATATGAATGATCATTATGAGGATACTTTATGACGCAATAAATGTTTTCCATGAAAACATGGTTTTCGTCAAATGCGATTGATAAGAATCGGACGAAATAAATTATGGAATACTTTGCTAAGAAAATTCCACTCAAAATACTAATAGATCTGACATTTTTAAGAAATGCCATCTCCGGAATTTTCTGTTATTCGAAGATAAACATATACGCCATTGTTTCGCTCGACAAAATGAAATATTTGCCATCCGGAAAGTTACGGTCTTGACGGATGTTTAACTACAACCAGACCGGTGCAAGAATAGAAACTGTCACGTCGTGATTTTTTTCATGTCTTTGATTCGTTACAGATGTTTTAAATATGCTCTGCCGTGTAAAGCGGAATAAAATATATTAAATGTAAATGGTTTGTTTCAAAACGTTACAGTATTTTTTTGACGTCATTTTATTTTAATTTTAGGGGACAAATTATATCAATCTATCTCTAGCCCCTATTCTGGTCCCTTGGTACAATTTACTAAAATAGCAACACCGGGGTTATTTTTATGGATATTTGGAGCTGGCTTGCCATTGCAAAGTCGTAATTGTTGGGCAATATTAAATGTTCGGTTATTTATACCGACATTAATATAGCATTGTTTCTTCCAAGAGAGTTGAACGTGGATATGAATTTTCATAATAAGAAATCGACCAATTGCTGCGAGGTACGGATTTAATGTCATATACATGTAGTTTAACATATGAAACGACCATCCGGATTTTTGATATCTACAATAGCGTGTCAGCAAAAAAGAAAAGGTATTCCAAATGTTTCCTCCGAAAATCAATCGTTATTATACGGCAATTTTATAGCCCGATCAAGTTCAAAGTGTCCATATATTCCAACAAAGACAAAACTATTCCATACCCTAAGCATCGGAGAAAATTTTTCTAAGGACACTTGCCTGGGTCAGATTCACCCATTCATGCCCAAATCAAAGAAATTGTAAAGGCAAAACTCACCTGGACCAGTTTGTCGAAGTCCCTGCTGTATCGCCATTTGGAAATTCCAAGATGATATTTCAGGGGTCGGCATGTAAGTTCCATAAGGGTTTATTCCACCGGGTCTGGCAAGAGGGGCCGCAAAACTTCCACTGTCAACTCGAGCTGAAGGAGTTGAAATTGGTGAACTCGGCGAAGGTGCAAATGGAAATCTGGGGCTCACTGAGGAATGTGGATTCGCTGATGTGCTGTAAGTGGGGTCAGTGTTCATTGGGGGCCACATAGCAGAATTAGGGGTCGAAACCCCTTGTGAGGCACCATTTGTCATGTAATGCATAGGTGGTAGCACCGGTCTAGTGGTAGGGACGTAGACGGGACTGACACCAGAATGCATTGAGGTTAAGGGTCCTGTCCCAGCCCCTGTAGTGTCATAAGTAGGGGCCGAGCCACTCATTTGCATCGAATGTAACCCGTTTTGATACATTTCTTTAGATGAACTGTCCGAACTATTAGTAATATCCGAATTAGAGTCACTATTCACAATTTTGTCCGAACGTTCGGTTGTTTGTCCGTCGATACTTGACTTGACAAGCTCGTACTCCGGTCCTTCCAAATTCTTAAAGAAAACTTCAACGTCTTCGCCTTGCAATAACGAACGATTATCTTGAAATTTCAAGCCTGGCTGCATCGCCCGTTTGGGGCCACAGGTAGAATCGAGTTTCTTCGAGTCCGAGGGTTCCGAATGAAATTCTTCTTCGGTTGAATTCGTAGAGTAGTTGTTGTTGTGCTTCCAACTAATATCGGGTACGGCCATTAAGCTCCATGAGTTTTTAAAATGTTACAAAAGAATAAACACTGATTCGAATAGAAATATTCGAATTTTAAAAATTAGCTTTACTTAAAAAATGGCGCTTAACAAGATGCGATGTGCGGAATCTTCTGCAATTGGTCAGTATTTCTTTCTTGCTTAAACCTGAAAAGAAAAAAAAGTTTTCAAATTCATAATCAAACAAATCTCAACAAGAAGTTGCAATTTTATTTGATAAATTAAAAGATCATTTACTGGACGCCATTGAAATCGAAAAAACAATGGCGGAATTTCACCGAGGTACTTAACAATGCTAATCAACAATGATTTATCATTTTGAACAAAATTCCATTGATAATTATCAGCACTAATCTTCGCAAATCCAAGAACAAGAAAATAGACAACAGTTTCAGACAAGAATGGAGTGAAAAAATATTTAATCAAAATTATCACCAATTATCAGTCTAAAATTACAAGCTATAATGTTCTTTAAGCGATAATTTTTCATTACATACTGTTCGTAAGTGATACCGCGATACCGTTCATATAGTACGGACTTTATCATCGACTATCACGTCATATCTCGAGATATCTCGTGATATCACGGAATATCACTGAACAAGCAATGATTCTGTCATTGTGGGCGGAGTTTAAAATTATGACGTCATCATAAGTGGTCTATGTATTGTCCAACGACAATAGGACAAAAAATTAAAAACAATTGTCAGCAATTTGGGTCCTCGAAAAAAAATGTTTTTACCTTCCGGATTTCGCATTTTTGAAAAATACACAAAAATATGAATATCCTGTTGGTCAATGAGTTTAGATTGCAAATGAGTCGTGAATGTAAGAATCGCTTACTCAACACTTTTTGCATCTTATTTGAGACAGTTTATCAAGTTTTTTTCAAGTACAATGCTTTATTTAGCACAAACATAATACTTTTTGCCTGCAATCACAATAACAAGTTACATGTATACAGTTTGGAAAAAAAGGAATACAGCAGCGCGCTTTTGTTTTGTGTCAACGTACATACGAAAATCACGGATATTTTCAATAAATTTTTCAATAAATACTAAAACTATGTGTTGTATAAAATGTATATCGTGCTCATGAACATTACTTTAAAAGAAAATAAATCAATAAAGCATAAAATCACAATTGTTTCTTGTGGCGAAGTTCGCCATGAAGTTTGTATGATTTCTGAGTGGGCATCCGTCAGTAGGATTACTGAAGTTCTAAGAGTGTTAAACGCAAGCCTCAGTCCGACCATTGTCCGATTTCCCTGGCTGTGTTTGTTTCAAACAGGATCAGTACGCAATATACAGAACAACAATTTAGTTTCTCATATGTTTACAATTACTAAACTTAAAATTCAAAACCTTTTAATTTGAATTGTCAGACGTTAATTAATGCAACAATTTTTCCACTTTCCATGTATGAGTTTCGACAAGTTTGAAAAATTATTTCGGACAAAAATCAGGTATGTTTGATGTACTTTAACACTTATATACACATGATTTTTCATTTAGTCTAAAAATTGTAAGTTCCAAGATTGTCTTTATATTTTTACAATTATGAATAAGTTAGCTTTCATACATTTCTTTGGAGGAAAAAGTTAGCTAATCAAAAATGCAAAAGCATTAAAACCTCTCGTTTTCCAATTAGCCAGACAGCCGATTTTATCGGACCGAAAATATATCGGAGAAAACCGACGCTCCGTTGCATTTCTTTTATTTTTTTTCGAATCTGTAAAATTATGAATTGAAAATAGAATCATATACTCTTAGAAATGCCTAAAAACTGCAAGTATGAAAAATCTTCATTCTTTTGAGAAAATATGTTTTGAAAACGTGAGAAAATTCATAATTTACGACTCATATCGCGGACTAAATCGGTCTACGACCGATGCTATTTTTGAAGTCGTGCGATGCGGTCTTATAATACGACCATTCTACGACGCGCAAAATAAAAACAAAAATTGATGTTTTTCTAAAAACGAGAACAGACATTTATTTAATAAAATTGTTAGTGAATGCAATGGCAACCATTTGTTTATAAACTTGAATATATTTTTGTAAGTTTATTTTCGGAGAGGAACTATTTTTATCATTGCATGATTATAGAGATTGCCAAGGATTAATTTTGAAGGGTTGTATGTAATATGTCAAAATTTTGATCTTTTAAATACAAATGTTAAAATGAGATATATGAATTCATGAGTAAACGTCTGTGGAATGATGTGTTTTTGTTTTTATTCTAATTCGACAATGAAACACATTGGACTACGGAAGCCCTGGATCGACATTTTATGTTACTTGTAATGACTTTTTTGTTATGATTTATTTTCAAGTAAAACGTAGACTGATCGTTCGGCCATTTTGTACATTGTAAAGTAAAGATGGCAAAAATCGTTTTATTTGTGTCCATTCTAGCAGTTATTTTATTTCCATTCGTTGAGAGAGTAGTGCCGATTAGTCAAATTATACTCATTCCTTATTTGTTATGAGTGATTAATTACAAATGTATGAACATAAGAAGGGGTATGTTCATATATTTGTTATTAATCACTCATAACAAATAAGTCATAACAAGTAACATAAAATGTCCCTCCAGGGCTTCCGTATTGGACCCAGTCGGAGACAGAAATGATATTGTTTTACCATTGTTCCGTTATGAAACACAATGGGCTTCAGACACAAAATGGTGTTCAAAACAGAGACCCATGGTGCAGGAATGCAAATAGTACCCCAGAAACAATCTCTTGTTCAAGACCGAGACCCATTGTGCAGGAATGCTGATGGTCAATGTCCCGACATAGACGAATATGAATATGAATACGCTTAATTATGATACATTTTTGAAAGAAATAAGACAATTTTAATTGCGATTCGAATTACAAGTTCAAATTGTAATAGCCATAAATTTATATTTTCAAATACCAAAGAGATTATTACACAGAATGTGTAAAAGAGTTATGAGGCTGCCCTTTAGTCTACAATAAAAATTATCGAATGCCGAAAATCGGCGAATAAATTATTTATTTTTGAATTTATATTCTAAGAAAATTCTGATTTCCTTTCTAGCAATTTCTTCATACTTAGGTAATTTATTTATCAGTTAATACACTCAGTGATTAGAAAGGTTCAATTAACATGAAAGGCCAGTGCCATTAAAGACAGGGATAAATTACAGGCCTCTGACCGGTAATTACGGACCGGTCCGGATTAAGACTAATTTTTAGCCATATCCATCAACGGAATTTATCGGAATCAAGAAATTATCAAAATTTATCGCAGAACTTGTGGTCTGTCGAATTATGTTTAATCTTTAATTATGTAATGACGTCATAAATCATATATGACGTGTGGAATATTACACATAATGCACCTGTGCGAATAAATTTCAAATTATCAATTACTGACAGGTGCTCATCTTAATCACGAAACGCTTGGACAGCGCGTGAGTGAAAAACCTCGTTTCCGAGGCATTGCAAGTCCATTGCCTGTTTTTCTTGTTTATAAATATATTCTACATTTCATAAAATAATAATGATAATAATTTAAATGTCTTCAAACATTTGAATCATTGTTTAAAAAAGTCTTAATTCTTAACCCCTAATTATTAATTTAAGGGATTTCAGAGCGCGGAAGCCATTTAAATTTCGGTGTATCAAAAAGGGGACTTTTCCAGAGTAAGGGAGCTGTATTTGCATTACGTATGAAATAAAGGAATTATACTTTGAGGGGATATTTACACAAGAATCCCTAATCTGTCATTTAAGCCTTGTATACTTAGCTAGACACACCGTCCCTTAATCTGATTGTCCCTTATTACATACATAAAAAGGGGTCATAAAGGAAGCCAATGAAGTCGGGGTCTTTTTGATTTCGAGAAATCGTCATCCGATAAGCGGCGTTAATAGTATTAAAAGGGGTTTTGAGTAACAACCGTAGATTCCGTTGCTATGCAAACATTTTTGAATAAATTAAGTTAATTAAGGATTTTTAACTTGTTGCTAAATAAACAACAAAACGTGTCTTAAGAGTCAAAACGCCACGTGGTGTCTAAAATTTGTCTCTGATGCAGGAAACGCTTTGTTTTCTTTCTGCTGCAAAAAATGTTAAAATTCTACACAAATTCTTATCATTGTACAAATATAAATATTGTGTATGTAACATAAATTTGGAAATCCGCGAGTTTTTTTTTCTCGCTAAAATAATTTTGGCCTACTCCATTATAATATGTACATTTTATATTTAAGCCCTATGTAAAATACAATGTAGTTAAGTAAAACTCCTAAACTCAATACATATATATCCAAAAATTCTTATAATATTTTGAAATATGGAAGTCTTTTCAAAAAAATGCCTTACGAAATATGTATAGTAAATTTTTTGTGGTATCAATATTCAAATTTAAAAAATGGCTTACGATCCAAATCATCGCAAGTCAATTCCATAAAAATAGTCGCAGAAAATCCGACGATTATAATGGTATACCTTATTCATTTTAATTATATCTTTTTCTATGTATTTTATGCCTATTATTTATTCATCGCTTTCAGTAGATCAGAAAAAATATTTCTTTGAATATATTTATGACTTACAATGATTTTGTCGTAAGATTTTTGATGGTCATAAATATTTATTATTATTATATTTAAATATCATAATTGATGTGTGTCATAAAATAGTTACATAATCGTAAACATCGTCGGATCTGATTGTAAATTGACACAAACATCATCATCATCATCATTACCATCATCATCATTATTATCACCATCATTATCATTCTATTAAAATGAAGTTAAAAGTTGATACATTATTTTTTGTGGATGGTTATATTTTTACAATATATAAAATAACTTATTTATAATTATTGCGCCAGAATAAAATATTTTCTACAGTCCACAAGATCTGTGTAGAGTTTGTCATTTTTACGTTCGGTAACAATAAACGGTCATGCATGCATTTCGAATCGTCTTGAGTTAGAAGTTATGAAAATGAATTTATAACTATACTAGATGGAGGCAATTTTGCATAGTTTCAAAATGTTGATAAAGTTTCGAATTAATTAATATCACTTATTTCTTATGAAACTGGTAACAGCTTTGTATAATGATTCTAAAACGGACGGCTTGCTTTTTATTTTAGCTAAGTAATAATCCATGGGTTTTGGTGTAAAATATTTGCAAAGTTGCCAGGGATAATCAGGGGCCAAATTTTAATACACCAGAAAAGGGTTCAAAAGACACACATTGAATAAAAACAATTTTACTCCAAATGTTTGACATATTTTCTCTTTCATATATGCAATTAAACTGTTACTTCAGTTTGACCCATTTTTTGAGCTTTTGATCTTTTTTGTTTCAACAAACGGGTGTCAGAATGTTTTTTAAAGTTTACTGAGTTAGAAATTTACTCTCCAAAATTTACATTTTAAATTGTTTCAAAAGACCAAAGAATGAACAAAACTTTTCATGGAAACAAAAAAGATTTAACTGAATAAGTTTAGGATATACAAAAAATGAAGCATCTTAAAATATGTAAAATTTCTGAATTTTTAGAGAAGCGGGGATTTCTTCAGGGGTTATTTATTCAGGTAAAGAGAAATGTCTCGCAATGGCTAATATTAAAGGCACGTCATAAATTGAAGATTTATTTACATTCATGTAATTAATCAAATCTTCCTTCGCCAAGCAATTAACTCGACGGGTGGGGGAACTATTTACGAAGAAACGTACATACCGGTTTTTAGCCTCATCTGAGAAAAGGGGAATAGTTTAAATGACCGTTATAACCGTTTCGGTCGTTTGTTTGCCATGTCATTAATGGTTAGGGCAATAAATAGACGTGGAGATATGACTTTATACGTTGTCAGGTTAGCGTTTATTAATATTCGAAATTTTGAATGAAGCTTATGTAAACAAAAAGATCATAAACCGTTCATCTGACATTTAGAGTTGCGTATAAATGCCATACGGAACCGTCTTTTTACCGGACTGTGAAATTTTTAAGTTGAAACCCCCCCCCCCCTTTAAATCATTTAAAGATTTTTGAAAAACTTCATTGCGTAAACTTCTGTTTTCAAAACAAGAGTTCTGATTAATTTACAACGCTTCATTTTTCAAAAGCTGTTTACATTCACTGAAAAAGTCAAACAAAAATAGTCTACCGCGTTCATGAATGACGCTAAAATGACTTCTTTATTAGAACAATGGGTTCGCGTTTTTTGAGGCTCGGTTTTTTTATTCAAAACAAAAGCACTTGAAAGAGGTATATTGTGCTTGAAACTTTATAATTATAAAAATGCACGAGCTGCAATTCAGTTAAGACTTGCGTGAAAAGACACAGATACGGACTGGCACAATAATTTCGTTATTTGTTCATTAATTTTATTCACTCTTTATTTTTTAAATGCAATGAAATAAAATAAAAATAGGCAACACTCATCCCGATTTTTCTTGGTTTACAGAACACAATGGATATTTCGTGAACAATTCGTGAAACAAATTTAATCTGTAAGAATAAAAATGTTTACAACACAAAAAAACATCGTCACGGAAAATAACACAAAATTATTGCGTTTCCAGGACAACGAAATTCAGCGTGTATATTTCTTTGAAGAATTTTTTTGTTTTCTTTATTTTGCAAAAAATATATTTATCAAAATAAGACAGAAAAAAATATATCATTTACAAGTTGCAATGATTTATTCAAAAAAATACAAGCGTGTAGGCTGTTACATAGGAATTTTCAAATGCATTCCAACATTTATAGAAATAAAATAAAAATGTTCGCAAAACCCGTGGTATCGAAGATATATTTCCGTGGGAGTACTTAATAACGTTAAAAACACGGAAATATATTTTAAATCACGTATAAACCGTAATTTAATTGAACGCATCTTCAAAATTAAAATAATTTTATGAAAATTATGACTTGCTGTTATTTTTAAAGATTTTTAATAAATTATTTTTCATTTCGTATTACCTGATGTCTATGGTGTCCCGAAATATTTCATCGAATGACAAATGTGCCCACAATATTAAGGCCGCGCTTTTCAATCTAGAGTTCACCTAATATCTAACGCACCTAATAATTGTTGTTCTTTTAGTCAAATGGTTAGGTGTTCTTTCTAAAATATTTGCGCAATTGTGATTCAGAACGCAGCAATTTTCATAAAACAATTGAAATAAAAAAACACAAGAATTTTCAAAAGATTGAAATCAACACTTTCAATGTAGGTTTGTTATTCTTCACACACATTTTAACTCCATGCTGTTTAGTCGCAGAAGAATAAATGAAAAATCAAAAACTTAGTAAAAACACGTGAAGGCATACATGTACAATGAATTAAGATTTGAATGTAAGCCGGAACTCAAAGCTTCGAAACTTCGGCGATCATTCCATGTTGTTTTTCTAAACTTGACCTAACTAATTTCAAAATATTTATTCATGTATACAGTTACTTCATAGACAAATGAATACATCAAAGAAAACAATATTTATTTCAATTCATAATGAGCTCACTTATTAAAATTAAAAAAAACACCAAAACGCGAAAGCCGTAACTAAGTGAACGTCATAACATATTCCGAATGTTCAAGTTCCGATAAAAAAAATCCAAAAAAAATCCAGTTTGTTTATTTTTTCGAATATTTATAATTTCTAACAAACACTAAAGTCAAATCACAAAGTCTACAGTGTTAATGAATCGTTTATTTTCACTGTATTTAGTTTAATCAGACAAACATGAAACTTCAAAGATAATCGTACGACAGTATCGCGAAATATCATTACATATCAAACCGATATCGCAAGATTTTCTCTCTTCGTATCGTAAAACAGAATTCAAAACGATAAGCCCAAGATAAAAAAGAAACAAGAAAAACGCGAGCCTGAAGAATTAAAAATTCACATTTTACACAATTAGGAATCGCGAAGTTGATGGAAAAGATTCACATGATAGTAAAAGAACGTACCTTTAAAAAGTCCGGAATGATGTTGGTTTTTAGCCTCGTCTGTGACTAAAATTGCAAAAACCAAAACGTTATCAAAACTATTTCTGTATGGGTCACTTGAAACATTAAAAACGTTGATATTTCCCTTGTTGTTACTATCGTATCAGAGTTTTAACTTGTAGCACTGATAATCAAAACCTATGTTTACCTGTGGCCGCCATTAATCCATGACGTCATACGCAAGTGGGCGGAGCTAGGTGCAATACGGAAAATAACAAATGGCCGTCGCGATAAGAACGTTTTTGGGTACGTATCGCCAGGTTTTATGTATCAGAGTCGCAAATTTCTTGTCAAAAAGGAAAGAAATTTGATTCTTTGCCCGTGAAGAACTTAATTTTCTAGTCGAGAGTGATATTAAAAGATTTATGGGCGTTCCTAGCGAACCTTGCACTAATCACGTGGTCTTGTCTATCATCGGTAATCAAACAATTAAAGTACAGCCCATGAAACTGCCCATTTATAGATAAGAATATTTTGATTTACTTCAACTGTTTACATGGTATAGAGAAAATAAAATATCATCCCGAGTTTTTAGGGTATTTGAGAAACAACGCTGTGGCGGTCCCTTTTCCCCTGTTGCTTTTTTTAGTTTTTGGCCCCTTTTCCCCTGTTTTTAGGTTTCAGGGTTACATTTTTTTTACAATTTTTGGGTTGACGATAGGTCACAACTATGGTCCCCTTTTCTCTGATGCCAACTTACATTTTAAATTATTTATTGATCACTGTTGTGGCCTCTTTTCCAGGAGTCATACGAGGTTTTGGTTACATATGTTCAAAGCTTTGGGTGGACGCAAGATCATGATTGTGACCCCTTTTCTCTATTGCTATCTTAAGTTTTAGGGTATTTGAGAATTGTTGTTGTGACCCCTTTTCATTGTTATTTAAGGTTTTCAGGTATTAAAAACTTAGGCTGACAAAGGAATGCAATTGAGGTCCATTTTCTCTAACTTTATTTATGGTTTCAATGCTTTTGAGACAGTTCCAGTCTGAATGACAAAATGCAGATACAATATTGGTGGCCCTTATTCTTCTTTTTACGATTCTCTGTTTTCATTTGTATATCCTATGGTTTGACATTTGCGACCCCTAATTACCCCTTTATCTGTTCATACAGTTTTCTGGTGTTAGTGGAATTTGATCTAACTAATCACAAATAAACCATTGCTCTTCAAAATTGTTAAAATAAGCAGTAAAATGGTGACTCCAATAATTATGTTCATATTAATTAGTTCTCAATATTTCTGACTAAAATGCACACTGTGGCAAAACAGTTTCATTCAGCATTTTTGGACAGAAACGAAGTTTCAATTCATCTATTTCGTTGAACTTATATGTCACTCTGTTCATTCATGCATTTTGTAATATGTCGAGACATTCGGAACTCCTCGGACATTCGCCACGAATCATTCATTCAT
Organism: Mactra quadrangularis; assembly: GCA_025267735.1. NCBI lineage: Eukaryota > Metazoa > Mollusca > Bivalvia > Venerida > Mactridae > Mactra > Mactra quadrangularis. The sequence goes on from CM046310.1 coordinate 1,064,146, forward strand.
GGAAGGTCGAGGTGTTCCGAATGATGTCGAGATTACGAGGAACCTTAGTTGATTCTTGAGCACTATATGCACATCCGGTAGGTTATGAGAGTGCTAGTGAACTAGTGCTTGCTTAAATCTGACCGGTGAAAAGATACGAAAAATTTTTGACCTTAGACATTTTTTAATGAATTGGATGTCATCTTTTTTACATGGCTGAGAACCCGCAAAGGTGTGTAAACACAAACTGTGACAGCCATTTCGAAATTTGAGGCTACACTGTGCAAATAAGTTTCAACGAAATTGTTCTTTGAACATCCAAGAAAGGATACACTCAGATGCCGAAACTGAAAAAAAACTTGATGTTATCGTTCTTTCAACATTATTTTTAAGTATACATTTTCGTACTAAGATGCCGAAAATTTCAATATTGCCGCATTCATCTATACAAAAAGTCATTTTGAAACTTTCGACGAGCCAGTGTTCAAGCGAAAACAAGTTTCAACTACGAAACAGAATTTTCAACATATATACATTTAAAACTGGGTAGGTACTCAGATGTCGAAAAAAAAACACTTAATATTACCGCATTCATGTATAAAAATTATACTTTTATCACAACAGTGTTTGTTTAGGCAATCATCTTCAGCCGGACTTGAAACTTTGATCAGTGTTAAATGATAACAAACGATGATAATTAATGATAACAAATGATAACAGGTGATAACTGAAACATTTTTAGTAACAATAGAATAGCTAAATAACCTTTGTGACATTCGGCTGAGTGGGTTTTTTTGTTTCGTGACAATTAAATTTATTTTCCTAGTATTGTTTTGTGCACTCAAGTTTCAGCATCTTGAATTGGGTTAGTCTGCGCCCGGTCAGGGTTTTTTCGGTTTTTTTTTTTGTTTACTCTTCCGGGATGAGATAACCGCCTTAAGTATATCTTTGGTTTCGCAGTATCACCCACTTAGTTACTAATCAGAAATAGGTTGATAATTAGCAATATAATTCTTCCAGGAGAAGATAATTTTCTTTTAAAACTATTAAATGGAATGTATCATTTAACATTGAATTCAAGGTGTGTTTGTTTGTTTGGTTTAACGGCGAAGCAACACATTGTATAGGTCTTATAACAGTGGTCAGTCAACCTATACTCACTGTTCCTGGAAAGGCTAGATCTCTGGATTTAGCTGTTAACCAACTACTAAGCGCATACTTTCGTCAGTGACTGACAACTGCCCGACATAATTAAAAATCATTGGTAAGAGGGAGAAATAATTTCATGACCAAGCTCCACGAAAGTATGCCCGCCCGGGAATCGTACCCACGACCCCTTAATCAGTAGACTTGCTTGCTACCAACTGAGCTAGCTGGGCGGCTGAGTTTAAAGTATCGATAGTTAATTAGTTATGCAGAAAAGTACCTGTATGAAAAGACCACCACATTGGTTAAATTGCATAGTGTTGAGCACCCAAGTTCAACATCTTGAATTTGAGTTAGTCTGAGCACGGTCAGGATTTTTTCGTTGGTTTTTTTTTTGCTTTACTCTTCCGGGATGAGATAACCGCCTAAAGTATATCTTAAGTATATCTTTGGTATAACCCACTTAGTCAATTATCAGAAATGAGTTGATAATTAGCAATATAATTCTTCCAGGGCAAGATAAGTTTCGTTTTAATGGTTAACGATTTATTGTTTAATTTTATTCAACTAACAGTGGCGAATACATTTACTCCCACTGTTTTAAATACTCACTACAGTACTTCTGTACTTACTATCTATGAAAATATATTTAAATCAGTGGGGTTAATGTATGCACATTGACAGTAGAATACAATTAAACAATATCGTTGTTTAAAAGGTTCTATGACCAATATTATTCCGAAGATGACATGCAAGCTTTCTATTGAGAGCTGAACGAAACACTACTGGAACCCATTATTTTTAAATGGAATTTCAATAGTGTTTTCATTTAGCCCTCAATGTGTAAAATGATCAATTTGTATTTCGACACTTCGGTCAAAGCTTTTATCAAGAAATCTTCGACATGAACTTTTTTCCCAATTTTACATGTAAGCGCAATACATGCATAGCTTTTCAGTGATTTTCATAAAAAAACAATATGGCGCTTACATGTAAAAGTTGCTATTTAAGTCAAAATATTTGCAGCATGCATGATCAGTGTTTTCAAAATTTCATAAGTCCAAAAACTTTTGGAAAGCATGGTAGGTAGTTTTAGATGAGTTATGCCTTTAAAAATAGGCCAAGATTTTGTAAATATTGGTCAAAACTTTCATTTAAGACGATGACCAGTTCTTAAGACACTTAACCGAGAGGCAAAACATCAAAAACAGACTCATAATAAATTCATCACAAATTTTAAAAACTTCAAACATTTGAACTTTAAGGTCCGACAAATAATTTTCTTGTGTACATGCATCGTGAAAAAAATGTGACCGTGTTCAAATATAGCAAGCGTTCGACGATCAAGACCGGACGCCGGAAAATATGGCATTTATATATATCGTACATTGCTTAACAAATATACAGACCTCATTAGGTCCAGTACTTATTAAAAACTGGACCCTAAAGTGATCACTTTGGCTGAATCAAAAGCAATTTCGACCATTAATAAATTACCGTAGAGTTCGTCGATTTGTTTACCGACGTGACATTTTCATTGCCCGTCCTGGTCGAGAGATATTGTTTAGCGGGCACTTAAAACGTTTATGGTCACTTATAAGAGTGACCTTGTATTTAAATAAGACTTGTTTCTACATACTGATGGAAACAAACATATTTATAATGATCGACTACATTCTCACATTACTGTAAAAGTTTGCTAAAACAAGGCTGAAACACGTACTAGTTGATAGGACCGGTCTGGACGGGTTTTATTCTAATTTTTTCTATTTTTTGGGTGAATTCGCATTTTTCGGCCATTTTCTTGGATCTTATTTTTAATTGAATAAGTTGCTTAGATGTGCTTGCTAACTATTGACCAAAATTTTGTGACTAAAGACATTTTAACATAAAAAATTAAACTTTTTTTAATTCAGGGTTTGCACAGCATAATGAAATTTAATTCTATCATATTTGGAATGGCAACAGCATTCGAAACAACTCAGCCATCTTCTACGAAGACATTTTCGTAGGAAATCACTGAGATGTTCCAAATGAAGCAACAGCTTACTTTTGAGAAATATTTTGTAAAAAAGTATGTGAATACCGGTTAAGTATGAACAAAAATTGAAGTTGGGCAGCCAGAGTTTTATTTAATACAGATTCAACGCTTTAAATAAACGGCAAACAAACTATACTAATTTGGGGGGGGGTTCATGTGTAGATGTGGTTCGATTTGTAGTTGCTTTGCTTTTGTGTGCTTTCGTAACAACACTCTGGAAAAGCTATTTTACTTTACACGCCCTTGCTCTGGCGTCAACTTCTTACAAGGCATAAAAGACTACTCTAGCGTCCCATTAAAATGTAAAAGTTTTCATTCATAAACCCTCTTTTTCCCAAGGTTGAAATTTAGACTTGAATGGTCAAGCCTTTTTGCTAGGGGATGTATAAGCTGTAAGAATGGCCCCTGTTCCTTAGCGACCGTCAACGGGGCTAGTCCACATCCTTCAACGAACGCCAAACGGACTAGTATATGGGTGCCATTAAGCCATAAATCACTCCGCGTCAGAAAATAGTCCCTCTTGCTATTTTGGGGGTCAATTCAATTGAAATATTTACAAAAGGTTTGAAAACTAACTTTGATAAGCATGTTAGCTTATCACAAATAAAAACTATTGTTTAGATTTTAAACCAACGCCATGAATTTGGAGGAAAGTTCAAAAATGTAAATAAAGTCGCGTTTAAAGTGGTTAAAATACGGCACCCAAATTTGCTCAATTTTCGAGTTCTATGGCTTGACTTTTAATTCGAATTGACCAATTAATCAAACGCCAGTCAACAGGCTTTGAAAGCCTATGAATTGCCTGTATCCATGAACGCTCAAAACGATTTGTATCCAAGATTTTTGTCATTGCCATAAATGGCAATACATAACTTCAACTCTTTAAGTGTGTTGATCGTATATTTACTTAAATGAGTGGTAAATTATAGTTTAATTGTGCCATAGGCTTTCAATCGTTAAGAATAAGGTTGGCGAACAGCGTTCAATACAAAACTACGAACCTATTCAAAATTTTCTCAAATAATTTCTTAAAGGTAATACGAAATAGAATGCGTAGGTTATAACTTTAATACTAAAAGCGATGAGCTCTTCAAATGCTTTTGTAGGAATAAAGCCTTGCAACGGTGTTTGTCATTGGACGTGCATACCATGTCAATTACCCATAATGCTTTATTTCTTGTCTTTCATCTTATGTTTTTATACAGCTAGTGTCTGTAACATTTTAAGTTTTAAAACGGCTCATGGCTGTAAGGCATTTTAGATATAAGCAACTTATGTCGAGGGTAAGGCTATATTTTTCAAAATGGTATGAAAGGGAAGGGAAGCTTGAATTTTAAAAGTGTGTAAGCAAACATATGAGGAACACCAACAGTAAAAAGCAGGCCTACCACACAGTCAACCAAAAAGCCAAGAGGGAGATGGTTTTTTGATTATATGTTTTTATAGAAAAGGAATCAAACAAACAAAGAAAGATACCTAAAGACATCAAGGTAAACAAGAAACCTATGGGCTTTACGCCTTGGAATGGTGAGTGGCAAAATAATTGCCACTAGGGGGTATCAAGAGTTCGTATGGGTTTTATTCAACTTTCAAAACAAGGCGCTTTATATGATTTCAAATTTTACTTTATCCGACATAGAAGTACAAGACATTAAGTCTTTACCCGACATGTACAGAATTCAAAAGTTTTGGCATTCTAATATGAGACACCATTCATCCAACGATGATCTGAGAGTGGTCGGACAGTACATCTCCAAATACCATTACACTATCATTATAAAATGACCGGAAGTTGCTGGCGGAGGCATGGTTATTGTACGTAACATAAATTGTGTAGCCATTTGAGCATGAATTCGCCCATGTTAGCATGAAAGCGACTTTAAGTGTGTTCGTCCCGCTTTTCAAAGGCTCCAATACATGGTCCGTCCAAAACTTATGACGACTTTCAATCCCGTTGTTAGATATACCCACTTCCGTTATGGCGGCAATTTTGTCATGCGCAGTGGCCACTTCCGTTAAAACTTGAACTCCCGCCAAAAACGTCTGTACTGGCGGATGAAATGGTTTGGAATAATAGAAGTCCATCCCCATGACGTCAACAAAATTGTCACCTGGATAAAATCGGAGATAGTCGGAATTGCTGTGAGGTTTGCTCGGTGAAAAAGCATACAAGAAGTTACGAACGCCTTTGTTGTCTCGGAGATACGTCATCGTGTATTGGAACAGCTTTTTGTAATCAGCAACAGAGTTGTTGGTCACTGGATTTGTTCCCCACCAAAACCATTGTCCATCCATCTCATGGTACGATCTAAATATTACCGGTATCAGTTGACCATCTGAATCCACAAGAGTTTTTGCCCATTCGGCGATGACGTCAAGTTTCTTCCTGGAAAATGTGTTCATAAATTTCTCTAAATGACCCAGTTAACTTTTCTTAAGAAGGCTTTAATAATTTACCATTGAGCGCGGAATAAATCTGTTGAAACTATGTGTGACATTTTTTGGTCGAAAGAGATCACTGCCAGTTTTGAAATTCTGCATAATATTTAAATTGCCAATTTTGTACCAAGTTTTGACTGTTAAAACTACCCTTACGGTTTTATACTTATGCAGGCTTAGTTTGTTTGTGCTCATTCTTAAATTCCAACTGGCATGAACTCATTCGCACTGTTTGACTTTACCACGTACATGCACCAAATTGTTCCACCCATTCGGAACATTCTAATTGTCTATTTCACCTTCCCGTAAGTAAGATATTAACCAAATTAAGCCATAACTCATGCCTTAATCTTTTCAAACAAAAGTTGACAACATGAAAATGTCGGTTGCGGTTTTACGCGCGCTTTTCATATTTTGAATTTATACGTTATTAATTTCCAATTAATCAAGCTTGCCAGACGCTTATTAAATGTTAGGAAATATTTATACTCGGACAAAAGTTGATATATGATCGACAAATGCTTATTGAAATGTTTAAAAAATATTCGAATTCATCTCGCTCATCGGACGCTTATAAAAATGTTTAAAAAAAATGTGCTCGAGCTAAAGTTGAAATAGTCATGCTCGCCGAACGCTTATTAAAATGTAAAGAATAGTTAATTCATCAAGTTAAAAGCTCTTCAAAAGGGAGTATAACTTACCTATACACGTCAGTGTGGTCACCGTTCTCCAGTTATCTAGAGACAATGTTAGATATATCCACATCATGTTGGTCCAAATCTGTGACGTAAGCACTGGTTTCCGGTTAGTCCAAATCTGTGACGTAAGCACTGGTCCCAGAGATAGGATTTTGTTGATGCCAGCTTATAGAGACTATGTTTCCTACAAGAAAATAACCCGCAGTTACCAAAACCTGAAAGAACCACAGAGATCAACCAAAAACAACATGCAGCCTGATATATGAGGCGAATAGTTCAATAACCATCGTTCATTGAATTCGAATCTCGATGAAAACTTTTGCTATTCATTATAGATGTAAAATGGTTATATTCTTGTTCTTCTTTAGAAAATCCTTTCATCAAAACTCCATTACGTTTTAACATATCCTTAAAATGACAATTCCGATAATTTTGTACATTTTCTACTCTTTATAGTATTAAGGGGCATTCACAAAAACTGCGTCGTAAACCAGCTAATTTTGGCTGTCATTTAAATGGCACTTCCAAATACTTCAACGGAGTTTGGATCAATTCTTACCTCTTTTGTGAGCTCTCTGTATCAACCAGGATATGGTCAGAAGTGCATTCTGGTCGAGACCCCTCAGATCAAATCCTATAACAGCAGGATAATCACCTGTCACTTCTTTGACGTCACAAAGGTCATCTAAGTCACGTGACTGAGCTTGCGAAGTCTACAATAGAAATATTGTGACGTCACAAAGCTCGGAGCTTGCGAAGTCTACAATAAATGACATGATAGTTTGAGAAATTCTGAACATCTTTGAGAACGCACATAAGTCTGACTTTTGAAGGTTTCTGGTTTTCAAGTGGTCATCATCATCATTTAAACAGCAATATCCGCAATCAAGTTGACAAGTCTATCGATCCAGGTATCGTGGGTTCGATAACCAGGAGGACTCTACATACTTTTGTGGAGTTTGGTTTGTGCCCAATCTGATTAAAACCCGATCTAAAATTTTCCGCTCGCATACTCGCTAATTTAGATCTGGCCGTTTTCAAATGAGGGTTACGTTTAGGTGACCTTTTCTCATCATAATATTCATGACGAAATTGTTATGATACGTAACTTGTTTACATCGTCTACGTCACGCAATTTGAAATGAGCCACCCAATCGCAGACTGTGAACAATAACGCTGTTAAATTAGCATGCAAACCTTGGTCTAAAATAGAAATTACGAAATCAAAATATGATTAATAGTGTTTTCGTCTAGACGAAAGCTACGCATTGAATGGCCGAAACAAAGTTCATCTCGACGTGACCTTCCACGGAGAAAGTAGAGATCCTGTACGACAACACTCTACAGGATATCTGTTTACGGAGATTGGTTTGTGTCATTTCCCCCTGCTACAGCTGTATCACAAAAAGAAGTAGTCAGTTAACGACGAATGTACATAGTTGGTACTTGGAACTTGTTAAAAGCATAGGTTTAGATATTAAAGACACTCCAGAAAATTGTGATAAGTCGACTGATTGCCGCGATTAGCTAAGAATGTCGAAAAGAAGGGCTTTGTAAAGAACCATGAAACCAAAACATTTTAATTTACCGTGTATTGCCAACTGCGGTGACTATTGTGAGTCACTCCAAGTCTGTAAGGGGCGTGGCCACCAGAACATCCTTCTTGTGTTGCTCGGTGTTGTCCAAACATTATCTTGTCCGCACGTCCATACCTTGCCAACGTGTTATACAACGCTCTGGTTTCCGGTGTTGCATTATGGCCGATTGGACTTCCGGTTGACACTGGTGATGTAAGTAACACCAAAATCCTGATGAAAGAGAAATTACAGAATACGTTCCAGTAACTAGTTAACCTCTTAATTAACTAGTTAGTTATGTGGTTATCTGATGGCAGAAATATGCCACCATATTTTGCGATATCCAATGCAGTCTTCATAGCGAAACTAGTATTTTTTGTGATTTTTCATACCATTTATGCGTTTGCATAAGTTTTTAAAAGAAATAGACACTCAGAGCTCGAAGATGCCTTTTGTATTGAATCAGTGACTCAACTACCCATCAGTTGTAACGTGTATGCTAACAGCCGCCTCGGCTGCTTAGTGAAAACGTACCTATAATCGTTTTTGTCTCTGAACTCCCAGTGTAGCGGAGAACATGGTTATTTCATCCCCACCCAGGTGTAAATGTGTGCCTGCGAGAGTGGTATTATTCTGTTGCGCCAATATGTGGGCTGCACTAAACAGAGTAAAATACTCCCCATGGAGACTGATAGATAGATACCAGTAGCCCGATGACCAAGGGTAATAGCTGTAAAATGCATAAACATGAAACTTTGACTTTTAAACGCCATCACTTGCGCTTGCATCTTTATTCATGAATGAATTGTTGTACAAACATACAGGTGTTTATTTTCAAATTAGAATGCCAGAATGCATTTTTGTTTCCAAAATGTGTTGTTCGGTTACTATAGTAACAAATCAAGACGTCAGCAATCACTTTCCTCGTATTTCCTGAGCTAACATACGAAAAATGAAGAGGTGTCGCATATCTTAAAAGCAATTGTCCGTGATGGATCAAAATTCTTGATAAACGCTTGACATTACAAGTTCAAAGCGCCTGCGTGATCGACGGAATATTTCCCGCTTATCAAGCGTCTGTCAAAATGATCAAGTTTCAAGATGGCAGCAAACATGGCGATAGACGTGATTTGAGTAGAGGAGTAATTCCACGTGACAGTTTGGAGAGCCATAGTTTCACTTTATCAATTTCTGACATTTTTTTATCTTCCGAAAGGGAGATCTCCATTAATTGTTATTAAGCCATGGTCAACTGCAATAACATTATTCTGGATGACACGGAACAATGGCCGTATGTTGACAGAAATACATTTATTTACATTTCTGGTGAATAAATATACAAACGAACATGAAATAGGTATGCTATGAATGTGGAGCTCTTTTTTCAACACTTGTCCATCTTGTAGTATTGTTTCGTAGATAATGCGCATATTCCAGATAAAAACAATGTTAGGTTGGATCGCTTGAGCCGTCCTTATTGTTGTCTATTTTGGAAGGTTGGTCAGTACTGAACCAGCCTCCATTTATGCAACTTAAATACACTTAAACAGTTACGATTCTAAAAGTACCTTTGTTGCAAATACATTGTACCAGACGCAAAACTCATTTTTTTCAAATATACTAATGGACAAAAGTTTTGTCCGGTCTACAAAAACCATAATATCTTTTTTGTTTGTTATTGCACACTCATACATTTGGTATCGTTAGAAAGAGGATGATATTATGCATTGAATAAAAAAGGAATTGTGAAATTTGAGTCAGTTATGTCGGTACAGTTATGTGTTGAAAATTGACATTGAGGATTTGCAAGTTACAAATGATTGCGCTGTGTCAGTTTTAAAATGAAACATTTTTTTCAATAGTGTGTGTGACCCCTAATAACCCAAATGAGTTTTCTGGTCTTCCGGCTAGATTCCTTTGCAAACTTGTAGCATCGATGCGTAAAAGGAGCACCGAACTCATTCGGGTTAATGGGGGTCACACACACATTGAAAAAAATGTTTCATTTAAAACTGACGCAATCATTTGTATGAGTGTGCAATAACAAACAAAAAAGATATTATGGTTTTTGTAGACCGGACAAAACTTTTGTCCATTAGTACATCTAGTGTATTTTTATGGCAAATGGTTTCGTTTTAAAACAATGTCTTTATTTCTTAATATAGATTTATTACATTGTACATTATGTACACTAAGTACACATAACCTATCGTTGTTAAATGTAATAAACGTTATTTAATTTTATTATACACCATACATAAAATCATTAATAGTAAATAATTAATTTTAGTATGACTATTGAACAAATTTGCATATTTAGTGACTTGTTAGTACTCATGACCGGGCTTTGTATTGTATTTATATAACCGTCTTCTTCATATGACTGTATCTTAAACATGTCACATTAATAAAACCTCACTTACTTAATTATATAAGCATAAATAAGGCTACACTAAACACAATCTTAATTATAATGATAATTAAGATTAATTAAAATTGATGTTGAAAATTGGTAAAGATTGTTGGAATATAGAAAAACATACATCATTCTGGATTCAAATATTAGGATTTATTCATACATTCATGAGTACATGGATCATAAGAATATAAATAATATCAAGTTTGCGATTAATGAAAGATCAACAACATTTGTTTTTCTTAAATACATCTATGATGATGATGTTATGTTATAAATAAAAGTATATTTGTCTTCTGTTTTATTCTATTATGTTCTGATCTGTTCCAGCAAGAAAAGTCGAAATACCTTTACAACACCTAGATAAGCCAATAACGTGTTCTGTTCTGTTCTGTGTATAATACTGTACATGTAATATAATAATTATAATTTATATAAACCCTAATAAATATTCATATCATTAATTAATATGCATAATTAACTATTGTATAGTTTTACAATATCAGGTCGCGCGTTTTCCAATTACATAGATAATAAAATAATAAAATGTTGCATAAATTCATAATTAATTATGATCTCCAAATATTTATTATTTATTTGTTTATTACTTTCATTTCTCGTGTTTCTATGGCAACGGACAATCAAACTAGTGCTCTTACCCCAAGGTACAAAAAATACCAACCATTTCCAAATTTGAATATTTTCCAAAACTATCAAAGTTATTAATTTCTTAAGAAATGTTCAAATGGAATATATGTATATTTTTATTGGGTTAGCTTCAATCATTTTGTTATTAAAATGTATTTTTAATAATTATTTTTGTTTATAATGTAAACATTATTGTGTTAGTTTTAAAATCTACATATTATGTAAATTAATTTATTTTATAAATATCTTTATTTTGGTTCAGAAAGATATCACAGGCCATTCTCGCATAATTATGCCCATAAATTTTACCCAATCTTTAGTGCTATTGTGTTGTGTTATTTTTCGTTTTTGTGCTGACTAAATTCATGTGGTATATGCAAATATTGCTGTAAATAAAATGAAACAAGCTCAGTTACAAATAAGTTTATTTTTATATATTTATAAATGCATAGTCAAGTTAGCAAATCCAACATCATTTAATTTAAAAAAAATGTAATTCACTCGTTCAAACTGAAAAAATACGCTACGCCAAAACACACGGCATTTCAATTTTTCATCCCACAATTTTTCTAGAGCAAACAGGTAAAATATTACGAGTACATGAAATATTTATATCCAGTAATTTCAATGTAACAGACTTGACCCAATTCCAAGGATTAATTTTAAGGAATAATAAATTATATGTTCTAGTTTTTTAGACATTTGAAAACTGAAAATTCATTATTTTTATTTCGGGTCTGGTCGTTCTTTGTTCAAATAAAAATGAACAATTAATAAATCCTTTTTATTGATTCATTATTTGAACTTCCATATTTATTAGATAAATGGGCACAAAGCAAAGCATATACAGAAAATCAACCAAATATGCAAATAATTTGTTTTCAATTAATTTCCAGTAAAAAAAACAAAATAAATCATTTCAATGAATATCATTTAAAATTGTATACAATGTATATAATTTTATAAAAGAAAATCAACCCTTGAATATATCTCACAGGGCAATACAATAAAATACGCAACAATATAATTTGTTGATTTTTATTAGTTTTCAATCTTTAAGAACAAAATATAAAATATATTCTCCTCCATCAAATAATGCTCAAAAATACATGAACATTTATTCTCAGAAAATGACACGAAAAAGTAACACAAAGTCCGTCTAAAAAGATAACATTAATATTTACTAAATATTCTCAATAAAAAATAAAAATACATATAAAAACAAAAGTCCAGAAACCACATGCACGTTCTTAATAATCGTTACCAAAAAATATATACAATTAAAAACTTCCAAAATACACAAAAAACACAAGACTGTGTAATTTCCAAACGAAAACATATGTTATTAAATTATTAAAAACTCTGAAAAATTGCAATAAATAAAACAACGACGGTGTAATTTCCAAAACAAACAAAATATTAAAACTCCGAAAATAAAAATAAATGAAACAAAGTCGGTGTATTTTTATTAAAAACCTCCGAAAAATATAATAAAATTACACAAAAGTCGGCGTAATTCAACAAAAATAAATACAAAATGATTTGTTTTTCAAAGTTGTATGAATGTTGAAGGACCGTTTTTATACCTATGTGGGTCTATAATTGCTTGTATTAAATGATAAAAATGTCACTATTTATCTTGAATTATCAGAAAATAATCCTAAATTATCCCCCAACATCTCACTGGATTATCAGTCGTGCCTGTATTTTAAAACAAGTATATTGCTAACAATATATAGTATTAAATATTCATGATAAAAAAATTAGTGAGAGAGTTAGTAAATTTAGACGTTTCTTGTTTTTGTATACATGTATACTAATTCATTTAGCTCCATTGTGAAACAAGTTCTTACAACTTAGATTTATCACTTTCGAGTCCACTTCCTGGTCCTGCAGTGCTGAGCTAGTAGGATAAAGTTTCTAGCTCAAGGAAACAACGGGGTAGGGTTTAAATGGGATTCGAACCAACGCAGAGCTGGCTATCCAATGATTACCAGTCCAATGTCGTAACCGGTCGGTCACTCTCGTTCCTTGTTGAGGGACTGAAAGATTTTGAATTTTAGCTTATAAGATAATGTTAAATTTTCTTTGTTTACGAGTTTATTAACAAAGACGAAGTTCTGCAAACACAGGAAACATCAGTGGTGCTTTTTACACACACAAAAACTTAAGATAAAAATATTCGTAAGTCAAAAGCAAGAAATAAGCAAGAAATCATTTTTTGGTCAATCAATTCCAAATATTATTGAATTATGTAGAATATTGTATACCTTTGTGAAACAGACGTATTTTTTAGGGTTTGTATTATTTTTTAAGTATTGAATTTGTTTTGTAGCTGACTAGATATGTTTTATTCTTTTAAGCAGATACACTTCAGAAACGAAAAGTATAGTTAATGAATTATAAATAACAGCAGCATTATTGTGCTTACTTCAGAGGGCGTTGTTTTCGTTTCTAGAAAAGATAAATAAAATAATCATCAATTCATATTCAGTTTGTGTATTGTGACTGTTCCCTTTTTCTAAAATTAATATTCAAATTGTTTAACTTGAAAGTGAACAAAGATCGACAGAGGAAGAAGTATCTACCAACGGAATGTCACTCCAGAGCTAATTTCAAGCACAAAGTCAAGTTCTGGCCATGGTCTACATTTGATAAATCCTTAGAAGCAGACGGACCTCATCTACAGCAACAATATTGTAGGTCTATCCTAGTTTCTGTGGGTTGTAACTTCGCTCAGACGTGAATTTGTCGTTATGGTGTCACGTGCTCACATGTCAAATCATGATTAATTTTATCAGAATTTTATCAGAAATTTATCAGCCATTACATAACTTTTAGAAGTAGTGTTTACCGACAGACTTTGACGTATTTCAAAATAAACATATTCGGTGTAAGAACTTACAAACGCGGACATCGGGTTAGGGCTAAAACCCGTAACAAACGGACAACTGACGGACTAGGTCGCTTCTTGGTTGCTAAGCAGAAGCGACGTTTACGAGTATACTTACGTAATCCTCCTAATAAGGGCATTAGGTCTATTACAGGACCCTTGTAATATTATATAATATTTAATTCGCTTTTCAATAAATCCACGGATTTAACTGCAGAAGAAATATGCCGGATAATTTCAGCACGGAAAGTAATGGCTTTTATCTACGACCCGTCTGTTTGCTTTGAATTAAGCGGATCGCCTTTTCCGTCGATATATTTTAGGTTTTTACAATTTAATAAAACTTACGCTGTCGTTTTTGCATCAATAATTTGTTTTTAAAGTTAAAACATTGTTTAAATTAAAAATTAAATTTCGTTTTATGTCATAAAACGTTCTATTGAAATTTTACGACAATGAAATTAATCGACATTTAACTAAGACTTTGAGCCCTACCCCCTCTAAGGCTGTGACATGATTGCAGCGAATATTGGAATTCCCTGAGCGATGGTTTAAATACAAGAACATGTTAAAGAATTTTAATTGCACAATTGCGCAGATCGAATTTTGGACAAAAGTCAACACCAGAAAACCACACATGCTGGTAGTTCGTCACCAGTTCTAAGTTTGCCGTATAAATTTACGGACCTGAAAGTTGAATATGAAGTTTACACTACAAATACAGAGTTTAACATACGCAGAAAAAACAGACGTTCTGGAAATTATACTATATGCCTGATGTGTTAAGTTGTCACAAATTTCTAATTTGCGAATAAAATTAAACTAGATACTTTGAACTAACTTAATGAACAGCAAAAGTATGACAAAAACAACCAATGCAATTAATAAAGCACAAAGACGCCTTCAAAAATTGCCAAAAAAAACTATGTATTATTTCCGATTGCGCTTTATCTTTTGTATGTTTGCTTTTAGCAATTGATTTTAAAGTAGCATTTTTATTTGATATGTAAAATTCACAAAAGATATATCGATGCTATGAATACTCAAAAAAGATCCACACTTGCGGTCAATTAATAATTTGTAAATTTGGGATACACAAGTAAAAGTATGCATCGAAAATAACAATTTAATAGGTCATAACTTATACTTTTTGCTTTCTGGTCCTTAACTCTGAAACCCTTAATTCATTGCTCCTTGGCTCTAAATGCTCTTGCAATCAAAAATTGCAACGTAAGACATAAACTTGACCGTCTGCTACGAGTGCCGCCTCTTAATTCCCACGGTACACTTCATCCACCATTTCGGAGCTTAACAACCGAAAATTAATCGTTGCCATCAATTTCGATAACAACCGTCAATTTTTATTATTTGAATAGTGTAAAGAATCCCTATTGTGGTGTCATTCTGAAGTCCCAGACTTCAATACATTAGACGCCAAGTCGCGAAAAGGGGTGACAAAGGTAGGGTGATTCGTCCCTGGTACAATTCGCCCTTATCGCTTTAAGTGCTCTACGCTATCAAAATTGCTGATAAGCATTAAGTATTTCGCTCGGATTTCTAACCTTCGACCCTTTTCTAGGATCCTTCCACTGACGTTAATCAGTTTCGTAGTCGAGTGGTTTACAAACAGGGAACAGCGAATCGTCTTAAGTGTCCCTTTTTTGATAAAATTTGATTGTTCTTCTTCCCATTGTATTGTACTTAATGTCCGTTTAAGATTGCATAAAACATATTGTTATCAACGAATTTTGAAACTTCGTATTTGTTACATTGATAAAATAATCTTTTTATAATAATAAATTTAGATAGGCGGCCGATTTTTACAAGCCGTCGCGTAAATTGAACATTTTTGATTACCTTAAGTACTTGTATGTTAGAATCGTACCTGTGCCATCATAAGTGAGTGCAAGCATTGTGGCTTGTCTTAAAAATTGTAAAAGTTGAAACCAAAACCATCTAAGCAATATATTTGTTTTAAAAATGTTTATACATGTATCGGTTCGAACTGCCGATTTTTAAAAATCGGTGTTTCCGATTAAATGACTCTGAATTATCAAATAAGCCAAAGTTGCTTATTGCAATTGATGCAAAATACTAAGAAACTTTTCAACTCCTTTGCTGGTAGACTAGATCCTCTCTTCTCTTTTGCATGCAAAATTATGAGGCTTGTATGTGTAACATAAATAGTCAATAAAATCAAGTCAGTTTGAATAACCAACTTAGTCAATAAAAAATCGGCAACGATTTGGGAAATACAGTTATTTTCCTGATAGAATTTTACTCCATTGGTCTCAACTTAGGCCCAAAGTCACTCTTTCGGGGATGAAAAGTCACATCCCAGGGTCTGCACAAAATGCACCCATATAGAGCGAACGGACCATCATGCAACCAAAAATCATCACAAAACGACGAACTTAACGCTGTGCATACCGAGCCAAGTATGTAAATACCGAAAATTGCGATCGGAGGAATAACTTTCGTTTCGGAGTAATTTCACCAGAACTAATGTTTTTATAATAGCATTTGATTGAAGTCGAAACAAATGAAAATCATTTTGATTATGATTGAATGCATTAAGGGGAGATAATTTTCTACAAAAACTCTTATCTAAGTTCCATAAGTGAAGTGACAAGAAAACAATTAGCCGCAACAATAAAATGTTATTCTGCATGCAGTTTCTAGCGTCACGATGGTATTGGAAGGCTATTAAAATATCTTTTATCATTTTACCTCTAGAGCGAAGAAATACGGGGCGGGAATTTCGAGAGCTCTAAAACAGCTTTCGGTGATAAGGGGAGACAAACGCCGATAGCGTAATGATTCAAACGGCGATAAGTTCGATAAGAACCCAACGTTGCACAAAAAGCAGAAAGTATGTCCCGGAAAGAATTTCCGATAGCGTAATGTCAACGCAGTTGGCGAGGTCGTTAAAATCAGTTGAACATACAACGAAATAACGCGCGTTAAGTATTAAATGATCTGTTTTTACTGGATAGCTATAAACTTATCACCGTAATTTCAATGTAATTCCGACGAAAAAAAAATGACGAAAATATGCAATTTTCTGTTCAACGAAAATTTGATTGTTTTCAAGCGGAGCAAAAAATGCTGGAAAAATGTTCCAAAACGCACTTAAGAGTAACATCCAAACGACAATAGGAAGTACCGACTGACAAAAATGATATTGAACAAAAGAGTTTCGATAAATAATCAAAAATATCACATAAGAACCTAATGATGCTTTAATGATCGAAAAGAGCAGTTATTGAGTACTAAGATATCAATAAAATGCAAAATAGTACATCGTAAATGAGTATAAGGAATTTTTTAGTTTTATTCATTAGTATCATAATGAATGTTTTATCAAACAATCACTTATTCATTTTTTCCCGTTTTTTGTTAATGATATAAATGGTTCTTACAGATGATAAAAGTGATGACTATGACGACGATAATGATGAATGACTTCTCATGAATGTTGATGATGGTGGTGGTAATGATGATGATGATGATGATGATGATGATGATGATGATGATGGTGGTGGTGGTGGTGGAGGTGATGATGATTATGATGATGATGATGATGATGATGGTGATGATGGTGATGATGGTGGTGATGGTGATGATGGTGATGATGGTGATGGTGATGATGGTGGTGATGATGATGTGGTGATGATGATGATGATGATGGTGATGATGATGATGGTGGTGATGATGATGATGATGATGATGTGGTGATGATGATGATGATGGTGGTGGTAATGATGATGGTGATGATGATGATGGTGGTGGTGATAATAATGATGATGCTGGGAAAAGGGTCAGGGATAAAATAAAACGTCACGATTGTAGGTTCTTTTCAATTAAGAGAAATATATACATGTATTATGTATATGACGTCAAGTATAATTTTCTGTTAGTGACGTTTGCTGATGACGCCTTATGTTGTTTATGGTGAATGGTAACAATTGTCGCTGATGCTTAGACACGTTTTTTGACATCACTTGCTGATGACGTATTTTGCATGTGATGACGGTGACGGTGACCAATTTTGCTTATGATGACGTCACAAGTCGCTGATGGTGACCAATTTTGCTTATGATGACGCCGCGGGCTGCTGATGATAATAATTATGCTGATGACAAATTTTTGCAGTAGTAATTTTATGATAATAATATTTCAACGCAAGGCTAAAAAAGAAGATAAAAACGTATACGTCCACTAATTATTATACTCAAGTATTTTAGATATTTCAGCAGATTTAGCAAAATCGAGAATTTTACAAATTTTTATAACCGATAGAGTAAATTTGTAGAAGATAAAGCGAAAATAAACTTATCATATCACTTGTTAATAATTTACGCTAATGTACATGTATTAATAAACCTACCCAAATTACCTCCCTTATCGGATGACCCAAATTACCTCCCTTTATCAAATAAAATTTGTATTCTTACGCATGGAATATGGTTCATATCAAGCTATCAACAAACATTTTGACATGGCAAGCTCTTTGCCCTCTTCATTTCAATTCGACAGCTATTTTAATCAGACGACATAAATTTGAGTAATGATCTCGTTAAGTCTCGATATTCGCGAGAATTGTTCACGCGCCATCTCCGATCAGCCAATCAATCAACACAATGCCATAACACGACAGGTGCGCATTTTCGTTTTGCCGCTGTTAACTATGTCATTCCAATGGTAAGACTATTTGGACCTCCTTCGGAGATCTATTGAAGAGTTCCTGAACTCCCGTGGATTAAATCCAAGCTTCAAAGAATATTAAATAAATTTGGCGAATATTTTTCTCTGAAAGTTGACAATCATATGAAAGCAATTTAATAATTTGTCATGGCGGGAATTGATACTTTCATCGCCATATTCATTTGATCTATAATTGATTTGAACTGTCAAAGATGGGCACCAAACTCATGACGTCAGACGTAGGGCAAGATATTGGTTTTAAAACAAAATGTAGAGTTCTATGAGCTTTAGTTACGCTAAAAAATAACATTGAACTTGTTGTCATGTTTGTTGTCAGAAACATGTATAGGTAGGCAGTTTATCAAACATTGTATGATAAGTAATATTTGTCAAGTGATGATTTTTACACTCTTATCGATGTCTTTTTAATTGAAGAATCAACCAACTTGAATAAATTTCTAGAGCCGAGGATTACAGTCTCTATAAACCACTTTGTTCTGGGAGTTTTCAGTATTTAGGAAAGGGACCAATGAACTACTTTTATAGAGCATTAAGGAGATTTTACGCAATGCCATAGCCAGTGGAAGAGAACAAAATTAAATTTCAGAAAGGAAATGGGTCTGTAAACTGCCCCTATAATATAAGGGGAAAGACCTTGCATTGTACCAATTTTTAAGGTAAAAAGAAAATGGTCTATCGATGGGCTCAAATCTGTAAACGGTCCCTGTAATATTAGGTTAAAAGCCCCTCCATTCCATCTACATTTTCCCAAGGTAACAGATATTGGCCAATTAATGCTCTCGAACCCACGATCTTCTTTTAGTTTAAAGATGCAGTGAATTTTATGACAGTGCCCCTAACCACTCGACACGCTTGCAAATTAAACACACTCAAAGATACATTACACATGTAGTTGACAAAATTTCTCATAATATTTGTGTAGAATTCCTATGGTTAGCTCTCAAAAATTCTAACACGTCAGTCCCCTTTCAAATTCGCTCGAATATCCGTAAGTTACGCCTCATTTGA
Organism: Mactra quadrangularis; assembly: GCA_025267735.1. Taxonomy (NCBI): domain Eukaryota; kingdom Metazoa; phylum Mollusca; class Bivalvia; order Venerida; family Mactridae; genus Mactra; species Mactra quadrangularis. The sequence goes on from CM046310.1 coordinate 1,083,719, forward strand.
AATCCGGCGTTCATGGAACTCCAAATGTTTATGTCGGAGTGATTCGGTCTGTTGAGTGACTGCGTGCGCCATGAAAAATAATCCCTCGCAGGAATTCGCGGAACTTTCTGAATAGGACATTAATCAACCCTGATAAGCCAAATATATGAACAGTTAAAATTTATAGGGGATATTCGATACAAGATCAGACCTCTTTATTTGAATCACATTAAAGATATCAATCTTGATGCTAGATCCTTATCACCAGTGTATATGTAGTGAAAAGAAAATCACGTTTGAAACTTCTAAGTACGAGAGTTTGGGATTTTTTGGATACAGTTTCGCCTCAATGTTTAGAACGCTGAGGGGTCCAGTTTGAAGCGGTCATGTTCTTTTGATGGCGTTTTGATTTAAATAATAGTTGGAATACTTGTTGCAAAATGCAAAATGTTTGCTAGAACTTCTATGAGCAATTTTAGATACATGTTTGCCTCACAAAAAGAACTTAAACGGGTCCGTTTGGCAATCATGTCCTTTGAACATAATAGGTGTTATTTTATTTAATCTAAAAAAATGTGGCAATACTCAAAACACGTAACACTAATGGCTTCTTGTAATTGACTTATTCTTAAAGGGACCACATTTTAACGTTATAAACGTTGTTCTCGCTAAATTGTACCAATAAAATGTTTTCATAATATCGCGGTCTATTTTTAAAGCGTCCTATAACTAAGGGATTTGACTGTATTTGCATTTCTAACGATTTATGTAAATTTTGTGGCAAAAATCATCATTAGATTCGGTAATATATCTCAACATTAACTGTCTGCATGAAGGAAGGGTGCATCTTTTATTTCTCCTGTTAGCAGTATTTGTTTATATTTATGTAAGTCTTTGGCGACATTAGACGTAAATATTATTGTGGCACGAGCTTAGTTTGCAGAATTTATGGAGCTTTAAGTTAAGCTTAAAATTTAATTTGCCAATGTTGTAAGTACTCTCTATAAATTCGTCATTGAAATTGGTTATTAAAAATCCTATCATGCTATCGACAAAATGCTTCCAAGAGAACAATGAGAAAGGGCGGTGCAAGTGGTAAGATGTAAAACCAAGGATCGAGGCTTATTGTTGTTGGAAACCGTGGCTTGGAACTCATATCCCACCAAGACCGATGGAATTCTTCTGAGCAAAGAATTGTTCCTTATATAATCCTGACCTCCATAGGCCACGTCTTGTCCAAAGCCTTACACGAGAATAACAACGAACATGGACTCAGCCAGCAATAAAAACCTATTGGGCAAGAAACCCAATTATACTAGTTCACAACTTTGATATCAAGAAACAGTAAGAACTTGTTTTACGCTTGAACTAAAATATATAACTACATTGTATTAACTATACACAAAAATATCAAATAAAACAGTGAAGTTCAAGATCTGTTTTGACTTTTAAATTGTTTGTTTGTTTGGGTTTTACGGCGCACCAACACAGAAAGGTCATATCGCGCCGGAAGCTATTAATGATACTAATAATTCAAACTATATTAATGATGTAAAATTCTATATCTTATTATAAACATTAATTTCTTTCAAAAAGTTAAGTATAGCATATGATGGTACAGATTCAAAAAGTTCTTTAAGTGATTTTACTTTAAATGTTTGTCACGAATGCATTTAAAATCCTGACAGTCAAGGAGAACGTGTTTAACATTGAAATGCTCGTCACCTGGTATGCATTGACTTTTAAAACAAAATATTTAAACATAATACCTGATAACACGGAGTACCTTCATTGTAAGAAAATTGTTAATTCTTTTATTATTAAACTACTTTTCCTTTTAAAGGGACATTACTGTTTTTGAACATTTTTTTTGAATAAAAAATGATTAATTTTGATAAGCAAGACTTTAGGCAAGACGGTATTTCAAGGAGCCGAAAAACAAATTCCATTGGGTTTGCAAACAAATCTTAAACCAATATTGTGTGCCTGGACTCATGCAAAAACGTATGGTAACGCAATACAAAATTACAACAACCACATAAAATAGCTAGCATTTACCCCCCCCCCCCCTTCTACATGAAGTCGACAGCTTCTCCCTCTACGAAAGAAAGTCGATATTAAAAAAAATCATGTAAGGGTGTAAGCTGTCGCGGTCGGGATCGAACTAAGTGCCTTTGAATTTAAATAATGACCATCACCAATGCGCAATGACTGTTCTATTCCAAGAGCCAAACTTGAAAAATGTTATATAAAACGCTTACATTTCCTTCAAAGTGTTTGCCAAAAGGGTTATTTTAAATAAGTCGCTTAAATGCTCACCTTTCACAATAGGAAAACTCGAGCTAGAGTAAACCGTGACTAACGCAATTCAAATCAAGTTTATGTAAGCTTTCACAAACAAGATGACTGTATATCTAAAGGCGAACCTCCAGCAAAAAGACTCACAAACTAGAGAAAAACTTGACGTGCGTAATACAAAATCAAAATTTACTTAAGTTTTTCACGAAAAAAAATAACTGCGGATCTAAAGGCTTGCCTCTTTAACAGGGTCATATAACAGCCAGAAGCGTGCTTAAAAGTTTGACCTTTGCGTTCATTAATCTTTAGATAAGGGACGATTATTCATCTTTGACGTACAGTACAAGGGATGGTCCGAAATTTTCACTTATTTGAGTCATTTCACTGAGTAATGTGTGTTTAACAAGAGTTAAGCATTTAAAGATTGCAGGAACAACCTAATTTAGGATTCCAAACAAGTCTGAGTTCCTACGAAGAGATGCGTCTCCTTTTTCTTACAGTTTCTGAATAAATTATATAAACTTTAAAGTCTTTATACTACACACAAATCTATGAAAAATTGTTTGGACGAATCTTATGTATTTTCATTTCTCTTTTTCTAATTGTATTTAGTCAAACTAAGAGGCACAGTTTCTAATGTGTTTTGCAAATTTGCGAGTTAAGAAGAAGCCCCGCCAAAAGCGTTGCTGAAAGTTTTCTGTTATTCACAAAGTGTTGTTGGTTTTTGCTCCTTTTTGTGACGACCATTGCTAAAGCATTTGGCAACCTAAATCGCCAACAGATATAAAGTTAGCTTGACTAGACAGTAATGTTTTACATTAAAAAGGGGGGAATTAAAGATGCACACTGTTCTTCGATTTGTTGTACACGTTTTCGTTAATACGGAACTTTTCGGTCATTAAAACGAATAGCGCATGCAATGAATGGTCGAGGTTTCCCGAATGCCTCTTCGTTATGATCATCAGGGTATCCGAAAATACTCGAAGGGCTAAAATGTTTAATGAATTATGTGCAATGTAGTTGGTTTTTCTATCTGGCACAAAGTGCTAGGGAAAAAATAAAATTTCTTTTGCACCAATGCCAATATTAACGCCAAAAAACATCAACAAACAAACAAACCTGTGTTGTAAGACATACCCAAAACTCCTGAGCCAGAAAGACAGAAAAAGACAGAAATTGCAGACGATGTGTTGAAAATAATCTCTAAACATATAGATAATCAAGCATAATCTCTAAACAAGCGTGCCATTAGCTTTTTATCAGACGAAATTGTCAAAACACTTCCGATAGCTTTAATACTAACTATTATACTGACTAATTTTTATCCACGGTGATAATTATTTTGATTAATCAGTTTTTAAAAACTTGAGAGATACTCTTTATTTCGGAAATTAAATTTTATCGGCGAAGCAATACTCGGTGATAACCCTGAAGTCTGTTAATACATATGTAAACAATGTCCGAGTGGAATTATCAGCCATTCGATAAATTTGACACATCCTTATTTAAGATAAAAATATAATAATAACAACATTAAAAGACAGCAGTTTTATAATTCTACCCGGTTGTCATCTCCGGAAAATCCTTTCGATTTTTATTACGGTGATGGGTTTTAGCCGCGCTCATCCAAAATGGCTGACCGGACGAAAAACAACTTTTGCAACGATTTGAATGTGACTTTAGCGCACATTCCAAGCTGAGGTGAGCATCGCTAAGGCAAACTTACAAACACTCAGTGGGAATTTGACTAAAATGACACGAGTTCAAAAGTTTATAAAATGTTATGTATACGAATTTACAAAATTATGTTTAAGCAATGAGTCACGTGAATAAATTTGGAAAGTTTATATGTGGCTTTGAAATTTGAAGATGATTACGCTCCAACTAAAATTTTAATCAAAGTTATAAGATATTTTTAGATATAGGACTGCATGTTTTGTCACAAAAGTTTCGTGAGTCTTGACTAACCCTTGAAAGTCTTATTTTAATCGCTTGACGACTTAATTTGGTTTCAACTTTTCATGATAAGCCAATGCAATAAAAAAACACATCCCCCCAAATTACATGTTTTTGGTTTCACGGTGTTATATTTCATACTATTTATGGAAACTTTATGGAGCAATTAAGACCTGGTATGTGTTGGTTTTGGTATATGAACTATTTTTTGGTTGAAGCTTTGGTTTGGTCAGAGCTTTTCGATGTCAATCCAAATAGAGATACGATTTTGGACAATTATTGTTAAAAATCCATGCCATGTTCAACGATTTTGGACAATTATTGTTAACAATCCATGCCAACTGCAGAATGCACTTCTAAGAAGACTAAGTGACATTTATATTGGGATAAGTTGCAAGTGTTTGCACACGTTTCTGTGTGTGACGATTTCGGTGGATATTCACGTACTGAAAAAAGGAGAAAATGCATGTCTTTGCAACATGATATTGTGGTGCTTTTGTAAATGTTGTTGTTGCCATAAAAATGGTCATTTGAGTTAGGGTGTCATTGTTTTGCTCGTCTCGGCAGCAAAAATTTAAACGATATGACCATAATTATAATACAATATTCGGTCAACAATTCAACTACGTTTACTACATTAGCAAAAGTATGCCGAGCTAAGATGTTTGTAGCTAAAATTGTGCATGTATGCGAATTGTATCAACGCTGCAAGTCCCTGGCTCGCATTAACGCATAATTTAGTCAATTTTTCTTTGCCAATAAAAGAGCTACAAAAAGGGTCTCCATTTGACCAAAATGCAACAAAACATCTTCGTTCAACAACGATTGTCATGTACTGCGAATTTTAGTCCACAAAATGCAATTCCGGGGCGTTTTACGCTTCGATGTCAAAGGTCACATAGTTAACGAATTAGGAATCATTCGGGCTTTATCGCTATCAAACTTAAAACTTGTTAAGGTCATTTTAATCAGGTAGAGGCATCTAAAAATTTGTCAATTTTGAGATAAAGTTTATACTTTAAGACCAAGTATACCTGTAATTTCTGAAGGATGATACTCTGGTTATCTTGTGATAAATTAGAAATCTACAAGCCGTTTCAAAGTTGGATGGCAAACTTTGACGTTTGTTGGATGTTTTTATTTAAATTTTGTAAAGGTAGTGTGTTGATTTTTGTTGGGTTATTACCGAAGCAACACACTGTGTTTGTCATATCACGGCGGCCAGTCAACCTGCTCCCCGTTCCTGAAAAGGCTAAATATCGAGGTATAACCAGTTTCAAGGCACATACTTCCGTCAGAGACTGAAAACTACCCAGTCTGCCCTACATGATTAGAATCAGTGCACGATAGAATGGAGAATGGCCGTAGAAATTATTTCATGATCAAACTCCATGAAAGCATGTCCTGCTTTGGCATCGAACCGTCTACCAGCCCAGCATGCTACCGGACAAACTACTGTAGTTTTGTAGCCAATTTCATTAATCTTTTTATTTGAAAGAACTTGGAGGCTTCGTACATGGAAAAAACATAAGTTGAGGTGGAGCAACCGTAGTTTTTGTGGACTTACTAACGACAATTTCACAACGCAAATACGCCGAAGTAGGCGGAAACTAATATTCCAATATTTTGGTTTTGTTAAGTAGAAATATTTCATATTTATTTTTCATTAGAATATTTGATACTGATAATTTACGAATGAAACCGAAACTGAAATAAGGCGAAAATGCGAAAAAAATGCGAAATAAGGCAAAAAAGGAAAAAAGGCGGAATTCACCGAAAATAAACGAACTTGATATCGTGGACCAAGATTTTGGAACAGGTTGTAGCCTACACAAATTTATCTTATTTTCTTCACTTGAATATAGTTTGGGCCCTTGACTTTGTTTGAGTTAAAATTCCTCAATCACCCTGATTTTAGGGGCTTGTGCTTCTAATCCCTGCAATGTATTTATATCAAAATTGGGTATTTCGGTAAACAATAATACGAATCAAATTTAATATGGATTAGTTGATATACGTGTTTAGAAATTTATGACCCCGCGGATTTACGAGCATTTTCACTGTTTTTATAAAGAAAATGCAAAGAAAAACTGCAAATTAATCGATGACTTCATGAGCCCGATTTCATAAAATCAAATTTCAATGAACGAGCAATACTTGAGATTTATGATTGTTTAAACACAAAAATCGAAAGCAGTTTTTATATAGAAAGGTATTCAAGAGATTTTACGCTTATTCCACGACGATCGCACGACTAAATGTGTCGTGAGTATGTTGCATGAATTTTGTCGCAGAAAAAATCTGAAGTTTCACTAATATTGCAATGTAAGATATTTAATCAGTCGGTGAAACCGATCAAAACGTTTACAAATTAAACATTTTTTAAGGATTTTCCTGCCATGGACTTACGAGGATTTTTGTCGTACGTTTTTTTTATTTTGGAAAGACTCATAAAAACATAGAATAAAGTGGGCAAGTATATAATGCCCAATGATAATCATAAGCTATTGTGGGCACTACAAATCTGAGTCATTGGCCTCTTGTTTTCGAATGCAGCTGTCCGATTCCGAGTAGCGGCAATTCATTCCCCTTCATGAAAGCTTGTCCGATTTCTTCACAATTTTGGAAGACAAGACCTCGATACCTTCAGAACCTGGGCAGCGTATTATCAAATATCTTACGATAATATAACAATATATGATAGAAAGATTTACGACGAAATAGATCGCAAGACCGTTGATAATACGGACCCATAGAATCGAAATATGAAAGGCACGAAATTGATTTTTTTTTTACAAAAATGTATACAATGTAGTTGAATGGACTTCAAATCCCATTCTCAGCCACTAATCAGTCTGAGAAAATTTAGTTATTAAACAAGGGTGCAAGAGTGTCGGCAATTTTCTCACCGAAAAGTCAAATCGTTGTATTTGCGTATTTACATTCTGGTGGCAGAAGGGCGTTGTCCTGTGTCACAGATGGCCAAACTCTGTACTAAGTGCCATCCCTCCGGACACCTATGTCCATTCAATATGACGTTGCTAAGTGACCGATCATTTTTGACGGAATTCCCGATCAAAATATCGGCCGAGTTTTAATAAAAATCGGAAATGCTTCTTCTCACTTTATCTTACCTAAGTAATACTAAAGACCACCTTCCGTTTTGTGGTTAACGATCTGACCGGATTTTGGACTTTAGTAACAATCGGTAACAGGTACACGAAAATGTACTGGGAGTGACTGGGAGCAAGGGTTGGGATAAGGAGCGTTAGGCAATGCTTGTTTTTAAATAAACAACAAGGGCGCGGACATCCAAATTTTCATTGAACATCGATTAAAACGTAAACTTCATTCCTTCTCTTTCTGAAATTTACTTTCAAATTTATGCAGTATTCAAAATGAAATACATGTATAGACAATCTTGTAACATTAAGTTGATGATCATGTGAGTTTATTAATGAATTTATTAACAGATTAAACATTACAAATAAAAAAGTTAAAACAATTATTTCTGAAAAATGGCGACGAAACCTAAAGTTATTCACTTATTATAATCATTTTCTTACATATTTCGTCGAGTTAAGCGGAACAATGATTAACACACAAAGTTGTGTATAAAGTCTACACTTAATTACTTTCACTCACAGACAAAGGGGGACAACAAAACATTGGTCTAAACATAAACTAACACAGTTACTTCCCTTGTAAAGATTGTGATTTTTCGACCTAATGCAATTAACTTTTTTACTTATTAAATGTACATAAAAATTCTCGAGAAATTAATTAAAATTTACATTGAAGAATTTCACTCATAAAGCTGTATTGCATGCCCCTTCCAAAAGGGCGCGGAATAAAAGTGACAAATGTCTATAAACATGACATTGAGCTGTTACGGCGGTCACATACTTAGTTTTAAAAGGGTTTTGTCATTCAAAACTTTAGTTTTAGCACCGGATCCAATCAAAACATGATAAAAAAATAAGATGAATCGAAGTTTATAGCAAAATTTCAAGTCTTCGAAAATTCCAATTTTACTATCAAAATCAAAGCACTGAATGCACTGTATTTTATATGTACATTTTTATCGTAAGTCAATCAGGAACTTCCGGTTTATATATAGTTTCTCCACTTCCTTCCAAATCATCACTTCCGGAATCAAATGATGACGTAGCCATGACGTCACTCTTTGAATCGTGAATGTCACTACCTTCATGCACATTGTTTTCGTCATAATACACCGCTGCAGAATCACTCAGCATCTTGCTGACGTCATTTAAAACAGAACAGTCGTTCTCTGGTTTACATTTGGGACCACAAAAACTTGCGCTGACGTCACAACAACGACACATTGCGTCATGAATATAACACACGAATGAAGCATATGTGCAGCAACCTTCGTAGTTGCCACAGCAACCCCAATCGGAACCTTTTAGGTTCCATCCATTGGAATTAGAGCATTGTTCTGTCGAGTTTGATTGCGTCACATTTTTGATGACGTCATCTTCTTTTGTGTCGTTATAGTTTGAAATATTCAATAAATACATCCATTTTGCTCTTACGTCACGTTTATAAGCATGTGACGAAGCTGTTGAATAAGCAGTGACGTCAGTGTCGGCGTCATCATAAATATTGATCTCTGAACTACTGCCCCTAACGTCTGTAAAAAAAACAAGAAAAAAGAAATGAATGGCGTCATCAATAGGCCTAATTGCGTAAGACTGAACTTTAAATTTTCCTGTTAAGATCACTAAAGCTTTGTTTCAGTGACGCAGTTTCTACAAGTATTAATTTAATAGCATTTCTCCTTTCATAAATTAAAACACTACAATTGCATTTTATCTTAAAAAAGCATGAAAGTAACCTTATTTTAGTATAAACAATGAATAAACTCACCATCATCAGACGCCGATACAAGGAATGTAAGAATTTTTACTACGACAACAACTACAGCAATTTCCTGACCAAACACTGTAGTCTTCATTGGTACCTGAAGTCGAAAATAATTGTTTTATTGTAGAAAACATGAGATCTGATTTCAAAGAGATTATAGTTACTGAAATTGACTGTATTGCAAGAGTTTCATGGGGCTTTCAGTTCACAGAAAGTAATAACCTTGGCCAACCCGAATATCTTACAATCCCAGCTTTAAATTTAAATACGTTTCAGCCTTGCAATTTTTATCCATTATAATGCAACAATACATGAAACGCTATTACGTTTCGAGAGCTTTCGACGGCTCTGGTCCCCTGAAATCCTTATAAGACAACATCCTGGTCCCTCCTATCAGTTGTCTAATGGCCCCTACCATTTTTTGCAGACTCACCAATCACACCCTTAGATGTGTTGCATTATGATTAAAGATTTCGTCAAATTTCAAGCCATAAGATTCTAGGCCAATCTTAATTTTGATAACTTACAAGTAATTCCAAGAAAAGAATACAATGAACATATTGTCGACCTACCTTTATTTCTACAAATCATATATCCACATATTATGTTTTTGTCCGAGTTAGTCATTCAGATAAGACTTCAAAAATATCAAAACATTTCACAAACATAGTTCACAGTCTGTTTATTTTACGTTTGTACGTGCAAAAAATCACTCGAAAATTCAATAAAAAAGGTTATCAACATCATTCGGGCATCTTCGGTAATTTTCGGCAATTTTCGGCAAATTCCGTACAATATATCGGAACGCTATGAAAAAGTACGAACAAATCACGGACATTGCCGAATGCTGATAAGCAATGCAGAAAACGTCGATGGAAATAGTTCATGCATTTGATCAGGGCGAATGTTTTGAATTAAATTCAACCTATATTTTGACGGTACGATTATTTCTAATTCGTTCGCCCTCTTTTCCAAGTTGTTAATAAAGTTACGTAAAAATAAACAGCAGGTTTTGTAATGCTTAGGAATTCTGGCTGAAGCCATGCATGGTCTGAATTCAGGCCAAGGGGATGGGTTAAATTTTTAATGGATAAAAAACATGCGATTTTTACACCAGAAACGCAAATGAGAAATGGTCCGATTTTTTCATGAAATCAAAACATTTTTCTTAATGTTACTTGCAACACTTCTTGCCAAGGTGTTAATGCACTTATTAATATGCATGTGCAGGAGATCTATGCCAACCAAAATGTAACATTGGATGCGCTTTGAAACTATGAACCTTCGTAAATTGAAGAGTTATTTTAGACTACTTAATGGTGTGGTAAAAGTGCCATCAGGGTTTAGTATTTTTTGTGCGTCACATAATAATCAATCTACATTAAATGGTCAACTAAACGCGGTAGTATCCCTTAATTGTATATGAATTATGTATATACATGTATACGGTATGATTGAAAGTTAAAAAAGGTCACATGACATATCCCTGAGCTTTGCCATCTTTGTTCAATGAATCCAAAATGGCGGCCAAGATGGCGGAAAATCGCTTTTCAATAGCTGAGAACACACATTTTTTTCCACAGGCCTAATAGGGCTCCTGGTATCTATCTATTGAACTCCCTGGAGTAGTTTATTCCATTTTATGTACTGGTGACAAATGGAGCAACATAATTATGCCAACCAAACTGGTACCAATGAACAGGTATTGTAATAGAAAGGAAGTGATGAAACTGCATTTTTGATAAAGGAAATTTACTGTGCTCCTAGTGTGGGCTTTGAGCCTGAAACTTTTTTATCACAAAGCCTGTATCCTACCACTGGAGCAAGTCCAACTTTTTGTTAAATTCGAGCCCTGGTTTAACGCCAGGCGAACACATTGTATAGATCATATGACGGCGGTCAGTCATCCAACTCACTGTTACTGGAAAAGTTAAATCTCTGGATTTAGCTGTAAAACAACTACTAAGTGCATACTTTTGTCAGTGACTGACAACTGCCCTACATAATTAAAGAATCATTGGTAGGAGGGAGAATGGCCGTAGAAATAATTTTATGACCAAGCTCCAGGAAAGTATGCCCCCCAGGGTATCGAACCTACAACCCCTTGATCAGTAGACTAGCTTGCTACCAACTGAGCTAGCTGGGCTACTCATTGGCTAAATTCGAAGACTGCCACTGGACATGCCCCCTGTATACAGGTTTCTAAACAAGGTCCTTACACTGGACCACTGATCTTTCTACATACAAAAAAAATATCAAAGACCAATTCCATGACAAATTTTCATTTTATTTATCTGTATAAAATTCACAAAACAAGTATACACATAAATATACAAAATATATAATTATGTACATCATACAAATCAAGAATTGAAATATTCTTTTATAAAATTCAGATGAGAAATTTTCGGAAGAAGGAATTTCTGTATAAAACATTTCCTCCTTTAGTGAGATAAAATGAGAGTACAAAAGTTACAATAACATTGATGAGAGCTTTATAAAAGCTTTTAAAAAGTTAGAAATATTATTAAAAAACTTCCTTAGAATAGTATATGTGCTTTTGTTGTTATGCTATGAAATAATGGGGCGAAAATTAAAAATCCTTAAAATTCCTGAATTGCTTGGTTTCAGCAGTTTTTATTCATGAAAATAGCCCCTTTTTAGGTTCCCTATATTCTGAAAACTTATACTGATGAAATTATGAACTCTCAGAAATGTTGTTTTTTTCACAAAGCACAAAGAAACTTTTACCATAACAATGAAAAATGTGTACGAAGATGAACTTAATTAAATCTATATTGCCTGTCTTGTAGCAATAATGTCTACCGCACTATGAAATTCTATGAAAACTTATCCCTGCAATTTAATGCATAAGGTTGAACATGATTTATGCATGGTCATTATAAGGTCTTCTACAAACACAAGTTACAACAACACAATCAAGTATATATACAGTATAACCTCTCTTGAACAACACCCATTGGGAGAGACTAAAATGTATTGCTGTTAGAGATTGTTGAATTGCAGAGGTTAAATTCAATTAAAATTACATCTAAGGGAAATATCAAAAACTGTTGTTATGCAGAGGATTCGTTCTGTAGAGGGCCGTTCTGAGATTATACTCTACCATTATTCTCAATAAATGTAGGCTACATGAATTCAGATTTAATGTCATGAAATAAACATTTTTTTCCTTTAAAAATTTATGGTGGTCAGTTCACCTAACAAGTTTTTTAGAAAATAATTTCTCAGTAACCAAACCAAACATGCATATGGCACATTTCTTTCTCAATGAAATAAAAATCGACACTAAAAACTTAACACTAAAATTGACAAATCTCCCCTTAAACAAATACTATATCTCTTCAGACTCCATCTCCCAGGACGGTTTCAAAAATTGCACCATTACACCAAAGTTCTTGATTATTTATATACAAAGGGAGACAAATCAAAAAAGAAATTGTTCTTTGAGATATATTTCATACAAGAGTTAACACCCTTTTCACTGATACAAATTTGTTCAATTATACATGAATTAAAACCACAAATAAAGAAATGAAATCTACAATAATATTGTACTTACATAGGAGAAATTTAAAATAAAAAATAAAAAGCTCAAATTCGGGATCAACATAGAGAAAGGTCCCTGATATCTTAACTTCAGAATAAAGTCTGGAAAATGTCCACTTTTGTAATTTTGATGGTTCAAGCGGAACTTCACTGAATCATTTTTAAAAAATCACAGGAGAGTAAAATCAAGGATGCTTATTTCTGAAAGCACCAAAATTTAAGGGGAATCCAAATGCAGATTATACAGAATACTCAACAAGAATGTCATGAATATGGTTAAGAAAAAACTCTTTGTCATCAAAATAAAAGAAATCTATGATTTTTGGGAACAAATTTTACAAAAACTATAGGCCTACTGATGAAAAATGGTTTCCAAAAAATATCAATAAGCAAAAATTTCATCAGGCAGAACAACAATAACAAATGCATGACAACAACGGAAACAACAATAGAAAAATTGATATGATTACGTTCAATATAAAAACAATACAATTTACAATGTCAGCGTTGCCTGCATGACTGTAGTAACTCACTCTTTATAGCACTGCACTTACTACAGTCTTGCGGGAAACCCTCCAATGTATATACATAAAAATGGTTTTCATTTTAAAATACTTAATAAAAATATAAATATGAAACATTGAGTAGAAGGCATACGGCTTCCAATTTTTCATGATAAGGTTTGCTTTAAAAAATGTTGAGGCTACGATTTGAAAAATAAAACAAAATGTATTAAAGACTATATTTTACTACTAAGAACACAAAATCTGACAAATTGAAAATACAGGGTTAATTCCTGAAACTATAAAGTTTTACTCCTTGGAAAAACGAAAGCCATTCTAAAGCGCTGGCTAAAATATAGAATTAAAAACTGTCTTAGATGAACAAAAGCCGTAACCATTGCAACACTGGCCAAAATAGGCAATTCAAAATTTACGCAAACATTTTGTACAAAACTTGATTTTCAAAAATTCATTTTAATTTCCTATAATGAAAGATGGCATGTTGAACAAAAGCAATAAGAACTGAAGCACACTGGCCAAAATAAGAAATTCAAAATTACACAAACATTTTTACAAAATGTATTTCTAGAAAATCATTCTATTTTTTCTCATAACATGAAAGATGGCATGAAGTTGACATAAGCAGATGACTTTCACCTGAGAACGAAATGTTTCAGAAGCTCCTTAGATTTATTATAGCATAGGTTTATAACACCTGAGAATTGGGCCCTTTAATTTTCAGAACTTCGTATGACCTTACCAACTCTTAAATCATTTAATTTTATATATTTAACATCCCTCTCATGAACATACATGTAAGCTGATCCAGCAAGAACCCTACAAGGGTCAACTACCATCAGCTTGGGTATTTTCAAAATTCATAAAAAAACTTGAAATTAAAATGATACAATTCTTTTTTATATGTCCCTTTCTGGTCCAAGTCCCCTGTACCCAAACCCATACCGAGTTTGGGTACTTGCAAAAAACATAAAAAATGGATTCAAAATGGCACAATTCTATCCTTTTACATCCCTTTTCCATCCCAGCACCCTAGCTGTATCCCCCCCCCTCCTGTACCCGGTTAGGGTATTTTCAAATATTAAAATAAAACATCCAGATTTAAAAAGCAACATTTCTTGTTCATACATCCATAAATACTGAGCTCTACAAACACAGTTGCCATATCATATTCCACTTCCATTCAAGATCTGTCCCATAATGCATTGCAATACTAATCATTGCAAATATTATGCCAAGGTCAAAGTTCAAGGTCAAAATGTCCTCATAATTTTCAATGAAAGTAACGCTCTGACTTGTATGTTCTGAGCTCATGAGCTCTGTATGCCGTACTTCTTTCTCCGCCTTTCCGAATCTTCATCCAATACACGGTATAGCACATAGCCGAGAGTACGGCCAGAATTCCACCGATGGTTGCTACGTAGAATGACCATGAGAGCTTCCTGAGATTTGGATGTTTAAGCCATGATCTGTCTGTGTCTGCATGAGTTCCGAAGTAAATCATAGCAACTGCTATAAGTACGACTGAAAAAAGAATAGATGGACACAATGTGAACAGGTTAGTACCATGACATATACAACTTTTATAAAATAATCATAAGCAGAACCAGCCGGGGGGGGGGGGGGGGTCCAGACCCCCCTAGAATTTGGAAAATGTACCTGTCCATTAGTGTATTTCTTGCATGTTAGTGATTTTTAAGTAGTATGAAGTAATTTTTCTAGGTGTTTCACATAGATTTAATGATTATCTAGCTTTTATTATTAGCATGTTGCATTTTTTTCTGCAAAATGTGTATAATGTGGTTGTGGTTCGAGGTTCGGACGCCCCCTAGAAAAGTTTGGACCCCCCTTGAAAAAAATCCTGGATCGGCCCCTGATAATTGATTTTTTCATGCACCAAAAAACCAGCTTTATACCAAAGTCCAAAATTGAATTTTACCTTCAGGAAAACTGACAAGATGACTATTAGTGAAAATCACTATTGGCTATTAAAAAAAGAGCCTTCCCAATCTATTTTTTTCTGACCATTGACCTAAACGCATGAGTTTTTATCTAGATAATGTTACATACTAAGTGTTTTTTCGAACACAGCACCCATAAAAAACAATTCAAAACAAAGGGAGGTAACTAGGTTCAAACCTTCAGAAAAATATTCTCATCTACTACATTAATTATCCCCCTTTCACATAAAAACAAATCCCAGAAATAATATAGCCAATGGTAGAGAAACAAATGGTAATGTAACATATTGTAATGGCTTTTGTTGAACACTGTCCTCATAAGAAAGAATGTAAAACAAGGGGAGCTAACTTGGTTCAAGTCAAAAGTAAAATACCCTCATTGATTAAATTGATTATCTCCCTTTGATATGAAATTTAAAAAAAAACAAATAATACTTACATGTAAGATAATTAGATAAGCAAACAAACAGAGCAGCATATCTCTGTCCTTTTTTAGGTAAACATTTCAACAATAGAAGTATACCAAATAGCACACAACATAGTGACAGTACCAAAGCTAGTGTTGTCAGAGCTTGAGTCGTAGCAAACCATCCTGAAAAATAGGAAGTCAAAAACATTTGTTAATAAACGTTGATTTATTGAAAATTGTAACGAGTTTTACAATAATGGAACGGTTGGTTTTGGTCATTTTTCTTGTGGAAGAGGTTGGAATTGATTTATGATGCCAAATGATCATAGCGAATCTTGTTTCAACATTTTTAGTAATTTACCACTATTTTGAACTCTATTGGAGGTGTCCATACCCATTCCTAGTTGTTCTGTTTTCAAAATTTCCATTATCGTAATAGTAAAACTAGTGTTTATAGACTATTTAATTCACAAGGTATAAACTGCTCATTTCCTGGTTCAATTTTCGTATGTCATATTCTTAGCTGTCAGGGGTTAGCTGTTGTACAGAAGTAATTCAATTATCCTAGTGATAATATGGTCCCATGATACATATTCTGAATGATCATAAATACACCCTAAACCTAAAAAGGGGCTGTAGAACAGCATGCTGACCAGTGAAATTTCAGCAAAGGGAAGTTATCCAATCGAAATACACTGAATTGTGTTCTTGTAAGAGTTGTGTCCCTTTGTAAGTAAACAAAACATCTTACCTTTCAGAATATATTTTCGAATGGCGTCATATTCTCTACTAAAAATCCACCAGCAGCCATTGTAAGTCCTTCCAAAACTGTCCCTGTTATCCGAGTAGCCAGCGAAACAAATTTCCCAAAGACCCAGTTTTTCCAACTGAGTCTGAACAATCGCTGCTCGGTTTTCGGGTTCGATCCAATACGGTGTTGAGAATGCCAGAACAATCATTAGACACGAAAATAAACAAATAACAAAACCTAAAATCGACCACAAATTATCACCCATCTTGTCGATGTTATTTCTGAAATACGATTCTATTTTAACTCATTATTGGTCATACCTGTCAAACGCTTACTTTTTGGAAGAGTCCATTTTCTCACCTGAAGGGATGTAAAAGTTACACATTCGGTCGGTTATTATATAAATGCGGATACAATTACGTACATGATGTGAAACCCATTTTGTACACAAACGGGCTGTAATAATAATACGAGACAACGTTTTCAGATTTAATTTAAAAAAACGAACAATCTAAAAACTTGAAAAACATTTGATACAAGCAATGTCTAAGTCTAACAATACAATAAGTAAGTAAAATATTTTCGTGACATTTGTTATGACAATATTACAAACATGAACTCAACATGATGAGTATTTACAGATGGACACCCGACCAAGTGGGTCTATATGTCACCAACTGATTCACATGATATGTGTGTATATATATAATATAAATTAAGCTTAACATCACCGTATATCCGTAAAAATAAGGACTCGTAATAAAGTTTGACTTACCAGGCAAAATATGATATCGTATGTAACCATAGTCTAAACGACGATAACAATTCTGTCAAACGAACAAATTTACCCCAAAATTATGATAAGTAACATTGATGGAACGAATGCTCAATCTCAAATATACATTTTCGCGCCGTTTAACAAATTCACAACGGCTTTCAAGTAATATACAAAAAATTCACAGTGCACGTGCTTCACAGAGAGTTCGTGAAGGCACGACATCCTGCTTATTCCTGATAAACAATGTACTATATCTATGATGACCTGAGCATATACTGACCTCATTCTCGTTCCTAGAGGTTATCAAGATTCTTGATACTAGTTAGATCGAGAATCTTGATAAACTCTTGGTACGAGAATGGGTCGCAACTAGCATTTTGGAGCAATATTGTGTTTTATGAATTTGCGGTATTTATTTTTTGCAAAAAAATCCACATTATTATATGTATTTTTTTATATAAAAACAAAATATTTACATAATTTTCAAGAAATCTACATCTACCAGTTACTGGCCAAATTCAACAGATTGAATATTATTGCCAGGTGGTTGCGTAATTTTTAAAAGAGAAAGAAAAATAGTTAAAAGTAAGAGTATGTACAATTTAAAAACGGATAAAAACAATGATGCAAGGATGAGACTAGATAAAGAGTTTGGCTAGTTGATCTTTAAAATCCTCAACAGAGCTGACTGATGTAATGTCTGGAGGGGGACTGTTCCATTTTTTTTATTGTTCTGTGAAAGAAAGACTGTTGGTGATGAGTTGTAGTAGAGTGAGGAATCTTGAATGCATGTTCTTGTAGATGTTTAGAGCGGCGGTTGATGGGAATGAGTTGATGAGTCTTGTTTATAGCTATTTGGTTAGTGTTGATCTTATATACTTACATGTTATAACGTAAAGTTAAAATACAGAGCTTCGGACACTATTAGCATAATTGAAATATTTAATAAAGGGAATTAATTCGTACAGGTATATTTAACGTTTTTGTACGAGTTATTTCCCTTTGATTACAATTCATAATATTTTAGTTACCTTAACGGCTTATTTAATTAAATATGCGGATTTTATTTAATCTGTACTCGTTTCTCGCGACAATAGCCTTCGCTCTTTTACATTTAAATCAACCTTTAAATACAACATATTGTACCTATAATTAATTGTCGCAAAAATGTGTTTATTTACCCGAGCAAAAGCAAATTTGGGTTAAAAATACTGAAAATCGACCGCACCCCTTCAAATTTTATTGATTCGTCCGCATTGTTGACAAATTCGATCTACATCGGATATTATCCTTAGTGACTCACAAAATGTCCAAGATAGTGTGGCGCTTTTACCTTGGTTGACCCAATTACAGGTGTGACGACATTTTTCAAACATGGAGAACGGGACATTTGCTATGTTTTCTTTGTGCTTCGCCATTTTTACAATGGTGATAGCGTTTGCTAGCCCTTACTGGGTGGAAAGTTTCGCCAAAGCGGATAATAAATTCGTGAAACTCGGTCTTTGGGAGTTCTGTTTCAACGATTACACGTTCTACAAAGATTACAATGGAAAACGCTACCTGGGTTGTTGGTATATATTTTCTACGGATGCCCGACCCCTTTGGGAATGGTTGTCACCCCGTGAGTATTTTTGATTTCATACTTAAATAAGTCGATCTCCTGTTTTTAAACTAGAGTTTCACAGTAATTACACTGGTAGATCTTTCACAGGTATGAAATGATCGCGACACAAAAATACCGGAAGTGACTAATTCAAGGATTATTTACGATATGAAAGTAATACCAAATCATAGTTTTAACACACAATTGTTGATTTGTATGATTGTGTATTGTAGTTATACAATGTAGTTTGTTTAACCAATTAACAGGTGTGGAAAATGCCATACCTTGCTGATTAGTACAGGTGTGTGATGACTGACACAGGTGTTTAATGTAAACAATACAGAAAACATATATCTGCCATTTATTAGTATTACTCACAATTTCAAAAATCCTCACTGATTAAAGGCTTTGACTTCACTTGGTGTGACTGTCATGTGATAATAATTAAATGCCTGCATGGTGACGGTCAATTGTGGTTAAGATCCAACCTTTGGAATGACCCTGCATGCATATCTGGAAGTACTTCCTATCTCATCTTGGATAACAAAAAATATTAATCAGAAGTGCTTGTTGGAATCTGAAGTAATGGTTTCCTTTTGGGTTTTAACTTTGGTATTGATGTACTCATTACAAGTTTTGAAACATATATACTAAAAAGGTGCTTTGCCGAACTACATTACTACATGCTATGAGTTTAGGTAGAAGGCTGAAATTTCTCTTTTGAATGTCCCTCCTCCCTTCCCAGCTTTTTTTGAGTTTTAGATAAATCATTCAATCAGTACAGATCAAGACCAATTGTTTCAGTTTAAATTGTATGTAAAGTTATAACCTTATACATATTCATGTTTATAATTTCAGCATGGTTTATCGCATGTCAAGTTTTAGTGAGCATTACTCTACTATTCCAAGTGATAACGTGTCTCATAGCTACTTTTGCATACTGGAGATGTCTGCCGAGTAATTTAAAGGAACTCACTTATCTGGCCTCAGCGTGTGTATGTGCGCTATGTGGTAAGTAGCTGATTTTACCAAGACATCTTAACTGTCTCATTATACTATTTTAAGTACCTGATTTTACTGTACAAGTGTTAAAATAAACGTCTTTCTCAACAATTTTCAGTCAATTCATGACAAATTAATCACCTAACCTGTTTTGGATTAAAGTCAGACCATGCCCTAGCTTAGCCTTAGAAATTATCAACTTCTCAACAAATTGGTTCATATTTTTTGGTACTTACTTTGAAAGGATGTGATTCAATAACTTGCATCTGAAATTTGTTCATAAATTTGAAATAATAATTTGATGACATTCCTGTTCAATATTAAGTCAAATATTTTACTTAAAAACATGTTTTAACAAAACAACATGAACTATTTTTCATAACCTTTACATGCTTCGCCTGTGCTAGTAAAAACCCAAATTCTTGGTGGACCCCCCCCCCTCCAGGAATCCTTTAAAGATTATTTATTTAATGAATGGTCTAAAGTGTTCCAAATGCGACTGTTTTACAGGGGTATAAAACAAAAGAACACTTTTTTTTAGAAGCAATCTCTCTAGTCACAATGATTTATGAATAAAGAGAAAAGGGTTCCAGTAAATGACTAAACTTAACATATTTTGTGTGTCAAAACCATAATTGTACATTTAACAAAAAAGATATTTAATTTTACATTTCAGTGTTGCTGATCCTAATCGCATTAATACTGTTTGGAATACGGAAAGAAGACCGAGGATGGATGCCCCGCCCTGATCAGAACTATCTCTCGTGGTCGTACGGTTTATGTTGTATATCGGGTTGGTCGTGTTTATTCGGAGCCATACTCTTCTTAAAAGCTGCAAGAGGGGACATTGTTAAAGGCTACTGATAAATGTTTTTAAGTATCAAAGGGACATTACTCTTCATAAACTTTTTACTTATAAATGGTCAAAGGGAGGAAACTCCATAGTAGTCGAAGAGCGATAATTCTATATAAATTAAGATAGTGAAAAAGGGAGGAAACTCCTAACATTTAAAAGGGAGAAAACTCCATACCATTCTTGTATGTAAAGCTATATTTAACAAATTTTTAAAAAATTGTTGCCCTTAAACTGTTAATGTTAAAGGGAGATAATTGTTTTATATTACTTTATATATATACATGATTACTTCCCTTTGATAAACAGACTAAACTGAGTAAAGGAGAACATTCCATCATTCATGGAAAAAATATCTTATATAATTATCTTTAAAATGGATGCAATATTTTGACCATTTTGACATTATTTGTAAAATGAACATCTAAATATCGCATTTTTATGTGGTTGTTTTCAGCTGACATTTTTTAAAAATGATTCAACCAGAACTTTTACATAAAAATATTTTTTCATAATGTACGCAGACTTCTGATCGCACTCTGTCCATTGTCTTGTAATTACATTGGTGTCCAAAAGTTTCTTTACACTTATTAAATTTTGATATTTTGAAGTATACTTTCATGCATCTTACATGCATATATTAACCCGGGTCGATCGCACAGTTGGTAGTGCGCCGGGATTTTGAATCTCATGTACCGAAGGGGGTACGGGTTCGAATCCGACTCAGGGAGGTTATACCCTTCATGAAAATTTGACAATAATGTAGATTTTCCTCCATTGATTAGATAATATAGAGAAGTTTCCGGCCTTGTGGAAGGGTAGGTGAGTACTGGTAATAGACAAGGGTCCAGGAAAGCTAGGTTAGGTGCACTGGACACCATAAATGTGTTGACACTGCGTAACGCAGTAAAAAAAAATATATATAAAAAGTTTCACAACTAATATACAGTTTAGCGTTAACCATCAATTATGTTCTATATGTATTACAAATACAAGTTAAAAATACTGAACAAGATGTGTTTGCAATAATTTTTCAATAAAATAATCAGCTAAAATATGAAAAAATACATGTGTTAAGAAACTTTTGGACCCCAGTGTAATATCATATTTTGTATATATTCTCTCATTTAATGACATGTAAATAGATAATGCTTTTATATATTTTTTTATTTCTCTCACATTCTCTATTGAAGCCATATTTGCTTTTCTGTGAACACAAATTTTTCTAATTCAGTATGAATGTTTGGCAATAAGATTATAACCCGACTGCTGTAGTTTTGAGTTTTTTCATAGCATTTGTGTTTCTAACACATCTGTATAGCCAATTTCAATACAAGTTTTATTTGTAAAATGCTCTGAATAAGTGGGTCAAATATCCATCAATGAATAATAAAAAATCAAACACTGCATTGTTTAAAAAATGTGAATCTGCTTTGCTATCATACCTAACATGTGTGACGCTGTTTGAAGTGCTTTTCCCTAATTTCGTAAATTTTGCATTAGATGCAAACTATCTTGTTAATACAGTGTGATAGCAAAATTATGTTTGACATGAGCAATATATAGACAAAAAAAACTTAATTCAGTAAGTTCTATTTTTAGGACCATGAATTTGATGGTCTTAAAATTTTTCAATAACATAGGTGGGTTTGGGTTTTACGGCGCATCAACACATAAGAATGATAAGACATAGCAGAACTTAACAATACAATGTAATGTAAATAATGAAAGAAAAACAAAGTTTTGTATCATATCTGTATATTTTTCTGTCATTTTTCTCACAAAACAAACATTTTTACATTATTTTATACATTACATCATGTAATATTGTACATATATAACATACACACTATATATCATTTTGTAATAAAGAGATCCTTTTTTATATGTAATTAAATAATATTCTGTAAAGTTAAGGTATCTTGTTTTCATTTTTTATCTTGTTTTCATTTTTCCGATCTGACTTCGAGTTTTATAATTTAATTTAATTAAAATTTGGAACTTGAATTTATGTTTTTTCCAACCGAGGACCATTTGAACCCCATGCATCTTAAACAGAATATTTTGTTTTTGTTGGGTTTAACGCCATAGCAACACATTGTATATGTCATATAACGGCGGTTATTCAACCTACTCACTCCTCCTGGAAAGGCTAAATCTCTGGATTTAGCTGTTAACCAACTACTAATCATTGGTAAGAGGGAGAATGGCCGAAGAAATAATTTCATGACCAAGCTCCACGAAAGTATGCCTCGCCTGAGATTCAAACCAATGACCCTCTGATCAGTAGACTTGCATGCTACCAACCGAGCTAGCCTGGCAGCATCAGAACAAAGTTATTAAAGCTAAAAAAGCATGTTAAAAAACAACTTGCAAGCAGGCGACAGAATGGTCTTATACACATTTCCACTATAGATCGAACAGAAATGTTGAAAAATAAAAATTTCCAACAATATGGAAATTGAGGTACTTAGTAGTTTCGTCATGTATAATTTTAAAAAGCTAATGTCCAGAGAATAAACACCTTTCCATGGACAGAAAGTATGTCAAATAACTGACATGATATGGATTAATAAAATGTCAAAAAATTAGCTTCAAGCACCAAAAAAATTTTACCCTCATAAAGAAATATAACATTGCAGAACAAAATACAATAAAATAAATAAGATTCATATGGCATAATGAGAAAGTTGCACAAGCGTTACATAATAATTTTACATTTACAAGTAATTTCATGCACAAGTAAACAGGCATGAAGTTTTACAAAGATTGAAACACAAATAATCCAATGAAAAAGCAA
Organism: Mactra quadrangularis; assembly: GCA_025267735.1. Lineage (NCBI taxonomy): Eukaryota > Metazoa > Mollusca > Bivalvia > Venerida > Mactridae > Mactra > Mactra quadrangularis. The sequence goes on from CM046310.1 coordinate 1,107,090, forward strand.
TGGCAATTCACATGTTAAAGTTCATTCAACTTTCAATGGCACATACATAAATCCCACTGATTTAAATACTCACTACAGTTCTTATGTACTCATAAGCAATTTTAATCAGCAGGGTTAATGTATGCAACACCGACAGTGGAATAAAATTTAACAAAATGAACGAGAAGGTGAACATTGTACCCAATATTTGTTTGATATTCCTCTTGCATACAAACAGGAACATTTATCCATTTTCAACAATGATGGGTACAGAAGAACTGAAGTGAATATTAAAACTAGTGGGGTTAACATATGTGCCACTGACAGTTGAATAACATTTAGTCATACTTGAGACCAAACATTAAAATATAAAGGAGTCCTGAGAATCGCCCATATCTGTGGAGAAAATTAGGGAGAAGGGACCCTATGGGACCCTGGCAAACAATATTAACAAGAGCAGTCCAAGGACAACTGGGCTCAACTATTTGGGATGCTTTCTAAACAGTCGAGCTAAACATGATGAACAAAAAAAATTGCTAACACCTTCAACTCAAAGTAAGAGTTTGTCTGGTTCCAAGTCGAACTTTAACATAAGTGGTTAGGGGCAGGTAATCCAAACAAAATAAAACTGTCTTCAAATTTAAATCAATCGTATATGCCTCAAATTAAAACTGTAACGACTAACACAGCAGCATGTTCACTAAAGACTGTTAGCAAAAGTTACAATAAAAACTCAACCCTAAGACAACTCAACCTGTGAATAACTCAACCTAAAGTTGGAACAACTCAACCTGTATGTAGGGGATTGAGTTATCTCAGGTTGAGTTGTTTTGGGTTGAGTTATTCCGACCCTAACATTACAGAACCTTTTGGAACGTTCGGGTTAATTGAACAAGCTACTGTAACATTGAATGAAACAAATTTGGGTGTACCACCACTAAATTGTTTTCAATAATATCATCAGGCATAACTTCAATAAAAGTGTTTATAAGCACATTAAATGAGGCGTAGCTACACTAAATCATTATGTCACATATATACATGAGGCAAAACACCACTAAATTGTTTATCACTCACTTGATGAGGCATAACAACACTAAATAATTTTCAACAATATCTGGCATGACACCACTAAATTTTAATTAGGTGAAACATCACTAAATCTTTATGACTGGCCTAATTCTTTTGCTTTTAATGTGGCAGCTTCCACAGCGTCTATTAGTGAGGCTCTAAACCCGCCTCTTTCTAGTTTATGCATGGCGGCTATCGTAGTACCACCCGGTGAACAAACTTCATCTTTTAATTGTCCCGGATGTTTGCCTGATTCTAACACCATTTTTGCTGCACCCTGCAAGAAAAAAATAAAATTGCTATCAGATATATATATATTCTTTTTAAACCATAAGAATGTGGGATCTTGATGTTTTAAACAATCTGAAATTTATTAGATATATGCTGACAACTATAGCTTTATATTCTTAAAGAAACTTAAGACAATTTCATTTAAAAACACCTATTTCTTTAAAAACAAAATGAAGACATCTATTTTTTAAAATTTAATAATTCAATACGTGTTAAGGATTAGCTTAATTACGAACAATCTAAGGTAAGGCGTGCTTGTGGCTAGAGCTGTCACAATACGCCAAAAGCTTATTGCAAAATATCAATACGCTAGCACCATATCGCAATAGGTACATTAAAATCGTCGCCAGTACATATTGCCTCAGCTGCGTATTGCAATATACCGGTATATCGTGACAGCCCTACTAGTGGCTGCTGAGAAATGACCACAATTGGAGTTGACACAAAGTTAAACTCAACCCAGAAATAAAATAATTAAGATTAATTATTTGATTTACCAATAAAGTTTGTGCTGCTAATTTGATAGCTAAATCTCGAGGTAGACCCATTTTTACACCTCCATCTGAAAGAGCTTCTATAGCTGTGAACGCCTGGAATACAAAAATAGGTCATAGGTGAAATTTTGTTAAGCTTTTATGATGTAAATGTTCCAAATTTTCAACACCATGAAATCATTTGAGGACCACATGAAAGATTGGATTAATCCAAATGTGTAGCCTCGTTAAATACAGTTGTTATAATTAATTATGTATAGTCTGACAGAAGGTCAACCTTATTTGATTTCTTAGGTAGTTTGAGGGATACCAGTTGCACAATGACTAAAGGTAAAAGCTGTAAAGTCTTTGAATGAGCATCAACATGAAACTTCTGACAATCAATTGCAAATTTTACTTTTTTAGTTTTACAGTCAAAAAAGGAGTAAATCATTAAACATTTAGGCTCACAAGTGGATTTTGAAAATTGCAAGTAACTTTTATTCCATCTTGCAAACTTTAGTGATTTGGAATTGCTGCAAAAATATTACTGTTTGGGTCAAGTTGGTATGAAAACAGCCAGATAAATCAGTGGTCTCGCAACTACATGAATAGAATGATTTTAGCTATTTAAAAATTGAGAAAAATCACTTGAAAGTACTAGTTTTTGTTAAATTGGAGCCCTGCATAAAACAGACAAAACTTACATAAGCAGGACCACTCCCACTGAGGCCAGTCACAGCGTCCAGTAATTTCTCTGACCCTGGCTCAGCAATACCAATACATCGTAATAATTCAGTCACTAATTCAGTATCACAGTCTTCAACAGCCTGACCAGGGGCTAGTACTGATGCTGCAGCTTGTACCAGGGCTGGTGTGTTTGGCATTACCCGTATAACTTTGGTCCCATCAGGTAGTTGCTGTAAAATTAAAAATATACAAGGTTATGTTGGACTCAGTGACAGTGCAACCTCTGCAGAGCCATATCCAGGGTAGTTAGAAATAGCACAGTTAAGGGCTTGACACTAATGATCATCTGATTGCCCTTGACAACTTACATTTGATTTTGGGCAGGTTAAATGGTAGTCAAACTGGGCAACCTAGTTTAGAAATTAATGTCAAGCTCTGCAGTTGGTAGCATACTACGATTTTGAACCTAGCTTCATCAAAGGGTTTGAGACCATTGACTGATTATACCTTGCCATGAAAATTTACCAATAATGTTGATTTTCCTTCATGTAGCAAATGACAATATAATGCAGGAAAAAAAATACAATAATATATCATGACATCAAACTATTAGAGTTTTATATAAATTTAAAACTATCATAATAGGCTAGTTATCTACCTTTTCTATAGTTGCAATGGGTATCCCAGCTGCTATGGAAACAACTAGTTTCTCCTTGGATACTGTTTTAGATACTTCTTTTAAAACAGGACTGACAACATTGGGTTTTACAGCTATTACAACCATGTCACTCTTCTCAACAACTTCTTTGTTACATTGCGTAATGTTAATTCCTAAATCCTGTAAAAAAACAAAGTAACATAATAACAGGGCTAGACATTAATGCAGTCTATGAAATTAGTGGTTGTCTGATTGCTGGGGATAACCAAACCACTTCTTAGTTTGGGCAATCAACATTTTCTTTTGGGCAACCAAATTCTGCAAATAAGATAACAAATCATAGTGTTTGCTCTTTAAATAACCAGTTCGAACAACCACTTTCATATCCTAATTTCTTAGAATGATTGTCCATTTGCCCCTGATAACCTATTTTGCATTCCAGCAACTTGTTACTGCTAATTTACATTTAATTCAGAAAAGTGAAATATATAGCTGATTTTCCAAATGGACAACCTACTTTAAAAACTAAGTTCTAATCTTGATTTATAAAGCAATAGTCCAGTGGTAGAAGGCATGCTTAGGAATTGAAAAGTATCTGATTCAAAATCTACCAGGGAAACACCTAATTTCCTAGAGCAAAAATATTAACATGTTTGTAAAAAAGCAGAGGTCCGCAGGATAGATTGGGTTGGTCCAAATGTGTAAATAAAGACTAATTATTATTATCATTATTACGATTATCATAATTATCATTATTATTATTATCATTAAAAAAGATATTTATTAGTGAAAGGGGAGCTAAATCCTGTTTGACTAATGGAATATTTTTAAAAACTAATCCATGAGCAATTGTCTCCCTTTATTTATTTGACACTAAGGCCACAACAAATTGATCATATGTTCTATGGATTCACTCGCACCTTAATTTTGACGATTTTTTACAAAAAAATATTTTCATTTCCTCGCTTGCTCATAAAAATTTGGTCAAACCACTATATAAAGCAACTGAATTAAGATTTTTTAAAAAAAATTTTCTTCGCTCGCTCGCCCCATTTTTTTCTAGAAAAATCTGTAGAACATATATTCAACTTGTTGTGGCCTAACATTGGGCTACAAAATTTGTTATTTATTTTACTTACATTTTGCATGAAATTAAGATTTCTTTCATCAGGATCACTGGCGAAAATATTTCCTGGTTTAATAACACCTGTAAAATAAAGATAAAGTTGTAATAATATCATTTTAAATAATTTATGACTTAAGTCACTTAACCAATGGGTTATATCATCATCACTATCATTCATCACCACCATCACTATTAATATCATCATCGTTATCATCATCATCAGTTAGCATTTGTTTTTTATTTGAACATAGAATTTCTTTGGAAAACATAATATCAGGCAGAAATTTTCATTACAAAATGCTCATATTACAGTATACATAGACAAAAAATGAATGAATGTGAAGACAACAAAAACTAAATGTCTCAGACAATAAAATTTTTATGTCATAGCCCCTTATAGTTCCTTTTTACACAAATTCACTTGGAAAAATACTATAGAAAAGTTTTGCTATAAACTTAATAAAATGACTACCATGCTTCTTGCAAAATAATGGGATTTTTTAAGATAATACAAAATTACCCATAGAAAATTTCTGTAAAAAGCATGATGATGCAACTTCCAATGAACTTCACTCCACACAGTTAATATTAACACCATTTTATTAGCATAATTGACACACACCAACACATGCTGGGCACAGGTGCAATTAAGACACAATTTTTCTTCTTATTGTATATAAAGAGAAATTGTGTCAGGCACCTGTGGTGCTGAGGTGTCAGGGTTAAATCGTAGCCCCTTTCCCATTAATGGAAATTAAAAACATGAAAAATATTGGAATATTGGTAAAAATAATGTTAAAGTTGCATCAGAATCCTTGAATTCCTACCAGGAAATAGTCATAGTTCTAAAATAAATTGGGAGATCGAATAAAACCCATATGTACTGAGGCAGCACTGTCTTGGAATCGAACCCGGTTCTCCTGACAGGTGGTATGCCAGAAAGTAAACCATGTGGCTAAAGAGTAAATCCGCCTGCAAGTCTGTTTAAAAACACTATGTAGACATTCCCAATCACACAGTCACCCCAGACTCAGCTCAGACCACCATTACAACCCCCTCCGTAATTACTACCCCCCCCCCTCTAGACACGCCCTGGAAAAATCTACATCTAATATTAATGCAAACACACGTTGAACTAAGATATAATTAACATACATCTGCAAATGAATCAATTAAACAAAAGAAAGTCATTGAATTATTTATTAATTAAGGGTTCATCAATTGTTGAAATTGAAAATAACAATAAAGTGGGTGGGGTATGTAAACAAAGCAAAATAATCCAAAAGTTCCTATTATTATATATGTATTTGATTAGATATGCATCAAATATATAGAAATAAATATGAAAAAATATAAAACACTCACCAAAATAGGCATTTAGAATGAAATGAAAACAATTTCCTACCCTTGAAATAGCCTTTTTGTTGTGAGCCCAAACACATATTCAAACTACTTTTTTCATAAATCCAAATGTTGATAAATGATGTTTATATAATACTTAACAATGTCTTGTGCCAAGTTCTATAAAAAATATTTCCAAAAAGTCATTTTCACATTTATCTCAACCCTGTCATTACATGTTTCCACTTTCTGTTTTTGTCACAGGGGCTCGATGAAATTTTCCTTCTTATTGTATCTTCATTATAAAGAATTTAAAGGAAAAAATCATCAAGCCCCTGTGCGCAAACTGAGCGTGTAAACATGTGCTGACAGTGTTGTGATAAAATAAGAAAATGACTTTTTGGAAAGATTTTTGTGGGACTCTACACAAGACATTGTTGACTGTTATATAAACATCCTATATCAACATTTCGATTTATGAAAAAAGTAGTTTGAATATGTGTTTAGGCTCACAACAAAAAGGCTATTTCAAGGTCAGGAAAATCTTTTTATTTCATTCTAAGTGCATATTTTGGTGAGTGTTTTATATTTTTTCATATTTATTTTAATACATTTGATGCATTTCTTACCAAATACATGTATAATAATAGGAACTTTTGGATTATTTTGCTTTGTTTACATACCCCACCCACTTTATTGTTATTTTCAATTTCAACAATTGATGGAACCTTAAATTGAGCCCTATACAAAAAATACGGATGTCTCAAACAGGACACATTTATAGATTGGTGACCCAAATTCAGGACATAAAATCAGCTGTTCGGTGTTCCACATGTGTTGATTTGCATATTTTTTAAAACACTAATCCGATTAATTTGACAAAAGAAAATTAGTTAGAAGGAAAAAGAAGACTAAAAAGTTACCTACCCGTACTAATAAATCCACGAGCCATGGCCTGAGCCATTCGCCCTGCACCAATAAAACCAACCGCCATGTCTGGCGGAATTATGCTTTTTGTTTGTTTTGAAGCCATTTCCTCACCGAGATAGACAGACTTTCCACGAGCAAACTTATGAATATTCAACGAATTAATTAGCCGATAATTGGTCAGCGTGACTCCGGGGTTGGCGCTATCCGAAATCACCTTCGGTTTTAGCCTGGTGCGCGTTCTGCGTTTATCTACTCTAAATAGCCTCGTTTCGAGAACCAGCCGTAATATGATAAAGTTTAGCTCCGCCCGGTCACTCAGACAGCGCGTGAACAAACTGATGCAACGTATCATCAGCCCGTGTTTTCTGCTATTGCAATTTTTCCGTTATTTTGTCTGCTGTTAAGATAGACAGTGAATATTTCCTATTCTATCTTAGTTGTTTAACAAAAACCTATTCATCTGTCATACGTTTTTAGAATTTATTTCAAAACATTGATAATGATTTTTTGCCTATATTTATTTATATATTCAATTAACATATTTTTTTATTCATTTATATGCAGTAAAATTCTTTCACGACCAAATTTTATCGCTTTATTGAGCGATTTTTAAGTCCCAAATTCTTTAATACAGAAGAGAAATGCCCCTATCTTATAAGACTAGTTTTGCTTTTAAGACGTATACCTACCATCCATTTAGATGGTCCCTTGAATAGAATTTGACTGTACATTTTAATTTAAAATGTATATCAATAATTCATATTTAATTTTCAATTCATCATTGCACTGCATAAAAGTTTTGAATTTTCAAGTGAATGATTTTGATACATGTTCTTAAGAATTTATTGCAAAGCACCAAAAGAATGAATATTTTATTGCCAGTGGTTACAAACAACAAAGCCGTCTGTGGTTACAAAATGATGCAATCATTTCATCATTTTAATTCTGAAGGTTTCTCACCTCGCTCATCAATTTTTAGATGTGACACAACTAACCTACAATTCGGAGGCAGAAAAACTAGAGATCTAAAAATTATGCACCATGGCAGATCTAGTGGGGGGTTAGGGGGTTCCGGACCCCCCCCCCTGGAATTTCCAAAATGTACCTGTCCATTAATTTAATTTAATACATATTTTATTCAATGAATAGGATTGGATACTGTCCATTAGAGTATTTCTAAACTGTAAGTCATTTTAAGAAGCATGAAGCAATTTTTTTCGGTGCTTAACATAGATTTAATGGTTATGTAGCTTGTATTACTAATATGTTGCATTATTCTGCAAAATGTGAATGGTGCGAAAGTTTGGACCCCCTAGAAAAAAATCCTGGATCTGCCCCTGTGCACTGTAAACAATTTTACTAAATCACCCAGGAGCTAATTAAAAGGTGTAGGGCTCTATAACATTTCCATAGTAAAATAATTACCTTTGAATACCAACACCAATATATTGATTTTTTGTCACATAACACTTTTCCGTGAACCCATAGTTTTACAGTACCCAACAAAAGTATGGAGGCATTTTCACTTTGTAGGTCAACTGAATAGTTTTTATCTAAAATTTGCTAACAGTTTATTTTGAAAAGTGTTTATTTTTTCTTTATTTTTTTTTTTGCATTATAATTATAACTTCGACCACAAAATAGCATAAAGACTATGTTATGGAAAATAATTACAATATGTATACATGGTTTTGGAGGCTTTAGGATGTCAGATGCTGAAACTTATAAATTTGTTGCATTCATGAAATTTGTTTTCATTTTATCACTAAAAATACTTAAAATATATTAAAAATAATGATTCTACAGAAATAATCATCAAAATTCAAGAATTGTAGTAGATTTCTTTTGTCTCCAAACTTTTGGTGGGTACTGTATATAAGTATAGTCTGTTAAAGACAGCATGAGACATGGTGAACATTGAATATCAGTCAGATTTGTCACAAGATTACCAATTCGACCTACAAATGTCATGGCAACCTAGTAAAAACGTTTTATAATCATCATGGTTTTAACTTTTACCAAAATTTTCCATAGAGATGTATTGAGTGACCTTTAATGAAGACCACCATCCAATCATTTTAATAAGTTATTTCTCAACAACAGAAACCTTAGTGTTAGTCCAGCCATGTTTCTTACATTAGTCCACCCGGCTAGCTCAGTTGGTAGCACGCAAGTCAACTGATCAAGGGGTCGTGGGTTCAATTCCCAGGCGGGGCATACTTTCGTGGAGCTTGGTCATGAAATTATTTCTACGACCATTCTCCCTCCAACCAATGAATTTTAATTATGTTGGGCAGTTGTCAGTCACTGACGAAAGTATGGGCTTATTAGTTGGTTAACAGCTAAATCCAGAGATTTAGCCTTTCCAGGAGTGAGTAGGTTGACTGACCATGGTTATTTTACCTATACAATGTGATACTACGGCGTTAAACCAACAAAAACAAAACAAACAAACAAACTTACAATAGTCACTTTTCACAAAAAATCTTACGATAAAAATCATTGTAAGTCAAGAGCAAGAAACATTCATATTACATTTAGTTTTTGGCCAATCAATTCCAAATATTATTCAATTATGTAAAATATTTCATACATTATGAATATCATAACTATCATAGTTATGTTTATTATCCTTCTGACTTTGAACTGCAAAATTTACGAAATTGACTTACGATAACTTTTTTCGTAATAATTTTTGTGAAAGGTGTGCAGGTTAGCATATTTCTCAAACTGTCTGTTGCGCAGTGGCTTTACAGAATAGACGTTTAAGTGGCTCACAGGGAGCATTGGGCTTACCTAAAAAAGGAGCAGTGGTAGGACGCACAGTAGGGGGTTTGAACCCCATTAGGGGCACAGGGCAGTGCAAATTTCCTTTTGCGAGAGATTTATAAACAGTTGTTTCACTTCAACCAGATGTAAATAGGTATTGTGAGGGTTCACCAGCTTAAAGGCGATTTCAATGATAAGGAATTATCATACAAAATTGTAGAAAGTATTCCTATCATCTAAAGGAATGTCCAGTAGACACAAAATACTTGTTTAACAAATTTTATGCACTAGGTCAATCATTACTTAATAATTAGAACAGTTAAAAAAGTTATTACAAATTTTTCCATAAGCAAGGTCAATGATGATTTTTATCTTGTCTGCATTTCACATCATGGAAGAAAACCGAAAGATGAGTGACCTTGATGTAGATAGCCAGCTGTACTTCAGAATTCCTGACTGATTCATAACAAGTCTGAATGAAGTAGAATTCCCAAATTGCTAATTTACATCATTACATTTAAAACTATGTTATATGATTACAAAACATAATATTTTCCATTCTTTAAATCATGCGATTCATTTTGCATGGATTATATTTATAAAAACTTTATAAAATAGTACTTTACATAATGAATTAAAAATATTATGTTTTGTAATCAAATGTTTTTCAAATATATTAATGACAGTAAATTGGCAAAAGGGATACCATAAAGCTAAGCTGTCTACAAAATTTGTGGGTGTCTGGTTGCCCGGGGCAACCACTTTTAATTCGGGCAACCAACAATTTTGTTAGAGCAACCAAAATTCTGCAAATGAGATATATCGCTTGCTATTGAAATGATCTGATCGGACAGCCACTTTCACATCCTTATTTCCAAGACTGCTTAAAGTTTTAAATTTCATTCCTGTGAACATTTACAAAGCATGCACTGTATTCACATGAAAAGAAAGAAAAAACAATCAAATTATGACAAAAATTACAGAATTTATTTCTTAATGAAGAATCAAATCAATGCAAAATATGAAACTTTGTTGAAAAGAATAAATGAAAGAAGAGTGACTACTATGATACACTAAATGACATCAAATGAAATAACATAGATAGATAATCCAGGGGTGTGGAATCCCTATGCCTGAATTGTCTAACTTGTACATTTATGTATGTTGACAAGTCAAAATGTCTACCCCACTTGTCCATGGACAGGTTATATGTTCTAAATGTACTACTTTGTACATCGAGGGTCGCTCGCAAGACTGTAGTAACTTGCTCTTTAATGCAATGCACTTACTACCGTTTAGCAGGTAACCCTCGACACGTAACACAGCAAAGTTTAATAATATGGATGTCTCAACGCTTCAAAAATGATCAACAATGAACTATTTTTTGTCTAATATTTATGATTACTAACAACATGTATTTTATATGACAATTTTCAATATTTATTTTTGAGCATTGAACATCTTGGCAAGTGCATTTTAAGGGTTGCCCACAAGACTGTAGTAAATGCATTGTGTTAAAGAGAGAGTTACTACAGTCTTGGTGGCAACCCTCGATTTTGATCCCGAAAAAGTTGATTTTTAGATTTCACTCTTCCATGGACTAGTGGAAAGAACTAGGAATTCAACACCCCTGGATAAATATAATGATTCTATAGACACATAAAAATGAAATTTGAACACAATTTCTACCAACTGGCTTTAACTTTGGCCATACCGAAAAACAAATTATGTTAAGTATTTGCAGGGCCAGTAGGATTTCGACCCTTAAAACACACAATTTAGCATGGCCTACTCTAAACTAATAACACTTAGTATGTGATTCCCTAATCAGATTATTTATTTGAATAACAATCAATTTGGTCACCAACCAGTATAAAGACAGCTTGTACATTAATAAGCAATAATTAATTACAATATAATAATATTTCGCGTGTTAAGTGCAAAACCGTCGTATCTCAACATAAAAAGAGAGAGTTACGACTGTTTTGCGCTAAACATGCAATTTATAAACATTCAGGTTTCAACAATTTTTCACTCCATATTCTTGAACCTAAGAAAAATACATACGCCTTGCTTGACAATGCGTGATAAAGAAAACATGTTTTATAAAATATATTCAATTGTTCACAATAAATTCGTCCATGAGAACTTATGTGCAAAGATGTCATAGATTTGACTCAAAGAAAACATATATTATGCAAATTTAAAGTCGATAGAAAAATATATATAATAATCAGCATAAATATTACTTATTTAAAGTTTTGGATGCAACACAAGCCAACTCAAGGAGCAAGCAACGTAAGAATTAATTTCATCGATAAACTAAAATATATTCTTTTCCTTCAAATTATATTAAAGAATTAAATATGGGTGCCCCAATTGGTCAGAATTGAATCAACCAGTGTTGTTATTTGATCTAAGAATTTATTTAGGCGTAAATAAATCACGCAAGCTGCTAAAACATCATGAAAGTTGAAAATACGATAAAAACAGCCTAGAGGTAAAAAAAATATGAGTACACGTTAAAAAAATCCCGGTTCATTCTAAACACATCACAGATATTGTCAAATTGTTTTCAAAAAAGTTTTCAAGTTATGTAGTAAAATTGTAAGTGTAACAAAATAAGGTGCAGTTATTAAATGAAAAATAATAGATACAATGAAAATGATAAATAGAAAATTCTATTAAGCTAATATTGATAAAACAAACTATTTTTTTCTATCTAGTAACATTTTAAATTATTTTAGACCAGTTTCTGTCACCCGCTTTAAATTGTTCTAATATAATAAATGTACACCCAGAAGTGAAATAGTCAAACAAATGAAAAAATAATCTTACGAAGACCTTTACCAATCAGGGGACAGCAAATGCTATTTACAAATTGATTGCACTAAAAATGTTTTAACCATATGGGAAATTTTAATTGGCAATGAAATAAGTCTGATGCAGGATGGACAATTTCAAGCAAAAGCACTCCCACCAATTAGGAAATTGGAGTTTTGTGGAATTAGCTTGGACAGCAAGATCAAAGTTTATTGTGTACAAATGACTGAGATATCTTCAACATTTTAACATTAAACTAATTTTTGATAAAGGAAGCCGTTTAAAATTTTAGACAAAAAATATTTTATGCAACATTTGCACGATAACCATTCCGTCCCTCTATTTCTATCAACCATGGGACAATTGATTAGAATATTACCATAGAAAATAAATTTTAAATCAAGCAATATGATGGGTCCATTAATATAGCAACCCCACATAAGCCTGTGCATACACTAGAATTTTTGCTAATATCGATAAAAATCAATAGGTCTGTAAGATTTATCAACAATTAAAATAGTTTTCTTTGTTTAATTTTTTTAAGTTATACATTTAATGAAAGCTTATAAAATTATCTTTTTGATGATGTTTTAGAGATAATGATCGATAAATTAATCGATAAGTAATTAGTGTTTATTTATTGACTAATTAAGTCATAAATTCGGGGGCGCTTAGTCACGCTTCACGGACATGGGTTTATAACGGTATACTTCTTTGATCACGCACTGCCGCGTGATTTTTCAAGTTATATGTATAAAATCACGTGACTAAATAGTGATTGGATGGCTCTTTCAAATACGGGTTGCCGCTCTTTCATACGACGAAAAATACGTCTGCAATAAATGGTCAAAGTCAACGATGTATCACTCGAAAAATACGCAACTATTTCAGAAGCGGCATACATCATTGCAATCGGCATTGCATAAGCTTTAAAATGATACCTTTGAATAAAAAATTGATAAAGAATTGATGATGCGCCGCGAGTTAAAAGACGTCGAGGTCACCCGCCTCCCGCGCGAGGAAAAAAATAAACAAAGGGCCGCCATTTTGAAAATGTTCGATGCGATAAAAATTGCCAATAATCGACGACTACTCACTTAAACCTGTGTTTATTTAATCAATATGCATGAAACCTCTCAATCAATAAGCTAAGTAATTGAAATTTGTTTCAAACACGTGTATTACGAGAGAAAAACGTCATGAAAATTCGAGTAAAATACCAACGGCCACATTTGTCCGTGTCAAATATTTATGAACTTATCAACTGTTAGTTTGCGAATCATTTATCAAAGTGATTGATTAAATATCATTATTTTATGTTTTTAAAATGAGTTTGACGTACAAATATGCCGATTGATCTGAATTAAAGCTGTATTACGAATACGACGGTACCCGCGAAATAGCACATTTTCGGATACGGCCGTTTCGGATGAAATATTTTTATGACGGTTTTACTTATATATATTATTTTTTACATTGTAAATATTGTAAAAATGATCACATCTTGATAATTTTAAGTCACACCAACTGATTTGACAAGAAAACAACACAATTAAAATTGTGACGGAATATACAGAACCTAAAGTTCAAGATGTAGTGGGCACATTTATTTTGAAGTTATGAAAAAAGAACCAACTTCCTCTTGTACTGAAACAAATAATTATTGAATAGGAATGAATTTAAAGACATTAAAAAACAATGAAAAATATTTTTCAGGATACAAGCAAATAAAGAAAAGACTACGGAAAATCACTCAGTTTATTTATTTAAAACATATCATTAATGAATGATTTATGTTTAGTTGACAGCATTTAACTTAGGTGTATTGAAAATCAATACAGTTTTTTTTAAGTTACGCCACTTTCAAAAAATTCTAAGCTTTTACCAGTTAAGTTAATACTTATATTTTATATTTATATGTATGCAGATATACATGGTTCTTCCCAATATCAAGAGACTTATATAGCCTTCATCCCAATAAAACGATAATGCTATGATGGCATTCATGAAGGCTATTAAAAGTTTATATGCAATACTGCGAATTTGTATTTATAGACACATGACTCTTCCTACTTTCTCAACAGGTTTTTTTTTATTCCCATTTCATCATTTATGTTAAATTTGACACAAATAGCCTCATGGTTCAAACTTAAACATTGAATACATTTGTGATACGTGGTTGTTTGAGATGTAGACCTGACAAATAAACATATCTCAGAATTTTGCAATTTCCATGCCAACGAAAGTAACTAAATTTTTAAAAAATCCATACATTTCCATTAATATCTTAAAAAATATATCAGCTAACACAGTTTTAATGGAAAAAATGAATTCTGCATGAAAAAATACATAGGCATGCTAAATTTTAGGAAAATTCATGGAATAATAAGAGTGTAGTACATTTTTTACCAAAAAATTGTCTGTAAAAAGTTCCGTGATAAGCCTTTTGGTTTACTATATGCGTAATGGGAAGAAATTCTAGTATTGGGGCGCATTTTTCACCCCTTAAAAATGGCATAACTTTAGTTCTAGAAGAGATATCCTTACAATTTAAACTGTTCTACAAAGCTTTCATCAAGAGCTTTTCAATGATATAACTTACAATACTATCTGACAAAAAAATAAATTTGGTCTGGGGTTGCTAATTAATAGTTCAAGAATGAAAGTCGACCAATCATAAAGCCTGTTACTTTTAAAAATCATCCCCCTTTTCAAAACTGGTCACATTTTTCGTAAGATTTATTAAGTTGAAAAAAAAATGAAATTTATTGAAATAAATCCCAAACAAAAGTTGAACATTTGAAAATGGAGTTGAACATTAAACAGGTAATATACAAATCAAATATTCCCAAGGTAGATATCTTGTGAAAAACTTAATTCTGGCAAGGATAGTTAATGGATACCAAGCGAATGAACAGTAAGATGATTATTATGAAGATGGTTATGAGTTAAAAAATATTATTTCACTTAGAAAATTAAGCGACATTTTAGAAAAAAAACTATATTTATAACAGTAGACAATTCTAACATAACCTATCATGAGCTGAATGAATTTACATCAATGCAAGTCTAGTGAGAGAGAATTCAACCTACCACTTCTAGTATTGTTAGATATCATTCAACATTCAGTGATGCATGTATGAACTCCACTGATTTAAATACTCACTACAGTACTTACGTACTTATGATCAAAATAGATACCAGTGTTTGTGAACAGGGCTTGATTAACAAACAAAAATCAAGCATTTAAATCAGTGGGGTTAATGTATGCCCCATTGACAGTATTATAAAATTTAACAATACATTTTAATTTAATATTTCCATAAGCATTACCAATGCAATGAAAAAGGTAGTTTACATGAACATAAAATGAAATTATTCAAAATAACATCAATGCAAATCTAGTTGAACTGAATTCAACCAGCCATAATATAAATTGCCCTATAGCAAATTACTTGAACGATCAAAAAGAAAGAAAGATCAATCGTCAAGCTGATTAATGCCAAGGTTATTAACCATACAATGCTTGGAGTCACTAATTTCTAAACAGACGTAGACAAGAGGAGCTAAAAACAAGACAACACATACGTATGATATCTATGGTATTAAAAAATAATTATTTTTAAACATTAAATGAATAATATTTTTTCAACTTTTAAGATACAAAAAACAACACAATATCTTGCACCAGTATACAATTAAAATTCCCACATAACGTCCGTTTCATACCTTACACAGTTACACATACATTTAATTTTTACACAAAACAGTCTTCGCCTTAACCCAGATGCTCAAATCAAGTGAAAATTGATTCGAGCTATTGAAAATTACTTAATTTCATATAATACAGCTATTTGATGATCTGGCGCATCTAATACAGAAACGTTAGAAATCCATGGTGCTTTTCACAAAAATTCTTACGATAAAAATCTTCGTAAGTCAAAAGCAAGAAACATTAATAATACGCTCATTTTTTGTCTTATCAATTCTAAATATTATACAAATTGTGTAAAATTATGTATACCTTTTGAATACCATATCATAGTTATGCTTATAATCCGTCTGACTTTGAAGTGCTAGTTATATGAAACTGATTTACGATGATTTTTTTCGTAAGAATTTTTGTGAAAAGCATTGCTGGCAAGTACCTGTAAAAATTTAAAGGCGAAGACGAAGACTGAAAACAGGACGTATACGTTTCACAAACAATCTAAATTTTACACGCACAGACATTTAACTTTTAACGACATAAAGAGGTTAACACTGTAATATATTGAATGTGCTGCCTATCCCGTAATATATTATACATATAATAACAAATATGACCGAAAAGTGATTAACTATAAATTGAGATACACTGAGATCCAAGTTTTTTTTCACATGTAATTTTTTCATATTTTCTATTTATATTGCAAAAATTATTGCAGAAACATTGTTATATATTTTTATTGTATAATTATCAGTGTTCTTGGTAAGATTTTGTTGAATAAGCTCCAACTGAAAAGTAATAGGCTTTCTTGGGTGTCCGGGGCAATTTCTTACCTTTCTATTTTTTTGCCAATTTTAACAAGCCTTTCGGTCTCTCTAACCAGCAATTTGGGTCAGGAGGCAGTTCCTAATGAGATCACTGCTTATATATGAAATAACATAGATGATGGCTCATGATTAATTATATATTAGTTGTGAAACTAACACCGTAAAGTATATTGCAAAGCATCAAAATTTAACATGTGTAAAGAAACTTTTGGACCCCAGTGTTTTTTAAATTTGACTATTTTATTGATAATTGCAGTGAATGCCAAGACAAAAATATTACATTGAATTTTAATTGCTGAGCTCGGCAATTTTCGCATTAACCCACTAGCCTAAAGCCTGGGGCAAGCCAATATTGAACCAGGCAAGTAAAAAATAGTCAAAACATTACTAAGTCAATATTTTTGAGGCAATCAGATTGAATAAAGTGCTGTGACAAAACATTTCTATTTGACAAGAAGATTTTTTAGTTTGACACCAGTGGCAAATCAATTGATTGATAATGCAAATTGTTTTAATTTAAAAAATACACAGGAATTATTTGTTAATTTAGCAAGCACTTAAGTCAGTTAAAAAACTCAGGTATGTAATAAATACGTTTTAATACAGTTTCAAAATAACTTTCCCAGATTTAAGCGATCTTGAATTTTCACTCGCACTTTCCAGTATAGAACATCAGAACATGGTTAATTTGTTCCCAGATTCAAAATTGTTGTGTCACACGAAACTAAACAAATCGAAATAGTTCATTCCATAGACTTTCTTTCATTTTTTGCCCTGCCCTGCAACATTTGACTGATACCACTTTCTTTTAAATATATCTCCCTAGAAATTCCTTGAAACACATCCCAGGATTACTATTAACAACAATTCAACAAACTATTACACATTGTTTTTTAAAAACAAACTCCCATTGTTAACACGCAATTCCGAACTTAGGTCCTTTTCCGATAAGAATGTCTCCGAACGGCTCATCCTGGTTCACCGTAACGACTTTATGCTTTTTTAACACCAATAATGTGTAGAATTTAGATGTGACTTGTTTACGATTCAATTTTCTCGCCATGTCTTTAAAACTAAGTTCATCGGTATATCTAAAACCTTGATCAAGGGTATGTTGCATCTGTTCCGTTCTTTTTGTCCATCTTGTCTCCTCTTGTTCTTCATTTTCTGGCATCTGGTCACCACCTTCAACATCTTCACCGAATGACTGAAACAAAACAAAACGTCAATAACACTATGAAATTTAGCCATTTTTATGCTTTATCCAACCCATGTCTTTTAAAAGCCTCTCGAAGATTCCAATAACTATTTCTTGGATTAAAGAAGTCTTCCTAATATCTCAAGTTAAACCTTTTTCACATGTAAGCAATACCAACATTATACATAACAAGTCCAAAAATCAACAGGCTGTGGTCTCTTTCTAAAGAAGAGTAAATAAACTATTGATTATAGCCATCATTGCATTAAATTTGCTCAAGCTTTAGGCTGACAGATCATTTTACATAGTAAAAGGCAGGTTATTAACTAGCCAAGCTACAAGAAATAAGTAACTTCAACTAGTCTGAACCCATTTTCACTAGCCAAGGCTTCCAGCTAGTGCATTAAAGTCCTAACTTGTGGTATATAACAGATGTCTTTATGATGACTTTACCATTTTTCCATTTTATTCAGTTGACCTTATTTAAGAGAATCGACAAGGTAGGCCAAGTTAACTTAAGGTTGCAGAAAACATCAAGCAACTTGAACTAGAAGAAAACTTACCACTGGCCCTACAGAGGGAGGTCCAACTGAAGTAGGTCCCACAGAGAATGGTGCAATAGATGGTGGGCCGTCATCGTCATATTGTGGATGAATAAGACTGGGCACCTCAGGGATATCAATCTGGGCTTCGAGCACAGATTGTCCGAAAATATCGGATACGTTTGCTGGTTGTTCAACGGCCGATATGCTTTGACGTGGAGATTTAGGGGGCGGTGCTTCCATGGAGGTTGATGGCTCACTGGGGCGTGATCGTTTAGAGGTTTCTAATATCGATGACTCTTCTAAGATGGTACTGACGTCTGGACGTATTGTAGATAAACCAATCTTTGATTTTTCTGGAAAGATAAAAAAATATGTTAGGTATTGATATTTTAAGGTTAAGCTTTTTTAAACAATATTATACTTATCTTTTGCGAAGTTTATTTTAAATTTAATTAACTAAAACGGAACTTTTACCAGCTTTACCCTAAATAAAGATAATTTTCCCCAAATTAACAGGCTAAGGACTATTCTTAAAGAATGGAGGAAAACTCTAAGAAATGGGCCAATGGGTCAGACAATGACCAGGACTTGCATTTCATTTTCAAATCTTAAATCTTTATTATGATCACTTCCAACCTTTATTCAAAAGTTTGATACAGAATTGTGTTCCCAGCTAAAAATAAGGAACCAGTGCTAAGATCCCAAAGTATCCAGAACTTCAGGACTGGTCCTGAAAACTTCACCTAATTTAATATTGATATACATACACACCTGTAACAGATCTGTCTTCCTCTCTAGATATTTCTGGTGCTTCGAGTTCTAATCTCTCCTCAGTTTCATCAATCTCTTCACATTGTTTAGTCTTCAGATTTTTCTTGAACATCTACAAATATGAAACATTAAACGATGATACAAGAATGTACTGTCAATCAATGTTGCATGAAGTTTCATTAAAATTTAATCATAAATGGCAGATATTAGACATATTGTACACTTAGACACAATTGTCAATGTTGTATTTTTTCGTTAAAAAATCTGGCTCAAAACTTCTAGGAGCAAAAAAGTGAAAATCTGTCATGGGAGAACATAGGCCTAGACCTTCTTTTTTACAGAAACTATTGACCGTTAAAAACAATTTCCATCAACAATTGAATAAGTGTTAGCTTCCTAAACTATAAGTATTTCCCACTCTGCTTAAATTGAAAGATCCAAGAACTGAGTCTGCGCTTGAGTTCAGGACTTAAGTGCGGATTTTGCAACTAACAACACACCTATGAAAACACAATAAATAACTCACCTTGAGGACATTCTTAGATCTAATGGCACATCCAGGAAGAGAGAAGAGTTTCTCAAAACCACCAGTTTCCTTCCAGTTCATTAATTTCTTGGTAGGTGGAGCAAGATCCAGTGTAGTAACGATATCAGATGTATCAGATAGTTGCATCTTCATAGTTTCACTAGGTATACCTTGTTGTTCATCAACGATCAACTTTCGCTTCCTCTTCTTACGTTCAACACCTACAAATAAACATAAAATATTTAGCATAAAGCCAAAAATTTGAAATCCAAGGGATTAAAACTAGTTGAGCAGCTATTAGACAGTTCAAGCTACCTGACTTAAAAATATATTATGATTTTTTACATCCATTATGTATACAAAAGTAACAAACAAAAAGATAGTTGCACTTGTCTAGGTAGTCACATTTCATAGATATTACTGTATCTTCTTCGAACACCTTTTTGTCAAGAATTTGAAAACAAGGAATACATAGAATCATGTTCAACATGGCCAAAATATTTGAAATGGGGAATAATAATAAAGATCTCAGTTAGTACTTCCAAAATGATATTTTAAAATTCTGAAGAAAATATATTTAAGATTTCAATAGCATTAACTTAAGAAAAAAAACCTTTCTCAGGCTTAAATAATCCCGATCTTAAGAAATCCAGAAGACTATCACCAGCACTTACCAGGTAAATGTGTTGTATCAAGTGGTTCCAAAGCGAAAGCCTCATTCTCATTAGTGATAAGAGTAGTTTGTTCAATAGATGTTCCTGGTACAGGTGTGGCTGTCATCATACTGTCTACTGTAGTAGATGGTCCTTGTTGGGCTGTAATAATAGTAAACAAGAAGTTCAAGATTTTGCAATTTATATTTTTGGAATATGATTCTAAAACAAAATGCTGCTAAAAAATTACTTCGAGCAGTTATTACTAGGTAAACAATTCTTATTCAAATATATAAGGCTTTATAACTTCATTCTTGTAGTTGAATAAGTAACCAATACTAATTCAAGTCGAAGCTTTTGCAATTTATGAACATAGTTAAATATGTTAAAATAAAACTCCTCAGAAGGTATTTATTTTTTGATGGGTTATTTCCCTTTAACTATCTTTACTTTGTTAAAAATCACAAAAAGCTCTAGTATGATTTGAAAGTCATATTGCAGGTGTCTCTGAGTATTTTAGCCTGGTTGATCAAAACTTAGTGACAAACAAGTATGATGAAAACTTGCTACCGGCATGGTTGTTCACACACTAACAATACAAGCAGTCTACAAGCTATGACATACTGACAAGAAAATATATAAGTAATACTTACGTGGTAAATCTTTTTCTTGTGGTAAAGGAGTAGCAACAGGAACTTCAGGTACAGCTGGAGTATCTTCAAATAAATTACCTCCAGATATTAAATCTTCACCTGTAACAACAAGAAAAATGTTTTTTAAAAAGTTTCAGTGCAGTTTTAAAGTCTGCTTCCACATACATGTTCAGCCTACTTTACAAATTTCTATCAACCACTGATCATTGAAATCAACTTTAGGCTGTTGATCCTCATAGTATCCATTAACACCTACATAAATTTCTTGCTCAAGGAAATTAGCAATGCCCCTAGAGGCAATTAAACCTGGCACCTCTTAATCCCCAAGCGTGCATCCTACCACATGATCACTTTCCCCACAAAATATGCCTTTAGCGTTATTTATCAGATTTGCAGACAAGCATGCTGACTACATGATAGTGGCATAAAATTAATAAAAGCCACAAAATTTCCATTATTCCTTGATCAAAATTGATGGCCAACATTATGCTCAGTTTTTCTCTGAAAGTACATAAATGGCAAAACTATTGGAGATCAATTACACATACATGTTTTGTGGTCAGACAAAATGGACAAATGTTTGCTTGCTCAATCCATTCGATATGAATAAAGGAAAGGACAAACTCAAACATACTGGACCCAAAGGTCCAATCGTTTGGTAAAATAATGCCAGTCCTAATATGACTGAAACTTAAAATATACCTACTAACTTGAAGTTACTGCATTGATCAAATATTTTCATCATTATGACCTACCTAAGAACTCTTGATCGACACCACCTCCAAAACTATCAGCATCATTATCATCATCATCGTCATCATTGCCGATATCTGAACAGTTAAAAATAATAACATAACATTGTAGAACAATTAACAAGCATACAAACAATCAACAAAACACCAGCGGGCCCTTTTTGTAAGAATCTAACTAGATCCTGCCGTTTGTAAAAGCAATTCAAACAAAAAATATGTGTGGGAATTCAGTTGACAAGCTAAAAATAAATTAGGGTCCTTAGAGTCACCAGAACCACATACACTTTTTTGGTCCAAGTAATAAAACTCAAACAAGTGAAATCTACCGATTTACACTTCAAAGATTAAATTCATACCTTTATTAAGTTTTACACCACATCATAATTTCAATTTGTAATTCCATTATGACAAGAGTTCAGCGATTTTAGCTATAGCCAATCAATTTCATTACCAAGGTAATACTTAATTATTTTCATAAAACAGAAAGTCTCATTTTAGATAATAACTCAAAGGCCTAAAGAGTCTTTACTATTTATGACAAACAGAATAAAAGAATGGAAATAAAAATTTAGGAATTGGCTTAAACTTTAAGGCAGGATTAAGTTTAGATTCAAGACAATAACTCACAACAATAACAAAAATCAAAATTATAACACAGAACTCAAAAAGGAATAACAATCAAACAATGAAAATTTCCTTTTTACTGTGTAGTGTAGCTGTCTCATTTTTAGATCCTTATCTCTGTCCACATTATTTCTCAATGCTGTGTTTCAAGCTGGTCTGATGTATTTTAAAGACTATATATATATGGTCGAGGCAAGCCAAGCACTGTGATTTTCACTTTTAATCATGAAAACTGGACACAGTTTGGTAAAACAGCCAGCATAACTAGATCTTCATCAGCAATTAATCACAATGTTTAAAGTAAAATTCAAATAAATCTTGGTCCACCTGGTAAACTGTTTCAGTAAAACTTCATATCTCCTTCCTTCTGCTGACTTCAAATAAGATAGTGAGCATCCAGCTTGATAATTTCTGCATTCAAAAAACCAACAACACATTTTCCCAAAATCTTAAAATAACCTGCAAGCATCCCCCCCTACATTTTTTGAACCATCGAACAAGAAACTAAGAATTATAAAGTTCAAGCAGATGTTCTTACCCATAAAGCCTCCACCAAAGCCGTCATCCAGGGGAGGTAAATCAACATCCATAGCTGGCGCAGTGGAAGTTTCAGCGATCAAAGTATTAGATTTATCAATCTGTTGCATGGAGAGATCTTGTCTTGGACTCTTGAGATAAGACTCATCAAAATGAGCATCACGAAGTAGCTCTCTTTCATCGAAACCAACATCACCTGTTCATTAAAAATAAATACATGTAGTCCATTTTAACAATTTAGCATAATTTATATCCTTAAATTAAATAAACAGTATATATGCAGAAAAATACCAAAACTGAATTAAAACAAATCATTATGCCGTTTCTATTCATGCAAGAAATTACTAATCAAATATAAGATTTTTTTTAACTAAGAAAATGATAGTGTTGGTGGACTGAACATTCTAAAAGTCACTGGCCCGAGGACAATCTTGGTTGACTCAGTCCACTGGCTAAATTCAAAGACTAAATGCATTTTAACTGACCAATAGGGACAGTCCTATATAATTTAACTTAACATAAATAAAATAGAACTTACCAAAACCGTCATCTCCAACAAAAGATATAGTAGTGAGATCTTCTTTCATTGTGATTTCTTCTGGTCTACTCTGGTTTACTGTTGAGAATTGTGCAGACATGTCAATATCACTGTAAGAAACAAATAATACATGGTTTTATCAATTCTTACAAAAAGAGTGAGCTTTTACCAAATTACTATGTTAAGTGATTAAAGATCACATTTAAAAAAGATTATCAAGATTCTTAACTAAAAGGCTGCACAAATGAGAAATGCATCAAAATTTTAATTAATGTTCAGTTCTATGAGAATGAAATAATACTATAATAGACTATAGATGAAAAACTTTATTGGTTATAACAATTGGTGGCAAGTAGGTCCTGTGAATGAACAGCTATTGTTTTTTTGTACAGGACATTTTAATCACAGACTGTGGTTATAGCATGAATAATAAAGATACTGAGTAAATTTTCTGTAGCCATGGTATATCTAATACAGCACTTGACGGATATACTATCTTGCCTTCAAGCTAACTTTTATCTGGACAAGATATTCATCATAGGGGTTAAAAGGTTCTGACTTTGATTTTACATCAGGTCTTAGACTTTTACAAGGAGGACTAAAAAAAGATCCTAAAATATATGTAACACAATCGCTAGACAACTTACTGAAGATCTTCAAGAGCATCAAAATCATGAAAGTTTTCTTGTAAGGTGATAGCATTGACATTAGCTTCTCTGTTTTCTTCTGGAAGATCCACAACTCCTGGTCTAAAAGCCATCTTGATTTTAACAAAGGCTTCATTACAATCTGCTAACAAATATTTGGCTTTACGAGAATAGATTCTTACAACACCCAACAATAGATGACCAGAAGTTCTCAATGCCAGCTTCACCTGAAAGTTAAGAAATGGATGTTACATAAAATAAATAATACTTGATTAGCAATAAACATACCATCTTGGTTAAAGATGCGTGAAATGACAGCAGAATTAATAACGACGGTAAATATTTGTTTGTTTTGAGTAATAATGTTTTAAGACTTCCGTAACTCTAGCTTTCCCTTGCAAGGTCGCTCTACAGTTACTGAACAGTTACAACTCTAGCCACTGCCCTATAATAATTGAACAGCCAATACATTATGTTGGACACGATCAAACACAAAGATCAACAGCCAGGAAGCAGCCTCGCATTACAACTTTTTTATCGCTATAATTATAAATCAATGATAAGAAAAATTAAACATCAAATATTATAGCAAAGAAAGAAAAACAACTGAAACAGAAAGCAAAAATAGAACAGACATACTATACCTTTGGTTTCATGATTGCTTCAACACTGCTGTCGATGTTTGTTTCAAATACATGAGCTTTTGTAAGCTTCTTATCCCAATGGGCAGCAAGCCAAATCCGAGCCAGTGGACCCTTTTTGGTCAACACAAAATGTGCATAAAACATGGTTACTGTTTAAACTCCCTCTCCTCACTCAAATCTGAAAAGTGGAAACAACTTTAATTAAAATGATTAACAATGAATAGGAGCCAGTGTGGAAATTCAATCCATTAACTTCACACCTTAGTTCCAACAGTATAAACTGCACAGAAAGCAAAATGAAGTCAACCAAGTAAATAGTCAAAATAGCTATGGCAAATATGAAATGTCAAAATCATGAAAATGCGCCAAATTGTGCATGCCAAAATTAACTAGGTCGGCATTTGGGTCGAAATGAATTTGGGACGAATCGTTTCCATACACACTTGATTTCTGAAAGATTCTTAACGGTTTTGAATATTTTGGTAGAAACTATCAATTAGTCAACTTATGTGATCATTACATAAGCTAAAGAATGGTCGCTGCGTTCAATGATTTCATGCAAAGTAAACCAATAATCGGACAGCGTCTGTTTTTTCGTCCCAGTTTCGACCGCCGGATAAATCATGATGCCGGTGCACTTCAGGAGAAAGCAATGGAACAATCACTTGGTCAGTTTAAATAACCAAATGCTAAATAAATTAACAAGCAACAGAAATTTAAGTTATCCTACCTCATACGTGTAATCTCGGAAAATAATATTTTTGAATTATCGTCTGTTTACATTCATCCATTCAAAATGGCGTCGCTTCCCTTTCCCGCTCAAACAATTTGCATAATGAAAATGCGAGACAAAAAGTAGTACGCAATATTTTTCTTTCAATAATGAAATAAGCAAATAATAAATGGTAAACTAACCAAGAATTTTGTTATTTACTAGGTTTGGCAAAAAGTTCGGCCAAAGTAATAACGTAAAATTAAAATTTCAATATCATAGTTTGTCAGCAACGAAACCGAATCTGCGGAGTTATATAAAAAAGTAGGTCAAACGAATGACACGTTTCATTGGAGCGTGACATTTCAATTAACAGGTACAGAGACAGTGCATAGCAACTAGACACGCCCTTCGTTATCTGAAAACCCATCAAGGGATGATAATGACCCTTATCAAAATTAACATGTCCATAGTCCCTTGAAAAATAATTTTGCACGGGGGATACCCCTTGCTGGATGACGCATCATCTTTAGTCACGTGACAAAAAAATGGCGAAGAACGTATCACGCATTCCTTTGCTCAACATGTGATTTAAAATTTCTTGGAAAAATGGGCTCTATGAGCTTTAGCTAAATTGCCAATTTTTGCAATTGGATTAAATCTACCGGGTAATAAAATGGATGCTGGTGAAGAAACAATTGATACGCCATGCGATGACGAAAAAGACGGTAAGTAACATTTGGTACTGTCATGTGACTCATTTTGTTTGCAAAACAACGCGTGTTACCTTGTGTGTCAACTGGCATAAAGACGTTTCCGATTTCTTGTTAATTTGTAACAGATTGATGAAAATGAATTTTTCTATTGACAGAACGATTTAGTTACAAATTTTGTACCATTTGCATTGATTTTATAGATTTTGACCGATTCCTTATTTATAAAAATTATCATTTTTGCATGACCATGAATTGTAGTCATTCATGAATCATTTACTGATTTAGTAGAAGTCATTGCCTTTGTGACTGATCTAAATCATATGAACTAAAAAAAATGAGCTCTGTCAATCACTCAATGAGCATTCTTATGTACATTATAACATATGTAATAACTTTTGTTTATGAATACATATATAAGTAGACCCCCTAAATCACTCCACAACTTAGTTCTGGCCTCCAAAACTTTATAAGCCGCTTTTTTTAACATTTTGATTTTCGTCAGATGCGGCATTACCCGTTCATTGACAGTATAAACACGGGTTCGCTGAAGACCTTAAGCTATCCACAACTAGGCTAAGTTAGTAAGACACTGTAACAGACAAATGAGTCAGACTTATGTGACTGTGTTTTTTGTAACTGCATGCTTTCTTCGCATGAATCTTTGGTCTATGTTACTATGTTAATAATTATTTCGCTACTCCAGTCATTGAGTTAGCCTACTGTAGTGTGTAACCAAAGACCATTGAAAATTAATTTGGGCTAGTGAACACTACTTATTTCATTTAGTCAGGCTAGTTGATCATTTCGACCTTTTAATACTATGTAACATAATAATTTGGGTCTGTGCATGAGGAAAACTAAGGCAGTAACTGGAAATAAGACTTCTACTTTGGTTGGCCAACTGCTTACAAAGTCCTGAAACTGACAGTCACTGGTTGTATTTAGGGGCTTCTGTGTTCCCTTTACTAAATAATTACAGTTTCAGTTTGGACTTTGCCTCCCCAATATAACTGCAGTAACTACCATTTTGATATTGCACCACTAATTGTCCTTTGGTGACAGAAGAAAAGTTAAGGCAATTGCTGTACAATAATCATTTATTAATCTATTCTTCATAAACTAGTATTGGTTGCTTCTTCATTCCTTTATGAAAAATTTATAGTTTCAGTTTGGACTTTACCCCCATCCTTCCCTTCTAACTGCTATATCAACCAGTTTTATTATTGCATCGTTAAATGTCCTTCAGCATTCAGTGACAGTGACACAGGGTGAACATTTAGAACAAGGTCAGTGTCATGTGCTAAAATTATTATCAATTAGTATTATCATCTGTAGTCAAATTGACTTGAATTTGAAGTCATTTTGAACAAATTAGTTGATATCTAAAAAACTTAACAGGAATTTTCTTGTGATTTCTGGAAAAATCCAGTATCTATTATTGTTATCAGTTATAAAGGCAATACTATTGGAAAATGTCATATAATGAAATGAATTATGCATCAATGCATCATGGTCCAAAGGGGATGAATAGTTAAGGTTCTAAGAAATTCAAAATTGTGTAATGGTGACTAAGAATAATATATTTGTGTTGTGATGGTAAGGGGTACATGTATTGATAGCACAGTCATTGTCTTTAGCCCACTAGCCCAAAGCCCCGAACTAGTTTCATATAGTTAGGCTAGTTGATAATTTTGCATAAACATAATAAATCTGGCTAGTAATTGAGTATATTTAAGGCTTTGGCTGTTGTCCTGTATAGAGCTCAGCTAATTTTTTATACTACGTTGTCCAAATGGACAGCCAGCTATATTTTTACCTTGCCCAAGCCATACCTTTAATAGCAGTAACAGGTTGCCTGAACCGGAATATGGATGGTAAGGGGCAATAGGACGACCTTTAATGTTGAGCTCTGCTGTAAAGTTTTGCTCTAAATATCTTGCATAAATCATACACAAACTGCAATTTATTTTAAATATATAATTAGATATTAACTGTTGAAGGCCAGAAGTAACTATCAGCCATTTCTCTTGTTTATATGTTATGATTTTTCCCATGTTTTATCTTCAAAGACTCCTGTCATCATAGAAACAAACATGAAAGGTCATTACTTATGACTTTGATAGCCTCTTTGATCTGGATTTTATCTTTGACCTTCAAAAATGCTTGGATTACCTCCCTTTATGTCCGTAAACTGGTTCCCCCATTAGATCTTGGTGAAGAATGTATCCCATCTCTTTATATCCTTTAACTGGTTCCCCCTTCTGATCTGGGTAAAAAAGGTATCCTGTCTGGACCAAGGTATTTGTTTTTCCTACCATGCTACTTTCACTTTAAAGCCTGCAGACATTTTTTTTCTTTTACAAAATTTATTTTCCTCGGGGCAAATGATTCTGTCTCAACTTGGAGGAATCTTAACGTCAGAAAATTGCAGGGAATCCCCTCTGATTTTAAAACGTAGACTACTGGGTGTTAACTGCTCTATGATCATAGATGCCTGTGGTTTATTACATGTTGTTTATTGCTGCGTTTTTACTTATATTAAATGTGCTGCTTATCTGTTTAATTGATCTAGTTGCATAATGATAAGTCTCATACTGTTTGAAGACAGATTCATTATATTTTCCATGAAAGGATGGGGGTGGGTCAAGGGGAGAAGGGAGGGGGTGGCCGGGTCAGGCTTGTCCTGGTAATGAGATGAAGGGGGAGGGGTCTGGTGCAGAATCTCTGAAATTCTGAAAATTCCTTCCAAATCCTTGGTAAAAACAGTAAGTGTCAAACCCTGGCATTAGTGCAAGGGTTATAGGGGTAGGGACAATGCAATAGGACTGGAAGGTAAAAGGAGTAAGGGGTGAGAGGATTTTTAATACTATAAGTCTTTTAACCCCCTAGCTCTCTCTACTTTGAAGCAATTCTTTGCATGGACAATGTTTCACACGCATAAAATTATTGCATTCATAATTGTAATTTACTACAGGGGGAGGGATGCAAAAATCGTATTCTGAATTTAGTCTTGAAAAAAGAGATTCCTCCAATAATAGACATTAATAAAAAATTGTGATTACACAAAAATCGTGTAAGAACAATGCAATTTATTTTTTATAGTGATCCTGACAGAATCCCTAGCAAAGCATCACTGTGATAACGCCCAAGTTTTTGGGATCAGCAGAATCCCTGGACACTGTTAGTGTCAGACCCTGCACTATTTGCTCTGCTATTTACTGGCTCCACCAATGTATCAATGCTGTTAACAGCATAATTACTCTGATTTAAAACACCCTTCAAAAATAATCTAGAATTTATGATAATGTTTTGATGCACAGCATAGTTGAAATATTTGTGGTTTTCTGTTTATATTGAAAAATCTAAACAAAGATGTTGGAAACTTACTTTCCTTTTTTCCCTCCATTCCTTAACTCTTGAGTCTCTAATATGAAATGTCCTTTGCGTGAATGTTTGTTTCTGTTTTGCTTTGGTTTTATTTATATTTTACTCCATTTATCAACCAGGGCTTTTTCAGCCTATCTCACGGGGCCAAATATGGGCCCCAATGCCAAATAATGACAATTTTTCCTAATTTCAAGAAAAAAATTCCCAATCTTGTTAAATAATTCCCTTTGAAAAGGATGTCTTTTGCCTTCACAAAAGAAACCACGAGATTTCATGTAAAAAAATAAATACATCATGAGAATTTGCATTGAATGCTTCACTGAACTGGCAAAACAAACTCTTTAAGAGCACTGCAACACTTTCAGAGACACCAAAGCAAAGCATGTAAAGATTTAATGCCGAAAAATTAATTATGAAATTTCCCAATTGTGTTGTTTTGTCGATTATTTTTCCCCAAATCAGACTATTTACAGCGTTTAAATTTCCCAATATGGGCAGGGGCCTTTTTCCCAAAATCCCCTTAAAAAGCCCTGTCAACACCCATTTAGGTCATGTTTAGCAGGTGTCTCACCTTAAGTGGTCTTCCAGACACATTTCATTACTAGCTCAGTTCTGCCAAATCTACAAAAAATTGAACCCGGGTCGATAGCACAGTTGGTAGTGCGTCAGGATTGGGAATCTCGTGTCCCGAAGGGGGTACGGGTTCGAATCCCACCCAGGGAGGTTATACCCTTCCATGAAAATTATACTATAATGTCAATTTTCCTCCATTGATTAGATAATATGGAGAAGTTTCTGGCCTTGTGGAAGGGTAGGTAAGTACTGGTTATAGGTTAGGGTCGGGAAAGCTATGTTAGGTGCACTGGACCAGTAAAATGACCTAAAATGTGTTGAAACGGGGTTAAATCTAACTAAATAAAATAAATAAACAAAAAATTGAAGTAGGAAAGCTAATATTATCAGATTGATGTTTGATATTTCAGCAATGTTTAGTCTTATTCCAACAGCCGGTCATCTATGTCAGCCACTGTCCATTTACTGGCCTTGATCTGGTATACTTAGTATTTTTTCGAAGTCATATAATCTCAATATGCATTTTGATGAGTTACAAAGTACAGAAATCTTATTGGATTATCTCTGGACCAGTTAGAATACTCTGGTTTACTTGTAATAGCTATAATTAGATTGTTACAGTTTAACTTTTATCTAGGCCTTGTTTCAGTCTATTTTATTAAGTTTCTTGGTCCTACATAATGGTAATTGACTCTGGACTGGTTCTGGGTTTTTAATGAGAAATTTGTTGTACCAGTAAGAGTGCTGATTTTGAAATGTGGAACCAGTCTGTCTGCAAAAATATTAGCCTTTGACTTTGATACAGGATTTTGTAACTGATTAGAAATTAAATGATGAAGTTTTGATAATCAGTGGCTGATTAAGTTAAAAAGAAAGCTGTTCTTTGCCGAGAATAGAAGTCCAGTAATGGTGCATCTTAAATATAAAATTTTCACTAATATAGGCAGGAACAAAAAAGGGCTGGGAGGATAGAACAAGGGGCAGGTCACAGCAACCTGCTAAACCTCTGTTGAATAATCACTACATATGGGTTGATTATTCCTAAGCAGAATAGCTGGGAGCTGCACCCTGCCCTTTTTCTCTCCTCCTTGACCTTTTTAGCTTCTTTCTAAGCAGTATTAGTATATTTGAGACATTTACCCTAAGATATGTCCTGCCCCTTTTTTCTGCCACCCTGCCCTTTTCTGAGTTCTGGAATAATCCCTAATATGGATTGGTATTAACTACGTATGGGTTGGTACTGAATCCATTAGTTTGACTGAGAAAAAAATTGAAATGGCTTAAAAATAAGTAACTAAGAAACTGGTTAAACTGATACATTATTATACCCCCGCTTCGAAGAAGGGGGGGTATACTGTTTTACCCTTGTCCGTCCGTCCGTGCGTGCGTCCGTTACGAAATTTCCGTCGCACTTTTCTCAGCCACTATAACATGCAGCAGCCTAATACTTTCAAAAATTGCTTCATCCCATAGTCCCATGTGGTGTAAAACGATTTCATGCTCCTTGCTCATCTACTTCCTGTTTGTCGCATATTTTTAGATTTTGGCGGGGGTATCCCTAGTGAGCATTAGCTCACAGATTTACTTGTTTGCTTAGCTTATTCTATTTTAGTCAAGTATGTTATTTAGAGAAATTTTCATTGTTTAGGCTGCACGATATAGCATGAAGGCATTGATTTTGTACATAAGGTTAAAATCTAGTACATTCTTGTGTATTGACTTGGTAGGAATGTTTATTTGTGTAAAAACTCAGGTTATTATCTATGTATCAGTCCGTACCTGTCCCATTGATACGTTCAGGAAGTAATCTGCCGTTAGACTATATTAAAATGTGGTTTGAATGTACGAAATATGAGTTTATTCACTGAAACGTGCGGGTAATTTACATCTAACGTCAATTAATTTATTCATTTTTTTATGATGGTGATTGGTTGGCTTTGATTGGGTCTTTTTCCTGTTTTTTAATTGACGTCCTGTTGTGAGGGCCAATTAAAACGCTTGATTTTAACTAACATGATTTTTAATTGGACTTTTGTTGTCATTGTAATTTTTATTTTTGAAGTTTTTTGTTAATTAGAATTTTTTTGGATTAATTTCACCATTTTTTGACAAGTCATACATTTTATGATTTTACTAAGGGTTATAAATTAAAGATGTTTATTGACTTGGGATTGACAAAGTTAAAGTTATTATTTAATTATTGACTTTTTTATGGTTAATTCAGTAACCACCTATATTGTAATTTATTGGTCAGTACGAAACTAAATCTGCATCCTTCTTTTATTTACATGTACATAAACTGGTTTAAGGGCTTTTTCCTTAAGAAAGGGGTCATTTGCAGGCCCATTGTCTTAAAAGTTATTAAAACTCATGAAGTTTTCCCAAAATTTTGAGTTTACCTTTCCTTTTCCTTATCAATGAAATTGTGATATAATTTCCCCAAATGTTCTATATAAGGTAGGGGCCTTGGCCCCTTTCCCCCAAAAAAACTTAAAAAGCCCTAGGCTTTGTCACTTTTGTGCTGATTCAGCAATTTGATATTGATTTACAGTACAATTGTTCCCTTAAATTCATGCCTTGTGAGTTTTTTGTACCACATGCTGTATAAATTTCAATTGAGATATCTTAACTAATAACATTCCCTTAATAGTTTAACATTTAATATGTTAAACTGATATCTGAATGTATGAACCTTTTCAACCATAATATACTGTAATGTTACAAGTACATACATTATTTACTGTACATTTCTACTGTATGTTTTAAACCGAGACTTGAGTCAGCGCTATTTTTAGAAAACTTGCTACCTGTGCAATAATTTATCAACAATGGGCAAACATCAAAACATCATAAGTACAAATTAATTAAAGCTACCATGTCACTGATTTCAACTTCATAGGTGAAAGTTTTCAATATTAATACTGATCTTGGTATTTTAAGAATAAGTTACTCTGTAATCTGTCTACTCTATTTCAGAATTTTTTAAGTCGAGGGTTGCCCGCAAGACTGTAGTAACTCGCTCTTGTCAGCAATGCACTTACAACGCTCTTGTGGGCAACCTTTGAAGCAGGTTTTCAGTATTTTCAAAACATTCAACTTACACCCATCTAACTTTAATATCAACTTTTATCTAACACTCAAAATTTGTATAGCGGAGAACCTGTGTTCTGATGGTGACAATTTTAATGCAATTTGACATAAAAGATTATGTATGAAAATCTACCCCTGTTAGTAACAGTATAGATGATTTTAATGCATGTTTTTGTGACTCTTTAAGTCATACTCGGGGCTCATAATTAAAGGTCATCCTATTGCCGCCAAGGACAAAAATTTGGGCTCAGGCAACTTGCTACTGCTATTGTACATTTGGTTTGGGCAAGTTACATATGAATCTCGTGTACCAAAGGGGGTACAGGTTCGAACCAAACCAGAGGAGGTTATACCCTTCCATGAAAATTTGACAACAATGTCAATTTCCCTCCATTGCAATCTAGTCTAAAAGTTAATGTCCGATATTTTTACAATCTATAGTTCACTATAATACCAAGAATTCATTCATTTTGTGAACACAATTACAGACACTGACCTGTGGTAATTTTAAAATCTCAAAATAACCAAACCCATGACCAAGTTGCTTTAACTACAATATTATATCTTAAATTACTGGTTAGATAGCAAGACCCGTTATGTTGATAAACAATAAAGATGCGTAATATTTAAATAAAGGTATGCAAATTATTCACGCTTCAAAAAAAACTTAATCTGAGTAAGCATGGATACGAAACTGAATCTCATTGGTCAGTATTTATAGTGTTTTATTTATAAATTGTCATTCATGTTGAACGGCTTCTGATAACCTGTACAGTGTCATCCCAATACAATGGCCAGTAGCTGGGCTTTGCTGAATTAGGTGGTATTTAGAAGTGATTGGTGTAGGGAGGGGGGGGGGTAATTTGCAATTGGAAAATTCAGGACAAGGTAATTTTTAAGGGGGTGTTATGAAGAGAAGGCTGTTATTTACTATTTAGTGTGATATTGATAAGCCACTGTTATTGAGAATTTGTTTTTATTTAACGATAGTTGTTGTTTAGAGGTGACTGTTCAGAGCTTTTTTTCCTTATATAATAGGGGCCGTTTATAGGTGCCTTCCCCTCTTGAAATTTCTTTAAAATCATGCAGTTTTCCCCAAATTTGGAGTTTAACTTGGATTTTTTGTTCCCTTATCAATGAAATTGCGATAAAATTTCCCCAATTATTCTAAATAAAACGAGGTCCCTTCCCCAAATACTGAAAAAAGGCCCTGCTGTTATGGAGAAGAAACTGTTATTGAGAGATAGCTGTATAAGATAGAATGCTGTTATATACTGTGTTTTTTTCAGGCTATTTTGGGGCCGAAATTGGGCCCCATTCCCCTCTCCAAAAAGTATATATTTTTCCCCTTTCCAGGTAAAAAATTCCCCTGTCAGACTGTCCTAAAACTTTTGTACTTTTTATAGCATTTTTGCCCATTCCTCAAGCATTACAGATAAATCATAGATGAATATATAGGCTCAATAGTTGAAATTTCATAAAAGTAGACAGAAATGTTACTCTGTTAGAGGATCCATGTTACCTCAAGTATTGAAATTTTTTCCCCTAATTTCATTTTTGTCGCAATTTTCCCCTCAAAAAGGGCCCCGCCACCTTTCCCCTATGAGTGAAAATAAACACTGATATAGCAGTGGCTGTTACTTGGAGGTAGCTGTTGTTGAGAATTCGTTGTTGTTAAGAGGCGGCTGTTATTAAGATTTTTAGGGGTGGCTGTTGTTAAAAGGTTATTGTTATTGAGAGGTGTCTGTAATTGAGAAAATGCTGTCATTTAAGAATGGCTGTTTTTGAGAGGTGGCTGTCATTGAGTGGTGACTTTTTGTACAGAGGTTTTACACTACACATATTTATTAATGCTAAAGTAAAGGGTGTATGCTTTGTATTGAAACGAAAGTCACGTTTTGACCTAGTATGTATTGTGCACCATCTTGTCGGGTCACGTAGATCGAAGTTATTTGTGTGCAGCAATCGACTGTTAAGTTCAAAGCTATTGAATTAGATGTTATCTTTCTGTGCCACTTAATGTGCATGGGGTTTTAAGTATTTAATACGAGCCATATATCGCGGGTTTAACGTAAAACGATCGAACTCAATATAAGAAAAGAGTGAGTTACGACTGTTTTGCACTAAATCTGTAATATAGGGGGAAATATTAACACAAGTTTAAAAATCTCTAGTTACTGTTATCTTTTAAGACTCGAAAATTTTAAGTTTAAATAAAACTTGACTCTGCTATATACCGGTATTGCGCAGTATTTAGAGGTGATCTTGTCAAGGGGTCTTGCATTACAATTATGATACTAGTTAGTTAAAGATTAGCATGGTTAGAGGGAAGGTAAATGAATTTTGATTATATTTTATATGTTTTTTTATGAGGCTATTATCTTAATGAATAATTAAGTAAGTATGCTGTAATAATGATAAGGTTTGCATCATTTGCAAGTATTTGCTGTTAAGTGATGAATTATGTGTTGATCATGATGGTATCAGGGCTCGTCAAAAGTCGTCCGATTGCCCCTGATGACCTACATTTGGATTTGGGCAAACTGTTACTGCTAGTAAATATTTGGTTTGAGCGAGTAAAATATATAGCTGGTTATGCAACTCTAAAAATTGACTCTAAAATCTAGTTTAAAAACTACTGTTGAGCCATGGATATTAAGTCCGTCAGTAATCCACCTTAATGGTCAGAACGGAATAGTTGCTTGCTTTTAATCACTGTTACTTGTCTCACTGTTACTTGTCACTAATGGAAGGCAGTGGGTTTGAGCTCTACAATTGTGGCTCTTTACTTACTGGTCAATTAGTTACGTTTGCTGACTCCAAATTGCGATGACCATGCAGGAGCCATGGGTTTGAGCCAAAATTTGGACCATGATGTTTTATGCTAGAAAATGGGTAGTTGCTTATAGAGTCTAGTTCAAAGTTTATAAAAACATTAACCCACCTGATTTAAATACTCTTTATTTGTTGGATAATTCCTATACATTAATACAGATATTGTTTTTAACAGATATTGAGAACAGACGTATTGTACTGAGTAATTAAATCAGTGGGGTTAATGTATGTGCCACTGCTATATTCATTAAATTCAAAGATTAAATTATTAACATTCTTCGAATATTTTTTGAAAGACTTTTTTGTCTTTGATTTCAAACTGCAACAATAACCATGAGCAGTGTCTAGTTCAAAGTTTATAAAAACATTAACCCAGCTGATATAAATACTTTTGTCCTTGATTTCAAACTGCAACAACAGCCATGAGTTAAGTCTAGTTCAAAGTTTATAAAAACATTAACCCAGCTGATATAAATACTTTTTGTCCTTGATTTCAAACTGCAACAACAATAACCATGAGTAGTGTCTAGTTCAAAGTATATAAAACATTAACCCTGAACTACTGTAGGTGTGTGACCTTTCTTATCATATAATTATAATCATAGGCAGACAGCATACATCATTCCTTTTGTTGTACAAAAATATTTTACTTGGTGATCAACAATTCTTGAAATTAGAAGGGGGCGGAAACAAACTGTGAGTCATTAGAGTCTTTTCCCCAAATTATTTACATGTCGTCCTTCAGTTTTGAAATCAGGAAGGGAAAGGGACTGTCTGGGAAGCATTAGGGATCCTTTTCCCCTAATTTCTTATGTGGTATGCCCAATTCTTAAAATTAGGGGAGCAAGCTTGGTGTCTTGGTAAATAACCTGTTAAGTAGTGTCAGCCAACTGGGGGTCACAAAGCCCCCCCCCATAACAGTTTAATGGTTAATTCCTGCAATGGGGATAGAAGCCTGCTGTGCTTCATGAAAGACATATTGTCGTATTGACTATTCCATAACTCAAAATATAAAATTCCTAATATATACTATAGTCTGGCTCAGGGACCAGGAAATTCGCCGAAGTCAATCGGTCCAAAGCCGTCCGAGTACCGGATACGGGTTTTAACGTGTACCGTACGGACCCGACCGTTTACTGTACTTTATTCACGACCATGTTAGTACTTATTTTTTGCTCCCTTTTATAAGGAAGGCATACGATTCATCGGCATTGTTTGTTTAAATTTTTACGAAACTTAACTTCTATCTAGCATAAAAACGTGTTTTCCGAATTTACTCCCCCCAATCGTCGTTCAGTTCAATAAACAGAACTTGAAAAAAGCTGTTTCATCTAGTTCTAATGTTGTTGGAAAACTCCGTCATGTGGGGAAATTATTTTAATTGCGCATGCGCAAAAAACGGGTCCAAAGTAAATGTCTCGCATTTTTAAGCATCGTTTGCAAACGTAAAATAATGATAAGCTTTTTTAATTACACACATAGATTAAAACGTTTCTCATACGAAGTGACGATTTAGCGTGGGTCTCGAAAATGTATAACATCTCATCACAATGGTTCAAGCGTTTTCGTTTAACACAAAAGATTATCAAATCGTGCATAGTACACCTATTAATAGATAAATTAATGACAAAACTTCGTTTTCAAAATTATTTTCGTTGAATTTGGAATTTAATAGTTTCCTTTATCATTTGTTCATCAAAGAAGAGAGGAGTGAGGTTGAATTTTGATCATCAACAACTGTACCTTCGATTAATAAGAATTTGCGTAGATACATGTCCTAAGATAATTTCTTATCATTCACACTTCAATTTAAGACGTAAAAATAAATCAAGAATCAAGTCAAACAAATTAAAGATTAAACGAATACATCAATCAGGAATTGACAACAAAAGCAATTAAATTGTTTTCTTTAATTATTCATAAAACATTCTTTATAAAACATTATTGTTTTTTACAAGTTTACAGATTTCAAACAGACCGATTGAAAAACGTCATCGGTTCGATGGACACGATTAAGTAAGAACATATTCTTCTGCTGTTCTACAAATTAATTGAGTGCAAATCAAAAGTACCTTGCTGTGCTCGATCTTAAAAAAATATCACTGCGTCAACCCCCGATGATACATGTAACCATGGATACATATACAGGGTCCTTGATATAACCTGTGGACAATTAAGCAGGATATTACTGCAATAAACAAGTGGGTTTATTCAACTGATCGATGTATGATAACATTTTATCAATACGTTTTCTTGAAAATTATAAAAATTAAAGGTTTGAGGTCAAATTTTGCGAGTTTTTCCCGGACCGATTTTTTTACGGATTTTGAAATCTCAATCGGTCCAAAATGAAAAAATCGGTCCGAAAACCGAAAAACCGGCGATTTCCTGGTCCCTGGTCTGGCTAGTTGATATGTCTGCCCTCTACTAAATACCATGTATCATACTACATTGGGCTATTGTTTGAGAAAAATTCAAGGTGTTGACTGATTCCTAACAAATATTTCTTAATCACCTTTGACATTTTCTGCATTCTTTATCACCAAATGTTGTACTGATATTACTGATAAAACTGTTTATATAGTTTTAGGTTGCATATGTTATGATGTACCATATCTTTGTTCTTAATGTTTCACTGCTGTTTATGTGTGACATGATAAGTTGTTTGTGATATATTATGATATCAAATTGAGGTGCTGATATATTGTTGTGCACTTGTACTCTATTGAACTTTTGATTAAATGTTATACAGCTACAAGGGGAGAGGGGACATAGCTTTGAACTTATTTACATAGAAGGGGGTAGCCGGGCTTTACATTAATTTTTAATTAGGCTGCCCGGTTGAACTACTAGCTATAATGTTCTACTTGCCTGAAGCAAATGTTTAATAGTTGTAACAAGTTGCCGAAACCCAAATATAGGTGATCAAGGGCAATAGGATGACCTTTATTTCAGGTCCTGAGTAGGGGTATGGGTCCTTACTCATGCATTGTCAACTTAAATCATGTGAAATTGTTTTGATGGAATTTTTTAAGTTTTTTTTTGGTATATAGGGCTAATATTCAAAATTGCTAAAATCTGTGTTTTCCAGAGGGGGCTTGGGATGTAATGGGTTGGGGCTAAAAAAAGAGTGATCTTTAATCACAGATCTCATTTTGTGAGTGTGTTTTTGCATAAAATTAAGTAACAAAATTTTGGGGGTGGGGCTTAGACATGCTCCTCCCCCTCCATTATCCACCCCTGCAACTGGTTACAAAATAATATTTACCTTC
This sequence comes from Mactra quadrangularis, assembly GCA_025267735.1. Classification (NCBI taxonomy): domain Eukaryota; kingdom Metazoa; phylum Mollusca; class Bivalvia; order Venerida; family Mactridae; genus Mactra; species Mactra quadrangularis. Next base: position 1,146,450 of record CM046310.1, read on the forward strand.
ATCAAAGTTCAGTAACTATATCAATGAATGTAAGAAACTTTACTGGGAGGTTATTTGGTGTAAATATCTTTTGTTGAAAATTTATGCTAAGTCATTCAGAAATATTGAAGCAGAGAAAGAGAAGACAAGAGAGAGAGTTCAATAGTTTGAGTAGTTGTTGCTGTTGTTGTTGTTGTTGTTGTTGTTTATAGGGCCACTGAACCACAGTCAGTTTTTGTAAACATTGTGTTCACATGTAATGGCTTTCTGCATAAGAACTACTGTCAGTTTTTATAAACATTGTGTTCACATGTAATGGTTTTCTGCATAAAAACTACAGTCAGTTTTTATAAACATTGTTTTCACTTGTAATGCCTTTCTGCATAAGAACTACAGTCAGTTTTGATAAACATTGTGTTCACATGTAATGGTTTTCTGCATACGAACAACAGTCAGTTTTTATAAACATTGTGTTCACATGTAATAGCATTGTTCAATGGAACTACTGTCTGTTTTTATAAACATTGTGTTCACATGTAATGGCTTTCTGCATTAGAACTACTGTCAGTTTTGGTAAACATTGTGTTCACATGTAATGGCTTTCTGCATAAGAACAACAGTCAGTTTTTATAAACATTGTGTTCACATGTAATGGCTTTCTGCATAAGAATAACAGTTAGTTTTTATAAACATTGTGTTCACTTGTAATGGTTTTCTGCATAAGAACTACGATCTGTTTTTGTAAACATTATGTTCACATGTTAAATAGCATTGTTTTAAAGAACTACAGTCAGTTTTTGTAAATATTGTCTGATTTTACATTTGCAAAATCCTCACCCCTGTGCACCAGGAAGTAGGGCGAACATTAAACACTATGGAACACTATAAGAACTATGGTCTGTTTTTGTAAACATTATGTTCACATGTTGAATAGCATTGTTTTAAAGTACGACAGTCAGTTTTTGTAAATATTGTCTGATTTTACATTTGCAAAATCCTCACCCCTGTGCACCAGGAAGTAGGGCGAACATTAAACACTATGGAACACTATAAGAACTATGGTCTGTTTTTGTAAACATTATGTTCACATGTTAAATAGCATTGTTTTAAAGTACGACAGTCAGTTTTTGTAAATATTGTCTGATTTTACATTTGCAAAATCCTCACCTGTGCACCAGGAAGTAGGGCGAACATTAAACACAACATCTGCGTTAGGTTTACATGATATCACAAAGGTGTTCTTATTACAGGAATTTATCTGTGATCTAACTCATTGTTCAATGTCTTGATTTATGGATAGTTAAAAAGTCTGTAAACTTCTTGTTTTCTTTGTATTGGTTTTTGTATTGACCTGACGTCGAGCTTTTTTGTGTTTACCTTTGTTATAATGCACTGTATTTATAAAGGAACTGCATTGTTCTAAAATATAATTGTGACGTCAGGGCCTTTTTTATGTAACAGGGGCCCCATTTACAGCTGCCTTCCCCTTTTGTATTTTCTTTGAAATCATGCATTTTTCTCCAAAATTTGGAATTTACCTTTGATTTTTCATTCCTCTATCAATGAAATTGTGTTAAAATTTCCCCCATTATTCTATACAAAGTAAGGCTCCAGGCCACTTCCCCACGTACTGAAGAAAAGCCCTGGGCCTTTTTTTCTATATTACAGGGACCCTGTTTACAGCTGCCTTCCCCTTCTGAATTTTCTTTGAAATCATACAGTTTTCTCCAAACATTAGGAAGTTACCTTTGATTTTTCATTCCTCTACTACTGAAATTGCATTAAAATTCCCAATTGTTCTATATTAAAAAGGGCCCTGGCCCCTTCCCCACATACTGAAAAGAGTGCCCTGGATCTAACTTATTGTTCAATGCCTGGGTGTTTGGATACTTAGAAAGTCTGTTAAACCTCCAGTCTTTACTATATTGATTTCCTGTATTGACCCGACGTCGGTCTTTGTTTGTATTTACCTTTGTTATAATGTATTTATAAAGGTCTTAGATCTTGAAGCTGGCTGTATATGTATTATTAATGTAAAGTTGGAGACAGGAAATCATTAATATTGTAAAATTGTTTGATAGAGTTATTTCCCTTTACTCTGCTGAGAAACTTGACAGAGTTGCTCCCCTTGAATATATTTATATAGGTCTTAGATCTGGAAGCTTTTTGTATATGTATTATTAATGTAAAAATTAGATACAGGAAATTATTATTGTAAAATTCCCCAATAGAGTTACTTCCCTTTACCTTTTTAACAAAATTGATGGAGTTACTTTTCTTGAAAATATTCATAAAGGTCTTAGATATTACTGCAAATTGTATTAGATAGATCTTGAAGTTTGGTGTATATATATTATTAATGTAAAGACAGGAAATCAATTACTATTGTAAAATTGCTTGATAGAGTTACTTCCCTTTACTCTTCTAAGAAGCTTGACAGAGTTACTTCCCTTGAAAATATTCATGAAGGTCTTAGATCTTACTGCAAGTTGTATATGTATTGGTAATGATAAGTTAGAGACAGGATTGCTCAATAGAGTTACTTCCCTTTGACTTTGCTAATATATTTGACAGAATTACTTCCCTTGATTAGTGTCAAATTCATGTATTTATAAATATTTTATTACAGAAGCTTGTAAACTTGATGTATATTATTACATGTGATTTTAGGTTTTAGAGAAATTATTATTGTTAAAACATGCTTGATGGAGTTACTTCCCTTGGACTGTCTATTTATATATGTAGGATATTTCTGTAAAACATGGGTTTAGGTACCAGAAATTTCCTATATTGATGGACAGGGTTGAAGGCCTTAACTCATTAGCCCACTGCTCGGGACTTGAGAAAATTTATGAGAATGACTGCTGTACATTTGTTTCTTAGTGAAAACAATCATCTATTTGACTGGAATGGACATTTCCATTTGGTAAAATATACGCTAATGCTCGATTTAGAACTGTCATCGATTCTATCGATATATGTGTATCATCAATACTTTATTTTTGATCAATAATCGATATGAATTTTGAAATATCCATAATAAAGCCTATGTAGATAAATGTATAAGTGTCAAAATTTTCAAGACAAACCTTCTATAGGGATCTGAAACAGGTCCCCTGTCATAGATCTTTAAAGCTCTGATAAAATAACAATATTTTCTGTATATTTACAGGTTCATCATCGTCACTGGGATCATCATTATCATCATCCCAAGATTTCCGTCGTCAGCTGAAGCCACCTAATAAAAAACAGTATGACGAAAAAATGGATGAAATACTACGTAAAATACGTAGCATCGACGATGACCTGGTAAGACAGACTTTTATTATTATCTTATTCATATATATTGGAATTTATTTTGTTCTCTTTTTGATATTGTAAAAGAAAAATTTCTTAAGATAGTTGATTCTCTTTTAACTGGTATTAAGGCCATGTCAACACAATTGAGGTTATTTTACTGTTTCCAGTGAACCTTACCTAGCTTTCCTGGACCTTTGTCTATAACCAGTACTCACCTACCTTTTCACAAGGCCGGAAACTTCTCCCTATACCTAATTATGGAGGAAAATGATATGGTATAACCGTCCTATGTGGGATTCAAACCTGTACCCCCCTTAAGTCATGCTTTTTCAAGTTATTTTATATAAATGACAAATCAACCAATTCTATGAAAGTGAATTTCATTTCTTATTGAAATCGAATCAAAGTCAATTAACTGGATAATTGCAACAGTCCTAGTTATTATTGTTATTTTCTCATATCTTACAGAAATCAGTGGGTAGCATAGAGGCGACAGTTGCTCAACTCCGTGATTTACGGGCAGAAAAGGAAGCTACAATACAAAGAAGAAAGAAATATGAAAATGATATGAAAATGTTACATCAAGAAATCACCAAAAAGGTAAAATATGAATTTTACTCATCCCGATAAACTTGCCATTGCGGGTAGTGCCTAGTATTTTGTCTATAGTTACAGGGGCGGATTCAGGATTTTTTTCTAGGGGGTCAACTTTCTACCGAGGGGGGGGGGTTTGAACCACATACACATTTTGCAGAAAAAATGCAACTTATTGATAATAAAAACTACATAACCATTTAATCTGTGTTAAGCACCGAGAAAAATTGCTTCATTCTACGTAAAAAGGACTTACAGGCAAGAAATACACTAATGGACAGGTACATTTTCTAAATTCTAGGGGGTCCGGACCCCTCTGACCCCCCCCCCCCCCCCTGGGTCAGCCTATGAGTTAAGTTTAACTATTAGTACCATCAAAATTGAGTGACAGTTGGGCTGATCATTTGGATTCGTGTCTTTAATCTAACAATTTTTATCCAATCTTGTTAAAATGTGTAAGTGGTGTCATGTTTTGTTTTAAGCATTGATGAATTGGTTATCAACAATATGATTAAGACCCGATCTAAAATTTTCCACTCGCATACTCGCTTATTTAGATCTGGCCTTTTTCAAACTGAATGTGACCTTTTCTCATCATAATATTCATGACAAAATTGTTATGACACGTAACTTGATTACATCGTCTACGTCACACAATTTGAAATGAGCTGCCCAATCGCAGACTGTGAATAATACTGCTGTTAAATTAGCATGCAAAACTTGGTCTAAAAATAGAAATTACAAAATCAAAATGTGATTAATTGTGTCTTCGTCTAGATGAAAGCTACGCATTGATTGGTCGAAACAAAGTTCATCTCGACGTGACCTTCCACGGAGAAAGTAGAGATCCTGTACGACAACGCTCTACAGGATATCTGTTTACGGAGATTGAGTTATCAATTAAGTGGATTTTATTTGGTAAATTTTACCATTAAAATTAATAATTGAATCTATGTGTTGTTTATTTTACAGATGGGATCACTATCAAGAACAGAATCCAATCTACATTATAAAAATGAAGTTAAGATTGATGATGCCATTAGGTATTATATATATGTATTATATCTATTATTTACGCACTGAAGAGCCAACAAATAGTAGCGAAACTAGTCTGTGTATACATTCATACATTAAATCAACAGAGGCATCCCAAATTAGTGGGTTTTTTTTCATATACATTTTTCTTGTGCTTAGATGGCATTTAATTGCTGTCACTGTTAAAAATTAAATACAAATCAAACATTCGCAAAAGTGTAATGATAATTACAGATGTTACTGTATACCCATTTCGCAAGCTTTCATAAGTTCAACATCTTATAGTTATTGTCTTGTAATTTCAGAAAAATGGAATGCCAACTAAAGACTCAGAACTTCAGATTATCTGATGAAAAGAAAATTGTGGCTGAAATTGATAAATTGAAACGTTCAAAGAAAGTTCTTAGGTATGGTATATTTGTATCTGATGTGAACTTTTTAGATGAATATACAGAAAATAAGTAAAACTGTCCCCATATTAAGCCAATAATGGACTGTTGGCTAAGTCCAATGAATTGACTATTCCGTGTGTGACCTTTTTTATTTGAAAAATAATACATTTACCCACAAATATAATCATGTGCTCTTTTGTTAACACCTTGTTTGGGGGACAAAATGTAACTGTAAACCTTTGCTAAATATGCTAATTGATGAAGTCATGGAAAGGTTCATTGCCATTATTCTGGTGTACCTAAGGAAGTGGTCTGAATGTCCTTTAAATTTTTGGACATGGTTCAGTATTTTCACAATAATAGAAATTTTATGTCAGGAGTTATTGTTAGATTTAAACCTGATGATTTTAATACATGCCACAGTTCGTCTTACAGTGTTGGTCATGATCAACAAAATTAGAAATGTATATATTATTGATTGAATTTCAAGTATTTAAATAGGCAGGGTTGATGTATTCCCCATTTATTATATTCTGGAAAACATTATTACAGTAATTACCAATGACAGTGGATAATGCAGTTCAGTAATTGTTGATGCTGTTAACTTTCCTAGCCCTGGAAACAGTTTAATAGCTTGACTAAAAGTTTTTAGCCGCGGCCGTGGCATAGTGGTTAGCATGTCTGACTTCGAATCTGGAGATCGCGGGTTCGAAACCCGGTCGCGGCAGGTCATACCCTATACATGAGTTGTCGGCCTCGTGGTAGGGTAAGTTAGTACTGGTGATAGAAAAGTGTCCAGGAAACCTATAGTAGGAAGAGCTGGCCGTCGTGTATATGACCTATATATGTGTGTTGAATGTGACGTTAAAAAATAACAACAAAAAAATGACTAAAAGTTTGAATAAGTGTACTAAATCTTCCTTTTTGTTGTAACTTCATCTAGTTATATTTTTGGGTAAAAGTTTTCAGGACTGGTCAAGAGGTTCAGGAATTTTGAGACCTGAGGAAAGCAGCATTTCCTGAGTTAAAGTTGCTGAAAAATCGAAATTTCGGAATTTCCGGATTTTAAAATTTTTAAATTTTCCTCCATGCATGTTTATTTTTTCAGTGAATACCTTGTACAGAAAAAGGAAGTTGATAAACTGAGGGAAAGTCAGAGAAGAATGCGACAAGAAAGGGAGGTGAGCATGTAATGTCTAAAATAGACAAAATTAATTGAGTATAAAGATATTTTTACATCCATAGTTTTGTTTATGGACTTTATATTGAATATTTAGGCAGTCTACGAAATAAGTGGGAGCTTGGTCAATCATTTATCAGTTTGGGAAATTAAAAATTTCTTTCGAGTGCCGAATAATCTTACAAGATAAAGTGTTTGTTGCTAAAATGACCTGTCTGGACAACAACTTTCATATCCTTATTTTCATAGACTGTTTAAGGTTTTTTCTAAGGTTTCTCTTGGTACTATCAAACAAGTTGGAATTATGTATAATTTTACATTTTATTTAAACATTTCAGAATTTATATAGAATAGTGACGAATCTAAACCGAAAAGATGAAGAAATTAGAAAGTCACTCAAAGAAATGAAAGAAAAGACTGAATTTTGTAAAAAAGGTACATTCAAAAGTTTGTTAGTCTTTGATCAATTTAGTGTCATTTTATTTGATGATGATGATAATGGTGATTGTGATGATACTAGTTGTTGATGATGATGATAATCATGGTGATGATAATGGTTATGTTGTAGGTGATAATGATGTTAATGGTGATAATTATAAAAGTTATGATGATAATGATGATAATAGTTGTTCATGTTGATAGTAATGACGACTAGTAATATGTAGGGCTGTCACAATACACCAGTAGCGTACTGCGATATATTGCAATACGCTTTCATTGTATCTAGATACGTACCACGATATATTGCGGGCTTTTAGATTCGTTGTTCCTCCGCTGTATTGAACAGAAAAATTGCAAATCTTATATGCAGCTACTGATAGAATCTAGCCCCTTAAAGTATTTACGGTCATTTAGGACTGAGACGCGACCCAATCGGTTGAATTCTTGCAACTTCAGGTTAGATGAAATGACCAATTGAAAACTGACGTTTCACTTCTTTTATTTCGCGAAGGGAAGAATTTTCCAATGAAATAAAAAATATCGCCGAATACCGGTACATTTAAATCGTACCGCGGTATGTATTGCAATATACCGGTATATCGTGACAGCCCTAGTAATATGAATACTATTTACATTTAATGTTGTAATTTGTTGCATTTGCTTGTTGACTAACAAAATTTGCATAGTTTAGTCTGACATAGTAACTTGTTATTCAAACAAGACAAAGATGTAGACGTATATACTTAAAGAAAAATCCCTCTGGATTGATTTATATAAAATCCATTGATAAATTATCTATTGTAGAGCTTGATCAACTGCACGCCAAGAAACGAGAATTATTTGCCGAGTTCAAACAAAGTGAATCTGATTATAAAAGTCTTCAACATGAACGTCGTCATCGGCTACGTAAAGAAAGTTTTAAAAAGAAAGAAGAGGAAAGGAAGGCAAAGGAAGAAATCTGGCAGAAAGAGATGTAAGTGAATTTACTTTTACTGAAAATTCAAAGTAAGAGAAAACTTAATTAATTACTTTTAACAAAATAAGTTCTCGAAAAATTATGATGTATATTTTTATAACCTGTATTACCTGGGTAGCCCAGTTTGTAGTGTGCCAGAATTCCAAATCTTGTGCCCTGAAGTAGATGCTGATTGGAAGCCACCATAGCTGGTTTTACTCTTTCTTGAAAATTCGACAATGTTTTTTCTGTGTTAACGAAGTATATTGAGAAATTGTTGGCCTTGTGAAAAGGTAGACGGGAACTGATTATATACTAAGGTCCAGGAAAGCTAGGTTAGGTAAGCTGGCCAGGTTAAATGACCAAGCTGTTTGTTGTCACAGCTTAAAATCCAATGGACCTTTCAAAGTTTTGCATATTTAACAAAGGTTTACAGTTACTTCTTCTTCCAATGTAATGGTAGAAATCCTATTGGATTGTCTAGTACCCTGTTAATCTGCGTAAACACATATCCAGTAGACCACGGTCGTACTGGATCTGTACTTTTTCCCTTTGAGGTCACGTCGAGATGAACTTTGTGTCGACCAATCAATGCGTAGCTTTCATCTAGACGAAAACACTATTAATCACATTTTGATTTCGTAATTTCTATTTTTAGACCAAGTTTTGCTTGCTAATTTAACGGCGGTAATATTCACAGGCTGCGATTGGGCGACTCATTTCAAATTTCGTGACGTAGACGATGTAAACAAGTTACGTATCATAACAATTTTGTCATGAATATTATGATGAGAAAAGGTCACCTGAGCGTGACCTTCGTTTGGAAAAGGCCAGATCTACATTAGCGAGTATGCCAGCGGTAAAATTGTAGATCGGGTTTTAATCAGATTGGTACCCTGTGATTAAAAACTGTGTTGCACACATTCAGTCCCACAAACTAGATGCTAACATAAGAGCACATTGTTATGTTTATGGGCTTATTCAAATAAAAAATGTCACTCCAGGAATGATCAGTTAAAAAAATATGTAAGAGTGTTGTCTATTTTTTATTAACCTGTTAATTGTATATCTACTTACAGGATTGAGTATGCTGCACAATGTACACCATTTGAAGATCAATTAAATATGTGTAATGCTTTGATAAGTTATTTACTAAAGTTGAACCCAGGACAGGAAGTTGATGGAATGTTACCTAGTCCTCGTGAGGAAAAACCTGAGGTCCCTATAGGGTCTACACTAGGTAAGTGTATGTTCAATTATAGGGTGTGAGAAAATGAACTGTTAGCGCTTTAATTTTGTGTAATTTTGTGTCTATATTGTGTGTTTTCTGAGGGAATTTGAATTGGCGGAGTATAGAATTCATGCATTTGATGTTTATCCTATCTTTACCATTTGTATTGATTAAGCTATATTTGTGGGATTTATGATTTGAACTAGAGCTGTTGACTGCTAATAAAGAGGAAAAATTAAATCCCGCCAAAAATCATTCCCTTTACAATAGTAGCACTCTGAACTTTGATTCTTGTAATCTATGATGGCGACAGTGATGATGATGATGATGATTATGGTTATGTTGATGGTGGTGATGATGTTGATGATGATGGTGTTGATAGATTCCTTGTTGCAGAATGTTTGTCACCAGCATAGCTTGAATTATGTTGATTGCCTGGCTTATATACCTCAAGAGTTATGGTCCTTTGGTAGCAATTCCACGAGCATATGTTGTAACATTCCAAGACTATGTTTTACTTATGTAACTATGTATGATGTAATGAAATGAATTTCAATTATATACATTTATATATCTTGTATTGTAATAGTTAAAAAAGTTAAAGTGCAGTTTAAAGGCATAATTCAACTTGTGTAGCAACTTTAACATTTTTTCCTTGCTCAAGTAAATAAGCAATGCCTTTTGTGGGGTTTGAACCTGGGATGTCTCAATCCAAAAGTGTGCGTCCAACCACTGCTCCAAGACAGTGCCTTATGTTTGTATAATGTAATGAGAAATATTTCAATATGGCCTTTAATTGTGTTGAATATATCCTTAAATCCTTTCAAGCTTACTTTGCTTCATTTTCATAATTTGCTTCTGATAAAGAAAATATGCTATTTAAAAATGTTCTGGAATTTTCTATTTTACTTTTCAGGCCCAGCAGACAGTTTAGATGATGGCAAGTTTGTTCTATTAAAGAAAACGGAGGAACCAGACAATGTGTACAATGTTGCTAACAAACCTCGTAGACGTAGCAAGAAAGGACGCAAATTATCTGTTGTATGTACTAATTGATTATCCTGGAACTGGAATAAGGCAGGGACTTAGAATTAAGGGGCCGGGATGTAGAAAATGGGGCATGGAAATGGGAAAAAAAGGGCAGGGACATAGAAGAAAGGGGCAGGGATGTTGAAAAATGGGGCAGGGATGTTGAAAAAAGGGCAGGGAGTTAGGATTAAGGGGAAAGGGCATTGGAAAAAGGGCAGGGATGTAGAAAAACGGGGGCAGGGAGGTAGAAAAACGGGCAGGGACGTCAAAATAAAGGGGCATGGAAAAAAGGGGTAGGGACCTCGGAAAAAGGGGCAGGAACATAGAAAAAAAGGGCTGGGATGTCAATAAAAGGGGGGAAGGGATGTAGAAAAAGGGGGCATTGACGTCGAAAAAGGGGCTTGGCACATCAATCGGTTGATGTTTCAAAGTATCTTTCTGCATATGGAAGGACCAAAACTGAGCAGTGAGGAGAGAAACCTGCTATTCTGCTTTAGTCTTTAGAATGTCCACGACTGGGCAATTTTTACCTATATAACAGGGGAAAATAGATCACTGAAAACTTTCAGCGATGGTGTTTAGTATGGAAAGGGTAGCAATTCCAGTCTTTTGCAGTTCATACCATTCCATGAAAGCTGGTTATTAGGTGGACAGGTAAGTCTTCACCTTGATTTTTCTCAAGCACTAGCCAGATTTATTTTGTTGTGTAGTTAAAGCATGATAATCGACTAGCCCGACTTCAAGAAACAAGTAATTTCACTAGCTTAAATTACTTTTCACTTATCACAGACTTTTGGCTAGTGGATTAAGGTGGTGACTGGTTGGAAAATAATGTTTGAAAGTAATTTTGATATATGTAGTAAAACTAACTACCGTATTGTGCCCTTTTATCGCACCAGCCCTAATTATTGCACCCCCTTTTTACAAAAATGAAAAAGCACCTACCCGTCCTTCTGGTAACATCTGCAAACTTAAATCAAACTCAATTACTGATCCATGTTTAGAAAAAAATAACTGTTAGAAAAGTAACACTTAAAATTGCTTTTTTTTTCACCCCTATTAAATGCCCCCCGCCCCTTTGAAAAATGTAACGCCCCTGGAGGCATTAAAAGGGAACATTATGGTTACTTGATTTTAATTACTTACAATATATGTATCATGATCATTAGTTATGATATTTTCTTTTGCTTTTAGATCTCTAACCCCTTTTAAAAGCCCCCCCCCCCTTTGAAAAATGTAACCCCCAAGGCTAAAAAGGGAAAAATATGGTATGTTAACAAACAATACATGTCGAGGGTTGCCCGCTAGATTGTAGTAATTGACTCTTTAATGCAAGGCACTTACTACAGGCTTGTGGGCAACCATTGATGTATTAGGTTATTTATGATATTTTTCTTCTACTTTCAGACAAAGCCACTTGCTCACACACCTCAGATAATTTCCCAATTTTCATCGTTGACTTTGACACCACCCTCTTATCTTAGTGAAGTCACTGCCTCTGTAGAACAGTTACAAGCTAGAAAGGTAAATATATACTTCATTTTTGTGTTGCTAATTATCTTTCCTTTAATTCCATGTGATTAATTAAATCTCTAATTTTATACTTGGAGACACATAATTTTTAGCCGGATTTTTCACCGAAAAAATCAGCTTATAGTTTGGCAAAACCCAGTTGGGCGGGCTAGTGGTCGGGCATCCAGTGTCGTTAACAATTACGTTAAAAATTTTCTTCACTATATATTTCTACCATTTATTGTCAGATCTTTATGAAACTTCATGCAATAATAACATACCTTGCCATGAACAGAACTACGACTCTACCTGCCTTTATTATAGATTATTTCCCTATGTAATTTTTAAGTTTTTAAATCTGGCTTTAATGTGGTTTCCACATTACATTTCTTGTTTTGATAAGTTTCCATCTATAAGTGAAATGGCGTGTTGAAACAGTGAAAATAATCAATCGGCCCATTTTATTTTATGAAATAAAATACAGATTTTCCCCACATATTTCTTCTACATATAAGTTACTTATTAGAAGTAGCAAGCACTCTGTAAAAAATAGTGGGATAGTAAAAATAATTATGAAAGGTTGTTTTCATATTTTGAACCACAAAAAGATATAGATAAATTCACTTAAAAATCAGCTATAACTACTATGTTAACTATTGTATTATTCTATTTTTCAGAGATACTATGAGGAACATTCGGATGTGCCTCGACCGGTTCTTGGAAGCCTTGGTGCATCTTTCAGTTCTTCTGGATCATTTTCCGGAAGTCTTGACTCACCACTCAGGGAACGCTCCACAACATGGGGTTTTGTACCGCCCTCGATTGCCGAGAATCAAACCCCTAGCGACGCTGGTGCTTCTGCGGAAAGTGGTTTCCACGATATGTCCCGCCAAGCGAGTAAAACCGAAAGCTCAAATAGCGCCCCAGATAGTGCTCCTGGTGAACAGGTCATGGAAGATTTGATATCACAATGTATGCAAACAGCCGAAAGTGAAACGTCGAGATCGTCAAGTGACACTATTACAATGGACGAACAGCTAGATAACGGGAGTAACATCAAGGACGATAACTCTAACAGTACTTGTGACAATTCGATCGTTACCAGTCAGGGTAACTCGGATTACAATTCTGACGACCAGTCCGGGGCTAATAATGACTCTTCAGTGTTTGAGGAGAAAAAGTCTCAGCTTAGTCTCTCTAAAGAAGAGCTCCTCAGGGGAAATAACTCATCTTTTATGAGTCCAACTTATGACGATGATTTTCCCGCCATTGGGTCGCATTGTGGGGGGAAAGTAAACAATTATAGTGATAATGTTATCTGTGATTCCAAAGTTGCGAAAAGTGACGTCGGTGTGCCTACGAGTGATAAACTAGACTCCGCCCCTGTTGTGAGTACATGTATAGGTAACGAAAACGTTAAACAAATAAGTGTGGAAAATGTAAACCCTGTTGAGTCGAAAGTTAGTAGTGCCAAGTTGAAAGATAAAGTTCAGTGTCAAAGTGGGGCGTCCGAAAGTAACAAAAACCTTGGTAGAAAATCTGCCGAAGAAACCTACGCTCAGGCGGTCTCTACGTGTGACGAGGTCACACATTTATGATGATTCGCTTTGAGTTTAGAAAAACTAAATTTTTTGTGAGAATATTTTGTTCATTCACCTCAGAGTATTTTTCTATTATGTATTTGGAAACAATATGTCAATATTTTTTTGTTTTGAATCATGGTTTTGTTCATTTTAGAATCATGTTTTATTTCATGACGGCTGTCCATCCAACTGACGGACTTTAGGGGCATTCATTTGTCAGTATTGCTATCATTCGTAGGTTAGACCATTTTTTCAGGGTTTTTTCCTTGGCCCCTAATTTCCACACATTTTGCCACCCCTTTGAAACTTTATTTTGTAAGCAACCCTAAAATAGTTTATCCCAAATCCACACCTTATTCCATCCTAAGAAATTCGTAGTTTTAGTGACCCCTAATATTTGTAAAATCTCATTTAAAGCCATATTTTATGTCCCTTAATTTTTTCGGTGACCCTTACAGATTAATATATCACAGCTTTAGTTGGGGTATGATAACCCCATTTTGGCATTTTTATAGGGGCAAAGTTGACCCCTGTATACATGTAATTTTAAGAAATGATTTTTAAGGGATGGTACAAAGGTGCTTGGGAGTTTAGGGGACAGATGGAAAAGCTCATATATTTACATTCATTTTGTAGAATCCTTGGATTTATGTAGAATGTATTTTGAGGTGATACTTATTAAAGTGAATATTTGTTCGAAGATTAGAAGTTTCCTCAGATATTAGATTGTAGTAAAATAATTCTAGTAATGTCTGTTTTCTTTCAGCTGTCATAAATATGAATAATTTCACAGTGACAATAAAATGTTCATTGTCTTACAATCATGAAATTGTGATTTTAAGAGTGTGTTTTAAGAGGACAAGCTAAAAATTCTAAACAGTGGATTTGGTTTTTTTTTACACTTCTAAAAGTTTGACACCATCACAAGTCTGGCGGCAATTAATATGTTTGTGCAAATTATTTTATACTATATAAACTAAGTAAAAAGTGTTTGAACACTCTGTAGTATAAAGACAACATTCACTGAGTTGGACAATTTTTCTATTGTATATTTTTAAATGTACAAAACTATTCAGAGAAGTTTTCTATTTTATCGAAATGGTCAGACAGGCTACTTACAGCTTTAAACTTTGTGGAAAACCTTGGCCAAAAGTCTTTGGCATTTTAGCTTGACGATTTTTAGATTGAGTAAAATAAACAAATAGTTTAGTGGATAAATGCCTGCTTGCTGAGGCTATGTCGCCTTTGTATTTGTGCAGGGGAGTGTATTTAATTATTCATATTTTATCACTGTGAAATTATTCTAACTTTTACAGTTAAGAAAAAGAACAGACAATTCTTGGCTCAAGACTGCTGTAACATCATACAGCAAAAATATATGATAGCTGTGCTCATATTTAGTTCTAGGAATTTCATAGATTAATTTATATGTACATGTATTTATTTGGTTGGTCAGCTGTTTTGTTTGATTAAGTAATTAGTTGAATGATTTACTGGTTGAAGGATTGATTAATCAAGATGGTTCATGGATTGATTTATTAATCATGAATAAAGGATTAATCATGGTTGATTGATTGATCAAATTATTGATCTTGATTGATCAAATTATTGATCTTGATTGATCAAATTATTGATCTTGATTGATCAAATTATTGATCAATCTTGATTTATTGATTGATCAAGATTTATACCATGATTAATTGTGATTTATTCTATGATTTATCAGGATTTTTTTATTGATTGATTGATTAATTGATCAGATTGACTTACTGATTGTATATGTATTATATTCTTATTGTTTTCTGAGATAACTGCTGAGCATTTATCTTATTTAAGTTATTATTATTGTAGTACATGTAGTACATGCTATCTGAGGGACATAACTTTTAGTGATCTTTATGTTTCACTACATCTAGGGGTCACCAAGCTTCAACCCTTGCCTAGATGTATTTATTGTGTGTAAAAATTGACCCCGATCTGACCTTTATGCTAGAATATTCATTACATTGAATACGAATGTAGTATTAACGCTCGATTACACCATGAACGCGAGGATTATGAGTTAAAACTTAACACACAAGCATACTTCTATAATTTTATGATCACTGCCAAAGTGTAGAATAGGCGTGGTACTGACTTTCGTCGGGATATGTGTAGATGATTATTCGATGCAAATGTGAAAGGTCATGTCGGGGTCAATATTTACGCACTATATACCTATAACCCATTTTGTTTTTGTCACAATAATCATAGTACAGATATATTCGTTTAATTTTTAAGTCTTATTCAACTGTGGTGATCGTAGGTGACTATATAGTCACTTCCAACAACCTTGCTGTTGGGTTAACCCTTTAGCGACGCGGTTGAGTGTCTTGCCTACCACCCGGGAGAACCAGGTTCGATTCCCAGTCAGGGCATATGGTTTTTATTCTCCCAATTTACTTTAATGGTGTCAGAAGTGTTTGACGAACTCATGCAAGGCCTCTGCCTGGACGGTTCCTTTACTGAGAGCCAGGCCAGCTCTCTGAAAAGTAAAGAGGGGAAGAGTGTGGTGATCGTAGGTGACTATATAGTCACTTCCAACAACTTTGCTGTTGGGTTAACCCTTTAGCGACGTGGTTGAGTGTCTCGCCTACCACCTGGGACAACTGTCAGTGGCACATACATTAACCCCACTGATTTAAATACTCACTTCAGTACTTCTGTACTCAGAATTAATACAAAACTAGATTCCTGTAACCCGGGTCGATAGCGCAATTGATAGTGCGCCGGGATTTGGAATCTCATGCCCAAGGGGGTGCGTGTTCGAATCCCACCTGGGGAGGTTATACCCTCCCATGAAAATTTGACAATAATGTCGATTTTCCTCCATTGATTAGATAATATGGAGAAGTTTCCGGCCTTGTGGAAGGGTAGGTGAGTACTGGTTAGAGACAAAGGTCCAGTAAAGCTAGGTTAGGTGTGCTGGACGTCGTAAAATGACCTAAATTGTGTTGACACGGCGTTAACTCCAATAAATAAATAGATTCTTGTATTTATGTGTGGAGATTATTGATGAAATCTTGAGTATTTAAATCTGCAGGGTGAATAAGTGTGCCACAGTGGGGTTAATGTTGAATAAGATTCATCAATGTATCCATTCCTTAATAATATAAGCACATGTTTTATAGCATTAAATACAGATATGTTTTTCACATCGAAAATATCACTTGTTTTAATGTAAATCACATTTTGTCTATGTTTTTGTCATGGAATGAAATATTGGTGTAATTTTTAATGTGTAGCAAAATATTGGCACAAGTTTGAATGTGTAGGTATTGAAATCATGAGTTCATAATTCTTGTTGCATTAGCTAACATGTATGTGACTATGTTGGAATTATTGTTACTTTAAAGTAATTGCATTGTAAGGTCTAAAGTTTCATGCAGATGCAAGTTCACCAACTTGATCCGACCAGCTATTATGAAACAAATCTTCATGATTATTGAAATGCTGTACTATTATAAATCATCATGCTAGCAAAATAGACAATTTTTATTTATAAATTCACAAAATAGATTATCTCACTAAATGGCATACTTGTAGAAAATGAAATTTCCAGATCTCAAAATTATTCTTAGGGCAAAATAATGTTTGCTTTGTTTTTGCATAAAGTTAGGTATACTGTATCAGGAATTCTGTGTGGACAATTACAGAATTAGTAGGAAACTTATTTAATTATATTGACCGTTCAAACATTTCTGCTGAATTATCTTTTTGTTCCAATGATCTCATAGTTAACATTAGGGCTGTCACGATATACCGGTATATTGCAATATGCAGCTGCACCAATACGTACCGCAATACGAATTTGATGTACCGGCTTTTAGCGATATTTTGTATTTTCATTGAAAAAATCTTCATTTTGCCAAATGAAAGTAGCAAAACATTAGTTTATCATGGTTCATTCAATTTAAGCTTAAGTTCAAAGAATTTAACAGATCTGGGTGCGTTTGGAATGTTCCAATAACTCTCAAATGTCCAGTTTTTGCTTTAGTCTGCTACAGGCACTTACCCTACAAAATCCTATAACATAACTATTATGCAGCCGTGTCTTTTGTTTGCAAAGCAATATATCGTGGTACGTATCGCAATACGGTGCAAGCGCATCGCAATATATCGCGATACCCTTTCTGGCGTATCGTGACAGCCCTGGTTAGCATTGTAAAGTAATCCACAGTATGATTTCAGCTTTAACTTCTTGTCTGTATGCTGAGAAAATATACTGGGGTCCAAATGTTTCTTTTTACTGAAAACTTGAACTTTTGCATAGAATTTAATAATTATGAATTTAGTCATTTTACATTAAAAACTACATTTTGACAAAAGGGAGGATGAAAGAACATAATTGAGTGTTCATGTTGAAATGTACATTAGCTGTGAAATTAACAACAACATGTGAAGTATATCTAAATATATTGTAAAATATCAAAAAATGAACATGTGTAAAGAAACTTTTGGACCCCAGTGTATACACGTAGGTTGTCTGTTCACTTGTTTTAAATGTACAGGGCTGGACATTAGTTGTCCTATTGCCCCTGACAACCTATATTTTGGTTTGGGCAACTTGTTACTGCTAGTAAACATTTAGTTCAGGCAAGTAAAATATATAGCTGGTTATCCAACTGGGCAACCTACTTTAACAATTACTATAATGTCGAGCATCCTTAAATTGTTGATTATGAATCATAGGTTAAGATATTGGCTATAAAAATTATTTAAAAAATAGAAAAAAACTTAAGCAAGAAAAATGTAAATTAATTATAAAAATGAAAATAATTGTAAAAAATGCAAAAATAAATTGCAGTACATATTTTAAAATTCTATACTTTGAAAAAAAATTGTAAAATAAATATGAAATACTTTAATAATAATTTATCTGTAGAAAAAATTCATGTTAAATACCTTACTATAAAAACAGATTTATCTGTAAAAATATTCATTTTTATTCACTTACCATAAAAACAGAAACTATTTGTAAAATGTTCATGAAAATTTTAATTGTTAAAATATTTATGTTTGAAATATTTATGTTGAATAGTTTGAATTATTTTCCGCAAAATGATGGAGAAAGTGAACTTAGTTTGGACGGTAGTGATAAATTGTTCTATTAAATTTGTTGGTTTTTTTTCGCTTACAGTGTAAGCCATCAAAATGATGACCAGTGCATTGACAAATTTATTTATTGAATATGTTTTTCTCAATCAAATATTATTGTTTATAAATTAGGTATATAAAATTTTAAACTATTAGCATAAATCAGTGCTATAATTAGGTGATACATAGTTATAAATATTTTTAGTATATTATTTGCTCTCCTGAGCATGTAGTGCTCATTGCAAATATTGTAGTTATCTGGTTGTCCGGCCTCTTGTCATAAAGCATCTTCAACCATTGTTGACACTGTTTGGGCCTTATTTATGCCCCCTATTTTCATCAAGACTTGTCCGAATCGATGGTCTTAATAGCAGAATGGTCTTTTAATTCTCTAATTAAGCATTTGGGACTTAAAAATCATAAAAATGTAAAAAAAAAAATACATGATTTTGCAATTACCAAGGTGGCCTGTTTTGCAGAACTTTACTTTATCTATAAAGTCTTTGACAAGTATGGAAATGGGCAGTATGGGTATCACAAAAACTGGGAGAGCAATATACAGTGTAGGGGTCATCTTGGCCCTTTTGTTAATAATGTCAAAAACTAGATTTTGTTAAGTTTGTTGATATTAATGTCAAATTGTTCGTTTTTTCTTTTTGTTGTTATTTGTTTCAATCAATGTTCATAGAATTACTCCTAGAAAGGTCAAGTTTCTTTGACTGTAGTTTGTAATTTTAGTTTTTAGGGTCATTATGTTTTTTGTCTGTTGTTTAAGATCTTTAGCTATTCTAGATTTGGTCTTAGCAAATTTTATAAACTATGACTCATTATGTTTTGATGGACAAAATTAACTTAGCTATTTTATTTTCATTGTTTGTTTGGCACATGTTTTAAACTTGCATACTTTTACACTTGGATCATTTTTATGCCGTATTTAATTAGTTTTACTAGGGGTGTAACAATACAGTAAAAACCGTATTGCAATATATTGCAATATGCAGAACCCGTATTGTAATATGTACCTCGTCCTAATTGGATCAGCATAGCACGCATATGGGTATTTTCAAATGATCTCTTATCCAAATGTTTGAATTACAAATGTAAAATGGTCTGTATGTAAGAAAAATGTGTGGTTTGAAACAGACTCTTGAAGATATTTTTCTTTCAATTGACTAAATGTTTAACGTTTAAAAGCACAGTAAGAGTATTTCAAGTATTTGATTCATTTTTACATTTGTTTAAACATTTAACTATCAGATTCTGATAAATACAAGTAGTATGACACTTAACTACAAAAACCGGTTCAAGGAAAAACGAACCGGTTAAAAACCGTTAGAACTCGTATTGCAATATTAACCGGTATATCGGTTTACTGTTACACCCCTAAGTTTTACCATGTTTTAAATTATGTTCTCCATACATTGTATATTAAGGGTCCACTTGACTTCGAGTGGACATGCTTGGATATTTTCCTGAATTTTAGAAATTTATTGTTTTTTGTTTTGTTTTATTGAATAAAATTTCATGTTTTATCAATAAAGAGTTTTATTTGATTTTAATTACAATTTAATTGAATTTCTGCCACTTTTAAACTGGTCAGTAAAATATATTTGACTTTGAAGCAATTGTAGCAACATAGTTTGAATTTATCTTCGAGTAGAACTTTTTTAGTGTTGAAACTTAACACAAAAGAAGTTTCGTGGTGGAAATTAATCTGTGCCTTGAATGAATTTTTTTTTAATTTGGAATTTTTTTAATTATGTGGTTTATGGATTTTAAGTGTATGCTGTTTTAAACGTTAGGATGTCATTCTAGCATATCGTAATTATATTTGAGCACTTTGATGTGCTACTGATATTTTATTTATTTATTGGATATTTCATTTTGAAATTTTAAATCTTGCCAAAATATTGAATTTTTATCAATGATTTTTTTTCTTACATTTAAACTAAAATTTTAAGAATGAAATTAGTAATTCATGCAAAGATCTGTGTTAATTTATTTGTTAGGGTTTTTTTATTTCTTTTAATAAAATTCATATCTTTGGAGTGCATTGATCAATCAAAATTTATTCTTAGGGTATCTAAGATCAAGTTAATCAAAATTTATTGCTTTGGGTTACTTTGATCAATTCAATTAAATTAATTTCTTTGGGTTTCTTAGATCGATTTAATCTAAATTATTTCCTTGGGTTTCTTTAGTCAATTTAATCTCAATTTTTATCTTTGGGTTTCTTGGATCAATCTAATCTAAATTGAATTTATTTCATAGAAATTTCATTCCATGTCATTGTTAACTAAATATATCATAGACCAGGCCCCAGTTTCACGAAAAAACTCAACTTAGTACTCAAACTCAATATTACCGGGTATGTTATGATCATTAATTTTTCTCATGTAAGCAATGTTACACAAATGTAGAATCATTAGAAAATCCAAACATTGATTTAAAAATGTATTATATGAAACAAAACTGACTTACATAATTGAATAAGGGTTAATTTACTTGTTTTGATTTGAGTCTGTTAATGAGTTCTTGAGTTTAGTCTCAAGTGAAAATTGATTTTGTGTCTTAGGGTTTATAATCAAACCCATAATATTTTATGTTATTATATTTTACATATTTTCATTATTATGATCATCTAATAACAGCCATTCCAACTACATTTACATGCTATCTAGAAACCAAAAAAACTCGAGTCTGTTATTGAGTTTGTACTTATGTTTGTTTGTGAAACTGGGGCCTGCTGTCCATTTTTATTTCACAGCACACTTGAATCATTAACACTGCTGATGTTTTCGTAGCTATGCTGAATTGAACGTAGATTTTATACCAGTCACTTTTTCTCTCAAATTTTCTCTCAATAAATATTGTTGTCATCTTCTATTGCACTTTTGATTTCTTATTAAAAAATTTATGCCAGACATTTATAATTTTAGTTTATGCTATAGAGCTTTATTCGTGTATTATTACTTTAAAATTTTCTCCGGAAAATTTAAGTCAAGAGCTTTTGGTTTTAGGCTTTTCACCAGAAAATTTAGAAATAATTTACATTGTTTCATTGTAATTTAAATAGTGTTGAATAAATCAAGCTTATGATAATAAGTTTTTTCACTAAGAAACTTATGAACCTGTTTGATCACAAATTTTCAAGATTTTCTCAAAAAAAGCTGCTCACTCAATATGCAAATTAGATTTGTTTGTGTTCATGAATATGCATTAGAATATGTATAAATGCATAAATTAGTGATCATTATATTTATATATGAATATTTTGCTAAGAGTTGAATGTTTGTTTAAAAATTTGTGGTTTTACTTGAAATAGATGAATTTAGTAGAATATTGTGTGAAAGTTTTGCTGGTGCAAATTGACCTAAGATGGATTAATTCAGTGCTTAATAAGGGACTTTAGTCAGTTATTTCCCCTTGTATACTCTTTAAATAGGTAGGTCTTACTAGTTGGATTACTCGGATTTTACCCTTACTTTTCAATGTCAATTTGCCAAAATTAATCTTGAATAACTTTTTTGTAAATCATTTAATTTGTTTGAAATTCAAGCTAAGTATTTTTAGGATAAAGAACTATCTAATTTTTATCACTTTTGTTAATATCTTCATTAACAAGAAAGATATTAGATGAAATATTTTGTTATCCTTACATAGGACTTCAATGATGAAATCTGAGGATTCCAACTTTAAGGACCTACTTACCAATTGGATTGTTTCAGATTTTATCAGTGAAAGATAACTGACAAAAGTCCCTAATTCCTTGTCTCTGGTTAATTTGTATGAGCTACGTGATTTTATGATTGAATTTTGAAAGTTTGACTGCACAATATATCTTACATATAAAAAAAATATTTTTGGGACTTGGCGCAAATTAAGTGAATTAACATATAATCAACGAAAAAGTTATATATGCTAGTTTTTGTGCCAGGTCCCATGAAAATGTATTAAATTATTATAAAATGTGGAATTATAATATGTATGAATAATATAATTTATTTGATTATGACAAATGTAGATTAAAACATTTTGTCATTTGAAAAAAAAATGCTGGGCATCATTAGATATACTGACTTAATAAAAGAGTTATTTATCATGAATCAGTCTTGTTTTTGTTTTATTTTGTTTTGTTTTGTCGCCTGAAAATGTGAGGAGCTGCCTGGCTAGCTCAGTTTGTAGCATGCAAGTCTACTGATTGAGGGGTTGAGGGTTTGATTCCCTGGCAAGGCATACTTGGTCATGAAATAATTTCTATGGCCATTCTCTCTCCTACCAATTATTTTTAATTATTTAGGGCAGTTGCCAGTCACTGACGAAAGTATGTGCTTAGTAGTTGGTTAGGCCACAACAAATTGATCATATGTTCTATGGAATCGCTCGCACCTTAATTTTGACGGTTTTTACAAAAAAAAATATTTTTATCTCCTCGCTCGCTCATAAAGATTTGGTCAAACCGCTATATAAAGCAACTAAATTAAGATTCTTTTTATTTTTTTTCTTCGCTTGCTCGCCCCATTTTTTTTCTTGAAAAATCCATAGAACATATTATCAACTTGTTGTGGCCTTAACAGCTAAATCCAGATATTTAGCCTTTCCAGGAGGAGTGAGTAGGTTGACTGACCGCCATTATATGACCTATACAATGTGTTGCTAAGGCCTTAAACCCAACAAAAACAAACAAACTGAAATGGAATATATTGCTGTTACTTTCAGCTGAGGTGGTGGCAGGGTCCTCTTGTCTTGTGTTTATTTGGAGCATAAGTCCAATACTATAATATTATAAGCTTCTGACTTGAAACTTCAAGGATGGATATTTCTTATAGCGGAGAAGTGCAGTGGGCAAGAACAATAACTCTCTGCTTCATAAATTAGGAGTTACTGCCCTTTGTTTGAATTTTGTTGTCTGGAGCATAAGTCCAATACTATTCAAGCTACTGACCTGAAACTAAACAGATGGATAGATCTCATAGAAGAGAATTGCAATGCCTTCTTATTGACAGTGAGTTGGACTACTGAATGTCTCTGTAAGACTGAACAATTGAACAAAAAGCAGTAGAAAGCACAGTATTAATCTATTTTATTAAACTGTCAGTGGAACTTACATTAACCCTGCTGATTTAAATACACACTACAGTACTTCTGTACTTACTATTGATAAAATTAGTTATCTGTATCTATGTAGGGGGGAATATTGAGCATATTTCAAGTAATTAAATAACCAGGGTTAATGTATGCACCACTGACAGTTCAATAGAATTCAAATATACCATTAATTTTGTGTTTGATCCAGTAAGTCTCGAGTTACCTGCCATTGACCACAGGAGCTTGACATTCTGTATCGTAGTTTGAAAATTCCCTCCTTTGTATAATAAAAAAGGAAAGAATCTTTCAAACTACCTTACAGAATGTCAAGCTCCTGTGCCTTGACATTACTGATATTTCAATAATAAAAGGGGCGAGATCAAGGATCTCTTTAGCTTGTGACTATTGCTTTATTATTCAGAAAGGTTATAAAGCGTATAAAGCTTTAGCCCTTTCAGGAACAGTGAGTTGGTTCACAAATCGCCATGATATATGACCTATATAATGTGTTGCTACGGCTTTTAAACCCCAACCAAAACTCAGGATAAAGCTATATCTGATAATATTTACTACTGTGGTGATTATAGCTCTTTAGCTACGCGGTTGATTGTCTCGCCCACCACCCAGGAGAACAGGGTTTGATTCCTAGTTCATTAAAATAGGGCCCTTGTCTAAGGGAAGCAGTGTATAGGGTCACTTTCTTCTTTGAACTAGGAGCTCAACCCTTAAGATATGAAACTTAGAAGATCTAAAGGTTAGTATCTTTATTTGACACAAATTTCTACATTTCAAGTATCAATAGTCATTGATTTTGGTGAATATGGATATACTTTCCGCTAATTATCTATCTTGTCGTTACTTGTACACTTTCGGGTAATTGTAACACTTATCTGCCCTTGAGTTCTCTTCGCCATTTGCATCGCGGAGGTTATCGCACAACAAAATCGCGAAAATTACTTTTCATTTATGCGATCTAGCCTTATTTGTCCATGAAAACCAGAAAGTATGTAAGTAAGTATATTCCATAAACACCGTAGTTTAACCCTAACCCGAGAAATACCGGTTCTATTCCGTAATTTTGGTGTTATACCGAACCATTCAATGACCTACTTTTGAGATTTTGTCTAAAATGGTCTAGGACGCTGCCATATCAACGAACTGGCTTAATTACCCTTCAAATAATGCATTCAGCGATTGAACTTTAGTCGATCCTTTGTTTGAAATGTATGATCTTCATGAATCCAGCGATTTTAAAGCTTGATTTGTCGATTTACTGGTGCCTTTCTTTGTCATGTCTAGGCATGTTGCATATTTGGAAGATCTTAGCCGAATTTCCCCGTTTATCTTCGCTAGTTAATCTTCCATTATAAGTTGATGGGCTTCCTTTACGCTGACTGATAAAGAGTCCCTTTGTTTTATAGTGGCTTTGAATTTGAAATATATTGCAAAACACATTCTGTTTATTTTGCCTTCAGTTACATCTATGTGATACATGTTTGTTATTCCAATTGGGTCATTCCATACCAAGTCACCCAGGGCCTCCCAGTTCAAGTCTTAGATTTTGCTGAAATTTTAACCACATCAAATTTAATCTTATTCATGGAGAAATCCAAAATTTTAGTGTTGTGCTCAAAATAGTTTTTGAGATACAGATGTTTGAAGTTGGTACGTATTGCACTATTATTGAAGTAAGAAATTGGTCAGTTTTGAGCCATCTTTGAGGGCAACATTTTTAAAGAAAGAAAGCTCTTAGAGTCCCTTAATTCCATATATGTACTCACATTTACGTAAATATTTGAATTTAATAATCATTTAGATTCTTATTTTTTCCTTTTTTGAGAAATATTGATCGGAAAATGGCCCCGCGGCCAATTTGCGCAAAAAGTTAATTCAGTGCTGTAAAAGTCTTGATCTATAAATTGCAATATTTTCTTTATTTTTCAGGATATTACTTTAAAAGTTTCAGGGAATATTCTTATAATCATAATTGACATGTACATGGTCTTAATTTATTGTAAATCAATTAAAGAAAAATATTTTTGTATTTTATTCAAGGGTACCCCCTCTTTTTTTACGAAATTAGTTTTTTTCATAAGTTTGGTGTGCTATAATTTTTTTATTTTTTAAGATGTTCTTACAGAAATGGGTATACATGTTCTTGATATTGTCCTTAATCATGTAATTGTATTTAAATAAGTTTAAAACTATTTGTCTTGAAGAAAATAGTCTCTAAAAGTGGCCCAAAATTGAAATTTTCGGTTTTGGCTCTTGTGTTCAAGTAGCCATACAAAAATAGGGACAAATGCTATCGCTCTGAAACTTTTTTATTGCATTTTCCAACTATATATTAATATCATACTAAAAAATAGAGAATGTAATTTTCTTCCTTCTATAGAAAAATCATGTTTGATAAAACACCATTTTTACTGAATCTAGCTGCATTCGCGCATTCTTGTTGATAGTAATTTTTCTATGTTTAGGTATTATGTATTCTTATTTCAGCAGATTTAAATTGATTTCATTATAAACTGATAAGTTATAAATATTTAGGGTTAAAATTTGTAAACATGTAAGTTTTATCAACTAAACAGATGAAGAAATGCAGACTGCATTGACTCAAATTGTAATTCCTTGTTGATAGTAATTTTTCTATCTTTACATTATTTTTTACCAAATTCAGTCTGATTTTCTTGGTCTTTACAAGTCCAATCTTGTTTAACACATTTTACTTGGTATAATATGCTTTCTATGATTTCATTTAAAGAATAAACTAGATGATTATTATTTTTAGCTATTTCATAACAATTAAAATGGTATATAATTCAATGTAAAACTTACAACTACATTTGTATATTATACAATTTTATAATTTTAATTATTGTTATCAATTTTACCATGCTGTTATGTAGAAAAAAGTTAACCTGTACTGGTTATTATTACAATAATATTTAATATACATATACTCATCACTGACACACACAATTTAATGACATCATCAAATTTGTGGTCATAAATTGTTTAAGATTGACAAACTAATAACTTGGCATTTCATTGCTAAATTATTAAAACATCTTTCTGAATATAAAGTTAAAATTTGACCTTTTTAGTTAATTCTTATTTTTGAATATATTATTAAGATAAAAAAGCTGCTCAAAGGTTTCACACAGGCAACTACTAGTACTAAGCAACACTTCATCCTTTTGTTGCCTTCTTTAGAGATGGTCATAAAATCTTGGTCACACAAGCACGACTTTGTGTAATCAATGACTATTGGCATCATTTTACAGCTTTAGTACTCTCGTTACAACAATCCATCAAGTGCAAATGAAGCTCTTCTCAGTAGTTTCCAATATTCCAAAGGCACTATTGCGATATAAATTGTCAAGAATTTTAGCAATCTTTTAATGACTTCAACCGGGTATATTTTGATACAATTAATTTTTAATACCAAGACAAATGTTAAACTGGTGTTGTAAGCACATAAAAAAATGTACAATTATTTTTCATTAATAGCCAAGCATGAACATGAATACTATCTTAAGTTTTGAAGGTGCTATGTGTTCCAGTGACACACTGTGTTTGAAGTGTGCATTAATTACTGTTGCTACTTACACTACACCAATATTTTCAAGTTTGGAACTAAAATTGACCAACATCATGCATTTTCAGTCAAGACCATACATTGTATATTGTTTGCAAATACGATCGGAAATGGTTGGTAGGGAACATAAAGGACCTGTCCCAAGATGGTGGGGAAGCACAGTGCTTGTTTTATTCATGCATGTTCATGGCATTGTTCCCACATTCCAATGGCCTACAATAAAAGATGCATACTGAGTACCTGTACCTGGTCAATATAATGATAATAGTTAATACTGAGCAGTGTGTTTTCTCCGTCAACAAAAAATGAAAGGCTGTACTGTATAGAGTTTAGGGGTGTAACGGTTAACTTATATACCGGTTAATATTGCAATACAAGTTCTAACGGTTTTAACCGGTTCATTTTTCCTTGAACCGGTTTTTGTAGTCAAGTGTCATATTACTTGTATTTATCAGAATCTGATAGTTAAATGTTTAAACAAATGTTAAAATGAATTAAATACTTAAAATACTCTTACTGTGCTTTTGAAGGTTAAACATTTAGTCAATTAAAAGAAAAATATCATCAAGAGTCTGTTTCAAACCACGCAGACCATTTTACATTTGTGAGTCAAACATTTGGGTAAGAGATCATTTGAAAATACCCATATGCATGCTACCCTGATCCAATAAGAATGAGGTACATGTATTAATTAATGCTTTGCATGTCTAAGCGAAAAACCGGTTCGTATTGCAATAAATTGTAATATGGGTTCTGCATATTGCAATACGGTTTTTACCGTATTGTTACACCCCTAATAGAGTTAAAAAGATAGAATAGAGAATAGAAATAGAATAAATTATAAAATGTCATGTACTTATCATTCTAAGCTTATATAAATGATATAATTATATTATGCTTAATACCACAACTTTTATACCCTGAAATTAATTTTTTTCAAATATATTTTTTGATTTTTTTGAAAAGTAGCCAGGATAGAAGGAATTTATTTTGCTGCTTACTTGAGAATTTTGTCTTGAAAGGAAAATAGACTCTGAAGTGTTACGTGTGTTAGTTGGTTAAGTCAATTACAATGGTAGGATTAAAAACTACTGTAACATAGCAGTCTCTTTTATCAATGATGTGACAACAAAACTGGACACAGATTGACCCAATGAGTGCACGCCTGGTCATGTGGTCATGTTACGAAATGGTAAACAGCAGGAAAGTGAAATTAGAAAAGTTAAGTTTAAGCATTCTTCATGGATAGTAAAGACTAATTATCTGTGATGTAACCTTGTAAAATATGTATAATCATAATTTTATTAACTAGAATGGAATAGTTTCTCTGGTACCCAATGGGAAGTCAGAAGTGTGATGCAATTGGTTTACATGGAATTACAATTTGAGTCAATGCAGTCTGCATTTCTTCATCTCTTTAGTTGATAAAACTTACTTGTTTACAAATTTTAACCCTAAATATTCATAACTTATCAGTTTATAATAAAATCAATTTAAATCTGCTGAAATAAGAATCCATAATACCTAAACATAGAAAAATTACTATCAACAAGAATGCGCGAATGCAGCTAGATTCAGTAAAAACGGTGTTTTATCAAACATGATTTTTCTATAGAAGGAAGAAAATTACATTCTCTATTTTTTAGTATGATATAAATATATAGTTGGAAAATGCAATAAAAAAGTTTCAGAGCGATAGCATTTGTCCCTATTTTTGTATGGCTACTTGAACACTAGAGCCAAAACCAAAAATTTCAATTTTGGGCAACTTTTAGGGACTATTTTCTTCAAGACAAATAGTTTTAAACTTATTTAAATACAATAACATGATTAAGGACAATATCAAGAACATGTATACCCTTTTCTGTAAGAACATCTTAAAAAATAAAAAAATTATAGCACACCAAACTTATGAGAAAAACTAATTTCGTAAAAAAAGAGGGGGTACCCTTGTATAAAATACAAAAATATTTTTCTTTTATTGATTCACAATAAATTAAGACCATATACATATCAATTATGATTATAAGAATATTCCCTGAAACTTTTAAAGTAATATCCTGAAAAATGAAGAAAATATTGCAATTTATAAATCAAGACTTTTACAGCACTGAATTAACTTTTTGCGCAAATTGGCCGTGGGGCCATTTTCCGATCAATATTTCTCAAAAAAGGAAAAAGTAAGAATCTAAATGATTATTAAATTCAAATATTTACCTAAATGTGAGTACATATATGGAATTAAGGGACTCTAAGAGCTCTCTTTCTTAAAAAATGTTGCCCTCAAAGATGGCTCAAAACTGACCAATTTCTTACTTCAATAATAGTGCAATACGTACTAACTTCAAACATCTGTATCTCAAAAACTATTTTGAGCACAACACTAAAATTTTGGATTTCTCCATGAATAAGATAAAATTTGATGTGGTTAAAATTTCAGCAAAATCTAAGACTTGAACTGGGAAAATTTTTGTTTTTTGGGTGATTTGGTATGGAATGACCCAATTGGCAATTAGATCAAGCAATTAATTCTAATTCAACTGTATAAATATGCCTTTTCCAGATTTATTTTATAGAATTTATAATTATAATTGTACACCCACTGTTCTGAGAGTGGTACTTAAGTGACAAATTGATGCACATAGTCAAAAGTTTTTTCAGTTATCACCTTTAATTTGTGCTAGCACTAGCCCAATTTATTATGTTATATAATCAAAAGCAAAATTAATAACTAGCCTATTTGTTTGAAATAAGTTATTGAAACTAATTTTTACTAGCCCAAATTCAATTTCACTTGTCCCGGGCTTCGACATAGTGGCCAGGGTTAAGGGGCTACTGTTTTTAACTTAAATCTATTTATAACAATATGACCTTTGTTCATGTCTTTGATGATTGGTTGATTTCCAAATAAAGTCAAAAATATAAAAACTGTTACAGCATGTGTACACTGTTTATCATTTGACAAAGGCTTTCTGTAATAAACAATTGATGTAAACTTACCTATGGTTTTCAATTGATTTAGCTTGACTTTGAAGTCTTTTACACTTTTTTTTCAGTATTCTAGTTTTGTAAAGATCTCAATTTGTTAACATACTATTTATTTCTTTGTTCAAAGAATTATGGATCCAGTGGTTATATAAGAACTAAAACATAAACTTGATCAACCAGCATGGGCAGTGGCCTAAATTTATGATCAAAATTTATAAGTTTATATGCTTCTTTACTAGTGTTGTACCGATGATCGGGAATAATCGATTAACGACTAGTTGGAAGCTTCCGATTCTGATAATCGATTCAACTTTATCATAATCGATCATCGGTTAGAAAGGAGAATAGGCTATTTAAGGACAATAACATATTTTCATGTATCTGAACTGTTATCAAAATGTTTTAAATACATGTCATTTGTGTCTGACTTGTATTGGACACTGATATATCTAGTTCAAGTTCCAAAAATACAGCTACTATACTAGTCAAGAGAACTATGCAATCAATCATTTATTTTTATCGGTTTCTTTGATTTTTAATTTTTACTAGGTTTTTGACACATTGACTAAAGAAAAAAATTCCTTATCCATAGTACATGAATTTTATAAGGATTCACAGCAAAACATGCATGCAAAAACAAACTTATCAGGAACCGATTATAACCGGAAGAATCGCATCGACATCAGAAACCGATTCCAACTGATGATCGATTACGATTTTCAGCCGATGTCCCACCACTATTCTTTACTGTAATTTACTCCATCTATTTTGCACGTCACCAAATAGTATTCGGGTAGTATTCAGTAGCAAGCACAAAACATTCCTTCAAAATTGTTTGGATGGTAACAAAAAATTTATATGAGTACTGTCTGTTTTATTTTGGAAGATATTTATAATATCATTTTCATTTTCAGGATCAAATGATTATTACAACTAGAAGAAGGTAAAGGAGACTACAGATATTTTATTTTATTTTTGGTAGGTAATTTTTTTTAGCCGGATTTTTCAACCAGGCGGTTGGGCTTCTGGTGTTGTTAACAATTGCATTTAAGTTTTTCTTTTCCATATATTTTTGCCATTTATTATCAGATCTTTATGAAACTTCATACAATGATAACATACCTTGTGATGAACAAAATTAGAAAGTAACCATAACTCTACCTGCCTTTATTGTGGATTATTTCCCTTTGTTATTTTTTGTGCTAAAGTTTTTAAGTCCGGCTTTAATGTGGTTTCCACCTTACATTTCTTGTAATGAATATATTCAATGAATATTGAGTTTTCTGTTCAACACTTTCAGTCTCAAAGAATTGTGTATATAATTCAAATCGGCACTTAAGTTTATAAGTTTTATGTTGATACAAACTTATACTGTTACAAAATTTCTTAGTTCATTTTTTGTGTGCTTTGTCCTGGCAAATATGTAGTCGTGAAATTTAAGATCAGTGAGTGCCTATTTAACTTGACTCGGGCATAACTTGGAAACCTTTACTTCAAACGACTGAGATTCTGAAGTAGAAACTTGACTTTGCGTACGATAGATTTTAAGTGCAGTACACTAGAACTGCAATTACAGATTGTATGATTTTGAAAAGATTTCCTTTTTTATTACTTGGCAATACATCTTAACACTAGAAACAGGGCTGCCAGTCTGTCATAGATCAGCTGAAATTTTGTTTTTTTGTCTCCCATGGTCATAAAGAATTATACTTTGAAGACAAATTATCAATTTTTGCTAACTTTATGTTAGCAGAGGCTAAAAATGTGAAATATCAATAATGATAAAATTGACTCAAATGGATCATTTTCATTTGATTTCAAAATTCCATGTTGTCAACTCTGATCTAAACTGCCAAGTCTGTGTTTTCACCAACATTTTTCATTTTAAAATCCATTCTTTCTCTATTTTTCAGTGTACAGCAATGCTACCTTCTTTTGTATAGTGATATTTAAAAGAGAAGATTCCTCACTGTTGCTGCGTAAATCCTGATGCAGACTTCCTCCTACTACAGTACATCTGATTTCACCACCATTGTGCCATGGTCGAGTCGACACAACCCTCATGCCCTCCAATCCACAGATGGAAAAGAGGTCAAGGAAGAAACGCGAATACCCATGTCCTGATTGCGATAAGATCCTAACTACTTCTGAAGGCTTAAATATTCACAGACGATTGCATACAGGTACGATAACAGTGGGTTTTTTTAAATACAATATGCCTATATTGCTTTTACTGAGTTTAATAATTCCTTTTTTCATGAGTTGCTCAATATATTCTCTTGATTCTTGGACATATGCCCTGGTTATGGGCGAAGCAAAACTTACCAAAATTTGATTGATCTTGACTGAATAAAAGAAGCAAGTTGTGGCTTTGCATACCTAACCACTGCAAATTGACTTACAAACTGTCAATAAAATGTGTGATTGCATCATGAAAACTTGATAAATAACAGTCTATGAATTTAGGCTTTGAAAAGTGGTTGTCTGAAAGAAACCACATATTTGCTTATGCTATATTCTCTTTGAAATATGCTGTTTGCACAAGTAGAATTATTGGTTGTCCAAACTAAAAAAAATGGTTGTCCCGAACAACCAGATAAAAAACCTGCAAAATTTACAGATTGAAAAAAACTAAACATATTCCAAGTGATATTTCTAACAAAGATTCTATTTATACTTTCAGGTGAAAAGCCGTACGTTTGTGAGATTTGTAAGCACGCCTTTAGTAGAAAGTGGAATTATACGTGTCATCAGAAAGGTTGTCAGAAACGTCATCAGTCCACGGAAGCTTCTAGCTTCCCTCAACTTCAGAATACCGCATCATTAAAAGCTAAAATCACCCGTCAGAGAAAACAGAGAAATGAAAAATCAACCATAGAGCATATAAACGATTTGAAATTAGGTTCCGCTATATTGAACACTGTGAAAGGTCTTCAAGGTGAAAGTGAAGAGGTCAAGGTCGTTACCGAGGATGCTGTTGTGAATTCTTACGTAGCGAATGACCTAATTCAGAAAGACCATGTGAAATCGGATAAAATTGATTCCTGGCATGAAAATAACGTGACCATTTCAGACGCTGCTGTTACTGTCAGTGCATTTAACTGGGAGTCATGTGATTTGCCGAAAACGCCATCTACCTACGTGACATCATCTAATGTGAAAACGGACACTGGTCTAAATTTAGAATCTCAGGGATTAACGTTAAGAGTGACCCAGAAGTTGGACACACCCAGCTTTCGTGTACAGGGAACAAACGCTATACCTCAACTCAATAATGCAGCTTTACTGAGTTCAGAACATCTTTCAAACATTGTCTCAACAAATACAAGCTTGGCTTCACCCGTTAAAACATCTCTGGCTTGCGTCGAAAAACCCGCTTTTGTCATTTCTCCACCCAAGCAGACGCC
Organism: Mactra quadrangularis; assembly: GCA_025267735.1. NCBI lineage: Eukaryota > Metazoa > Mollusca > Bivalvia > Venerida > Mactridae > Mactra > Mactra quadrangularis. The sequence continues at coordinate 1,179,901 of CM046310.1, forward strand.
AGAGAACCCCGTCATTCCTACCTGTGCCGGAAATTTAATCAACTTTGCTAAGCAGCTTAAAGTGTTTAATAAAGATCCCCCGCCATACCCTGGATTGCATCGAACAAAACCGGTGAATTCAACCGTTTGTACGACCGATACAAAATCGGCCATAAGCGGACCCATTTCTCATATTATCGTCGTAAACGGCGGAAAAACTTTATATTCCTATCAAGTGCAAGTTAAACAGGAACACAACCAAGGCGATAATAATCGCATCATTAAAAACATTATAAACGTTGGTGACGAAACTCCGCCTTCTTTGAAACCGGCGCCTGAACTGAGGTATAATTTTGATGAAATTGATGGAGATATTCCTCTTAAAAGTGAACCTGATGAAAATAATCAGACAACCGCTGAAGGAAATGACTCCGGTGTTGTGAAAATAAGTGAAATACTCGTTAACGAGAAAAAGTCTTCCAATAGTTTGAAAAAAGATAACCTGATCGTTGCCGATAAAATTGACGAGCCTAACTCTAGTTTTCATGCAGGATCTTATAAAAGTAGTTCGGATGTTTTCAATTTTTGCATCGATAATAATATTCGTCATCGTACTACGGAAGTTCATCCGCCCCCAATTGACAGTAGTTTTAACGCAGTTGATGATGATTTAAGTCTGAAACCAATTAATCCATTTGATGTTTTTAACTTGAAGGATACTAGAGACAAAATTAAACTGTTTGACTCTAGCAGTACCGATATTTCAGATATCGAAACTGATTCCGGATTAACGGAAAAAACAATCGAAGATTCAGTGGATACTTTTAGTGGCGATAATAGTAATCAGACTTGCATGCGACTTAGAAATCGAGAAAATAAGTCGTTTAAAAGGCTACGTGAATTACGTAAGGAAATTCTAAATGGAACATTCGTAAAGGATGTCTTTGACGCGGATGAAATCACTGACCCCGAACCCGTGTCTAAACTTCGTAAAGTTGAAAATAAGGAAGTGATTCATATTAAGGAACTCATCGAGGAAAGGCGTCGAAAGAAAGACAGGAAATCGGAAAGTACTGACACTGAACTTGATTTTAAAGAGAGAGAAACGGAATGTAAACCGAAAGCCGGTCCATACCGACAAAGAAAAATTGTTCAGAAATCCTACACGACATCCGGTTTTGAATGTAAGGTATGCGGAAAGTTGCTGACCACTCCTTATGGTCTCCAGAATCATTTAATGGTACATGAGGGTCAGAAACCCTTCGTATGTAAAATATGTAACCACGCTTTCACTAAACAGTGGAATTTAAAAACTCATTTACAAAATCGGCATAAAATTGATCCGACTAAACAGGATCTTGAACCTAAATGTCCTGTTAACTTATCGACAAAAGGAGCGGGAATACGTAGAGTTCACAAAGAAGGAATTGAAGTTCAAGCGTTTAAAGTTCGTAAGTCTGTGACTAAAGGTTCGAAAGACGAAATTAACACAGAAGAGGAAATTAAAAAATTATCAAGCAGTGATACTTCAGTGAAATCAGACTTAAGTGAACAAGTTATTACTCCCGAAGAAGGTTCTGTACAATTTGATAGTGAAAACCTTGATGACATTGACAATTCTGAACTTATTGGTGAATATTTAAAAGACGATAGTTCGCTAGAAGGTTCGGATAGTAATATATTTGATTTGGATGAAGAAGATTTTCTAGAAATCAAATTGTTTGAGTCTGACGTTGATTTGGATAATATGGTTAATAAGGAAACTGTTATTGGTAGTGAAAACGCATGTGAAAATATCGTAGGTACGAACTTAATCGGAATGAACAATATGGCTAACGAGAATGTAATTACAATGGATAACAATGATCTCAAATCGGATAATATGCCTAACGGGGCAATCCAAGAACAAAAAGTTCATAACGTCGACACAAAATGTGATAATAACATGAAATTGGATTTTGAACAGAATGTAAACTGTTTAAAGGAAATACCTAATGTGATTGAGAATAATAAAAGTGTTACTAGTCAAAATGATTCTCACGAAACTATGGACAGAAATGCCGTAACTGATTCTGTTAGTCAGTCCGCTAATCAAGCATCGGCTGTTATGAGTGAGAATTATTCAGTAAAAGATGAACAAAGTGGTTTAAACGAATCCAAGAGCAACGCTGCCCAGGATTTGTTTTCTAAACAAGTAGAAATGAACAAATCTAATGAACCGGCATCGTCAGCATCGATACCAGGTTCGTCATCATCAATATCATCCGCCGCAGCACAATCGATGTCTTCCATGGAGTCGAGACCTACTTTCATATCATCCGACACAAGATCAACAGCAGCAGAGCATAATGAACAAAATTTTCCTCCACATCATCCACAAAATAGTAGTCTTCCTCCTCCTTACCCCATGGGTCACGCCCAAGCCCCGCCCACATCATCATCGTACAGTCTTCCAGTTCAGACATCATACCCAGGACTACAAGAACCATACTCGGCCACGCCTCCACCTAACTATTCAACCTCAGCAGACATGACCTTTGACCCGTCGGCCTACAACTCACAGTCTCAAAGACTTCCTTCAATGGCTCAATTTCATGCATCTAAAGAAGGCATGGACCCTTCAATGTTTCAGACAGAAGGGGAAGACCCTAATCAAGATCCCTCCAGAGAGAAGCAAATGTTTGAATGTCAGACGTGTGGCAAAAAGTTGACTTCATCCGGTGCTCTGCAAACCCACATGAGAGTCCATACCGGCGAGAAACCATACAAATGTGATATCTGCGATCGCCCATTTTCATTCAAAAGCAACTGTACACGGCATATGCTGACTCATTCACAAGGAAAACCGAAGAAAAGCCCGACGAAAAATGGTTCGTCTGATGGTAGTGGGGACTTCGGCACGGAACGAGAGATCGAGCCTCCTTTTGAGGATTACCAAGAACCGGGTCAGCCGTCGCCTGTCATACCTTCATCCCAGAATGCACCTGTTCTTCCTCCCATGCATACTCTAGTAAGTTCTAGTCCAGGAACCAGCTTACCCACCATACCTCTCCCATCTCCAGGAAATTTCTTAGCTCAAACTGGATCAAGAGAGAACGTACCTGAGCGACAGATGGAAAATGTGCCGAAGACGGAGAATCCAACCATGCCGACATACAACATGCCGGAAAACTTTCAACAGCCTCGGCATCCTGGGTATTTTCCGGGGAATCAAGGATACTACGGTCAATATAATCAAAATATGCCACCTTACCCTGGATCATACCCGGCACCTCCAATGAGTCCGGCTCAGCATTCACAGTACGGTTCAGAATACCGGATGCCAAATCCACCTCAGATGGGATACGGTCCAGACTCACAGCCGGGAAGAGCCAATGGTGGCAAAACTGATGTTGGACCTCAAGCGGGGCCCCAAGCAGCCCCTCAGCCTCAGAAAGAAGGGCCGCCTCAAAATACTCCTTTACCAAGCACTCCATATAAAGTGAAAAACAAGACGAAAGAGTATCAAGGCGAAAGGAAACACCCCGCAAAATATTGCGAAATCTGTAAAAAATCATTCTCTGCAAGTTACTACACAAACCATATGAAAATGCACACCGGTACCAGTCCTCATATTTGTACATTATGCAATCAGGTTTTCTCTCAAAAGTTCAGCTTAACACGCCATGTTGAGAACATCCATAACAAAGCAAAGAACACTGAGGCTCAGCAAGGGAAACCCCCGACCTCGGACAGTGAGACGAGCCAATCAAATCCTACCATGCCTTACTACTCTCAAAACATTGGCACGGAATCACCTCATAGCACTGATCACCCAGCAATACCTCAATCACAGAATGAAGACAGTATGACCGGAACGCCTGAAGACATACCTGCTCAGAAGCTCGATCAACATGCTCAGCCAATGGCCGAAAGAGTTCATCAAATGCCAGAACGTGCTCCCAGTGGACCAGGGGCTATGATGCGCCAGAACTCACAAGACATTTTATTAGAAAAGGAGCAACTGCACCAGTCTGCTGCATACAGGGACTATCAAATGGCTACATCAATGCCATCTCAAGAACATAGACCTCCTTTAGGGCCCCCAGGTCAAGGTCGTGCTTCATACCCTCCGACTCACGGGGAAATGAATTTCATGGAATCAGCTTATCAAGAGAAAATGGCTTCTATGTCTCAAGAAGTGCCGCCACAGTACCCAGGACAGGTCCCTCATTCGCCTCATATGCAACAAATGATGGACCCAAGGCATCCTGGTATGGTTCCCCAATCCCCTCAGTCAGGTGGAATGCTGGAACCCAAATATCCAGGTCATGTGCCACAGTCTCCACACACTTCTATGCCAGACTCTCACCAACAATGGGCAAACTCTATGCAAATGATGAATCCAATGCAATCGCCTGGTCAAGGTTATAAAAGCCCTATGAGCCGACCGGCTACTCTTTCGACTCAGTCCTCGGTCGATGAACGTGAGCCTGAAGAAAATATTCCAGCTCCTGGTGAAAAGACGAAAGGATCACACTTTTGTAAGACTTGCAACAAACCATACTCATCATCAGCCACTTTGAAAGCCCATCAGAGAATCCATACCGGAGAGAAGCCTTTTATCTGTGAGTTCTGCAATAAGGCATTTACGTTCAAAGGAAACATGAAACAGCATGTTCAAAAACATCACAAAGATGCGACTCCGTCTGCTGCGCCTGTTGTCAAAGATGAGAGACATTCGCAGGACGTCCCTCCTTCTCCCGTGATGGAACCACAGCATAACATCATGAAAACTCCTCCAAGAAAAGCCAGGAAGTCACCGGCACCAATTACCGCCAACCCTGATTATGGTTTCCATAGTCGAGACGGTTCCGAGTTTGAAATTCCGTCACAAGAGTACAAAGGCTACTGCAACTCACCTTTGTACAAACCGAGTATGAAACTGGAACCGGAGCAATATGCAAGCATGCAACCAGCTTTGTATAACTATCAGAGGGATAGGTCACCTCATGCTGCAATGGGTCGTGGAACGTCACCTCAGCTGTACCCTGGACCGCCTAGTCAGACATTCGTCGGAAGTCCAGGAAAATGTTTACCTTCTATGCATACCTTTAATCAGAGTAATCCACCTCAGCCAGGAATGTACCAGAACTTCCCCGACCTTAAACCTCAGTTTCCACATGGTCACGACCCAATGGCTCCTTTACAACTTGGGGACATGAAGACGGAGAATATTGAATCATCGAATACAGGTCAAGACCAAGATGCATTGCCTCCACAGATTGCTAACGCTGTTTTAGGAATGCATGAAGAAGGGCTCGGAGGCGGTCTTAATCTGTCTGGATATTCGTCATCTGGGCAACCTGATTTTAAGGGTTGGCCCTCACATGGATTTTCTCAAGATGTGCCATCGATCAAACATGCTCAAGATGAAGGGCCGCAAACAGCGCCCTCTGTAGGTGAGTTAGAACAAACTGTGATGCCATTTGACTCCATACCATTGAATAAACAAGAATCATTATATTCTGATATCAAGTCTACGATACCTAACGCAAATGATCAAAACCAAGGTGTTCCATCATTTGATACTTTTAGTCAGCCATCTTATCAACTCCCGGAATGTATGCCGCCATCTGAACAAAATATTCATGGGAGATCAATGGTCCCTCCTAACCAATCAGAAATGTTGTCTCATAATCAGAGCGAGGTTCATAAGGTGCCAGAATCGCCAATCATTCTTCAGTCGCCAAGCTCAACCGGAACTCCATTGCCGTCACCTCATGCAAGCGCACCTGGTACGCCATTATCGTCCCCCGCCGTGAATCCATTGATGTCCCCACAAGGAGGTCAGAAACCTAAAAGTATCATCTGCCCGGTTTGCAATAAGGAACTTGCCTACTCCAGTAGTTTGTCCACTCATATGAGGGTCCACACAGGTGAAAAGCCATTTAACTGCCAGTTATGTCATAAAAGCTTTGCTCAAAGGAGTAACTTAAATACGCATCTCAAATCATGCTTGAAGAAAAAAGGGGGCAAAGAGGGGACACCAGACAGTTTATCCGGGGATGGGAAATCAATGGAGGACAGTTTGTCAACGAGGCGACTGAGTTCAAGTAGTTCGGCTAGTTCGGTTAATTTTGACTCGGCGATGGATCTTTCCAGACAACATGGTGGACATTACCCCGGTGCTCAGATGCCGCCACATTCTTTGCCAAGTATGGGAAATTTCGGTCATCCTGGATTTGATAATCGGCCTAATATTCCACCGGAGTATTCACAATTTCCAAACGATCATTACGCTCAACCACATCCCGACCAAGGCATGCTTCATCCTCAGCAAGCGTACCCTCCTGATTACAGACAAAGTGTGTCGACACCTTCCCTCACTCCGACAGAAACTCCACAGCCGGCTAGCCAATCCGGAAACACTTTGCCAAACTTTTCAAGTGTGTTCTCAAGTTTTGAGTCAACAAGCAATCAACCTTTTCAATATCCTAAACAACAGTTGCCAGGCTTCGATTCATTCAAGAATTCGTACAAAACGGATTCGTTAGAGTTTCCGTCAGACATGTCGGAAAAGCCGTTAAATATGTCGGCAACTTTACATAGAAGTCAATCTGTCGATGCTCCTGTTGCCGCATCGTCAACGTTAGACTGGCACCCTCATCAGAAACTTGAGTCCCCTTCTATTGAAATGAACACTAGATTAAAACAGTTTAAATCAGAACCAAAACGTAGAACGTCTCAAAGAGCCATGTCTGAGGAGGATAAGATAGCGGCCCGGACTTGTACCGTCTGTAACAAAATATTGTCTTGTTTAGCCGGCTTGCGGCACCACATGAGAATACATACGGGTGAAAAACCGTTTCGGTGCGGATTGTGTAACAAAAGGTTCTCACAGAAATGTAACACCCACACTCATATAAAATCATGCATCAAACAGCAGACGGCTCGAGGGAATGTTCCGGAAGAAATTCTGACCAAACCTGAGAATGATATATTTAACTTGTACACGATTGAGGAACCTGACCCGAATTTTAAAGGTAGGGGAGACAACTTTAGTCTGTCCGACCTTGACCTGCAAGAAGAGAGCAGTAATCAAAAATTTATTAGTGAGGATGATGACAAATTTGACCCAGTTAAGGGTACAGTTGATATCGTTAGCAAGGGTGGCGGAAATGAAGAGGGAGTCAGCAACACGGAACTGGTAAAGCAAGCGTTAATGGATATCATTGACAAGGTCAAATCGGAAACTACTGAAGGTCAAGGTCTTCCTGAAACATCTGTGGAGAAAAAAATTCCGCAGTCTCCTGGTTACACAGAAATGATGTTTGATGAACTGGAAAATGACGAAATACGAATGGCTATGAATGCAGAGGAAGGGGGCTATAAGAAAAGAAAGTGTTCTGAATGTGGTACTGAAATAACTGGGTCTCCAAGCTCCATGGTGCACCACATGCGGACCCACACGAAGGAGAAACCTTTTGTTTGCGATTACTGTTGCAGACCGTTTTCTATGAAATTTAGTCTTAATCGGCACATAAGTTCACAGCATGGTGAGCATCGTCATGAAAGAAAGAAGTTATTGAAAAGGAAATTAAGCACGGAAGGTCTCCAGAGTGAAGATTCATGCTCAAGGGATGCTAAATTTCCCAAAATGGATAGTGCAGTGATAAAGGTTGAAAATGAAAATAAAGATTTTCAAAGTCTAAGTGGTGAAAACACTGTTGATAATACTAAAGGACCTGATTCGAGTGAAGTTAGTGGGGTTGGAGAGACGAATGAACAAAGTGTTAAAATTGAACCGGCTTTACCGAACGCTACGAATGTAATAGAGATGGATGATGGCGAAAAGACTATAGACAATGTTGATGAATTAGCAAAGTTTGGTAGTTTACCTAAAAGTGACAGTATTAGTGTGGAGGATAACGAGCAAGTTGATAAAGTGTCTCAATTGAACAATTCGTCGGAAAGTCAAAACGCTGATAAGAAAACTGGGAATAAAGTGAAATCTAAGAAGAGTAAGTATCCGATTATAGACGAGGCCGCGATAGCTTCGATGAAGATATTGCAACGCGGCACAAAAACGTGTGAAATATGCAATAAAGAATTTACCCGTCCAAATCTGTTGTTAACGCACATGAAAACTCACACTGAGAAACAATACAAATGTGTAATGTGTAACAAGACTTTTGGATATAAGAGCAGTCTTAAAACGCACTTTGAGAAACACAAAGCGGATATGTATAAGTGTACGATTTGTGAGGAACTTTACACGACAGAGGCGGAGCTAGCCGAACATTCTGTCACTCACTCATGGGACGACTGCCCGGATATTGACGCTCTTTAGCTTAGTGGTTTTTTTTAGATTTTTTTCATGTTGTGGTATCTTTTAACCTAATCCATGTTTAGAGTTTTTTTCTTCCTAGAATTTTACGTCCTTTTTTTAATCCCCAGCCCCTAAAACCCCTAAACTTTTGTGCAAAATATATATTGTTATATTAGGCCTTGTGTAGGAAAAGCTCAAATTTTTTGTCATATATACATTGTTCGTACATTTTACGATATAAAATATTTTTTCTCTGTATTTTTTTATTATTATTAAATATATATGTACTGTGTATACGTGTAGACTTTTGTCTTAGATGATTTTCGTGAATGCATTTAGTTTTTTATTCGCCTCGTTAAATATGTGTCGATTTTTGTTAATGTCAGTAAATAGACTATATCCGGAATTCAAATATTTGGGTTCTCCCTGCGGTACAAACAAACTTTCAACGTCACAGTGAAAATGTGTACTAAGAACAATAGGATTTAATCCTTACTTCATGCTTTTCAGCAATAATGTGTAACAAACTTTGATTGTACCGCCCACACACGGACGGAAAAACCCACAGATTTGAGTTCCGAATTAGATCTATTCGATTCCCCATCTCTTATCATTCACTTCTTTACCATTGCCTGTCGTGATTCCTCATTCATGTGCTGTATTTTTTTATTGAATATTTTTATCGGTGTTTTTTTTTGCTTGTAGCAGGTAGTAGGCTTAAAACTTTGTTTTCTCGTCAGTTTCAGCATTAAGTGTTTTTTTCTAATCAAGCTGTTCTTGCCGGTAAATTAGTCAAATAATCTTCCAAAGAAATAAAATTCGTGAGTGAAAATTTTGTTTTCATTTGAAATCTTGGTTTGAAATTTTTGTATTTTGTTTGAAGTCTTCGTTTTTCTGTAAAATGTATTAATCTGCAACTGAAGTATGGCATTTCATAATTTTTCTCAAATTTTCATAAATTCATTTGTCTCTCAAATTTTAGTGATCATGGTGTAATAGAATTTTGTAGAGATGTATCGTGGGTTTAGCGCAAAATGTTCATAATTCACTCTTCTTATATTGAGTTACGACTGTTTTGCTCTAAACCCGCAGTTTGTCGATGTGACTTAATGAATGCAGTTGATTATGATGAAAACAAAACATGACTCAACAGAATACTGCCTCAGTTTAGAATAACATAAAATATTATACCTTACATAAAATTGCTTCTTCTTTAGGTATATAAAACATAATGGGCAATATATCACCATATTTCGAATTTTGTGAGGCTGTGTCCCTTTGATTTAATACATACATTTGATAATGAAAAATAAATTTTTTGGCAAAATATTGCCTTAGTTCGGAATAACAAATTTACTATAATATTATGTACAAAATCAAAAACTTTGGGAAAATACATATATGACATAGTACTACAGCTCTGGATACTGTCTTTATCAATTAAAATTTAAAATATCTGCAGGCTTTAAGTTTTTCATATTTTTAGAACATTTTTACATATGTTCTATTCGGTACTATTGTTTCAATTTTAGCACATTTTTTTTTTGCTGACTAAATTCTATTAAAATTACTGTTATCGTATCTCCCAGCGTTGAACATGAATCAATAAACAACAGGCTTGTTAATAATTAATTTACCATTAACTTTATTCCATTGGGTTTACCAACATTCAATTGACCAATAAAAATACTCGTTACAAAATTGGTATGCATTTATCACACCAGTGTTTTTTAAATCAATGAATTTCATTGGCTATTGTTGCTTTTAACTTATTAAGTACATTTGATTGTTATCAAGCTGACACACAATGATGTTATTGATCGTTGCTGAAAGAACTGATTGTTTGATATCGCTACATTTTTTTGCATCATTTCATTCTGAATGTGACTTACGGCCTATTTTCGCTTTCACGCCTTTCTGTGTAGAGCTCTAATTAATTAACTTTAAGCTTGTCCAGTTGGCTCAGTTTGTAGCCCATCTGAATACAAATCTAGGAGTTGTGGGTTCAATTACCTGGTAGGACATATGAACATTAATTTTGTGGAGTTAAGTTATTTAGATATTTTATATGGCCATTTTTTCTTCTGCCTCTGTATTAAGTTAGACTGCGTTGGTATCTGATTAATGGATCTTTCCTAGCATGCAAGTCTACTGATTAAAAGGTTGTGGGTTCGATTCCCGGGCGGGGCATACTATCGTGGAGTTTGGTCATGAAATTATTTCTACGGCCATTCTCTCTCCTACCAATAATTTCTAATTATGTAGGGCAGTTGTCAGTCACTGACGAAAGTATGTGCTTAGTAGTTGGTTTACAGTTAAATCCAGAGATTTAGCCTTTCCAGGAGGAGTGAGTAGGTTGAATAACTGCCGTAATATGACCTATACAATGTGTTGCTACGGCATTAAACCCAACAATAAACAAACAAACAATAGATCTTTCCAGTTCTTTTCCTATTTGCATGTTTAACAAAGGTTTAGTTACATTTTGTCCTACATGCAAGATGTTACACCTTGATTTATAGCCAGGCGTGTGACACACTGAGCTAATTGGCTGCCTATATATGAAAATATATTATATATTCAAATATCCAATTTCATTCATCAAATCCCATTCTTTCATCCGTTTATGAAGAAAAAAGCCAGTAGATACATTTTATTGTAGTTTTAAACACCTTGCCATCAAATGGCCCTCATTTTTTATATTTTACATTTTACTGTAGGAATAATTATAGAACTTAATTAATTGTAGGAATTATTTAAGTGCATATTGATTAATTCGTGCTCTTGTACTTTAAAAAGTATGTGTGATTGATTAATTTGAATAGATAATTATATCAATATGTAATTGAATAATAATTAGCATATTATCACCTGTGATTAATGTGTAATTGAATAGTTTACATATTAATCCCCTATGTAATTTAATATGTAATTGAATAAATTGGATATTAATCCCCGGGTTATTTAATATGTAATTGAATAATTTACATATCAATCCCTCTGTAATTTAATATGTAATTGAATAATTTACATATTAATCCCCTAAGTAATTTAATATGTAATTGAATATTTTGCATATTAACCTCTATGTAATTTAATATGTAATTTAATAATTTGCATATTAATCCTAAACTCTCAGTATATCAATATGTAATTAAATTACTCACTCATGATTATTAGCCAAGTAATTGAGTAAGAGTAATTTGCATATAAACTTTAAAATGTGATTTAATAATTTGCATATTATCCCCCCTTTAATTCAATATGTAATTGAATAACCTACTCATAACATAAGCCAAGTAATTTAGTAATTTTGCATATAAACCTCTCAATGTAATTTAATTGGTAATTGAATAACACCAATTTTATTAATCACATATTTGAATAACTTACATATTATCCATGTAATTGAATACCGGTTTTATTCACTATTCACTGAATGCATTTTTATTATGTTCATTATTTTTGTCAAAAAAAGATCAAAGCCTGTTTCATTTACATTTACCTATATAGGGCAATTTATTATAAACGAATACATTTATCATAAATGAATACATTATTTATCTCGCTCCGTAACTAGATTTAGAAAAAACTTATTTCGTTACGTCATAATTAATAGATCTGTAGTCATGCAAGACGTAGTAATTTATATTTTTTTCATAATTTCATTGCAAACTGTCATCTGATACTACTTGTAGTGTATCGCTGGGTAAGCGCAAAACTAATCTATGCTGCCCTCCAAAAGTTCCTCAAGTTTGTTAAGTTCAAGATTGCAGAATTATTATAACCCGGGTCGATAGTGCAGTCGGTAGCGCGCTGGGGTTTGGAATCCCGTGTCCCAAAGGGGGTACGGGTTCGAATCCCACCCAGGGAGGTTATACCCTTCCATGAAAATTTGACAATAATGTCAATATTTCTCCATTGTTTAGATAATATGGAGAAGTTTCGGGCCTTGTGGAAGGGTAGGTGAGTACTGGTTATAGACAAAGGTCCAGGAAAGCTAGGTTAGGTGCGCTTGATGCCGTAAAATGACTTAAATTGTGTTGACACGGCGTTAAATCCAATTAAAAAAAAAAGCAGAATTATTATATCATTGTTTATTTAGTTCATTATTCATGCCATGGCCACAAAAGTTACTTATCTGCCTCCGAAAATATGGTAAATGTACCACAATGTACCAATATCAAGTTTGAGATATTTTTGTAATTTCACATCCAAAAAAAAAGTGTACTGATTTCAAAAGCAAAATTAAAATTCATTTATCAATAATTTGCTTTTCAATTTTTTTTTAAAACTCCATTTAGTACAATTTAAATTGTAAATGTGTGAAGGAACTTTTGGAGGGCAGTGTACATTATTACTTTATTTACATGTAGTTGTACCAGTTTTGCTCTGATCCAGTGATTACTTTTTTCGTCGTTAATCATTTCTCATTTGTAAGATAGCGTTTTCTTTCTAGCCAAGGCCTTTTCTTCATGATTTTTTTCTCGTTAATTCAATAGTGCTGGTTTTATTTACTTTGTGCATTTCAATTTTTCTCCCCTTCCCTCTAAAAAACAAGTCTTTAGGGATTATATTAATATCTGTTTACTTCACTCTGAGTCTAGTCTCGCATGATTTAATATCTGACCCTTAACCCCACTGATTGACCCATAAACCCCTAATTGAGCCTAAACTCCCTGATTGACCATTAACTTTCTTTGACTCTTTAACTCCCCAAATTTTAATTTTCGATTGGGGAGTGAATAACTGATTAAAGATAAAACTCGAAGAACTTTTTATTATTAAGTTCTCACTCTTTGACGTTTACCTGTGTATACTGCATATCATACAACAGCAAAAATTGTACTTAGTTGAGTGAACTAATTTATTTTTGTTTGATTGTGAAACAAGTTCTTACAACTTAGATATCACTTTCAAGTCCGCTACCTGGTCCCCTAGTACTGAGCTAGTAAAATAAAATTTCTTGCTCAAGGAAACAACGGGGTAGGTTTTGGATGGGATTCGAACCAACATGGAGCTGGCTATCAAATGTTTACCAGTTCAAAGTCGTAACCGCTCGGCCACGCCCACTCCTTATGTTCTTTGTTTATATATAGAGAAAAAGTAAGCAATGTTAAAAATTAATATGAAACATACAAAAATGGAAAAAACCCTGTTGTATGATGTCACATGTGTAAAGGTCAAAGTCTCCGCTTACTAGGTGTGCTATCCTAATATAGATGTCACATGATTTAAGGTCAAAGTTCACCAATCAGGTGGCATCGTGTTTCAGAAAACAAGAGTCCAAAATCCTTACCATTCCATATTTAAGTACTCATGTACCCATGAATTATTTAACATTTTTATTTATTATTCATCCATTTGTCATGTTAAACTCAAATTTTCATGCATCGTTATTATTTTATTGCTGAAAAACCAGTCAAGCATTTCATGTTCACACATTTTTCATGTTCACTACGATCGAAAAACTCGATATTGATTAATACTTTTTTACGTCTTTAAATTCTTATACACCTATCTGCCTTTCTAATGTCTCACAAATGAGGATTTAATTGGCCAATTTTGAATGCTTATTAGAGCATTGAGCATTGATACGATAAAATCTGAAATTGAAATCAGTCTGCGCGTGACTTAATTGTTCGGTAAATACACAAAACATTATGTTATATACATGTAATATTTGAGTTTCGAAAATATCAGTAATTAAAATCGGAGTACCTTGGTTAACATTAATTAATATAATGATTATGTAATTTGAACTTAATTTGCTTGGTTCTATTGAATTTCGTTGAATAAAAAAAAACCTTGAATTGTTTGAAATGCAGTCTATTATATTTACTTAAATTAGATTTGGCTAGGTTTGTGCCAGTCTCTAAATTTTTGAGAATGTTTTCTTAAAATACTAATTGCTTTGATATTATCTGTTATATTATCAATTGATTTTTGTCATTGAAGCTGAAAATTGTCTAGTTGAACAAGTTTTACTGTAACTTTAAGCAGAGGTGTCAATTTTCAGCATGATTACCAGCCTATAAATTATACCGTCGAAAAAAGATAAAAATTAAATTTTGCTAATCAGAAAACAATTAGACCCCTTGATGAAAAATTGCAAGTTCATCTAATAAGAGCAAAATTGAACCAAAATTTATGGGTTTTTAAAAAAGATGATTTCAAAAATTCCAATATTGGCAGCCCTGCTAGAGCTAACTCCCTTCTTGTGATTCACTGTACTGGTTCCCTTATTTACTCTTCCTGGTTTGATAGGTTTTATTCTTTTTCTTGTATAACTGAAGAAATTTGATATTTGGGTGTGCTTGGCCTTGGGTTTTTTATTTTATTGAAATCATTCATACCAATGTACATGTAAGCGCCATGTGAAAATATCATTTATTTTGAAAACGAAATACATGATAAATGTTATTTATAATGATTATATATTTAGATATTTTCTTAAAACTTTCAAAATGCTTTGCTCAAAATAAATGTGCATATTATCTTTGCATGACCTTAGAAAAATGTGTTGTTTTTTGCCAGTTTTTTACTTGACTAAGATGCTAGTTTGTGTATGTCGAAAATTTATGTTGATATAGTACGATATAATACATGTATACGTCTGGTAGCTTGAAATTTATCGTGTGTCAAAATATTTGTTTGTGTTTATAACGAAATTTTAAAATGCATATATTTATACTTTATATGTTATAGTCAAACTCGTGTATTGTTTTTTTATAGAAATAAATCTTTTATGCATTTATTATGTGTTGGAATGAATGAACTATTGTGAGCGAGTGAATAGCTGATTGGAATTAGTGTTTTTCTATGAAAAATTTCAATTTCTGTAAGATTGAAATTTCTATTTTTTTCTGTCTGCTTTCTTGAGACTTTGGTGGAAAAGTTTATGCATGTATTGAATAAAGATTTTGTTTTTGTTATCAAATTGTAAAAAGGGATGCAAATAGTTTATTTTGTTAGATATTGAACATTTTAATTGAGAAGTTTCAAATTTTGTGGATAAGATATTTTATTTGTACAAGAACAGGTACACTATTTTAGTGCTAAGGTGGAAGACTTAGTTCTCTGCTGATGGGATAGTTAGGTCAATTTCAAGGTATTTTAAAGAAATTTTTTTATTAAAAACAGCTGAACCATGAATGAAATTTTTAAAAGGGATGTTCGTTGACTAAAGCAATTTCAGGTGAATTGATAAATATTTTATAGACAGGGTTCATTACAAACTGGAAAAATCATGGAAAAATGAGATTTTTCTGGAAAAATCATGGAGTTTTGATTTTCGGGCAAATATCATGGAAAAGTCATAAGTAATGAATTCTGGTATTCAAAATCTGTAAAAACCTTGATAGACCAACTCAAATGTAAAGGAGAATCTCTTTTTTGGGTAAAAACCTTAAAATGATAGCAAGACTGTGTAGGCTCTTGAATTAAAGTTGTTATTACTATTAAGGTACTAGTATTGAAAATGTTAGTCTAAATTTGTTGAATTTCACAGAGTCTTTAAATTGCTGTAAAAATGAAAATTATGAGAATGTATGCATTGGTTATGAGGGAAAATGATGTATATTTTTTTTAAAACAATATTGCATATGGTGCAGACGTTTTTTGTTTGTTTGTGAAAAACAATTGTGTTCAATGTTTTAATATTTAAAAATAGACCATGAGGTAGGGGAGGGAAAACGTTTTTGCATTTTTGTTTTTAGAGTGGTGTCCAAACATTTTGTTCATTGTTGCATGAATATTTGTTGTTGATTTTTATTGGTTGAGAGATTTGGAGTAAAACTATAGTACAGTTATTTCCAATGTTAAGACCATCAAATTGTGAAAAGGTCTTAATATAGGAACATGTTTTCTTTTCAAATTAGCCATTTTGGACTTGAGAATCATCGAAAATTGCATGATACATGTAATGTATAGGCATTTTATACATGTAGTTTGAGTTTCATGCTTACACACGTTCTCCGACTTTCGAGTATATCCCCTGGTCATTGGGCTACTGGTATCTATCTATCAATCTCCCTGGGAAGTCTTTTACTCTGTTTATTAGTACAGCCAACAAATTGGCACAACAGAGTTATATCACCATCACAGGTACCCATTTACGCCTGGGTCGTGTGAAGCAATGCAGGTAAATTTCTTGCTCAAGGAAATTAGCTGGGCCCCTTGTGGGATACGAACCCAGGACCTATAGATCCCTATGCACGCATCCTACCACTGGACTACTGCTCCAATTTCTTAATGGTAGTTTCGTGTACGCAAACATGATTTTGCAATAAACTAGGTGGTCTTTAAAGCTGAATTTGACTGTATGAAGTTTCTATAGTTTTGCTCCAAATGTCTTGACTTAGTGTTTGTTAGGGGTTACAAATGATATATTTATTCGATGGTTTGCCGTGTTTTTAATGCATATTGTAAGTTTATACGGAGTGTCTATTTTTTAACTATCTCTCTCTATCTTGCTGTCCCCTTTAAAACCCCTATTTTATATTTGGTAGTCAGACTGTGTACAAATCATTCGTAGCGTGTTGCAATAATTTATTATTTACGTAATCATTTTGAAACTGTACATTTTATGCTTAAAAAAACTTAAGGTATGCTATGCTGAGGTCTTTTTTTTTCTTGTTTAGTATTTTTTTCGGTTTTAACTATGCAATGATATGAAAACCTGATTTTACAAGTTTTCTGCTGCAGTTGTTTCCCTTTGCATGTGAAATAAGAAAAAAATGTTATTGCAAAAGTTTGAACTAAGTAAGTTAAGGAAAATGTAAAATTTTCGAAAATAGCTAAGTTTTTAACAAAGCTAGTTTTACATAATTTGAGGTATATTACTCTAAATTGAAGATTATTTCATTAAGCGGGCATAAATTATTAGCTGAAATTTGACAGTTTCTTCTGTATTGACTACATTTTCAGAAATTATCATATGCCGTTAGGAAAATTATACTTTTTTCAGAAGCTTAGCTAGATTTTCAGCAAAAAATTTCATTTTTTGTTCATTTTAATTTTCACACATTCATGCATAATACTAACGATGGCTGAAAACTAAGGAAGTCATCTAAATTTTTAGTGCAATCCTCGGATCAATTTTGAACTAAAGATCAAAATATACACTGTCATTGGTTTGGGAATATACAAAAACCACTAACAATCATTTGGCATATATTTAAAACATGTATCTTCTATAGTCATTTATTCAATTATTAATCAATTATTTATGTCAAATAGTAAACAAGTACTGCGCAATAACATAGAGGGTGTATTTATTTTCCGTATATTTTATATAATTTATTTAACTTCACTTAGAGAGCTCCTAGACAAATTTTGTTCATCATTTCAATCATATACATCACAGATTTTTATAGTTCTTATATATTCTCCTTGTTGTCTGCTTTTCTATACTTTTTTACCTTCAAATGAAGAGCTGTCTGCTTTTCTGTACCTTTTTTACTTTCAAATGAAGAGCTGTCTGCTTTTCTATGCCCTTTTTAGCTACAAAAGAAGAGCTATCAGCTTTTCTGTACCTTTTTTACCTTCAAAAGAAGAGCTATCTGCTTTTCTATGCCTTTTTACTTTCAAATGAAGAGCTGTCTGCTTTTCTGTACCTTTTTACTTTCTAAAGAAGAGCTAGCTGCTTTTCTGTAACTTTTTTACCTTCAAAAGAAGAGCCATCTGCTTTTCTGTACCTTTTTTACCCACAAAAGAAGAGCTATCTGTTTTTCTATCACTTTTTTACCTTCAAAAGTAGAGCTTACTTTGTAGTCATACCTTATATGCTCTCCTATTGAAGAGCTGCTCTTTTTTTGTAGACTGACCACTTTTTTGCCTCCCATTAGAGAGTCTTTTTTTGTATTTGAAAATTTACATTGTTATTATTTTGTATTTACATTTATTTTTGTTCATTTTTTTCCCTGTATACTGTAGACTTGTATTCCAATGTAGAGAGAGGCCTTTTTTATCATTTCTGTTTCCATTATTCGTATTCATTCGTAGAATTTAAATTTTGTTCTGAAATGTATTCATTCCCCGTTTTTATATTTTTACATATAAATTAGCATAGCTGCTTCATATTCGCAGGCAGCCATTTTGTTTATCGACATTTCCCTTTTATTTATACATTTATATATATATTTTTGTCATACATAGTCATTATTACTTTTTTTGTAGTAAAAAATGCCTTTTTTTACCATTTACCATAAAAACTTTACTGCGTAGCTGAGCTTGGAAGAACATTTTTTATTAAAAATGATCAGTCATAATTGTGCATAAGAAAAAAATGGTGAATTTATTTTTCCGTTTTCGTTATCATTAGGGGTTTTTCTTGCATTTCGCATTAGCGTGCTTGCATTAACATTTTATTATATTTGAAATTTTTTATATCATGGGTGGACTGATTTTTATACGCCCGTTTTGAAAAAACGGTCGTATTATGTTATGCTGTTGTCCGTCTGTCCGTCTGTCCGTCTGTCCGTCTGTCCGTCTGTCCGTCTGTCTGTCTGTCCGTCTGTCCGTCTGTCCGTCCGTGGACAATTGCTTGTCCGGATGATAACTCAAGAAAGGATATATCTAGGTTCCTAAAATTATATGTGTGGATAGCCCTTGGGTGGAGGAAGTTCCCTATTGATTTTGAGACCCCAGGGTTAAAGGTCAAGGTCACTGGGACTTAAAATAGGTAAAACTTGTCCGGACAATAACTGAACCACCAATGTACCTAAGTTCACCAAATTTAATGTAAGAGTAGCCCATGTGTCAAAGATGTACCCTATTGGTTTTGGGGCCCCTGCATGAAAGGTCAAGGTCACAGTGGCATCATATGGGGAAAAAACTTGTCCTGACAATAACTTAACAACCAATCTACCTAGGTTCACCAAATTTTATGTGAGAGAAGCCCATGTGTCAAGGATGTTCCCAATAGGTTTTGGGGCCCCTGGGTCAAAGGTCAAGGTCACTGGGACATCAAATTGAAAAACCTTGTCCGGACCATAACTCAACAATGCCTGTACCTAGGTTCACCAAATTTTATTTAAGAGTAGCCCATGTGTCAAAGATGTGCCCTACAGGTTTATGGGGCCCCAGGTTCAAAGGTCAAGGTCACAGGGGCATTATATTGAAAAACTTTGTCCAGACAATAACTGAAACATCAATGTACCTAGGTTCACCAAATTTAATGTAAGAGTACCCCATGTGTCAAGAATATGCCCTATTGATTTTGGGGCCCCTGGGTCAAAGTTCAAGGTCACAGTGGCATCATATTGAAAAACATTGTCCAGGTAATAACTCAACAATGACTGTACCTAGGTTCACCAAATTTCATGTGAGAGTAGCCCATGTATCAAGGATGTACCTTATCAGTTTTGGGAAGACACGGTTAAGTTTAAATCTTAAACCGGAAGATATCAAATTACCAAGCTGTGACTTCATATGTTCTATCAATATGTTTATGAAGTCAAAACGGCAAACAATGAAACACTTGTCCAGACAATAACTGAACCACCAATGTACCTAGGTTCTCCAAATTTTATGTGAGAGTAGCCCTTGGGTAAAGGTTATGCCCTATTGGTTTTGGGGCTCCTGGGTCAAAGGTCAAGGTCACAGGGGCATCATATTGAAAATCCTTGTTTGGACAATAACTCATCAACTACTGTACCTAGGTTCACAAAATTTTATGTGAAGGTAGCCCTTGTGTCAAGGATATTCCCAATAGGTTTTGGGGCCCCAGACCCAAAGGTCAAGGTCACAGAGGCATCATATGGAATAACCTTGTCCAGACAATAACTGAACAACCAATGTACCTAGGTTCACTAAATTTGGCGTGTAAGTAGCCCATGTGTCAAGGTTATGCCCTATTGGTTTTGGGGCACCTTGGTCAAAGGTCAAGGTCACAGGGGCATCATATTGAAAAGCATTGTCCGGGTTATTACTCAACAATGATTGTACCTAAAATCACCAAATTTCATGTGAGAGTAGCCCATGTGTCAAGGATGTACTTTGTAAGTTTTGGGAAAACAGGGTTAAGTTTAAATCTTAAACCAGAAGATATCAAATAACCAAACTGTGACTTCAAATATTCTATCAATATGTTTATAAAGTCAAAACGGCAAACAATGAAACACTTGTCCAGACAATAACTGAACCACCAATGTACCTAGGTTCTCCAAATTTTATGTGAGGGTAGCCCTTGGGTAAAGGTTATGCCCTATTGGTTTTGGGGCTCCTGGGTCAAAGGTCAAGGTCACTGGGGCATCATATTGAAAATCCTTGTTTGGACAATAACTCATCAACTACTATACCTAGGTTCACAAAATTTTATGTGAAGGTAGCCCTTGTGTCACGGATATTCCCAACAGGTTTTGGGGCCCCAGATTCAAAGGTCAAGGTCACAGAGGCATCATATTGAAAAACCTTGTCCAGACAATAAATGAACAACCAATGTACCTAGGTTACCTAAATTTGGCGTGAAAGTATCCCATGTGTCAAGGTTATGCCCTATTGGTTTTGGGGCACCTTGGTCAAAGGTCAAGGTCACAGGGGCATCATATTGACAAACCTTGTCTGGGTAATTACTCAACAATGATTGTACCTAAGTTCACCAAATTTCATGTGAGAGTAGCCCATGTATCAAGGATGTACTTTGTAAGTTTTAGGGAAACAGGGTCAAGTATAAACCTTCAACCAGAAGATATCAAATTACCAAGCAGTGACTTCATATGTTCTATCAATATTTTTATAAAGTCAAAATGGCAAACAATGAAACTTTTGTCCAGGCAATAACTGAACCACCAATTTACCTAGGTTCATCAAATTCTATGTGAGGGTAGCCCTTGTGTCAAGGATATGCCCTTCTGGTTTTGGGGCTCCTGGGTCAAAGGTCAAGGTCACAGAGGCATCATATTGAAAAACCTTGTTTGGACAATAACTCAACAAGGACTGTACCTAGGTTCATAAAATTTTATGTGAATGTAGTCCTTGTGTCAAGGATGTTCCCAATAGGTTTTGGGGCCCCAGACCCAAAGGTCAAGGTCACAGAGGCATCATATGGAAAAACCTTGTCCAGACAATAACTGAACAACCAATGTACCTAGGTTCACTAAAGTTTATGTGAAGGTAGCCCATGTGTCATGGTTATGTCCTATTTGTTTTTTGGGCCCCTGGGTCAAAGGTCAAGGTCACAGGGGCATCATTGTCCGTGTAGTAAATCAACAATGACTGCAATTAAGTTCACCAAATTTCATGTGAGAGTAGCCCATGTGTCAAGGATGTTCCCTATTGATTTGAGGGCCCCTGGGTCAAGTTTAAATCATCATCCAGAAGATATCAAATTACCAATCAGAGACTTCAAATGTTCAATCAATATGTTAACAAAGTCAAAATGGCAAACCATGGAAATAATGCTATATTCAATAAGTAAAATGAATTTAGTTCACCAAATGTTATGTGAGGGTATCCCATGTGTCAAGGATGTTCCCAATTGGTTTTTGGTCAAAACTGGGTCAAAGGTCAAGGTCACAGGGGCATCATATGGAAAACCCTTGTCCGGACAACAACTAAACAGTGATTGTACCTAGGTTAACCAAATTTTATGAGGATCAGCCCATTTGTCAAGATGTAATGTGTTGATAGCTATTTGGTATTTGATGTTCTCTTTTGATTTGGAAACCCAAGGGACAAAAGTCAAGGTCACAGGGACTTAATTCATATTGAAACATTTTCCGGACAGTTACTCAATAATAATTGTACCTACATTGTAGGTTTTCCAAATTTTATTTAAGGGTAGCCTTAATGTCTAGCATATGCCCCTTTTGTTTTAGGTCCCTGGGTTAAAGGTTAAAGTCAAAAGAAAAATCATGAGGAAAAACCTTGTCCAACAACCAACTTTACCTAAGATTTACAAAATTTTATGTATCAATACTCTTTGGGTCAAGGGCGAGAACTTTTGGTTCTGAAGCCCCAGGGTCAAGGTCACTGGAAGTTTGTATGGAAAACTTTGTGTCGGTGATAAATCAACCATGGCTGTACCTAGGTTCTCAAAATCTTTGCTTTGGATAGCCCTCCTGTTAAGAATGGGACCTATTCTGAGATCCCGGGGTCATTGGTCAAGGTCACAGGGACTTTATATGAGATAGAACACAGCATGGACTGCACACGGGCGTATAATGCCCCGCCCAGCGGAGCTCTTGTTTTGAATGAAATAAAAAAACTTACATTTATTAAAAATTGTATTATACAATTTATTATATTCATTAACGTTTTTATATCTGTATTTTCGAATTGTATCGAGCATTTTGATTTAAGTCTACACATAACTATTTCGTCTCCATTGTAAATATATAAACCATTTTTTATAGTTATTTTTCTTTTTTCAACATGTACAAAAGACATATAAAAAATTGTACAGATATTCTCTTTTCAGTTTTTTTTTTTTTTTGCTCTATGCGATAGATTTTATCCGAATACAAATGATAGCATTTTTAATACTAATGATTCAAATCAATGATCTGATTACTAATAAAATTGTACAATTATAAAGTTTTCTTGTTTTTGTGTTATTATTTGCCATTATTTTTCAATGGACATCATTGGGTCTGTTCCGTAAGCAATTTGTTGTACCATAAGAATTCTACAGAACTGTTTGCACCACCAGGCTAGCTCAGTTGGTAGCACGCAAGTCTACTGATCCAGGGGTCATGGGATCCATTCCCAGCGGGGCATACTTTCGTGAAGCTTGGTCATGAAATTATTTCTATGGCCATATTATTAGGGCTGTGGATCGTTGAGCAAGAGGGGATGCAATCCGAACCACGATTTATGTGTATCGATTCAAAAATCGAACCATGAATCACTTGTTAATAGAGAAGCATAGAGAAATTCATGTAATAACGAAGATAAGTGAAGATTTACAGAAGCTTTTACTATATGAAAAACCATGTACTACAAACATTCCTGGGTGGAATTGTGAATATTTGAGTTCTCAGATGTGATTGACCCTTTTCAGCTAATTTCATGAGTCCATATTGGCAGTCCAGTATAACCACTTGACTATTGCACTATCCTGAGTATTTTTTCAAACTTGATCAAGTTCGGATATAACAAACCTAATTCAGAACTCAAATTTGTGGGTTTTTCAGTCTGTATGTGGGTCGTACAAAGTTTGTTGCACATAATTGCATAAAAGCATGAAATACAGATTAAATCGTATTTTTCATTGTACACATTTTCATTTTAATAGTAAATTTTTTGTGCACTGCAGGGAAAAACCAAAATATTTGAATTCCGGATAAAGTATGTTGACAAACCTTTTAGGCTGGAAAAAAAATTGAGTTCTAAAAATTAACTATAGACCATCAGTTATCGTCACAGTCACACGTTTCGGACACCAGTTCCATCAACATGTGTCCATGACATCTTAGTGGGTGACACCAACAACCGACTGTCTTGCCTTTCAGTTCGTCCAGCGACTGGTACAGGGTTTTCCCATTGTCATGGAGAGTTTTGTTAGTACGTATATATTCCTTAAACTGGCCGCAACTTTGTTCTCTTGAGCAATTTCTTGATTTAAATGGGTTGTGCCATTTGCTTCCTATGGCTCCAGGAACGTAACGAGTCATGTCCCGACCTATATACACATGGCCGGGAACTTTTACCCATTCTTCGAGACTTGCGTATCCGAGTTTTACTAAGTTTGGTTTGTGGACGTCAACAACTTGCATTCCTGTTATTTTTGACAATTTGTCATAATCAGGGTAAATGTCTTGGGTTTCGGAAGAGGCACTAGAAGGTCGTTTTTTACGTTGAGTGCTGTCAGTACTTTGATTTGAAGCACTTCCTGTTCCACGAATTTTACCTCCACTGACTTTTCCTGGGTACCATGGCTGACTTGAAACAAACTTGAATCCTTCACTGTAAACATTGACAATGAAGTGTAGTCAATAGGAATATATAACAACAATTAAAACTGGCAATTAAGAGTCAAATATTACCTCCCTTTATATGATTGCTCTGTTCATAAAAAAGCTGTTTTTATTAAACATAGTTTATTAATCTAACATTCAGTCTACAAAATTAGTGGGTGTCCGCTTGACCAGGACTACCACTTTTTATTTTGAGCAACCATCAATTTAATTTCTTCTTGGCAACAAAAATTCAGCAATTGAGATGTATTGCTTGTTTTTAGAATGATCGGGCAACCACTTCTATATCCAACTTTCATTAACTGTAACATGGTGACTAATTTCAAAATGTAACGGACTGCAATCAGGTATGATCTGAAATTGATATCACATACCTGTTTCGAGGTTTTGGTGATGACGTCAATTCGTCCATCTGCTGTTCTTTCATGACATCATTAAGTGACGTCATTGGTGAACTTTGTGACGTACCACTGCTCCAAGGACTTGGTTTGTTACCGGTTGCCATGATGACTGGTGCTAGATGAAACTGTAAAATAAACGTTTATTTGATATTTGTAAATTTTACAGATATGATTAAATTGCGCTTATCAAAGGGAGATAATCAATTTTTAAAAAAGTAACACGAAAATTGAGTTTTATTGAAGGATAAATGAGTTATATAAGACTTGTAGAAATATCTTTGAATTAGTATCTGAATTTGAAAAATCCATTTTAGGACAAAATCATTATCGTATGTCAAATTCTTTTCAGTTGCACTTAAACTTTCTTTCGAACTGTAAATCATATAATATGATTTATAAAAGAACTTTTTAAATCAAAGTCAATCATTATTTGCCGGTACTTTTTTGTTGACCAGTTAACTTTGTATTCTGGTACAGGCCCGGATTTACCGGGGGGCACAGGGGGCACGTGCCCCCCCACCTGGCCCCACAGATATTGACTCTCATACAAAGATAAGGGCACAAAATCGGCACCATCAAAGCAATATCAACTCGACTTTTAGATTAATTTTAATATGAAATCATCGATCCGCGCTATTAAAAAAGATAATGATCTAAATTGATACATTCAAGCATCTCAGGGTACCCAGATCGGGCCTTATCAAGCGTTCAAATCATTGATCGTGCAAGTGTATGGTCCCTCTATACAGACACATAGATACCAATTGCTATGTTTATTGTCTATATTACACATACCTCAACAGTATATTTAAGACCGTCACCAGTGAAATTACCATGGTAACTAGCTTACGAAGCCTAAATTTGGTTATTGTGCACTCTCTAATCTTATTTACTAGTGGAAATCATCGGCGTTTTCATAGCAAGTTAGACCGAGAAAAGACGAGGACAGCTAGTCAAGTGCATTTTATACGTCACTACTATGACACTCGAACTTAGTTAATTTCGAAAACATGCACGATCGTCTGATGATTTTTATGGTATTAAAATTCCGAAAAACATTTAAAAAGTGACCGAGCCTAAACATAAATTAAGTATTTAAGGAGGACATTGGCGTTTTTCAAAACAAGTAATAGACTGAGAAAAGCCGAGTATAGTCGAATGAATGTTTGCCATTAAAAGAGTTAATTAAAAGTTAGTTAAAATCTGAAAAAAACGAGCGGTTTATGTTGTTGTTGTTTTTTAGAAAAATGTATGTATATGAATTAAACTTTCAAGTAACTTTCCAAGAGTGACCTACCCTACAACAAGTTTTCTTACGAAAAACAAGACAAAAATTAATCAGTAGTTAAACATTTTTTCACCCAATCATAAATTAATAGGCTTGTGTTTCGTTAATTTTTAAATCGTTGTTTTTATTTCATATCATTTTACGTGTTTAAAATACTTGTATTCCTAATGATTTTTCCAAAGGAATCGAAAAATGTGATTCTTCAGCGGATTTCCACGTTTTGGATCGTCCAAACAACCATTCTTGTAAATCCTCTTAAACGTCCGAAAAACTCGCAACAACGCTGAATTTCAACACAATAAACTAAGCCTCTTATTAAAAAAACGTATCATAAACCGGCTTTTTTGGATGTTAAATCGGAGAATTTTCTCATTGCATTCGGTGATTTTATACAAGTTACCATGTGTATTTTTTATAAATTCTCGGCATTTACATGATGAAATTGCTGAATTTTTTGTAAATCAGGATTTTATCCATTCTCGTTCCTTGAAAACCTCGGGTTACGAGAATGGGATTTAATAAGCCAACAAATTAAATCTAAACGGACAAAACGGACACATGCATGAAGGATACCTCAATTATATATATACACTCAATATTTCCTTAGTAGTGCCGAAAAGTGCTTAAAATGTAATGATAATTTACCAAATTTTAGCTTCATTTTAGCCTTTTATAGTGTGTTCAAAAGTGCTCAGATTTACACCTTTGACATGCAAAAATTCAAAATTTTTCCACATCTTCGGGAGGGGATACCCCTCCCGTACCCACCCCAACCGTACTCCCCACTGACGACCTCTCTGTACCAGGCCCCGGTGATCTAACGCGCATGAATGCATTTTTCTTTATTTATGAATATTTATTAAAAGCTAATCAATCACATGAATCTGAATCGTTACGCATTGCATCACTTTTCTACAGAAAAAATGATAATTAACCTAATTTTAGCTTCATTTAATTTGTTTTAAAGAGCATTTTAAAGTGCTCAGATTTGCACCTTTGACATGTGAAAAACTCAAAAATTTCTATACCGTCGGGAGGGGGTACCCCTCCCGAACCCACCCCCTGTGCCCCCCCCACTTACGACCCTTCTGGATCCGGCCCTGTGGTAACATTACTATGCGTGTTAATATATTATTTATTTGTGATAAGTAATAGTATAGGGCTGAAATATGACGTAATTTCAAAGCTACTAAAGTGTGTTGATATTTATGAGGGTATTTTTTCATCTTACAGTTTGGAAAGCGGACTTTTGAAAATATCATATTATATGTTTATACATCTAGTATCTATCTACATGAAAGCATTAAAAACGTATTTAAAAATAAACCAACTTTTCGTGCTATAATTAAGTTCGAGACGTATAGGGACCGAAACGAGAAACAATTTCCGGATACCGGCTTTTAGCCAAACTGATCAAATCAGTGCGTCAGAGGCGCTCTTGAAATAAGTAAGTATAAAATGAAAACATACTTACGAAATAAAAAATGTGTAGAAGCCTTCAAAATAAGTTTAAATGTGTCGAAATAAGTATATGAACTCGTCTTAAATAATTTAAATCATTATTTACTTCCTAAAATCTTTTAAGTTGAACGCTCAATGAATTTATCGGGTTTATTTACATTGCACAACTGATCGGGCTAGCTGAGACGCTTGGTTAAAAGTAGGCTATTGCACAACAGCTGGACACGATACCGAAAATAGAAAACAATCACATTACATTATTGTCTATTTTTAGAATAAATTGAGAGTAAAACCAGGTCCAGTGCCACAGAAACTCAAACACACAACTGACAGTCACTGAATAAGACTGTCACAGAGCTAAACAGAACCAGAGCAAAAGGAAAAGCCAAGTCAAGTTTTCAGTTAAAAACTAAGGAAGTTAACAGAAATAATCATAGGTTGGTCATACTTAATATTCTTTTTTTGTTTCCATATTGTGTTGTCCATTTTTGATTAAATTTACTGTTAGGCTGTCGTCATTTGAAAAAAATTGGTGGTAACAAAATATCTGTCACCTGCTTTGGCAGTTGGGTGTTACCAGAGACATAGATATGTATCTAATTCCCTGGGTGTTAAAGTTAATTGAGGCACTCCTTAAAAGCTAACTATTTGTTGGTGAAACAAGTCGAAGCGGTGAAATTGAAATTATTTAATTTGAAAGCTTGCTTTTTAGGTCCTCAAATGATTGCACAATCAAATTCCAAGATCTATGTAAACATTGGTCGTCTTTATACTTATAGGCAGCTACTTGGAATCATATGGGCAACTTCTCTTCTAAATCTGAATTATAAACTACAGTCTGTGGTCTGGTTATAAAGTGTTCTTTGTTTCCTTCCCCAGAGTTTATTGAAAGACGAACAACTTTTCTCAAACCCTTACTTCATAGTCTATGCTCTGTTTTCAAAAGTCTATGCTCCTGTTTTCATATGGTTTGGTTTGTTTTTGTTTTTTCAGAGTTTATTGAGAGACAAATTTACTTTGAATTTAACACAAGAATGGAAGGCACTGTCACTGAAGTAGCACAAACTAACAAAGTAGCAACATCACCTTGGAGTAAACCTGTTAATATTGTTACGCCATGTTCATTAGAAGATGTGATGAGTGAACAACTTGCTGGCGAATTACAGGAGGAGGAAAATCTTGGAGTAGCTGCCCCTTCTTTTGGGTAAGAGAATATTGCCTCAGTCCCATAAAATCGTGGCTTGTTGCGGACAGGTACATCCAGACAGCTGTAGGCCGTGGGGAGCATTGCATATTAAGGTGACGGTACGCACTTAGCACAAAACAAGAAAGCAGTATTGAGCTGTAGCTGGAAGAAATGCAAGTTTAAACCATACTCAGCTACGATTTTATTCATGATTTGACTTTAAAACTGATAAGAGCGACCAGTCTCACTGTCTACGAACAGGTCATTAACAAATTAACAATCAAATTTATGTAAAAGTTGGTGACTTTATTGTTGAAACCAAAAAGTAGTTGTCCTGGGCAATCAAACACCCACTAATTTTGTTGACTGGTCTTAGATTCTACTGTTGTATAATTTCAGGGCAGAGATTGAACCTGAGTTACAAGAGTTAATTAATGCTGCTGATCAGTTAGATTCTGACACTAACAGTGATGTGGCTCTAGCTAGAATGTTACAGATGCAATATGATCAGGAACATAATGAATTATTACGAGCACAAGAGAAACAATATAACGGTACAAATAAAGGTTAGTATAGTTTATGTAGATTTACTATTGAACTTGTCCAGACAGGGGTGTGAAATTCTATGCCCGTCTTGTCATACATGGTTTATTTTTAAAGTCCACTTGTCTGTGGACAAGCAGAAAAAGTTGAAATTTCACATCCCTGTGTCCAGCTAACTCTGATAAGTTATGTCATTGGTTCAAATCCTGGGTCATGCCTTAGTGGTGTTTGGTTAAAATATTTTATGGTCTTCTTATATGCCTTATTTATCATCTGAGTTTTACAAAGCTAATAATAGTTTTATAATTTATCACTTAGTAAATGATAATTATTTCATTTGTAATTTCAGTAAAATTATCATTTGATAATTATAAACATGAATATCCAGAATTTAAAGATAATGATGATAATGGTGACTATGACGATGACGGTGAAGAGGAACTGACTCCATGGGGTAAGTTTATCATTTCTTCAGACCTGGGCCTGATTTCAGGCTTTTGATTCTATCTATTGTCTTCTTTGTGTATTTGTTAATAGAGCCAATAGGTCAATGGTAGGTCTGTTTCTTACCAATAGGGTCTTATTTGAGTTTTATAATTAGAAAATTACAAGTTAAAGGTTTTACTTACATAGAGAGTGGTAATTGGAAATGGCATTGCCTTTTTTTTCTCCCCCCCCTTGCCCTTTTTTGTTCCTTCTTGTGCAATATCAAACCTTATTCATGTTTTGCCATTTTTTCTGCCTCCCTGTTTTTTTCTGGGTTCTTAAATAATCAGTAACTAGCAGATCTAGCGTAGCTTTACTAATCTCAGCTGGTTTGTGAACGAATGCAGTTTTTAGCCAGATTTTTCAACGAAAAAATTTGGCTAATTATGAAGCATTTTTTCTATTTTAGAGAAACAAGTTGTACCTGTATTTAATGCACAAGGCTATGCTGGTAAAGGAAAGAATATTACAACAAAACATGACTCTGTTATATGTGGGAGAAAAAATGCTTCTAAAATGATGAAT